>CP130735.1:39588667-40225929 GCA_030553155.1 Nippostrongylus brasiliensis
CCAGTCGCTGCTTCTTCAAAATCCACTCTGGTGCATCATGTTTGTCTTCGTATGTCTGCATCATATTCGCGTAAGATTTATGAGTTCGACGTGGAAATGGTATTTTTTGCCACAATACAAGAGTGGGTTTTTGAAAAATCTTCTTGTGGAGACTAAAGCGAACGTATTAGAAGCAGCTGCCCAGCTTCCATTGGCCGGATCCGCAAGTAGCTGTCGTAGCTCCTACAAATAGGTGGGAATAAGTGAGCGGTATACAAATTAGATTTAGCAAAATCAAACATATTCCCTCTACCCATCAACATAACAAGTTTCTAATACCTGGCCGGACGGTAGTCTGTTCAATATTTTTCGATGTTCTTCAGTTTTCCTCCAATATTTCTTTTTATTTCTGTCGACTGCACCCATATGTTTTGCATATTTTTATACCTTACCCTGCAGGCCGCCAAATAAACTAGTGAATGGTAGGAGGCATACATAAAAAACATACTTATAATAACAAATACAAACACAAAAAACAAACAGACGTCGTGGTTTCGCTTATTTATTAGTAAGATAGGATTTTTACCCTCCCATTTCTACCAGCTTTAGTAGTTGTATCAATATATAAAATACTCGCATGGTTTTTTTTTTCTCTTATGGTGTTCTATGCTATGTGTTGTCCCCCAACACAATGCACAGAACACCATAAGAGAAAAAAAACCATGCGAGTATTTTATATACTGATACAACCTCTGTTGGTTGGTTGGTCTTGATACTGATACTATTTATTCTTTTTTGCATGCCCTAATCAGGTACAATTTTTTGGGGGTTAAATTGAACCACGCGTGAGTAAAGAAAAGATGGAGAGAACTGGTAAATGCTCCCACCTGCGATTATCATTCCCTTTGGACAGCTTGCTACAGCTCTAGTACCGGTAGGGAATGGTCCGACGTACAGTTCCTGTCCGGTTGATGAGAAGTACTTTACAGTACGATGTCTTAGAGGCAACAGAGGCTGACACGCTAAAAGTAAAATGACAACAAAATGTAAAAGAGTACTAGGCAATGACCGTCCCCTTTGATATGCGGTGTTTCCGGGAAACAATTCAACCGAATTTCGAAAGCTCTTCGGTACAAGAAATCATGTGATTTTCTGTTACTCGACCACATAGTGTTAAATTTTCCAAGAAAATCTACCTGACTCCACACCGACAGTTGTGGCCAACAACAGCAAGGCGAGACAAAGTGTTCGTTTCATCACGCAGAAATCTGGTTTCTTAACACCTTTCTCAGCTTGGTTTATATCGGCAAGTTCATCTAAATTCAAATGGTGATGGCTATTCCGTGCGTGGAAGAACATTGTTCTGATTAGCATTCCATTAAATCTTGCTCGACAACTTTTCGATCCGAGCATTTTGAAACATCTGGAGAATGAAGAAATCAGACACAGGATCATCTGTATGGAAAACAAATTGCCTCGGCTCAGTGCGTGTGTCAATTTCGCCCACTTCTTTCGACCAGTTCATGATATTTCACCACTTTTATTGTATTTAAAATGTGAATTTTGTGATTTTTTGTGCTTGTGACAACGCTTGCTTCTGTTTGAAATTCCATTAGCGCTCCGCCCACTATGTTACAACCAGCCAAAGCGCGGTGTTACAATCCGATCGTTTCAAAACGCCTGAAGAACTAACACAGAATCATCCGAATGGTAAGTGAACCTTATCTGACCTTCTTTGAACATTCGTTATTTTATATCATTTGAAAACGGATGTCTCGCTCCGGGCATCGTTGTAGCAGTTAGAACCTGTTAGTGTCGCGATAATATTAGAAGTAAAATGTTGATGGAGAAGCCGCCACCTTTCGATCCTTAATCTCTTTCTCTTTTTTTTTCGAGCCAATCGCTGCCTTTTTAACATCCTCTTCGGTGCATCACACGGTACCGTCGCTCATTTTCCGCAAAAACGCGGTCGGCGACGGATGAAACCGTCCTAGTGTCGCTTCGCCGTAACTCCTTTCAAACCTAACCGTTTCAGATAGGAGATACATGGTTAGAGTCAGAATAACTTCAATCTAGGCTGTGGTCCACAAGGCACTTGGAAATTCAAAAATTTGGAAATTAAGTTGAGCGTTCTTTGACCTCTCTGCAACGACAAGTTAATGAGGTCGACCTCGTCCTCACCTAGATAATTACACCGGTTACGTGAACGATGAACTGAATCGCAACAAAATCTTTCAACACTTCAACTAAATCAGATTTGGACAGCATATTTGAAGAAGTGGGTAAAGATGATCACTTCAACACCAAACACGAGTAGAAAATGTGCGAAGATGGATTTCACTGCAACAGAAAAATGATGAAGGAGACTTGTCACGATGCGTCAAACTAAGTAATTTGAATGGAGCGATATCAAGGATGGTAGCATTAGATACTACGATAAGAACTCATTCGTAGCCTCCATCAAACAGGAGCTTAGTCCACAAATTTCGAAGAGTTTTACACCCAGAAAATGCAACACAATACATGTGTACTAGAATAAACTGCAGATTTCGGAAATTCAACAACCCAGAAGTGGGCGAAATGGGTCATGCGGATGAGATCGCAATAGAGAAACAGTCTTCATCCTTCTTGAGCTTTAGGATGCAAACGAAACCTTGAACGAAATGACTTTAATCTCGAGAAATTCCAGATTAAAAAGCCCTTCTCGTGAACTTTTCACGAAACTTTTTTCGAAACTGAACTTTTTCTTTTCAAAAATGAAACGGCACCAAAAAAGCTGAAATTTGGTTTCTAGGTACGAAATAATGTCGGGAAACAGCCTGTTGCGAAAAACTGACCCAGATGACACCGACGGCAAGAACGTAGCACCTACAGTGCCGGCCAAAAAGGTATTCGTTTTCACTTTTTTGCATGTAACTCCTTAGAGACTATTGCGTTTGAACTGATTTTCATACAGTCTGCGGAGAGTGTCAACCGTGCACATATTCTTGCTTCGTTTCGATGAGGGCTTGAAATTTCTTGAATTTTTCCATCAGTAAAGTAAAATGCCCACTTTCAGAAAAACGGCCTCATTGACAATAATTTTTCCTACTCTAAAACATGTAACGTTTTTGCAACCGCTTATGTGCCGTTTGAAAGAAGAAGATTTTCTATACAAAAGGATGTAGTATCTTTTTTGTTACTCTTAGCTTTGATTATTTTTTAGGTGGTCCAATGGGGCGTGTCCAATAGGTGTGAATTACCTTTAGATGCAACTGGTGCTATACAAGGGCTTTCACGAGTCCTATATGGCGTTCGAAAGAGAATCAAAAGCGCTATCGGCTGCTGTTCTCAGTCTTTCCTGAAGCTGAGTTTCTAGAAATTTTATTCAAGAAAAACTACAAATTAGAAGCGTCATTTTCGCCCCCTTACAATTTTTTCTGCTTAGAAGATTTTCCAGAACCTCAAGCACCGTTCGTAAGAAGAAACCTCGCTCTATGCGAAGATGTTTTTGAAAATTTTCCATATCTCAGTTTTTGTTCGTTTCCAAGCAATTAAAGTGAGTACGTCGTTGACCACCGATTTCTGCGTAAGATCACTGCGCGCCGCGTGCGCGTTGGCTGCATGAGCCTCTAACGTCGCGCGCGGAGATGGGTGGTGAATTACGTACACACTTTAATTGCTTGAAAACAATCAAAACCCAATATGTGGAAACTTTTCGAAAACACCTCTGTGTAGAGCGAGGTTTCTTCTTACGAATGGAGTTTGAGGTTCTGAAAATCTTTTGAGCAGAAAAATTGTAGGGGGCTTAAAATGACGCCTCTTATTTGCTATTTTCGAAAATAAAATTCCAGGAACTCAGCTTCATGAGAGAATGAAGGCAGTATCTGATAGCACCTTTGATTCTCTTTTAAACGACGTATAAGAATCTGTGAAAGCTTCTGTATGCGGAGCACGAGTTGCATCCAAATGTAATTCACTCCTCTTGGACACGCTCGAATTGGACCACCTAAAAATAGTAAAAGCTAAGAGTAACAAAAAACTTCAATATATCGTTATGTAGGAGAAAACTCCTCCTTTCAAACTGCACATAAGCGGTTGCGAACACATTACTTATTTTAGATTAGAAAGAATTTATTGTCAATGAGGCGGATTTTCTGAAAGTGCGCAGTTTACATTATTGATGGAAAAATTCACGAATTTCCAGGCCCTCATCGAAACGAAGCGGGCATATGTACGCCCTTGTCACTTTTCGTTAACTGCATAAAAACAGTTCAACCGCTTTAATCTCTGAGGAGTTACATGCAAAAACGTAAAAACGAATACCTTTTTGGCCGGCACTGTATCTGAGGTGAGAATGTACCGGATGGGAAACCTAACGATCGGCGACTCCGATCGGCGACTCCGTGAGCGCTGCGTGGCCTCATAATTAAGGTTGGCCAGAGCATTGGAATACAATCGTGTCGTTCTTGTCAATGTGCTCATGTAGGGTATCTTTTTTTGTAGCAAACATCTGTAGAATCAATATGGCTCAGAAGGATCTGGCTGGGGCACTATAGTAAATTTTGTACCCCACTTTTTTTCGTTGAAAATAAGCCTATAAGGGGTATTCGGCTATGGGAAGAACGAATCTGATACTCGTTTAGTGCGGAAACGCTTAATAAGGCCGCTATGTTGAGCTGAAATCGCCAAATGCCCTGCGAAATAGTGTGCGGCGGGGGGAGACGCAGGTTCTTGATCTACTCTCGGTACACACTATTTCGCCTTTTTCTGGCCCCGTTGCTGATTTGGCCGTCTGCTAGTTTGCGTTTAGCTCGCTCCGACTGCTAGGGGAGTTTCCAGTGGCACCTCGTGGAGGCACGGACATCACCACCATTTTACTTCTTCGTTTATTCAAAGAACTTGCAAAGGATAAAGACAACAACAGCGATATAAAACTAAATTAAACTAAGCGAAAAAACTACAACAAAATTAACAAGGGTAGAAGTTCGCGACCGTGTCCCAGAACTTTAGAAAAAGACCACCGTCACCAAACTCTCGCCGCCACAAAAACTCATACAGTCAACATATCATCTATTATTAATTCCGAACCGCCTCTTGGCCATCATCTTGAGCTTCTTCCATTACGACTCTATGTTCTGCGTATGTGCGCCGGTTGTCGGATTCACGAAGTTCAATCTGTGATTGACAAACAAGTGCCAATAAAACATAGGCAGGCTGGTTAGATTGTTATATGCTCTCCATGAGTCGCTCACTATCGTGATTCCTGGCAAAATGTGACGGCGGATAATCCTTTCCAGAGTCTGTACATCGCGTCTTCTTACCAGCTTCAAAAATGCGCGACGCGAGCCGACTTCGATACCCCTAAAGAGCCACTGGTAATTGTGAACCACTCTACCTCTGTTATACTTGCGACGAGTCAGTAGAGTTTCATCATCTGAACAGTGACTCATGGACCTCCATTGCAAACGCTGTTTCGCCTATAGTGCGTTGCAGGGATATCCCTGAAGTACTGGTACCACTAAACGATGGTGTTCAAAGTTACTTCCAGCTCGTAGGACAGGTCAGAAATTCGGCCGTACTCCTTTATCTAAAAGTAGCTTAGTCCGAAAGTTACTTTCGGGTTCAGAGTAGACCGGAAAACAACTCCTTCTTGAGTCCAGAGGTTTCTGGAACCCTGGCGGCAAGACCTGTAATGACAGATCCAGTACTATCGAGGCGCATCTGTCTCCACCACCGACGACAGTGGGGCGAACTCGGCAACATTCCCATGCCACGTAACCACTCCTTGAATTCGAGGTCGGATAAATCCAACTGTACAAATCCCTCAGCTTTAAGCCGTGCAGCTCATTCGAGCGTCTCTGCTGAGTTGCAGAGGCTTATTTTCAACGAAAAAAAGTGGGATACAAAATTTACTATAGTACCCTGGCTGGTTCTCCGACAAAATTGGCAAGGCGAAATCCCTAGTAGGGAGGGACTCCTAGTGGAACAACCACCCTTCAGAAGAGTCTGTGATTCTGGCTGGACCACCTCAAGTAAGCATATCATCGATATGGGTGGTTGTTAATCTAAATTCGAAAACGGGGATTTGGTTCGTGATCAGCGCATCAGACAACCGTGGTAAACCAATTCTCAGCGATAACTAATCTTTCGAACATGATCAAATCCGCAGAGCTGTAACGTTTAACTAGTGCCGCGGGTATTTCTTTGTTTTGCACAACCATTTCGCTTTTCTCTGTCGTTTACGCCAACCAAAGAATGCGACAGGAGCGTCTTTTAGTCACATACCATTTCACAACCACATCAATCACAAACCTCATACCATACATACATCTTCTAATCACATACCTTGAGGGAGAGCTGGCAAGAAGCCTCGAGGGTCCCGCTGCGATCAGGGCGCGCGAGAGTGCCGCGGACGCGGTCGAGGTCGAGGAAACTCGCCGCTACCTTGTATGTTTAGGCGTCAGTAACCTCCTCAAGTGTTCACCTCCACGACTGGCACTGAAAACACTAAAATAAATGAATGCGTCAAATCTGAGCCATGAAAGGAAATGAGAAAAGATTCTAAGGAGTGAAACCGTACCTATATATACCTTCATATACGATACCATACAAGGAGCCATAAATCGATTTTTAGGCCCATGGGTGAGAATTAGGCTGCAGAGGACTTGGTACGGTAGCGTTAGATTTGCAGGTGCATGCCCACCCGATTTGGGGCGCACTTTTTCTGCGATAGATGATAAACGATCCAAGTTCTTTTGATTGTCTCACTTTTCCTTTGAACTACTGAAACGATGCATTGCACCTAGAGCGACATTCTAAAAAACACCTCGGGTTAGCGGATTTCCCCAGGGATTAAGAGAAAGCAGGAAGAATCGCCCGGCTATTTCATAGGTTCGTGCGCTCCGCACCCAATTGCTAGTTTTCTGACTCTCTGTATCTCAAACTTTTTAATTAGGGTCAGTTAATTGAGCCTATAAATCTCTCCACCCACCCAAGCGAGGTGTCACGAAGAACTAATTAATCAAAAGAAATCGGTGAAAGTGATGGGTACAGTGAGCTGGGATCAGTTCTAGGAGATAAGAGGATCGTTCTTGCCCATCAGCATTTTAATCACAGCAACCAGAAGGCTTCCATCAGGTCTGCTCAGTAACCGTTCTGCTTCTATCGACAAACTGACCACGGAAACAATTATCTCCGCAAAATTGTATCCATTCGGTACAAAACGGCTGCCTCTTAACGGCCATCTCCGACGATTTTAACATCCAATTTCGTTGAGTACTTGTAAAGTGGAAAGGTAAATTTGAAATCTAAAAATGTACCACAAAGTATTAGTAAAAAACTTCGAGTTCTGCAACCGATATGGAGAAAAATAAATGAAAAACAAAGGTGAAATCGAAATAGGACAGCAGGAAGACGTACGATGCACTGAAGAGGATTTAAAAGAGGCAGCGACTGGCTCCACAAGAGTGAAAACGGAAGGAGATTAAGGATCGAAAACGAGTTGCCCCCGCTATCGCCAGGCAAGCACCGACCACCCAGGTTCCGTGCTGGACAAACCATGCCGGATAAGTCTGACTTCAAGAACTTCTTCATCGATTTGGCCTCCGGAGGTACCGCTGCTGCCATTTCCAAGACTGCAGTCGCCTCTATTGAGCGAGTGAAGCTTCTGCTGCAGGTCGAAGACGCATTCAGCACTATCGCTGTGCCACTGGAGGTGACATCAGCCCTATGAGAATTGGGCGAAGGTGGTGGAAATGGCCGTTCTTTTCCATCGACATTTTAATCTTATCGTGATACTAACAAAACCGAACTACATCAACAATGCCTGGAGCAAGACATCCGTTTTCGAATTATGGGAAAGCATGCGTAACGAATTTTCAAAGAAGGTCAGAAAGGATTTATTGCCATTCGGATGATTCTGTGCGCATTCTTCTGGTGTTTCGAAACGATCGGATCGTAAAGCCGTCGACCAAACGCTAGTAGAATCCTGAACAGGAGTAAACGTTGTCATAAACAGAAAAAAGCAATGAGATTCACATTTCGAATATAGTAAAAATCGCGGAACGTCATAAACCGATCGAAAAAAGTGCGTGATTGCTTTCGTCATTCTTAGCGTGTTTCTCAACGATCGGACCGAAGCGCTGTCAACTAAAAATTAATGGTATCCAGAACGGAAAAATGTTCTCTTATGCACGGAATGGCCATGAATCTCGCTGTTTAAATTTAAATGAATTCGCTCTTATAAATCCAGATGAGAAAGCCGTTGACAAATCAGATTTCTGCGTGATGAATCGAGCACTTTGTCTAGCCTTGGTGTTGTTGGCCTCAACCGTCGGCGTCGTATTCAGTACGTTTTCAATTGACGATACCTATTTCTTTTAACCGTATCTTCAGATTTAATAGCTTAACGGTATTCTTTGTTCGTTTCTGAAGGTTTGATGCAGTATTATGGATGTAAATTCGGCTAAACTATTTCCTGGCAGCTCCAGACAGTGCCCAAGAAATAGTTTAGCCGAATTTTTATTATTATTTTACTTCTAGCGTGCTTCTCTCTGTTGCCTGTTGGACAACGTACCGTAAGGTACTACATTTGGGGAGAGAAATACACAGCGAGCGCCACGTTGAGCAAGAAGTGGCTGTCGCAAGCTGTCCAGATGGAATGAAACTCGTCGGTGGGTTCAGTTAGAACGAAAAAGAAGAGTTAATAGAACCAGTACCAGGCCAACAAAGTGGGCGGGACGACGCATAGCATAGAATGCCATAGCTGAAACAAATCGCGCCAGAATTCTCTATATTGACACAATCATCAAAGCAGGTAGAAAGGAGAGTGTAAAAAAAATAAAATAATATATAAAAACAACGGAAAAGATATGGATACAGACGATAGTAAGACCAAAATTGAGGAAAAGCCAAACGGCTTCGAAAACTCTTGCAGTGCGGTTAGGTCAGGCAATAAAAGCGTATTTTGCTGTACATAGAGTAGAGTAAATATGCTTCATTTTACTCAATTTAATTTGCAGACTGTTCACTTATTACCATTTAATTGCAGGACCTAAGACAGCTACGTGCCGTTACGGATATTGGAGCAAGATGGGCACCTGCGTCTAACACGTTCGAGTTGGTCATCACAAGAAATTTTTGGAAAAAGAACTGGTGCCAGTGCAAAAAAACATTTTCACATTGCTTCGTTTTCTTTCATAAAAGGCCCCTGCAGGCTCGACGACGCGACGACGAGCATTCTCGTCCAACGCGGTGCCGTCGTGCAATGCAGTGTGTTGACTGTAGAGTACACGGCGCCGCTTGGACGAGAATGCTCGTCGTCGCGTGTTTTGCTCAAGTGCACTTACAACGGGGAATTCGACGCGCAAACTGCTCGTCGTCGAGTCTGCAGGGGCTGAAAGAGAGCAAGAGAGCAAACAAACACAAAAAACTTATGGCCGTCACCGGCCGCCGCAGCGCTCTGCGCTACGACGGCCTGCGACGGCCGGCGATGGGATCTCATCGCAGGCCGTCGCAGACCGTCGCTGGCCGTCGCCGGCCGTCGTTGTCGATCGCAGAAGGGGGGCGTGGCAGCGGACAACTACTCCGCCGACCGCCATTCACTTCGTCGAGTAACAGTTGCGCAGCGCCCCGCGACGGACAACGGGAGTATACCAAGGGCCTTACCAGGACGGACTCCAGGACAACTCGTCCGGTTTTTTCATGGGTAACTTTAGCTATACTTAGTTATATGGGTCCTAGGAGGTTCGATGGTGCTCTTGTGGAGTTGACATTGTAATTAAAGATAAGTGGTAAATTAAAGATTATCAAAGGTAGTTTGACTATTCATACCAATTACAACGAAACTTCGAGAACAAGTAACAAATAGCGTACGTAACGTTATGATTTGACGAAAAATTCAAAATTCAAATTCGATTTTCGAAGAAAAAACGTTCAAGCAAAGCGGCTCAAACTCTCTTACCACCTTTGTAGATAGCACTAACCTGATAGAAATTGTTCGAACGGTGGTCGTAGAACCGCGTTTCGAGGAATCGCAGCTAAACTCTGAAGTTACGCAATCTAGTAAATCATAAAATGGATAAAAATCAATAAAGAGTAGTTAAGAACTCAATACAACAACTGGAAAGAGTCCAAAATAGTTTCACTAGAAAACTGTTCATCAGGGCCGTCGAATTCACTTACAGGAGCATTACACGTGGTATTATCGGAAATAAATTTCTAAGCATACACTCCTTACTAACGAGGAGAGTAAAAAATGATTGCATAATATTATGCAATCATTTTTTACTCTCCTCGTGGTCCATGGTCCATAAGATCTTGCATGGATACATAGGGCTCAGAGGCCCCGACTTCTTCAGATTGGTAGCATCTAGTACGAGGGGTTGGTCGAGCAAGCTTCACATCAAGGCTACTAAAACTTCTTAGCGGCGCAACTTCTTCACAGTTCGTGCATATTTTGAGTATGCTAAGCTCAATACGAAAAATACCTCTACTACCTATACATTTTACTTCTCGTTGCCTTTTATGCCTTTTATACCCTATTCAGTGTTGTACGGTTATTGGTTTTAGCCTCGCATGATTTGAGTATTATACATGTTCTATTAACATGTAATAAATGTTCTAAATAAAATCAGAATGGAATCTCCAAGGGATTCGCAGCTGCGTAAACAAAACACCTAGTCTTATTCATCAACGCACCATCACTTGACGAAAATTGCGAATTAACGGTTTCTCAAAGCAGCCGCTTTTAAGCAAAAGTGTAAGGAATGTGGGCATGCCACCACGTCCTTTTATTTTATTTTAGGTGATATTAGGAGTAGATGAGCGCTCGCGATTTCGAATCTTCTCGGCAGACGCTCCGCCCATCTTTCCCATGGAGGATGGTAGATTTCCCGCGTGAGATGTATCCGTACCAAGAAGTACCAGACGCTCCGCCTACCGTTCCCATGCTCTACCAGTATAAAAGTGCATCGAAGTATTAGTCATAGATCTCTCATTTACTCTCGCATTGTTTCGCATAGTTTTTCCCCGTTGTTCTCTTGTAATTCTTTTATTCCATAAATTCTTTGTGGTTTTGTGTAGAATTGTTCTGGAGTGAGATCGGGTACAAACCCAAAATTATATTCTTTTGTTGTTACATGGGGGCCAAGCGACTCCAGGGCAAATTTACGCAAAACTAAGTGGATTCTATTGAGTGCTATCTTTTGTTGGGAAATAGTGTCGTCAGGCCGAGGAAGCCGGACACTACAGTATTATTGAGAAGTATCGTCTGAGTCTGTGTGACCGGGTACCAGTATCGTCTGAGTCTGTGTGACCGGGTACCAGTAATTGATTTTGAGCAAAGACGATACGTTTCGCTCAAGGGTGCCGTCGGATCAAGGTGGTCGGGCACTTACAAATTGAACACGATCGACGACTTCTCTTTTGTCAGTCGAAAGGTATCGCCAGCACCTGTGTGACCGGATACCAAAAATTCGACAGGTATCGCCAGCGTCTGTGTGACCGGGTACCAAAATCGATCTAGCGAAGTCGATCTTGCAACACTTTTCGGGTCGTCAGATCGAAGCGATCGGGCTCTAGCAAATCGAAGGCGATCGATCCTTTACCTTCAGAAGATTTCTCGTGGTCTGTGTGAGTTGACATCAGTTGACTGCACCGTTCTGCGAAGATAGATTTTGATTACAGGGTGCGGTTAGGTCAGATTGATTCGGCACCACAAAACGCAGTTCGAGAGACCAGCTTTTTGACTAAATCTGTCCGATACTGTTCCGTGGTGTATCTGACCGATTCGAGTACTCGTTTCGTGTCGTAATAGTTTGGCTAAGGGTGTATCTACATCATTTCAGAGGTAATAATGGCTGACACCCACAACGACCCTCAGCTCGACGAGGAAGAATTGCTGCGATCACCCGCGAGCGATAGCTCCGGCGATGAAATGGAGCAGAAAAAAATGGAAGAAATTGAAATGGAGCATCGGTCCGGGTGTGGCGTTGTGCGGTTGCGTTCCTTCGACGTCTCTCTGTATTGCTAAGTTTACCGTTTTTACTCTTTGATTATTAATCCTACTTGACTCTCGTGTTTCTAGTACAGCTACCTAAGGACCAATTGGGCTTGTGGTCGGGTGTGAGTTAGTATTTTGGGTGCGTTATTGAACTTTTCTTCATTCTCGCTGTTTGTGTTATTCACCCCGTTGCGTGCCATTAGTCATTGATTCTTCGTGGTCATTTGGATTCAATATGTCACAAGGTCGAACACGCCAGGCTAGCAAAAAGAACGCTATTGTGGAAACGCGTCATGCCGATATTTCGGAGAATGATATGGCTAACATGTCAACTAATGAGCTACTAAGAGCCATGCTTGACCGTAATAGCGATCCTGTTTTGGAAAAACTCATATGTTGTGTCATTAGCAGGATGCCACAGGACATGGAAGATATGGTTGAAGCTGAGAAACGATCTCGCAGTTTAGTGATATCTGGAGTTGAAGAGTCAAGGCCCGAACTCGAACCATTACAGAAACAGGAGCAGCTTGGTGGTCAGGTATTGAAAATGCTTAATAAGCTTGGGGTTGAATGTAGGCCTGATCAGGTCTATCGTATGGGCAGACCTAGCGAGAAATACCCACGATTGGTAAAGGTGATCTTACCGACTAAATCACACTGTAGGACAGCACTGGCAAACTCCTACCGATTGCGTGACATCCCTGAATTCTCCAAAGTATATGTTCGGAAAAGTCTGACAGAGGCTGAACGTAAAAAGGAGGCGGACTTGAGGCAAGAGTGTAGGGCTCGTAATAGAGAGCTGAATGGCAGGGTTTGGGTTGTGTACCGTGGAGAGCTGCGGCGTGCTTCTGAGCTTCCACTTTCTAGGAGCTTGGGGAACGCGGGGCTCACAGCGGTGCACACCCAACCCTGAAATGTTTACTGTTCAACTCCCGTAGTGTCAAGAACAAAATCGACCATTTGCATCTTTTGATTTCGATTCATGAACCTGATATTATATTCATTACTGAGACTTGGTTATCCGCTAATGTCAAAGATTCAGAAATACTTTCAAATCATAGCTATAGAATCTTCCGTTCCGACCGGTCTGGCCGAAGGGGCGGAGGGGTCTGTTGCATAGCCAGAACAGGGATCAGCCTTTTTGAGTCCGAGCTACCTCCTAACCTCAGGTCCCTTCCTTTCAGTTCTGACCTGCTCTGTCTTGATTTTGTTGATACGCTTTCTTCGACTTCATTCAAATTTGTTTTAGGTTATAGACCCCCAAACTCAAATACTGTTAATGATGAGGGGCTTCTCGGTTGCCTCCTTAATCTTTGCATCTCAGCTGAACATCTAGTTCTGTTGGGTGATTTCAATATCGATGTTGACTGGAAGTTAGGATTGCCCAGAAATCCCGCTAGCTAAAAATTTTTCGACTTATTCAATAGCTGTGGATTAAGACAAATTGTCAGAGAACCAACACGGCATAATTCGATTCTTGATCTGATTTTGACTACTGCTACAGATGCCGTGAAAGACGTTTCGATTCATCCTCCTTTTGCCGTATCTGACCATAATGTAGTAGGCTTTGAAATTGTAGGATCTCCACAAAAAGAGCGGAAGTTGCCCTTGCCTAATTTCTTGAAAGCAAATTATAGCGCTCTCTCAAAGTACATGGCAGACATTGATTGGTGGAACATATTCCAAGGATACACCACAATAGACGATTTGTACGAAAGATTTTGCCGAGCTGTATATCTTGGATTATCGCAGTTTGTTCCCTTTGATTTCTTTGAAGTGCAAAAAATAAAGTATCCTAGGCATATATTAAATCTGATATCCCAAAAAGCCCGTCTATTCAAATGTAATCGGCGATCTTCCGAAAATGAGAGTGAATACAATGAAGTATGCAGAAAACTTGACCGGCATTTAAAGAAATTTTTATCAAATCGTGAAAAACGTGCTGTACTTTTTCCCAACAGAAAAAGGATCTTCACACTCATAAAAAACAAACTGAAACTGCGATCAGAGTTGCCTGTGCTTTCTGATGAAGCAGGAACTAGATTTCATACTGATTCAGAGAAAGCAGAAGCACTTGCCAAGTATTTTGGTTCTGTATTTACGCCTAAAACAGATCTGGGCCAGATCATCACTGAAAACACTCCGCCAGTGCAGGATTGTGTCGAGGACCTTTTTGTTGAACCACAGGACGTTTTAAGGATTATGAGGGAACTTAAGTCTTCCACCTCTATTCCTTTTGACGGTATACCTCAAATTGTCTACAAAAAATGTGCTTTATCCTTGTATAGGCCAATAACTATGTTATTAAACATCTCCGCTATGATGGGTAAAGTACCAGCCATATGGAAAAAAATGATAGTCACTGCTATTCCAAAAAATACTAGTGGATCATTTCTGTCTTCTTACCGGCCCATAAGTATTTCTCCGATACCGATTAAGATATATGAGCGAATCCTTCGTGACTTCATCTCGTCTTGGGCCAATAAAAAGAAACTAATTCCAAGGGAGCAGCATGGTTTCACATCGGGAGCTTCAACCACTACACAACTAACAGATTGTGTGTTCGATTGGATTCAGACAATAAATGACGGTAACAATGTCGATGTAATCTATTTCGACCTGTCAAAAGCGTTTGACAAAGTAAGCCATGAAAAATTGTTGATAAAACTACACCAGTATGGTATCAGAGGGAAGTTATTTGAATGGGTCCGTTCATATCTGGAGGATAGATATTTCTGTGTCCGAGTAGGATACTCATTCTCAAAGGAATATAAATGCAGCAGTGGCGTTCCTCAAGGAGGGGCTTTATCGCCTCTACTTTTTCTCTTATACACGCTGGACTTGCTGTCTACTTTATCTAAAATTCCAGAAATTCGTGTCCAAGTTTTCGCGGACGACATTAAGATTTACGGAACTTATAATGAAAATTCGCGTGATACTATCCATCTGGCGTTGACGGAAAGTGTGGTCAATATGATGAACTGGTCCTCAAAATGGGACATTCCAGTTAATTTAGCCAAAACAAGCGTACTTCATTTTGGGAACATTGCGAACAAACCATATAACTTTGGTCCTATAGTGCTAAAAACTGTAAACGAGACACGAGACCTAGGTTTTACCATTAATGCAAAGTTGAATTTTGAATCTCATATTTCATCAATGGTGAACAAGGCATATGCTGTCATGTTTTCCATACTGAGAAACATCCACTATACGGATATTTCGATATATTTACAATTTTACAAATCTTTCGTTCTCCCTATACTCGAATACGGATCGGAGGTTTGGAACCCAGCTGTAAAAAAACTACAGATGAAAATCGAAAAAGTACAGCAGGTGTTCACAAGGATTGTATTCTGCCGTTGTGTGACTCATGACAATTCACAGGACATCCCTTGTTATAGAGAACGTTTGAAACTATTTCGAATGAAAAGTCTTCTGTACAGGAGAACTTTTAAGGACGTAGTGTTCTGTTTTAAACTATTACGAGGTGAGTTGAAGCTTAGGGCAAGTAAGTACTGGCGATTTCGGCCCTGTAGGGGTCGAAATGGAGTCTTATCCCTCGACTGCCCTAAGCTGACTTTGAGAAGGGGTGCCAAGTCTTACAACTCAGTTTTCTTCCGTGGAGCTAAATGGCTCCAAATGCTTCCAGTCTCACTGCAGTTAGCTAAGAGCTCTTCTGAATTCAAGAAACAGTTGCGGAACAGTGATTTGTTGAAAGCGCTCAAAATTCCAGATTTATAGGTATGAGTTTGCTTGATTTCGTTTTCTTTTGTTCACTCTCTTCAGAATCACTTCTGAGACGATGTCAGAAAATGAAGACCGTGATAAAGGGAAGTGGATTTAAAGTAGTTAGCCAAGTTTCACTCTGAGTATTTCACTTTCGGCTCTTTTTCAGCGAAACACATGGTCTTCAATCCTTGTAGCATCCTTATACCTTTGGATGGTTTCGGGTGAAGAGTCGAGGAGCTTACAAGAGTGATAGGATTCCGTTGTTTTAGAACTTCGACGATCCGCCATTCTGGGACCCTAGTTGTCGTTCATACATGCACATGCTTAATTTTTGGTGGAGGCTTATTGGTTAAACGAACGGACGGCAAAACGGTAGAAGTAAATCAGTATATGCTCTGGACGTAAACTCAAAGGCTATAATGATATCCTTGGCTGAATAAACAAAAATTTTCTTATACTTTTTAACTACTATCAGTCTTATAACCCTACTCCTTGCCGACTACCTACAGGCTAAGCATTTGGTGTCGGCTGATCTATGCCGCAGTTTAAGTGAATTTATTTGGCTCCATTTCGTCCGCCACTAAGGTACGTATTTAGTTTAAAATTAGGTTCCTTAGATAAATGGGATAAGGGACCAGCCTTAGTTGGTGCGTGTCTTGATTCTCACAGGAGCACAACTATCACTATCTTTTTATCCGTAATATATATTTATCGAATATTTTTTCTCCTTTTATTCTTATAAAAGCTCTACCAGCGCCAAAAGTTACATGATGGTCTTTGAGTTCGTTGGCTTACGTTGGTTCTCTTTGGTTTTCGGTTTTGTGATTTTCCGTTAAGCCTCTTCCGTTAAGCCTCTCCCTTCACAGCTAACATTTTCTTCTGTTATGTTGTGTTCTCACACGTGTATTCTGGTTGATTTAGTATTTACTAATGCTCAGGTGTATTCTGTTTGATTTAGTATTTACTAATGCTGTTATATTCCAGCGCGTCAATTGACCTAATTGACGTATTTGATAAAGAAATAAATAAATAAATAAATGATGGAAGAATGCCGGACAAAAGGGTGAGTGATCCACTTATTGATAAAGAAATAGTCCGAATTAAAAGGAAAATATCAGAAATTGGTGTCGTATGTGACACAGAATTAGGCAAAACCATGCGTATAGGAGACAGCACAAGGGACGCAGTAATGAAAGCTGTCACCGAACGAATAGAGCACACAAAAACGGTAGTAGTGGCGTGCTTGAAAGATCTGAGTGGGCGCTCAGGTACCACAGTCAGTGCGGAATTGGCAGAGGTACTTCGCGCTGCCAAAATTCTAAACGCTGACGACCTTACGCGCTGCCTAGATAAGCACATGCAACTTAAGTTGATAGTTGGAAAGGCGGCTACTACTCTGGCGTGCCCTAAAGAGGACATTGCGAATAGGCTGATAGAATTGAGAGAGAAGTATAGGAGTACAGTAGAGGAAAAGGCACGTCTGCAAAATGAATTACAACAATTTCAATTGCAGGTCGAAGTGCTACGCAAGCAAATCGAAAATCTGGGCCAAGAGAACACCGTAACCGTGGCGCATGATCGAAACTCGAACAAGATATTGTCAGGTGAGTACCAGAATGCTTTGCAAAGGTTCGCAAAGGTAATGGACTCTGATAATGATGATGATCAACATCATGACTTGCAGGAATGGTCGACATCGACTCCATCAGCCCTCGTGTCCTCCGAGCCTACGCCGACCAGAGACTGCGGTAGGAATCAAGGAACGCCATTGCGGCAGGGCACAGGTACGTCTTCAAATGTCGTAAATGAAATGAACGTAGCTGAATTCTGGCGAGTTATGTCCTTGCCGGAGGTGCCAGTTTTCAGTGGTAAAAGTAACGAATGTTTCAAAAGATTTGTAAGAGCGTTCAATACCAAATACCCTAGTACGCATTGGGCGGAAAGCAGTCGGCTTCAACTCTTTGAAGGGTTCTTACGCAGAGATGCCACCACTATATTTGCGACCCTTTCCGACGAGGTGCGAAAAAGTAGTGTGGATATGGTTGTAGCAGCCATGAAAAAACGACTAAGAGTGGATACGGCAAGCGCTAGATTTAAGGCTATGGCAGAACTGCGTACCCTCACTATGCGCGCTGACCAATCAGTGAGTTCTGTTTGGTACTGGAAAAGCTATCTAGTCGCGCATACCCTGATGTCCCGCTCGAGACGGTATCATTACAGAAAGCTGAGATCCTGACTAGGCAGCTAACTAGATGGGAAGGGAGCTACTCTCTGACAGAAGCCTTGGAAACGAGCGTTGAAGCAGAGGCATATGAGAGAGTAAAAGAAGTGGCACTACGCTTGGAGAGAAGTAGGCAAGTCTCCCAAGAGATGAGTGGCAGGAATGGTAGACCCAACAGCAATGACAACCATAAGCAGGAACTGGCAAATAAATGGAGCAATAAACTGTATAAGCAAAGGTCGAGACGCTCCGAAGGACATAACCTTTCCCACGACCTAAAACTGGAACCTAAGGTAGAAAGCAGCTCTAACAATGCAGTAGCATGCAAGAGACAAGAAAGTAAGACAAACGAAACCCAGCCAGGTAGAAACAATGAAGTTCGTCGGTGTTACAACTGTGGAAAGATAGGTCACGTAGCAAGTGACTGTAAGGTTCCTTGTCGAAAGGGGGGTCGCCCCACATCGTTGTCAGGGAATAACGAAAACAGGAGCCAGCAAACCCGAACAGCTCAGACTGGTAACACTTACCTAACGGTCGTAGATTCGTGGTCGTGTAACTCAATTATCAACGAATGCTTTACACGGAGCCCTCTGTTCGGCTACAAAAGTCTGGTGCCAATAAGTATATTTGGAATGCAGGTTGTGGCCCTATTAGATACAGGTTCTGAAATTTCCATCATCCCCGTACGCCTACTGAAGCGGGCTGGTCACTCTGGCATCGACCTCGATCAGTATGTCGAGCGCATTGATACGCCTCCTCTCAGTGTAAGGGATGCATCAGGAAATCAAATGAGGATCTTTGACACTATCAGTGTGGCTATAACGTTAGAAGGACACATGGAATTCGTTTCTTGCTGTGTCACACCAGGGCTTGACCATATTGTGGTACTAGGGACCAATGCACTCAACCACTTCGGGTTCAAACTAGTGCGTTCGCCGACATATGACACTCAAGAGATGAACGAATACACCTTGTCGAACGTAGTTGAGACTGGTCATTCCGCAGTGGTAAAAGAACGAGTATATGTACCACCTGAGAAATTGTGCACCTTGACTCTAACAGGAATGCACGAAGGTGAGAATGCACTACTATGGTCTAGCCACCCCTTGATCTCACATGGAGTCTGCAGAGGTAGCGCAGAAGGAGAGGTAGAAATCCCAGTACTCAACAATACGGGAGAGCCTATTGCATTCCATGAAAAGACTCAACTGGGTGAATGGAGAAGAGATCCATGGGGTAGCTCCAAGCGCATAGAAGCAGGAACCTTGGGTGTAGATAAATTCTCTGACAGATGCCCTGGAGATAGCTCGCCACTGAAGACTAGCACCAACGGAAGTACTAGGAGGAAAACTGCTAGTAAAGCTGACATAAGTGGTTGTTTCAGGGCGACAGCGAGCGGAAACGGTAACACGAGTCCGCTGACCATGTCTTACATGTGTCCAGGACGAAATCAAGCATGCCCCTCCAGTGAAAGAGAGTCACGAAAGATGAGCACAACCTCGTGCGGATCGCGTAAGAGGATGGATAAGGAAAAAGAGAGAAAGCACTCGGCAGGAACCACATATGGTGCCCATGATAATGGGTCCTCCTTTTCAAAATATGCTACCCCAATTCCCATACGTGCCGTTGCAAACAAGCAGCCCAGCGGGTTTGGCCGCGGAAGGCGTCGGAAGGGTAGAGGAGGACGTCGTCTTTTAATAAAAGCTCTCATATCAAAAGTGCTGGGTCGTCACTTCCCGAAGGGGGGTGGTTGTAAGGAATGTGGGCATGCCACCACGTCCTTTTATTTTATTTTCGGTGATATTAGGAGTAGATGAGCGCTCGCGATTTCGAATCTTCTCGGCAGACGCTCCGCCCATCTTTCCCATGGAGGATGGTAGATTTCCCGCGTGAGATGTATCCGTACCATGAAGTACCAGACGCTCCGCCTACCGTTCCCATGCTCTACCAGTATAAAAGTGCATCGAAGTATTAGTCATAGATCTCTCATTTACTCTCGCATTGTTTCGCATAGTTTTTCCCCGTTGTTCTCTTGTAATTCTTTTATTCCAATAAATTCTTTGTGGTTTTGTGTAGAATTGTTCTGGAGTGAGATCGGGTTCCAAACCCAAAATTATATTCTTTTGTTGTTACAAAAGAGAGAGCATATAGGGATGAACGGATGACAGCAGAATGCACAACAACTCGTTTTTTCAACGGTTCCATTGATGGGTGTCAACAAGGAAGGCAAGATGTTATAAGATAGACAACTATACTATAGCATGGCAGGTGAATAATAAAACACCACATCCAACATGGCAAGACCTTGCACTTAGATCAACAAATGGACCATACAGAAATAGAAACAAAACACTAACAACAATTCTCCTACTAGAAAAATGTAAATCTGACGGCATAAAATTTGCAAAACCTGTATAATACATAATCTTTAATAATCGCATAATCTTTATTGCAAATAATGGAAGAGGACTGCCAAAATGGCCATGTGAGTAGTAGTAAAAATTCGTGAAGAATGCTCAGTCAGCTTTCGAAGAACTGTCGAGGCCCGTAGTTATGTGAATAGCCTGAACGAGTAATAACACCGATTTGACAAACTCCCAGTGGAAACCATTATTTAAGGTTGATTTGGTTTATTTAAAGTAAAAGTTTGAAAAGTTGAAAAAGTTAAAAGTTAAGGAAAAAATAATTTAAGAATTAAGCTATGTTTCGTTAAGTCAAGTAAAGTTAATAGTCAGTGGAACGTCGAAACCCTGAAATACAGATCTTTTAAGCGACAAAAAAACACGGGAATTCAATCAGAAAACTTTAAAAAAGAGGTCAACAGTAATGTAAAAACAATGCAACGATTCTTACAAGTGGAAAATAGCAAGGGGCAGAACTATGTGTGTATTTCATTCCTGCCTTTGAGGTAAAGGTAGAAGGGTAAAGGTATCGGGGTTAATCAATCCCCTGAGGACGCGCCACACATTCGTGTTGAATTCAGAATACGTATTTGTCCTACACAATGGCTTGCGGGGATCAGTCGCTATACTAGGTCAGTGTCTATACCATCCTAAGCGAGTCCAACACCAAATTACCCAACCACCGGAGGGAAAGAAGGTTCGGCTAGCCCAGGCGCGGATCGACTGACCGCGTGGCGAAGCCACGCGGTTTCAATTTAATAGATCGGGAGAGGCGTTGTAATTAAATAACTTCAACGGACCCAGCATCAGGGTGAAGTTACTGCGCTGCAGCTCTAATGCAGACAGTTGCGAAATAGTACGTATACGGATGAGAGTGCGCCGCGGTCGGATAAGATTTTATCATTGCGAGCTTATCAGGGTTTTCCGCGCTTAACGAGCATCAGATTCGTTCACACCATAGCTGAATACCTCTAATAGACATGTTCTGAACGAGATTTAGTGCGGTACCTCAAGTACAATAGTGCCGACGTGAGAAATAATTAGCCCTAACGAGGAGGTTGCTCAGCGTGCCCCAAAGATTCACAACGAGACCCATATCTACCGCAACCAACCCAAATCGACCCCAAATTCGGAAACAAATGTCAGATTCGCAATCAGCGTCGCCAATAACCCCGTAGACAAAGTTGGGGTTAAATCGGTAATTTAGATCCAACTACCCAACTTTTACCACGGATAAAGGAAACTCATTCAAATTTGCTAGTCGTTCTCGAAGTTTCGTTGTAATGGTATTGTATTGTACCTTTCATCATTAAGTACAATGTCGACTCCACAAGTTCACCTTCTACCCCCCTATGCCCTATATAGCTAAATGTAGCTAAAGTGACTCGTGAAAAAGCTGTGGTGTGAAATGCAAAAATACAGAAGATGTAGCTAGTTGAATTTTCGACATCATTTTTTAGAATTTCATTGGACAATAGTAGGTTTCGGTAACATGCTAGAGCTCTGATCTTTTACTTTTCTTCTTCTGATTTTCTTGGCTTGGGACTGGGATTTCCTGAAGTAGATTTGCCGTTTTGCGGGTAACAGCTCTCTCACATAGGTGTTAAGTGCCGAAGTGCTGATTCTCTCGGCGGCGCCTGCGGCGGCTTCGCCGGCGATCGCGGCCCGCGAGGCCTTGTAACCCCCCTGCGGTGGCGACGTCGCTCTTTATCTTTCATCATAGCCTCGGCGACGCCGCGCAAGGCGCCGCCCGAGTGTGAGGGGGCTGTTAAGTGCCGAAGTGCTGAATAGGCCTTGTAATGCTTTCTTTATGAACTAAAACAGACCGTTGTGAATATAATTTTTTTGCAATAGTACAAATTTATTTTCAAAAAAAAAACTTCTTGTGTCTATCCAACGGTAAAGAAAGTGTAGTGGAATTATGAAGTTTTCGATTTTCATGTGTGTGTTCCTTGACCTCATCAAGGCGACGACCACGTAAGGTCAACGTCGTTACGCCACACTCGCTAATTACACCCTGTGGATATTTCCAATTAAGTTACGTCTAAGATTCACATTATAACATTTTCGAAACCACGTAATATTGAAAAATAATAGCATATCTGAAGAGAGGAAGTCGAGACGATCATTTCAATATACAACAAGCCTGAGAAAAATTTACGTTCAAAATTGAGCGGACGCAAAAATTGAAATATGGCTACTTTTCATGAAGCGTTTCACTGCGGGTGGCGAAATTTTGCTCTCATGGCTTCATAGTCTGAAACATCAACAAGTGTATTGTAGTGATTTTATAACTTTTTCAGATACAGTCGGCAAATTTAAAAGTTATTTACACCCGAAGTAGGCAACTCGTAACCTTTCGTATTAGAAATTGTTCGATATTGGCACATTCATGACCGAAAATCACGATCACAAGAAGACATGAAATGTTGAACTTACGTTAAGCAATTACCAACATGTTTATCATCCGTGATATAGGCGAATATCAAACAGAGCAGGCTTCTCTGAATAGAAAATGTGGATTAAAAAAGCTGTTATCGCACTTTTCCATGAAATATGAAAACGGTCAAAAATTTCTGGGCTTTCGCATACAGGCTCATAGCATCATTAGTGAGAGTGCTAGCAAGAAAAGGTTCGTTACGACTCAATCGCGGACATGTGAAGCCTTTCCAGAAACAGTCGACGATTGCCGTACTAATTAATGGGCGCTGGCGGAGTCCGCCAGAGGTCACCGCTCGCCGGCCACGACCTACCAAAGTAGCCCAGCGGCAAGCATCTCACCTCAAACGGGTAATTCCAGTTAGGTGACTTTGTTTTAGATGCTACCCTGAGCATGCATGCAAAAGCCCAGAAATTTTTGACCGTTTTCATACTTTATGAGAAAGTGCGGAAACAGCTTTTTTAATTTATATTTTCTATTCAGTGAAGTCTGCTCTATTGGATACTCGCCTCTATCACGAATTGAAAACACATTGGTAATCGTTTAGCGAATGCTCACCATCTCCGGTTTTCTTATGATAGTGATTTTCGGTTATGAATGTGCCGATATCGAACGTTTTCTAATCCAAAATGCTATGAGTTGCCTACTTCGGGTGCGAGTAACTCGTGAAATTTATCAACTATATCTACAGAATCCATAAATTCATAGACCTTACTTGTTGTTATTTAAGACGATAAAATTCATTAGAACGAAATCACTGAACTAGCAGTGCAACGCTTCATGAAAAGGTGCCATATTTCAAATTTTGCTTTCGACCAATTCCAAACTTAAATTTCTCTCAGGCTTGTTGTATATTGAAATGATCGTCTCGGCTTCCTCTCTGTAGATATGGTATTCGTTTTTGATATCACGTAGTTGCAAAAATGTTACAATATAAATCTCAGACGTAAATTAGTTGGAAATATCCACAGGGTGTAATTAACGACGACGGCCTAACGACGTTGACCTTGCGTGGTCGTCGCCTTGATGAGGTCAAGGAACACACACATGAAAATCGAAAACTTCATAATTCCACTACACTTTCTTTACCGTTGGATAGATCACGCTCTTCTGATTACGGCCATGTGTTTTTTATTCAATACAAATGCTTTTGAAGTGATTTATGGCGAGTGAACGGTAGAAACGATCTAGATCGTTTAAATCGCGTTTTGGCGGAAAGATACCGACGGTACTGTATACAAGTCGAGCTGGCATTGAAGCAACATGATCTTGAAGGCTTTGGAGTGAGAGTTCATCCCAAGCGCGAAGAACTACGGATCGAGGCTCAGCTAAAGACAAGAATGTCCGGAAATGTTCATAAATCCCTCTCACCAGGTGCCCCATATGTTTTCCATTGGATCCAGATAGGAAGAACATGCAGGCCGCTCCAGAACAGCAACAGAATTTCTTCTGAAGAACTCCAACGTGGATCTGCTGGCATGCGGCGGAGCATTGTCCTGTTGAAAAAAATTCAACCCTGACTAGAATTCTGTCGAAAGAATGGGAGCAGTTGAGTTTCCAACAGTCGTTGGTATTCATCTGAGACCATCTTTGTTGAAGTGAATGCAAGCGGGTGTTTTCCTTCCGCGTGGAATTCCGCCCACACCATAACTGGGCCGCCTCCGAAATTTCGTCTTGGAAAGCCCTCCTCTTCGCGTAAGTCATGCCAATATTATCGTTTTCCATCTGGACCATCAAGATTGAAGTGGTTTTTGCCTGAACTGTGGAATGCCGAAATGCTCAGGAGTGGATTTATCAATGGGAAAAACCTGCCTTAGTCCAAGTACGTCTCTTATTCCTGGGAACGATGCCTATTTTTCAACCCTATTCTTTCTGTGCACTGTTGCCAAGCGTGGAGCAGAATTACGCTGAGTATATAGTACGACATTCTCATTGCTCTTGAGACAACAGCGGCTCGTTTCTCTCGAAACATTTTTTGGATAGACTCTAACTTGCTCCAGTCTGGTCGGCTTATTGGACACCATTCGTACGATTAGCCTCTCGTCTTGAATCGAAAGCCACCTGGGACGTCCGAAAAAGTTCCTCGAACGATACAGACTAGGACTCCTCACAAATTTGCTCACGACGTTCTGTGATCTTTGTAGTTGGATCGACATCTGGCGTCCGCTGAGCCCTGCAATTTTAAGGGCCCTGATTCGAGCTTCTTCCTCTATCGAAAACATCGATTCGCGACACATCCTTACAATGAGAAATTTATAAACAGGGGTATCTATTTATTGTTACGCCATAAGACGCGCTAAAACAGCAATCGAGAAGCAAATTGACAGTATAATCGACAGTAACGAAAAGAAAAGATGCAATCAAAAAGAAAAAACACTACGAGAGAACCTGAACGTAAACAGAAAGCAAAGGAACAGAATTCTCCAAAGGATGCAATGAACGTCTGCAGCCCCAAAACAACCACACAGAAAATAAAACTCATAAGCAAGCACCAGCGGCCGAGAAAGCGGAAGGCAACAATTTCAGCAGAACCTGATATTGGATAGCCAGAAAAAAACTTCAAATTATTCCAAAAAGAAAAAAAAACAGGTAAATAAATACTTCAGATGCTATGATCCAAAGCATCTAATGCACAATCATACAAATACGGCCAGGGGCCAACGACGCAGCATGTCTCAGAAGTCCTATGGATTCGGTGTGTTTTAAATCAAGTAATTCAACGCGAACTCAAACAGTGTAGCTAGACATGACACCTGTGGTCCCCTGAGCTGGCCGTATGCCCACCACCCAAGTGACCTCCTAATATCTCCAATAGAAAGCAGCCGTTATAAATTCAGGAAACAAGATGGGGGCGAACCGAGATATCAGAATCCAGCTCCAGTATAAAACAGATAAAGTCAGTAACAAGATAAATTAGGAAACAAAAAAGTGGACCCAAAAGCACTATATCTACTACACATACCGATCCCTCCACACACCAATAGGCGCTTGCTATAGTGAGTCAAAAGCGTCAAATGCTCTAAAAAACAGCACACAAACAGAAGACCTGCTTACGGAACGCACATTAACCCATGGAAAATTCATCAAAACATTAATTCAAAACTCAAAACACAGGAATCATTATATAGGATGGACGAAGAGAAACTAACATTATTCAGGCTGGAATGCAGACCAATTTATAAAAACTGTAACAGAAACCAACCAAAGAGATACAAAGCGTAACTTCCAAAATGCTGAATTCACCGAGAAACAACACTCCAGAAGGAAGAGCAGCAGCACCACGCAACCAGATATCTACAGATTTGATCCAACAGCAGTGGCTTCACACAATCATGCTTTCCACAACTAAGCTAAATCTGAAGGTTGAAATAGTCCAGGCAAACTTCCAAGTTCCGAGTCTAAGTCTAAATGTGGAAACTTTTGATTCGCATAGTAGATCCACTGGAAGATGTTGGAGCCATTTAGCGCAACGAAAGAAGATGCTGTTGAAACCATTTCCATACTGACATTTCTGTAAAGCCTGGTGAGTTAAAGAAAATGCGCTTGCTCTTCCCCGACAGGGTCGAAAGACCCAATATTTACTTGGTCTCAGCCTAATACTACCCTTGAGAAGCTTATAACAGAAAACTGTATCTTGAACAATTCGTCTTTTGGAGAGAATATCGAGTTCAAAGATTCTATCGAATGAATAGTAAAAAAACAGATTAATAAATAAATTCTTCCACTCATAACCTATTTCTTCAGTCAAGTTGTATACACTAGAATCCTTTTTCTTTAAGAAAAGATGGTCCGATGCGGTTCATAAAATTGGCAACCGGCATGGGATGGTAAGTTCTGCGCCTACGGTTTGACTTTGCCGAGAAAGTGCCAACCGCGGAAAGAAGACCCCGCCAACAAAACTTGTAACCTTCCCAATCGCTGCGGAGTGGACTTCCCTTAACGTCTGGTACTGTGCCAAAAAACACTGGAAGACTAAATATTTTCAGCCTCATTTTTTTCACAAAGTGAAGGTTAATTGATTGATTGATTGATTTATTACACGAACACAGTCGTGCGTAGTAAAAGTATAAAACAACACTCCGAAGAAACATATGGGAGGTACATCACAATAGAGGTACTAACAACCAGACGAGAACTAGAATAAAACAAAAAACAGAAGTGCGGGAGGAAAAGTAAACAGGGACGAACAAATACAGCTACAAGGCGGAAGTAGTTAAGGCATCGGGAAACTATGGGCTTAAGTGACGCTGAAGAAACTTTTTGAATGCTGGCAAGCGGACAGGAATTTTGCCTCTGGTCCGAAGCTTATGGTATAAAGGTGCTGCTCTACATGAGAAGAAGTAACGTCTACAGTTGAGTTTGGCTATACCAGGACCATAATTAACACAACCGGCTCTGGTAGAGTTTAACCTCACAGCCATTAATTCTGAAGGCTTAATTCCGCTCATATAATGTATAATTTTATGGTAAAGAATGGCATCATTCCGCTTCCTCCTATGTTTCAATGTTTCCAAACCAAAATTGATGTTTCTCTCCATACCACAAGGTATCTGGTAATAAGCAAAACCCAGTTGCTCAACCATGAGTCTTCTTGTAAAGTTCTTCTGGACTCGCTCAAGCACTTCACTGCTCTTCTTGAGGTAGGGATTGAACACGGGTGTTCCGTACTCCAATATGGGCCTGATGTATATTTTATAAGCCTGAAGGAACACAGAAGGATTGTTTGTGGAGAGCGCTCGAAACAAGTTGTACATTGCACTTGAAGCTTTATTTGCTAGTGAAGTGCAGTGTTTATCAAATCTGACAAGGGAGGTCAGTGAACTTCCCCCGACGATTCTTAACGAGACCTATATGGTCTTATAGAGCTTGAAGCGTAGATCACAGATGTGTAATTTATTTTTGCTGAATGGCAGTGGGTGGTCCGAAAATTGCAAAAAAGGTAAGCACTGCTCTGACAACACTGCTGAGGGGCGCTGAATAGCCGCCGAGGTGAGAGGTTCATATGAGTGTGCTTCGGTAGCGCAGTGGTACCGCAGTGGACTGTTGTTCAGAAGGGTTTGGATCCTGTGATTGTGTGTTCGTTTTGCTTTAATCGCATTGATACCAAATGGTGCTCATTTTGCGATTTTGTCATGGGGATTGAAGAAAATCATGTTTGGAGCACTCTAAACCAAACAAATTTTAGTAAATGACAACATTAATATGGGTAGCCAATATCCACCGTAACTTACCTTAAACAGACGCAAATTCAGAAACTAATATTGGATTCGTGATCAGCGACCCAAATAACTCTTACACACGAAGTTTGGACGAAATCGGCGATTTTGACCCACGCACCTCACTTACCCACCCTTACCATAGCAAGCGCTCACCAGCCCACACACAACGAAACCCGTCATTAGATACCCTCACTTGTTTCAAATCACAAAACTAGTGTTATATTCGTGACCAGCGTCTCAAATAGTCTCATTAGCAAAAAAGGGGCGAAATGGGTGACCATGACGTCTCGAGCCTCATGTCAGGTATCGGTGGAGTTGCCCAAGGTTGAGTCTCTGATGAATTACTGGTAATATTATGGCACCATTCAGACTCTAGCTGTCAGAAAATCGTCAGCATCCACTACCTTCGTTTCAGAAATTGCCTAGGAGTCTCACCTGAATTGCAGATTACGAATTTTACTTTTGCTTCTGGATTTCTGACTGGTGAGCGCTTGCTATGGCAAGGGTGGGTAAGTGAGGTGCGTGGGTCAAAATCGCCGATTTCGTCCAAACTTCGTATGTGGGGGTTATTTGGGTCGCTGATCACGAATCCAACATTAGTTTCTGAATTTGCGTCTGTTTAGGGTAAGTTGCGGCAGTTATTGGCTACCTATATTAATGCTGTCATTTACTAAAATTTGTTTGGTTTAGAGTGCTCCAAACATGATTTTCTTCAATCCCCATGACAAAATCGCAAAATGAGCACCATTTGGTATCAATGCGATTAAAGCAAAACGAAAACACAATTGCAGGATCCAAACCCTTGACCTTCTGAACAACAGTCCAATGCGGTACCACTGCGCTACCGAAGCACACTCGTATGAATCTCTCACCTCGGTGGCTATTCAGCGCCCCTCAGCAGTGTTGTCAGAGCAGTGCTTACCTTTTTTTGCAATTTTCGGACCACCCACTGCCACTCAGCAAAAATAAATTACATATCTGTGATCTACGCTTCAAGCTCTATAAGACCATATAGGTCTCGTTAAGAATCGTCGGGGGAAGTTCACTGACCTCCCTTGTGAGATCTGCCGTAACTAAAAAGTCCAGATCTGATACCGTGTCCACTACCTTAATGTCTGCTCCATCCACAGAATAGGGGAATTTGTTGTTCTTCTTTCCTAATTGAAGCACACAACATTTTTCCTTGGACAACGGCAGACCCCAAGTACAGGACCAGAGATGAACCTTATTAATCGCTTCTTGAAGAGCAAGAGATCCCGTCAAGTTATTAGCAGTGCTGTAAATTTTGATATGGTCAGCGAAAGCGCAAAATTCAATGGGCGTTTCCGAAAGTAGGTCAAGTAAGTCGTGGGTATAGATATTGAAAAGTGTCGGTGATAACACACCACCCTGTGGGACTCCGCAGTTGGCTAGCCTAGGTTCGGAATAAGAGTTGCTAATACCAACAACATCGTAGCGATCTTTGAGAAAGGATCGGATCCAAGCGATTATGCACAGGTGAATCCCAACCATTCTCATTTTAAGAATCAATTTATCGTGCGAGACTCTATCAAACGCTTTACTGAAGTCGAAATAGACCACATCTACGGAACTGCCTTGGTCGAGAGATCTAGTCCAGTAGTCGAGTGACTGGATCATTGCGGTGACTGTTGATTTCCCTTTCTGAAAGCCATGTTGCTTTGGAGATATTATGCAATGATCCTCCAAATGCCTTAGAATTTTTTGCTTCATAATTTTCTCAAAAATTCTGCAAAATATGGATGTTATACTAACCGGACGAAAACTTTTTGGAGAGCTAAACGGTGGTTTTTTTGGAATGGGGGTAACAATGGCTCGTGTCCAACGCAAAGGGACTTCAGCTCGCATAAAAGAGAGGTTGAAAATATATTCCAGAGGAGTAGATATGACCGGGGCTATTCTCTTAATGAAAGTCAGAGGTACGCCATCAGGGGTGACGCTTTCTGAAGGCGGCCACTTCCGAATAATTTCAAGAATATTGTCTCTGTGAAACCACACGGAGTCCTCCATTACTGGGCACATTGACGCTGGTTCTTCGCAAGACTGGTTCTGGGAATTTACAGACCCAAAGTTTTCTTGAAATGTGCTGGCCAACAATTCCGCCTTCTCTTTATCACCATAGCAAATTGCCCCATCAGGGGCCCGGAGTGGAGGTACATTCAGTTTCCTTTTTGAGCTATAAGCAATGCCTCACGTGTTTTCCTTTTATTTGTATCGTTTTTCCCAGTATAACTTTGTTGTAGCATTGTGCTTCTGGAGAATCAAGCACCGCACCATAACGAGGGTGTCTTCAAAGCTGTGATCTGTTGCCATACATATAATCTACTTTATTTATACACTCGTACTTACTCTATTATTTCATTTGCAAACTTCTGTAACCTTCGTCGAAACTCTTTTTTGTTCGGAATAGATAGGCCACTGATGCGAACCCAGTCAATTAGGGTCTTGCGATTGATGTGTTCTTGAGAGATGGGGTCATACGACAACATCCTGCACTAATGATAGTAGTAGTAATGTGACTACTTTAACACCAAATAGAAACGTCTAACACTGCACAGCATACAATTAATTAATAACATATAACACAATGGGCCTTCCTCACGAAACGCCTGTGTCAGTCAGAACCTATAACTGTAACAGTTGAGCTATTCCATGCGGGACCGCAGTATATATCTACCTAATCCATATTACTACACCTTACTTACACTCACTTTCTGTTCTCTATCATACTTTCCCTTTGCTGATCAAATATAGAGAATGTAGAAATTCATGCAGCATTTGTAAAATAGCTGCCCAGAATGAATACATCATTAACTATTCCACCACACTAAAAATTAATAAATATACAACTAGTGATTGCAGTTGTTATAATACAAATGTTATATGCTGTGTAACTTGCTACCAGTGCGGAACACAATATGTTGGGCTCACCACTAGAAGATTAGATGCTAGAACCAAGGAACATACACCACACAAACAAAAATGATATACACCGATACAAAAATGACTTAGTGTAATGGCTCCAATCCTACACTTTTGGGCTAGATGACTCACCCACCAGGTCCATCGGCCGGCCGCAAGCATTTGACTTACAGGACTTCCCGACGACGGCGGTCTCCATCCGCGCCAAGCGACTCTGCCAACCGACCATCCGATCTACCTGGACTCTCCAACGCCTAGCTACACCGATCCCGCCTTCCTCGATGATCTCGCGCGGCCGACGCCACCTCTGCGCCCTTTGATTCCGTCGCCTTGTGTGATCTCCCTATTATCTTAATGATCAATTGTTGTTATACTACCCGTGCTTTATTTGATGCGAGGGAGATGACGGAAGAACCTCCATCCATTGCTTTATGTAGTCACACTAGACGGACATGTATAGGCAGGTGCATTTTTGTTAGCATATTAGACAATCAAGATGCTAATATAGATGAAGTAAGGTTGGAAGATTAAGAATTCTGGATACGACAGCTAAATACAACTTATACATTTATTTATTTATTTATTTATTTATTTATTTATTTATCAAATACGTCATTTAGGTCAATTGACGCGCTATAATATAACAGCATTAGTAATACTAAATCAAACAGAGTACACCTGAGAGAACACAACATAACAGAAGAAAATGTTAGCTGTGAAGGGAGAGGCTTAACGGAAAATCACAAAACCGAAAACCAAAGAGAACCAACGAAAACCAACGAACTCAAAGACCATCATGTAACTTTTGGCGCTGGTAGAGCTTTCATAAGAATAAAAGGAGAAAAATATATCCTATAACTGTATATTACGGATAAGAAGATAGTGATAGTTGTGCTCCTGCGAGAATCGAGACACGCACCAACTAAGGCTAGTCCCTTATCCCATTTATCTAAGGAACCTAATTTTAAACTAAATACGTACCTTAGTGGCGGACGAAATGGAGCCAAATAAATTCACTTAAACTGCGGCGTCGATCAACTGACACTAAGTTCTTAGCCTGTAGGTAGTCGGCAAGGAATAGGGCTATCAAGACTGATAGTATTTAAAAAAGTATAAGAAAATTTTTGTTCATTCAACCAAGGATAGCATGATAGCCTTTTAGTTCACGTCTATGAAATATACTGATTTACTTTTACCGTTTTGCCGTCCGTTCGTTTAACCGATAAGCCTCCACCAAAAATCAAGCATGTGTATGTATGAACGACAACTAGGCTCCCAGAATGGCGGATCGTCGAAGTTCCAAAACTGCGGAATCCTATCACTCTTGTAAGCTCCTCGACTCTCCAGCCGAACCCTCCAAAGGTAAGGATGCTACAATGATTGAAGACCATGTGCTTCGCTGAAAAAGAGCCGAAAATGAAATACTCATAGTGAAACTTGGCTAACTACTTCAAATCCACTTCCCTTTATCACGGTCTTCATTTTCTGACATCGTCTTAGAAGTGATTCTGAAGAGAGTGAACAAAATAAAACGAAATCAAGCAAGCTAATAGTTATAAATCTGGAATTTTGAGCACTTTTAACAGATCACTGTTTTGCAACAGTTTCTTGAATTTAGAAGAACTCTTAGCTAACTGCAGCGAGAATGGAAGCATTTGGAGCCATTTAGTTCCACGGAAGAAAACTGAGTTGTAGGACCTGGCACCCCTTCTCAAAGTCAGCTTAGGGCAGTCGAGGGATAAGACTCTATTTCGGCCCCTACAGGGCCGAAGTCGCCAGTAATTACTTGCCCTAAGCTTCAACTCACCTCGTAGCGGTTAAAACAGAACACTACGTCCTTAAAAGTTCTCCTGTACAGAGAACTTTTCATTCGAAATAGTTTTAAACGTTCTTTATAACAAGGGATGTCCTGTGAATTGTCATGAGTCACACAACGGCAGAATACAATCCTTGTGAACACCTGCTGTACCTTTTCGATTTTCATCTGTAGTTTTTTTACAGCTGGGTTCCAAACCTCCGATCCGTATTCGAGTATAGGGAGAACGAAAGATTTGTAACATTGTAAATATATTGAAATATCCCTACAGTGGATGTTTCTCAGTATGAAAAACATGACAGCATATGCCTTGTTCACCATTAATAAAATGTGAGATTCAAAATTCAGGTAAAACCTTGCATTAATGGTAAAACCTAGGTCTCGTGTCTCGCTTACAGTTTTTAGCAAAATAGGACCGAAATTATATGGTTTGTTCGCAATGTTCCCGAAATGAAGTACGCTTGTTTTAGCTAAATTAACTGGAATATCCCATTCTGAGGACCAGTTCATCATATTGACCACACTTTCCGTCAACGCCAGATGGATAGTATCACGCGAATTTTCATTATAAGTTCCGTAAATCTTAATGTCATCCGCGAAAACTTGGACACGAATTTCTGGAATTTTAGATAAAGTAGATGGCAAGTCCAGCGTGTACAAGAGAAAAAGTAGAGGCGATAATGCTCCTCCTTGAGGAACGCCACTGCTGCATTCGTATTCTTTTGAGAATGAGTATCCTACTCGGACACAGAAATATCTATCCTCCAGATATGAACGGACCCATTCAAATAACTTCCCTCTGATACCGTACTGGTGTAGTTTTATCAACAATTTTTCATGGCTTACTTTGTCAAACGCTTTTGGGCTTGTTCAGACGACGCGCGTCGAAAATGCATTGAAGCTCAATCAATAATTAACGTCATTGATCGAATTTGCTCCTTTGCGTTAGTGGCGCAGTCCGGTTGCGCCTCATATAGGCAAAAAAATTCGGCATATAATCACATAGGAAAGAAATTGAACGAAAAAAGTGAATTTTGTCAAAATTTCCATTAATAAGGAATAGCAGCCTTCTAAAAAACCCGAGCGACCAGTAAGTTTGCCTATATGAGGCGCAACCGGACTGCGCCACTAATGCAAAAGAGCAAATTCGATCAAGGGCGTTAATTATCGATTGAGCTTCGATTTTGCATTTTCGACGCGCGTCGTCTGAACAAGCCCTTTGATAGGTATACATGTAGTTTGAACGATAATATCAAAGGATATAGAAACATTTCAAATGTACATGATACATTGAAATACAAACCCAATCATCCACACTTTAGCACCTCTGTTATAAGAATTATTAGAAAAAGGTGTGCAAACACAAATAAATCCAAACATCAAGTTGACAGAATTTTTGATAATATGTTACGTAAAATCAAAACATGTGGCCACATATCAGTTGTACCGATATGTCGAAGCTCTTCCACACAATGTGATCAACAGACTTGTTAAATTTTGCTTGAGCAATGACTCTGTAGATAAGTTAGGAGAAACCAAAATACTACAACTCGAAAGCTTACTATGTGATGATTTTTTTGGAAAAATTCGTAATACGTCAAAAGGTAAAAAGCTGTATATTACTGTTAACATTTGCTACATACATAAAGCACTTGACAGCGTCAATGTTAACGAAGATGCTAATGACATCACAATTAAAAACACAATCAATGTACAACTTACTTTAAGTGCAGGCTAGTTTATACCTATGACAAGCCTATTTCACCCAAAATTTCGAACTATAACAAAACCCTTGGAAACATAATATTCGCTGAAGTTGAAATACTCCTACGCAGCAGGTGCATTTGTGATAATTTGGATTACAAATATGTAGTGCACGCATTTACAATTGATCACAGTGTGGCGGAAGAAAATACACAAAACAATTCATTCAGCATAAGCTCTCTCAGTATCTTAAAGATATGCCTTGCCCACTAGGTAAAGCAAGCAACAATTATGGAATTATATGTAGGAAATGATACATTCATGTTCGAAGGAAATGAGTTTGTACGATAACTATGAAACAATTAGCGGTAAAACTTATGTTATGCAGAGAAAATATAGATAAGATTTTAGAATTTCACAATTAAGTATGTATAAATAATTACATGTCAGCAATGGTGAAATTCCATTTATTATATTCCTGAATCTTATGAAAATTCTATAAAGTTCAGATTCATTACAGGTGCTCATGATACCTCAGTTACGCCTATAGCAATTTAACCCAACAGAATTTTCACATATATAAAAATTCGTTTCAGAAGATATAACGATTCCATCAAATCTAGAAATAATAATTACATTTCGTATTGGTCCATAGATGATATAAATATACACGATAAGATTTGCCAAACTAGATGGTTCAGGATTAAAAATTTATTCAGATGACGTTAGAAACTTGATTACAAACCTTTCACACAATATTGTTCTGAAGCATACCAAAGGAATTTTGAGGTCATTTCTCACCAATGCAGGTAGAAAAGCTTACCTAGCTGTTAGTAGAAAATCTGATGTTTCCTATACAGATTGCAGTAATTATGGCAACTGCGCTTACTATACTATAACAGATATACTATACTTAGTAGGCTTCTTATTACATAACAGCTTTTGTCAATTTGCTACTATGACTTTTGAACAGATTACTGGAAATTACAAAGGGACAGTCCTAACCCACTAATGGCAGACTTAACTATGTTATATTTTGAATATGCATATTCTATTAGAAATAGATTTGCTCGTAAGATGTTCCGAACTTCAGGTATACGGAAGATTCATTAATTACACTACAGAACAGCGGCATTAAGGTTAATAATTTGCCGGTTGCGGACTCCAACATTACTGATAACATAAAAAAGGGAAACATACATTGTATACAATATAAAGCGAAATACTCAGAATCGCACGCACGTGTAGCCGTTTAGAATACTTTATAGCTAGAATTAATTGCTTGAAATCCCTATTAAAATATAATGGTTAGACCAATGATTACTATAATAAAACATTCGCCAAATGCATACTTCAAAATAAACACATTTCTTATAAATACGGTATAAGCCAGTACAGGCTGGTAGAGGTATGTGGAACACTGATACTTTTTACATTATACATGTTGCATTCACATTAGCATCATTCTATGAATACGATTACACACTCCATTAATTGTCTCTCTGCACTGCTCTTTTTGAACTTATAATGTTTCTGTGCAGCAACTACGTTTTCCTACTTTGGGAAGACAAGTGGATGTCTCGCTATAACACTTCTCGGTTTCTTCTCGCGTTATCCGTGGGCGTTTCATGTGAGGCTCACATTGCCATCGATTCTAGAATGTTCCTCTGTGTATTATAACGACTGGGTATTAGCCTGTGATACTCATTCTTTCCAACATCACTTTTCAATGACGTTTGCTCGCAGCGCTTGTTTAAAATTTTCTTTGTCCGTGTAGTCGTTTTGATTTATGCTTGCCGTTACTGTCGTCCCTTTTTGACAATCTCGCCGGCTGTTTGTTGGTCTCTTCTGTTCGTTTCTAGTTCTAACATTCATATGGCTCGTCCGTTTTGTTTTATCGCTCTAATTGCCGAATTCTCGTAACGACTTTTCGCACATGTAATGCTGTCGTTTTTCAACCGTTCTTACTTCACTTCAGAGGTAGCTTACGGGTCTTGTTGTATGTTTTTTAGTTTATTATTTTTTGCTTTGTTTTGTTTTTCTTTTTAATTTTGTTTTTTGACGAGTCTCCATACTTTCTGATGCTTTCAATCGTCAGACTGAAAGGGTCTGGTCTACACGAGCTTCGATTTGTTTTGCCACTATCGACAGTCGCCAAAATCTGAAATCTGTCATGGTTTAGGAGAAGTCTATGAAATCAGTCATTTTAGGTGACCGTTTCGAAAAAGGAGCCGCGATTCAGTTCATGAGGAGTGGGTGCAAGTCATCAGCAGTCTTGGAGTTGAAATAACTGTAAGGGCAAAGTCACCAATAGAGGAAGAAATAATGAATGAAAGAAAAAGGGTTCAAAAGTATCTCGTGGACCCAATTTACGAAGAACTGCAAAATGTAAGGAATAGCGGTGTCCTTCTAGGATAGAAAGCGTACCGCCTAGATCGCTTCTTGCTCAAACCCTACTCAGGAGAAGGAAGGAGTGAGAAGATTAATTACCATTCATAAGCATCGGGCATTCGGAGCTTTGAAGTGCCAATTCCAGTCGCTTCATACAGAACTACGGTAATCTTTGAGAAAAGTTTTCTATAGGCTCGTGTTGTGCACTCTCCTTTTAGGTAAACTATGATGGACGCCCCTTCATACGGCTGTGAGTGGGGCCTGACGAATTAAATCGTAGATGGCCGCAAACTCGCGGTGTCGAGTGGATTTATCGCCGACGGTGTTTCGGAGACCGCTCGTCCGTTCATGAATCTTGGCCCTAGTTTCCCTGAATTAAGGAGTGAACATCAATAGAGAGATGTATCGACCGAACATTTTTGAATCCGTGCTACTTCCTTGGGCCCAGCAGCACTTAGCAACGCCCCATAGACTTTCCAGCAGGACCTGCTCATACTGCATTGACCACATGGGCATAGTAGAAAGACTTTTCCCTGATTTCATCACGTTTTCAGAATGGCTAGGTTCTTCTTGGATTTCAAACCAATAGACTACAGCGTGTTGTCTATCTTGGAGGCTATGGTCAAGGTGAAATGTCACTGCAGGCTTGAATCGTGCTGCGTCCAGAGTGGATCAGATTGTCTCCCGAAGACCTGCGTCCCATCACCAGAACTTCGTCAAACATTTGGACCTCTGTATGCGTTCTGAATCGGGCCACTTCAAAACCGTCGAAATATTATATGATGCTATCTAATGTGAGAGTTGTTGTTGTTTACTTTTTGTTTTCCTTCAATATTAGTTGTTCGATAGCATTAGTTGTCTTTCTCTTAAAATTTGCAAGTCTTGGTTTTCCGGTAAATAGTCTAAGGTTGTAACCGAAAATTTCGTACAGCTAGAACATATAATGTATGAAAGCTATTATTAACACTCGATTAATGTTACAAGTGTGTCCTTCAATTCCTTCCTCAAATTTTCTGGTAGTAGGAAATATATAATACCTACTTCTACCTAAACGAGTTCTTGAAACAATGTGGACGTTCGTATATTCATTGAACTTATTACTGTTTTCGAAATCCTTCTGAGGTTGTATGCAGCATTCAAAAATGTTCCATCGGTACATCTCTCTATTGATGTTCACTCCTTAATTCAGGGAAACTAGGGCCAAGATTCATGAACGGACGAGCGGTCTCCGAAACACCGTCGGCGATAAATCCGCTCGACACTGCGAGTTTGCGGCCATCTACGATTTAATTCGTCAGGCCCCACTCACAGCCGTGTGAAGGGGCGTCCATCATAGTGTACCTAAAAGGAGAGTGCACAACACGAGCCTAAAGAAAACTTTTCTCAAAGATTACCGTAGTTCTGTATGAAGCGACTGAAATTGGCACTTCAAAGCTCCGAATGCCCGATGCTTATGAATGGTAATTAATCTTCTCACTCCTTCCTTCTCCTGAGTAGGGTTTGAGCAAGAAGCGCTCTAGGCGGTACGCTTTCTATCCTAGAAGGACACCGCTATTCCTTACATTTTGCAGTTCTTCGTAAATTGGGTCCACGAGATACTTTTGAACCCTTTTTCTTTCATTCATTATTTCTTCCTCTATTTGTGACTTTGCCCTTACAGTTATTTCAACTCCAAGACTGCTGATGACTTGCACCCACTCCTCATGAACTGAATCGCGGCTCCTTTTTCGAAACGGTCACCTAAAATGACTGATTTCATAGACTTCTCCTAAACCATGACAGATTTCAGATTTTGGCGACTGTCGATAGTGGCAAAACAAATCGAAGCTCGTGTAGACCAGACCCTATCAGTCTGACGATTGAAAGCATCAGAAAGTATGGAGACTCGTCAAAAAACAAAATTAAAAAGAAAAAAACAAAACAAAGCAAAAAATAATAAACTAAAAAACATACAACAAGACCCGTAAGCTACCTCTGAAGTGAAGTAAGAACGGTTGAAAAACGACAGCATTACATGTGCGAAAAGTCGTTACGAGAATTCGGCAATTAGAGCGATAAAACAAAACGGACGAGCCATATGAATGTTAGAACTAGAAACGAACAGAAGAGACCAACAAACAGCCGGCGAGATTGTCAAAAAGGGACGACAGTAACGGCAAGCATAAATCAAAACGACTACACGGACAAAGAAAATTATAAACAAGCGCTGCGAGCAAACGTCATTGAAAAGTGATGTTGGAAAGAATGAGTATCACAGGCTAATACCCAGTCGTTATAATACACAGAGGAACATTCTAGAATCGATGGCAATGTGAGCCTCACATGAAACGCCCACGGATAACGCGAGAAGAAACCGAGAAGTGTTATAGCGAGACATCCACTTGTCTTCCCAAAGTAGGAAAACGTAGTTGCTGCACAGAAACATTATAAGTTCAAAAAGAGCAGTGCAGAGAGACAATTAATGGAGTGTGTAATCGTATTCATAGAATGATGCTAATGTGAATGCAACATGTATAATGTAAAAAGTATCAGTGTTCCACATACCTCTACCAGCCTGTACTGGCTTATACCGTATTTATAAGAAATGTGTTTATTTTGAAGTATGCATTTGGCGAATGTTTTATTATAGTAATCATTGGTCTAACCATTATATTTTAATAGGGATTTCAAGCAATTAATTCTAGCTATAAAGTATTCTAAACGGCTACACGTGCGTGCGATTCTGAGTATTTCGCTTTATATTGTATACAATGTATGTTTCCCTTTTTTATGTTATCAGTAATGTTGGAGTCCGCAACCGGCAAATTATTAACCTTAATGCCGCTGTTCTGTAGTGTAATTAATGAATCTTCCATATACCTGAAGTTCGGAACATCTTACGAGCAAATCTATTTCTAATGGAATATACATATTCAAAATATAACATAGTTAAGTCTGCCATTAGTGGGTTAAGACTGTCCCTTTGTAATTTCCAGTGATCTGTTCAAAAGTCATATTAGCAAATTGACAAAAGCTGTTATGTAATACGAAGCCTACTAAGTATAGTATATCTGTTATAGTATAGTAAGCGCGGTTGCCATAATTACTGCAATCTGTATAAGAAACATCAGATTTTCTTCTAACAGCTAGGTAAGCTTTTCTACCTGCATTAGTGAAAAATCTTCATTAGTGAAAATTCTGTTGGGTTAAATTGCTATAGGCGTAACTGAGGTATCATGAGCACCTGTAATGAATCTGAACTTTATAGAATTTTCATAAAATCCAGGAATATAATAAATGGAATTTTGCCATTGCTGACATGTATAATTATTTATACACACTTAATTGTAAAATTCTAAAATCTTATCTATATTTTCTCTGCATAACATAAGTTTTACCGCTAATTGTTTCATAGTTATCGTACAAACTCATTTCCTCCGAATATGAATGTATCATTTCCTACATATAATTCCATAATTGTTGCTTGCTTTACCTATTGGGCAAGGCATATCTTTAAGATACTGAGAGAGCTTATGCTGAATGAATTGTTTTGTGTATTTTCTTCCGCAACACTGTGATCAATTGTAAAATGCGTGCACTACATATTTGTAATCCAAATTATCACAAATGCACCTGCTGCGTAGGAGTATTTCAACTTCAGCGAATATTATGTTTCCAAGGGTTTTGTTATAGTTCGAAATTTTGGGTGAAATAGGCTTGTCATAGGTATAAACTAGCCTGCACTTAAAGTAAGGTTGTACATTGATTGTGTTTTTAATTGTGATGTCATTAGCATCTTCGTTAACATTGACGCTGTCAAGTGCTCTATGTATGTAGCAAATGTTAACAGTAATATACAGCTTCTTACCTTTTGACGTATTACGAATTTTTCCAAAAAAATCATCACATAGTAAGCTTTCGAGTTGTAGTATTTTGGTTTCTCCTAACTTATCTACAGAGTCATTGCTCAAGCAAAATTTAACAAGTATGTTGATCACATTGTGTGGAAGAGCTTCGACATATCGGTACAACTGATATGTGGCCACATGTTTTGATTTTACGTAACATATTATCAAAAATTCTGTCAACTTGATGTTTGGATTTATTTGTGTTTGCACACCTCTTTCTATTAATTCTTATAACAGAGGTGCTAAAGTGTGGATGATTAGGTTTGTATTTCAATGTATCATGTACATTTGAAATGTTTCTATATCCTTTGACATTATCGTTCAAACTACATGTATACCTATCAAAGGGCTTGTTCAGACGACGCGCGTCGAAAATGCAAAATCGAAGCTCAATCGATAATTAACGCCCTTGATCGAATTTGCTCTTTTGCATTAGTGGCGCAGTCCGGTTGCGCCTCATATAGGCAAACTTACTGGTCGCTCGGGTTTTTTAGAAGGCTGCTATTCCTTATTAATGGAAATTTTGACAAAATTCACTTTTTTCGTTCAATTTCTTTCCTATGTGATTATATGCCTAATTTTTTTGCCTATATGAGGCGCAACCGGACTGCGCCACTAACGCAAAGGAGCAAATTCGATCAATGACGTTAATTATTGATTGAGCTTCAATGCATTTTCGACGCGCGTCGTCTGAACAAGCCCAAAAGCGTTTGACAAAGTAAGCCATGAAAAATTGTTGATAAAACTACACCAGTACGGTATCAGAGGGAAGTTATTTGAATGGGTCCGTTCATATCTGGAGGATAGATATTTCTGTGTCCGAGTAGGATACTCATTCTCAAAAGAATACGAATGCAGCAGTGGCGTTCCTCAAGGAGGAGCATTATCGCCTCTACTTTTTCTCTTGTACACGCTGGACTTGCCATCTACTTTATCTAAAATTCCAGAAATTCGTGTCCAAGTTTTCGCGGATGACATTAAGATTTACGGAACTTATAATGAAAATTCGCGTGATACTATCCATCTGGCGTTGACGGAAAGTGTGGTCAATATGATGAACTGGTCCTCAGAATGGGATATTCCAGTTAATTTAGCTAAAACAAGCGTACTTCATTTCGGGAACATTGCGAACAAACCATATAATTTCGGTCCTATTTTGCTAAAAACTGTAAGCGAGACACGAGACCTAGGTTTTACCATTAATGCAAGGTTTTACCTGAATTTTGAATCTCACATTTTATTAATGGTGAACAAGGCATATGCTGTCATGTTTTTCATACTGAGAAACATCCACTGTAGGGATATTTCAATATATTTACAATGTTACAAATCTTTCGTTCTCCCTATACTCGAATACGGATCGGAGGTTTGGAACCCAGCTGTAAAAAAACTACAGATGAAAATCGAAAAGGTACAGCAGGTGTTCACAAGGATTGTATTCTGCCGTTGTGTGACTCATGACAATTCACAGGACATCCCTTGTTATAAAGAACGTTTAAAACTATTTCGAATGAAAAGTTCTCTGTACAGGAGAACTTTTAAGGACGTAGTGTTCTGTTTTAACCGCTACGAGGTGAGTTGAAGCTTAGGGCAAGTAATTACTGGCGACTTCGGCCCTGTAGGGGCCGAAATAGAGTCTTATCCCTCGACTGCCCTAAGCTGACTTTGAGAAGGGGTGCCAGGTCCTACAACTCAGTTTTCTTCCGTGGAACTAAATGGCTCCAAATGCTTCCATTCTCGCTGCAGTTAGCTAAGAGTTCTTCTAAATTCAAGAAACTGTTGCAAAACAGTGATCTGTTAAAAGTGCTCAAAATTCCAGATTTATAACTATTAGCTTGCTTGATTTCGTTTTATTTTGTTCACTCTCTTCAGAATCACTTCTAAGACGATGTCAGAAAATGAAGACCGTGATAAAGGGAAGTGGATTTGAAGTAGTTAGCCAAGTTTCACTATGAGTATTTCATTTTCGGCTCTTTTTCAGCGAAGCACATGGTCTTCAATCATTGTAGCATCCTTACCTTTGGAGGGTTCGGCTGGAGAGTCGAGGAGCTTACAAGAGTGATAGGATTCCGCAGTTTTGGAACTTCGACGATCCGCCATTCTGGGAGCCTAGTTGTCGTTCATACATACACATGCTTGATTTTTGGTGGAGGCTTATCGGTTAAACGAACGGACGGCAAAACGGTAAAAGTAAATCAGTATATTTCATAGACGTGAACTAAAAGGCTATCATGCTATCCTTGGTTGAATGAACAAAAATTTTCTTATACTTTTTTAAATACTATCAGTCTTGATAGCCCTATTCCTTGCCGACTACCTACAGGCTAAGAACTTAGTGTCAGTTGATCGACGCCGCAGTTTAAGTGAATTTATTTGGCTCCATTTCGTCCGCCACTAAGGTACGTATTTAGTTTAAAATTAGGTTCCTTAGATAAATGGGATAAGGGACTAGCCTTAGTTGGTGCGTGTCTCGATTCTCGCAGGAGCACAACTATCACTATCTTCTTATCCGTAATATACAGTTATAGGATATATTTTTCTCCTTTTATTCTTATGAAAGCTCTACCAGCGCCAAAAGTTACATGATGGTCTTTGAGTTCGTTGGTTTTCGTTGGTTCTCTTTGGTTTTCGGTTTTGTGATTTTCCGTTAAGCCTCTCCCTTCACAGCTAACATTTTCTTCTGTTATGTTGTGTTCTCTCAGGTGTACTCTGTTTGATTTAGTATTACTAATGCTGTTATATTATAGCGCGTCAATTGACCTAAATGACGTATTTGATAAATAAATAAATAAATAAATAAATAAATAAATAAATGTATAAGTTGTATTTAGCTGTCGTATCCAGAATTCTTAATCTTCCAACCTTACTTCATCTATATTAGCATCTTGATTGTCTAATATGCTAACAAAAATGCACCTGCCTATACATGTCCGTCTAGTGTGACTACATAAAGCAATGGATGGAGGTTCTTCCGTCATCTCCCTCGCATCAAATAAAGCACGGGTAGTATAACAACAATTGATCATTAAGATAATAGGGAGATCACACAAGGCGACGGAATCAAAGGGCGCAGAGGTGGCGTCGGCCGCGCGAGATCATCGAGGAAGGCGGGATCGGTGTAGCTAGGCGTTGGAGAGTCCAGGTAGATCGGATGGTCGTTTGGCAGAGTCGCTTGGCGCGGATGGAGACCGCCGTCGTCGGGAAGTCCTGTAAGTCAAATGCTTGCGGCCGGCCGATGGACCTGGTGGGTGAGTCATCTAGCCCAAAAGTGTAGGATTGGAGCCATTACACTAAGTCATTTTTGTATCGGTGTATATCATTTTTGTTTGTGTGGTGTATGTTCCTTGGTTCTAGCATCTAATCTTCTAGTGGCGAGCCCAACATATTGTGTTCCGCACTGGTAGCAAGTTACACAGCATATAACATTTGTATTATAACAACTGCAATCACTAGTTGTATATTTATTAATTTTTGGTGTGGTGGAATAGTTAATGATGTATTCATTCTGGGCAGCTATTTTACAAATGCTGCATGAATTTCTACATTCTCTATATTTGATCAGCGAAGGGAAAGTATGATAGAGAACAGAAAGTGAGTGTAAGTAAGGTGTAGTAATATGGATTAGGTAGATATAATATACTGTGGTCCCGCATGGAATAGCTCAACTGTTATAGTTATAGGTTCTGACTGACACAGGCGTTTCGTGGGGAAGGCCCATTGTGTTATATGCTATTAATTAATTGTATGCTGTGCAGTGTTAGACGTTTCCATTTGGTGTTAAAGTAGTCACATTACTACTACTGTCATTAGTGCAGGATGTTGTCGTATGACCCCATCTCTCAAGAACACATCAATCGCAAGACCCTAATTGACTGGGTTCGCATCAGTGGCCTATCTATTCCGAACAAAAAAGAGTTTCGACGAAGGTTACAGAAGTTTGCAAATGAAATAGAGTAAGTACGAGTGTATAAATAAAGTAGATTATATGTATGGCAACAGATCACAGCTTTGAAGACACCCTCGTTATGGTGCGGTGCTTGATTCTCCAGAAGCACAATGCTACAACAAAGTTATACTGGGAAAAACGATACAAATAAAGGGAAAACACGTGAGGCATTGCTTATAGCGCTAGGAAGATAACGACGTCGTGGAGCTTCAGCAAAATGCTGACGATCAACAATGCGGGAACTACATGAATAATGGTTAAAGAAAGAAGAGGGATGAAGGACTGCACGTCAAGGACGAGACAATACTCACAAATGGGCAGCAGATCGTGTCGCCTTCTATTGCCTAAGATCGACAGTGCACAACAAGACTGTCACAGTGAAGGAGATCCTAAACTTCGACTACAATACTCGCCTACCAGAGGGGACAGTAAGAGGAATATTTCACGTGATGGAGGACGGCTGATGTGTTTAACCGGACGATCTTATTAGTGGATTGTCGAAATCGATTGTGCTGAGAAAGACAGTTATACTGGTGGTTATCCTCATCATCGAGTGCAATGCTTGTCCAAAAGGAGAAAATTGTGAAAGGAATTTCTCACAAAAGTTGAACGTGTGAAGACGTCCATTGGCGCTTCATAATTTGTTATGTTGAGGAGGGACTCAGGTCCTCCCTCGTGTATGAGAATGTTCTAGAAGGTGGATTACGCGAAGGGGTCCGTATGTAGTAGTAGGCGGGGCGCCCGAGGACATGACGACTATTTCGTAACCCAAAAGTAACTAGCCAGTCACATTACATTCGTTCTTCTGCGGTGTGCCTTTGTGGCCGCTTGTTCGGGACTTACGACATGTTAGTTATCTAGTCAGTTAGTTGTAGACATGTTAGTGTCCCATAATCCTTCTTGAGCTGTCTGCCTGTGTGGCGGTTTCTGTGGGACTTAGTGTCCCAAGTTCGTTTTGGCCGTTTTCTGCCTTGCCTGTGTGGCACATTTCTGTGGGACTAAGTGTCCCTGTGGTACTCGTAGTGGGACGGTGGCTAGTGAACTTAGGAGACGCACAGAGCGCTGTGGTCTCAGGCGGTATTTTCCTATGACGGGTTTCGAGTAGACACTTCGTGACCCCAACGATCAATCCTCCTTCTGGCGTTTTGTTGATTTGTTGTCACATTTATAGCATTGTATGCTCATTATTATACCCAGTTGATACAGTTATGCTCGCTCTCAGTTAATCCGTGCTTTACCAAAATTAATCTCACTTACCATGAGAAGATGTGTCTATTCTTTGTATTTTTTTCATTACTCTTGACCATTTCCTGCGCGGTATTCCAGATAAACGTTGGTTCAAGAAACATCTTGTAATTCGTGTCGTGAAAGAAAGCCGTAATATCATCCTATCTCGCATTTGAGTGAATCCGGTCTTGGCAAAACGCCACAGTTGTTTATAGAAATTATGCCCGGAAGAAGAACACCTGAAGAAACGCTCGTGGTGTTATAGAATGCTCAAGGTTTACTGAATGAAGCATTTTGTGGTTCAAAACATTAAAGATTGCTTATATAGTATTTTCAAAACTATTAATAACATTACTCCGAACAATTTACATTTCTTAAGGATAAAAAAAAAGGATGTTTCACATACATTTATAAAACTCACAATTAACGACTTCAACACCTCAGTCAGTTCCAAGGAACTTAACATATCCTAGTCCTCTTTACTGTTCACACTTCATAAGTCATAAACGTGTTTCAAATAACAATGAGCATAATGATATAACTAGTAGTGCCTTTCCGTTTTGTATAATTCTATTAGATATATACTATGCAAAAATGGCGAAGTATTGCGGGTTTGTTAGCATTGCGAGACAAAAATATTCCTAGTAATAGAAAAATTGACAACGTGATTGGCAGGAACAAGAACAAGAGGCATGTCCCTGTTCAACAACATGGGAAAATCTCGGCAGATGCGTCGTATGTTGTTGAATTTGCCTTTTTAACAAAGAGATGAAATGATGAATGGTCGCCATTGAGACTTTAAAGGAGGTGAATGTTGTACTCCGCCTTCGCAATGTTCCCTTAGAAACATATACACGTATTTCTACTTGAGCCGGTGGGTTTGAATGATCCTCAGAAATGGAATCCATCTAGGATTGTTCTTCTGGCCGGGGGGACTAATTGGTTTGGAGATGGTGTACGAGGATCGACTTGTTGCTCGACTGCTATAGATGATCTTCATGGGAAAACCCATGAGGAGTGATGGCTTTCACGGGACCAAGACCACCTCAACTAGAGAAAAGCCGTTCCTTCTCGACATCTATGTCCAATACTGCCGAAGTTTTGCAAGCTCTCTGACTTCTCTTATTTGAGGGAGGAGCAGTGTAGTAGTCCCACAAAAAGCGTCGTTTGTACAACTTCTACGCCAGCCGAGCTCTAGATGGAACGATGGGATAGAACACATCCTAGTGCTAAGCCGCAACATGAGGCACCAGTGTAGCGGGATAAGCGGGACGACAGTTTTATGCGTCTGCCCGCCTCATTTTTGATTCACAATTTTTGGCTGGAACTTCAAGCTAGCGGACTAACTGAACGAACTCAAATAACTCTGTGGACGGCTAGATTGGTAGCAGACTTGTCTGATAAGGTAAAGACGCTGATTTGCACCAGAGCCTGACCCCGTTGACCTACACACAATCATTCATCATTCCTCTACGATACTGAAATGACCACGAGTGCGGCGGATCGTTCTAATAAATTTGATCATCGCCGACCTATCTATATACATTTTGCCTTAAAACTGGCGGTGTGGGTTCTCTTGGAGTTCGGTAAAGGGGGCCAACAATTGGGTGATTGCTTCACACTTCCCTTCCCGATTGGGCCCTGACTAGAATCCAAATTGCCTTCAACGCTGGGCGGCACGAAGATTTTTGATTATTTCGTCAGAGGTCATTCCTATCAATAGATGGTGACAGAAAGCAGAGGATCAATACATAATGACGATGGTGGCCTGAGTAAGTCCGATGAGCAGAAGGCAGATATTTTTGCCTCTTTCTTCAAGTCCGTTTATAAAGCTCATGCTAGCAGCACAGCTGGATGCCCTAGCTTTATAAACTCTAAGATCGACTTTCTTGACGTCAACAGTGAACTAGTATTCAAGGCCTTGATTGCTCTACCTGCTAGGAACTCGGCCTCACCGGACCATATTCCTTATATTTTCCTCAAAAATTAGCATTTGTTACTCCTGCTCTCACACTTATCTTTAACTGGTGCCTACTTCATGGAGAAGACCCCGGAGCGTGAAAACAAGGTTAAGTAAAACTTATCTTCAAGAAAGGTAGAAGAAAAGATTTTCGGAACTGTAGGCCGGTTTGCCTCACATCGTCGACAAGCAAATTGTTTGAAACGAGTCGTGCACAGTCCACGACTAACGCGACACGACACTGATAAGGGATAGCGGCCGGTGTCGCATTGATCGTGTCGCGCTTGTCGTATACGACAAGTGCGACAAGCCATTTGCGTTGCCGAACTTGTCGCATGCGACGAGTACGACACCGCGTGTGCGGCGTCGTGTCGTACAGGGTTGTGTGGAATTGCGTGTGAGAAACACGCGCTTTTGCACCAATCCTTTTTTTCTTTTTTCCTCGCTAAAAAATAGTATTTAATACCTTCGTTTTGAAAAACTTGGCAAATTTTTGAATTTTTCCCCAATAACCCACATTCGCTTACCGAATTGCTTTTCTTGCTTCTTTTTTTACTATATATTTATTAAGTACTTGGGTCTACCCCACATGATTTCAAATTTAAGACTAATGCGGTAACACCTCATTAGCAGATTTATCAACGCCGATCCTCTAACACGAACAACTTAACCTATGAACAGAGGAAGTAAGTTGTGGGATAGAGAACAACAATAACATTAACAGAACCGTCTCGAACGGAACGCCGCTTTGAAAAAAAAAGCACCGGTTAAAAATTCCATAACGAACACACTTGAACAAAAACATCGCAAACGAAGAAGAAAGCTTAAAAAAGAAGAAAATAGCTTAAAAAATTAGCAGGGGTGCGCTCAAAACAGCTGACGGCCCGCCTATCGTTTGTAGCGTACGCAATTGCGGCCCCCGCAGCACACTTTACGCGAACAGTGCGGCGATTTGTCGTGTCGCGTTAGCCGTGGACTGTGCACGACCCTAAAGAATAGTATGCAAACAGCTATGCACCTACTTACGAACCAATAATCTTATAACTAAGCTGTAACACGGCTTCATTGAAAAAGGTCCACGTTAAGTGCGCTTGTTACCACGGTTCCGCTGCCGCAAAAGATTGCGAACTCCCGTGGCTATGTAACAGTGTGCTACTTGGACTATGCTAAAGCCTTTGACACAGTAACCCTTCAGCTTCTTATCAAGAAACTAATGACTTACGGAACCGAGGGATCACTTCTCAAATTTTTGGATTCATTTTTGAATGGTAGAACCCAAAAGGTTATTATTAATGAGACGTTTTCGTACACTTATAGGCCCCTGCAGACTCGACGACGCGACGACCAGCATTCTCGTCCAACGCGGTGCCGTCGTGCAATGCAGTGTGTTGACTGTAGAGTACACGGCACCGCTTGGACTATAATCAGGGGTGTGCGGAACTTCCGTTTCCGTGTTCCGAATTCCGGTTTCCGGCCGTTTTTGGCCCTTCCGTTCCGTGTTCCGCTGTTTTTTTGGGGCGGAACACGGAAACGGAAGAACAGTCGAATAACACAGTGAAGCAGCCTAACAACGGGGAGACTGAAGTTTTTTGTGCTGACGTCGACACATTAAAAGTGGGTGGCACGGTCAGTACAGTATATTCCCCGCAAGAACCTCACTATGCGGGTCCCGTATGGATATCGAGCGAAGGCCTCCTACTCAGCGAATGCGAGAGATCGTTTTCTACTGCTGGTTTCATTGTAAACAAACTGATCAGATCCTCTCTCCCGAGAATCTCGAAAAACCACTGTTTCTTCACCATAACATACTCGTTCTAGGTTTTTAATTCTAAATTGAATTCATTGTCGTCTATCACGGCAATGAAAGTCTTTCTCTTTCTGTAGGCACTTGTGTCGGATTTGGTTTATAATGAAGTTCATAGAGGAATGAAATTGATATGGTTTCTGTGACGAATTTTCACCGTTTACTTTAAATCTATCGCCAAACGAACGCTTTCACCAAAATAATGGATACATTCTTGTGAATTCAGAATGAGCAGTCAATGGACAAATTAGAAACAGAAATGATAACGTCTTGTGGTCCAGTTTTGCCTAAATTCAAATATTTAGTGACTTTGCACTATTTCCGTGTTCCGTGTTCCGTATTCCGGTTTCCGGTCATTTTTGGCCATTTCCGTTTCGTCTTCCGTTTTCCGCTTTTCTGAAAAAATTTCCGCACACCCCTGACTATAATGCTCGTCGTCGCGAGTTTTGCTCAAGTGCACTTATAACGGGGAATTCGACCCGCAAACTGCTCGTCGTCGAGTCTGCAGGGCCTTATTGCTCACCGAGTAGAGTACCTCAAGGGACCTGTTTGGCACCACTACTTTTTCTGCTCTATGCCAACGACCAAGAGCATAGACCTAAATACCTCCCAGAAGGTGTGCATTGTTCTATTTATGAAGATGACTCCAAAATTTATACTATTGATAACAGCTGCCTACTCCAAAAAAGCTCTAGATGCAGTTTCTGTATGGTCTCTCACGTGGATGCTCGAAATATCGCATGAGAAAAGTAAAGTACTTGGGGTTATTCATTCGAGATCTCTTAACTCTGAAGAACCCATTGAATCGATGACATCGGACGTTTCACTACTATTGCTAGACCTCTTCTTGAATTTGATTGAATCCGATTTTGAATTAGCACTCGATAAAAAAAATAAAAATGAAAATTTGACTGGCATACGCCATACACATCAAACAATACTACACAAAATATCAGCATATTTTACAATTAAAACGCGACCGATTTCGCCGCGTTGCTCTTCAGTAGCAGTGGCAATGAAAAAATTAAATATTTCTCAGGAACGACTGGACGTATCGCAGTGAAATTCTACACACTGTAGAATCGAGTTTCCTCTTAACATTGGTGTAAAAATCAGACTCGAAAATCACGTTCTTCTTAGTGAACAAGATAGGTTCGATTTAGCTTCGATTTTCGCCCGAAATCGAAGCAAAATCGAACCTACCCTGATCACCAAGAAGAACGTGATTTTCAGGAACAGTTATTTAGATGAAGATAGATCAAGTCCTCTAGTTTCAAACATAGCTCTTCAGTAGCAGTGGCAGTGAAAAAATTAAATATTTCTCAGGAACGTCTGGACGTATCGCAGTGAAAATCTACACAGTGTAGATTCCCTCTTAACATGGGTCTGAAAATCAGACTCGAAAATCACGTTTTTCTTGGTGAACAGGGTAGGTTCGATTTTGCTTCGATTTAAGGTGAAAATCGAAGCTAAATCGAACCTCCCTTGTACACTAAGAAGAATGTGATTTTCAAGTCTGATTTTTACATTAATGTTCAGAGGGAACTCGAATTTATAGTATGTGGAGTTTCGTCGTGATACTTCCAATCGTTCCTGAAAAATATTTAATTTTTCCACTGCCACTGCTACCGAAGAACAACGCGGCGAAATCGGTCGCGTTTTAGTTGTAAAATAAGCTGATATTTTGTGTACTATTGTTTGATATGTATGGAATATGTCAGTCAAATTTTTATTGAGTGCTAATTCAAGATCGGTCGCCGTCGTAATCTCCATTTCTATCCTATTTATAGTAGCAGAGTATTCTATTTATAGTAGCAGACGCTTACATCGTTTCGCCGATCTTTCTTCGTTCATTTCTCTCCTGAAAATATTTGTTTGCTCCTCTCAGAGTCCGGAAAAGTAAGAGTTCGGTAGTAAAATTATTGACAAACAATCAAGGCACTTATGGGTTGTTTAAATTCCTTTGTGTGTTGCAATATGTAAGCGTTATTTTTTTGGTTGTTATAAAACCATACGGATGCACTGTTTCTCTCCTCTTTTGACCACATCTTCTTCTTACATTTCAAAAAATGAAAGTGAGAAACTGATAGTTTTCTTTTTCCATAAATGTGCTAATATTAATGAACACTTGGACAAAGGCAAAATTTTTCATATGACTGCACTAGTCAGAAAATAAACAAAAATAAATATTTGAATAGAAATGAATAATAAAATTGGGATAAAATAATGCTGCACACAAGTAGAGTACTGATTTCCTACGCTCTTAAGAAACGATCCATCCGATACGACCCCCAGCTTCGATTCTCGAACCTCCAGCTTGACCCTGGTTATCGATCCTTGAAATGACTTCACTGTCCCTTAGGACGATGATATTCAATCGGAACTTGATTTACAAAATTATTCTAGGTAGCGTTGACATAGAGAAGCAGGAGTTGCTCAGATTATCGGAACTTCCGCACCGTACTAAGGGACACCTATTACGGTTGAACACTGAAATGAGTTCCTCGAGCCAATTTCAGGGATCATGTTCGGGTAGGGCTGTTCCTCAGTGGATCAAGCTTCCCACGAGTGTTGTACAATTGGTTAGCTCAAAAAATGAACAGTAAGCTAGAGAACTATCCCAGAGATAAAGGTCGGTTTTAGCTCAGAAGCGGCTCTTATTATTCTTTCTTTCCCCTTGCATTACTAACGCGTGAGTGCTTGTCTAGTTTTGCTCATCCTCTGTAATGTGCAACACATTTACTTTGCCTTGGAATGCCCGACGACCTACACGAAAGGTCTAATGATAATGAAATGATGTCGGCTTGTCAGGACAATATAATCGAAGAGCATAACCTCATAATCGTTCATATTCGTTATTGCTTTCTCATACTTCTTCTCAAATCTTTCTCAACTCCAGTTGTCTCCTTGCTAGGCCATCACCCACATCTTTCTAAAGGGGTACTCGAAAAGCAACACCCGCTCCGGTATTGCTCTGCAAGTTGCGTGCCTAGCGGTCGTAGCACAACCAGAACTCAAAACTGCTACATTTTATGCTACATTTTCTCGCCTGGTATATGGCTGAGACCATACAAAGGTTACGTGCTTCCCACATTTGAGAATTTGAGTTGTACAAATGACGCTTATTGTGCAATTACTGCACTGCCACTCCCTCAAATAAGAGAAAAGTCAAAGTTAAAGGAGTCTACAAGTCCGTTAAGACATTAATTCTGTAGAGAAAATATAAGCGACGTTCACGCGCATTTTGTTCACAGAGCTGTTCAATGCTAAATCTGCTGAACCTTTGGCGATTCCTGATTATTGCGCTAGATTGAAGAGATTCAAGTTGCGAAACCTTTATTATAGACGTGTCGTTGCAGATTTGCTTATGGCCTTCAAGATTGTTGAAGGGAACTACATCTCCAGCCAGGTATTGGAAGTTCAAGCCGATACTAGGTAGAAAGAATCCATTCCGCGTTTTTACCCACAGAATGGGCTGCTTCCATCAGGGACTAATGGCGAATTCCTTCTTTTCACAGACAACAAAGTGGCTAGAGCGCCGACATGCTTTTCTGTTGTCGTGTTCTGATTCCTTAAAATTTAAACTTGCTCTGAGGGAGGTCGGTGTGTCAGAAGAAATTAGTTTGGCAGATGTTACTTAGCTGAAGCAAACACTGTTTTGACTGAACAGGCTCCGAGGCGAAGTTACCTAACTATTTTGGGCTCTGGATTTTATGTTTAACAAATTACTTGTCTCAATTATTGCGTTAATTGTTGCGTTACTAAGGTGTTTTCCGTTCTTTCTGCAACTTCTAGCTAGCGCACTCCCGAGTGTATGAAAAAATAAATAAATAGAATGAATAAATTTTACCAAGGAACCTCATTTTACCAAGGCTAAATGAGGTCATGCCAGATGACGGTGGGGAGTTGGAGTTACATTTCAGAGACTTGGTTTTGGAGACTTGTTTTCATTTATGGGTGATTAGAGCGGCTCCAGACGCTCTGGTGCTTGCAGAGAAAAAGCGGTCAACAAGCTGAACACTTCATTAATTACATTGGTGCTGAGGGAAATTAGGGCATTCAAAGAGAACATGCTTCAGATGAGCATCGTTACATTGAATTAGATCTTTCGCAAGAAGAGACATCATGCCGACGTTCTTTGCGGTGAGAAAAAAAAAAGAAGGTGAGTTCTATCAACTAGATCGACTCTCGTGCAACAACCTTTTTACTAACGTCTTCTTCTAGGTAATCGCGTCACTAAACCTGCAGATGGAAACTGGCTGATGGTAGAGCCGGAACCTGGAAGAGATCCAGTCCTGCTTACGATATAGCGGCATCTATGTGAAGTGTGTACTGCGGAAATTACTGCGTTCTTACAAGAACTAGACTGTTGTGAATAATAGATCGACCTAAACAAAGACCCAGGGTGCGCGTGGTGCAGTGGCAAGAGGCGCTACTGACACCCGCTCGGTCGATCGATTCTCGCCCGGACCAGCCAAGCCCTCAGCCCCAGGGCTAGCTAAACTGGTATCAGACTTTTCTGGTAAGGTAAAAACCCTGACTTGGTATAGCGGTTGACCCCCGCAAGTCATTGTATGTATAGGCCAAGTTAGCATTCACCAAGAATCTACGATTCTGAATTGAATATGAATGCGGCGTTGCGTACTTCGTGGATACCTTTACCTTTACCTTAAAAAAATACCCACTACCACCTTTGATATCGATGTGATCCACATTCATTTATTTATTTGTATTTATTTTATTCGTTTATATAGCGCAATTAAACAGCACAAACGCGAAAAAGGAGTGCTACATGTGATTATTGGAACTAAAACTATAAAAAGACCTGCGCTTCAGTTGATCAGAATGAAACTCGATCGAAGGGTCGAGCATTGATCGCTCCACCGTATCAGTGCTCCTTGGCTCATCAACGCTCGTAATTCGAAATTAGCGTTTCATGGCCTGAAATTCCTCCATTTGTTGCTTGTTTGGAACGAAAGAGCTTTTTTGTAGCATGTTCCAATCGTAGTAAACTTCTACATTATCGTACACGACTGTAATGGCTTTGTTCAGAAGAAACGTTCTTTTTTTGCAATTCCTAATGTTGTGAAGGCTATTATCACAAGGGAAACGTTTTTATCGACAGGCAGAATTGTCAATTTCACTGTTCGTTTTCTTCCGATCAGATGCAATTCAGGCACCTCCTCAGCAACTGTTTCAAATTCAAGTCGTTTAGATTCAAATTTAAGTATTCGATAAATGTATAGTCTTGGGTGGCTTAGCTACTTTAATGCGACATCGCTCGACTCCACCGACGTTTTTGGGAAATTCATAAGAGAGTGGTATGACTGCGAGAGCGCAATATTTCAATGCTAAATTCTTAATATTATTAACATACTTAATATACCTGATATAAAAACTTAAATATACCTGATATAAATACTAATCAATATCAACACCTAATGCTTTAATACTTTATATCTTGATCTCATTGATGCCGCATCTGAAACCAGGAATTCAAACAAGTTTTTAGTGCAATAGTTGTGGAGCAAAAGAGATGACAAGTACTCGTTCTCTGGACTTTCCCGTTTTCTCAAGTTATCTTGAATGGAACCAAACTTCAAGGGCACTTCCGATTTGAATTTGAATTCAAATTTATCATCACCTTGAAGTGCACGCCGGTAAAGTACTTGACGCCTGATGGAACACGAACACAAAAGACCACGGAGGAAAACTGGAATCATTGAAACTTCCTCTGACATTAAAGACTAAGGTGAAGGTAAAGGTGCCGGCGTTGATCAGCCTTCTATGGTCGCGCCATGCATTCGTGTTTCATTCAGAATCGTATAGGCATGGTGAGTGCGTATTTGGCCTATACAAGAATTTGCAGAGGCCACACGCTATACCAAGTCAGTGTTTTTACCTTTTCAGACTAGTCTGGTACCAATTGACAGACCCCGGAGGGATGAAAGGCTTGGTTAGCCCGGGCCACGATTGATCCCTCGACTGTGCGGGTGACGGTAGTGCTTCTGACCACTGCTCTATGCGGGCTTCTCTGTCTCTGGAGTGTCTTGAAAAGCTCTGAGAAATTTTACGTTGACAAAAAATGTCAAAATACCTACCATTCGGACTTTGGTTTTATTTAGAGGTGTATTCAAAGATGGGGTTTCTGCGACAAATTCGACGTTCTTCGAACAAGGATATGAGTCTTTAATTATCAGAAAAGGGTATGCTACTACACGTCCTCCTTCAGCAGCGATTCCTATTCTTACCTGAGCAATCTCTCAGCGTTTGCCAAGCTTCATCTGAAAAAAAAACATGTGTGAAGAGTGTTGTTCTTTGTGAGAGAACGTACGAGTCGGCAGTTCCTTTCAAGTGTAACTATCTGCCAGAAAGCTATTCAAAAAAGACCATCACTCGTCTATGGCGCAAGTCCTCCGTTCAGGTTTTTCCTTCAACAATGGTTACAGCGGTCGATCTTCAAGTGAAGGTTTTATGCTTTGAATATTAATTAACCTATAACGTATTTCTCGAATCAATGGCAGAGTGGTTTTTCCTTCTTCAGGTTCCAGACGGTGAAGCTGTGACCTTTTAATGAAACATAATCGAGTAGAGGTGCTTCGATAATGCGAGCACGTTTTCATCTGCACGATTATTTAAGAACAGTCACAGTAGCCCCAAGCTATCGCTGAGAAACTACCGCTTCAACAAAATATCATTACTTTGGGTAAAATCTGTTGGGCATAATGTAGTACCAAGTTCTTAGACGTATTCTCTCTGGAAAACTATACTAGAGGCTTGTCCTTCAAACTCGCTCTGAAAAATCAAGTCTTCAGAGGGAACATGCTTGAAGATCTGGTCAAATGAATTTGCTCTGCATTTATCATACTATCATTTTATAAGCCTCCAACCAAAAGGTGATAAATATTTTTCTCATGATGCAAGCCACTCCTAAACAGATCCTGGAGATGGGAAGAATGGAATTAACTGTTGCATACTATATTCTTTGAGTACTTCATCAACAAGGGCGCGTGTAGCGCCGTGGTAAGAAGCGCTACTGACACTCGCACAGTCGAGCTATCGATCCCCGCCAGGGCTGATCAAGCCATCCTTTAGAGGTTGGGTAAGTTGGTCCTAGACTTGTGCGGGAATGTAAAAACACTCAGTTGTCCTAGACTTGTGCGGGAATGTAAAAACACTCAGTTGGCACAGCGGCTGTCCACCGCTAGTTATTTGATGGACCAAATACGCATTCGCTATATGTACTTCTGAATTGAACACAAATGCGGTGACGTTTCCTTTGGCGGCTGCTTTGTTTCTAATTGGTACAATATCGAGTAATTTTGTTCCTCACAATAGTGTTTTATCTGATGAGGCATAATTTAGCTAGTAGATAGTAGTTGATGCGCCAACTGTATTTCACACTTTGAGTAAAAGCAGTGTGAAAATTCAGATGAAGCAACTCTTCACGTCTGCCGTATATTATACACAGTTGAAGTTCAATTTTCACAGATATTTGAAACCCTAATGTAAGGAAGCGGTATAACGATATAACGAAACTCTAGTGAACAAATTTCAGTGATATTCAATAACTACTTTCCACTCAACACTGCAAGAAATCTGGAACCCTAATTTCGATTGGAGTTTTCGACTGTATCGTTGTGCACTTACCAAAGGAAACTGTAACGTGAAGGGGTCATGTCTAGACTGTGTAGCGAGATGGGACACAACAGTTTTGCTCAAATTTGTCAAATGTCATTTGCAGTTCCGTTGAGTGAGCGATATCTGACCTTCGTTGTCTTAATCTTTCGAAGGACCTTTCCGATTTTTCAATATCAAACGATGACAGTTTTTTGTCTCTGAACTTTGATAATGCCAAAGTTCGAATCGATAGTAGTCTGTCGTGGTACTTAGCTAAGCAATGGGCGAAAAAAGCAAGCACTGTACTGGATGTAACGCAGCGATAAAACGGCGCCAGCGGCGCTTTCTTGCGCAGAAACTGCCGGTTTCCTATTTCTTTAAAATTTATTAATTCGTAAAAATAAGTGTGTATTGATACTCAGCAGCTCGAGCCGTATCTTATCATATATAAATTTTATACATTCGTGGAACTTGTGAAAAAGCGATTTTCGGTCCCTCGCCCTTTCGATTCCTCGTCTGGTGACTCATCGCTCGACGACGCTCCGCCTTCAGCCGAGCTACCACGCGGCGACCCCCGTTGGCACGCGTGATAAACGAATTGAGATTGGCTATGTCCGGGTCACCACGCGTGGACTCCAAATACGGCACCTTTCAGCGCAAGAGAGCGCCCCTGCGGCCGTTTTCAGTTTCATCAGACCACATTAGTTGGTTATCTATGATGTCTATGCGGCTACCACTCATTTATGAAGGTAGATACGCGCACGAACATCTCAACTCGCCGAAGGGTTTTTCATTCGATCGGCAACTTGGTTAGTGCCATCAAGAAGTAGTTATTGCACTCTTAACACTCCAAATATACAGCTGCTAACGTGCAGCGAAGCGTTAAAAGGTCAAAGTTAAGGAAAGCGGTAAAATTGGCACCTTCACACGAATAAGAAGGCGATCGGTTTGTAGTTGAACTAAAAAGGAGGTGCTCGCTAGGAGCTGCTACCTACAAATGCTCAAGCCACTAGCAATGTCTAACAGAGCTGGTTCGATGGCGACGGAGCAGCTCTTTGTTGAAAACAGGACAAAATCTTCTTCCATTCACAACGACACGCACTAACCCACTGAGGAGACTTGGAAAAACCTTCAGAGATGTCGAATTCCGGCGTCCACAAGGCATTCATCGAACCTTGCTCCAACAAACTAATACTTTTTCCATTCGATATCCATTTAATTACTAAAGAACCAGATCATCAAGGAGGAGCTCCTCAATACGTGTTCGGTAAATTCGTTTCCTCAGAACTCTAGAAAAATTGTATGAGGAGTAAGTTCACCTGATAATTGATAAGATTCTGTTGATATTATAGCTCATCGGCTGTTAAGTGGAGTGAAGGAGGGAAAAATTTTTGAAAACCACCACAGATGGGGTGAGAAACTTGCCGTACGAACTAATAGTTTCGACAACGTACCTTACTCCCTAGCCCAATTACTGATCTGAAACAGGTGACGTCGTGGGTTGCACAGAGAATCATAAATCATTGGGTTGGCAGTGGCAATCGTATTGCGCCCTTTTTTAGAAATTTGATTGTGCAAGTTCTGCTTGGTGAACGACTTTCAAAAAGCGACGTTACCAGTCTTGCGAAGACCTAAGTGCGCCAAAGTAGCGCTTATCGAAGAAAGTGAATAATGAGAGCGATTCTTTTGGCACTTCGCCCAGTAATTCATTAGACTCTGAAATGAACAAAAAAGTAGCTGTTACGTTCTGCTTTCCACAGAAAAAGAGATGTAGAGGCCGCTGCTCGGCGCTATCCACATAGTTAATTATATGAGCGAATAAAGTGGCAGATGAATAATTCCTTAAATACAGGGTGTCCCAAAAAAATGTACCCACTGTTTGAAATGCCATAACTTTGGCGAAAGTGAACCAAACAAAAAGAGTCATAGCATAGATGAAAGCTAAGAAAAATTGAAATTTTCTGGTACGTGTTTGGTGAGGATTGCGCCATGCAATCGACCGAGGCCTCGGATTTTTGAACCTGATTGATAGTGCATGGAATGTATGCGTGCCCTATTTTGGTTGTAAACAGCTGATATCGCTGCTATGAGTTACTCCTGAGGCACTAAACATATCGACTTGCAGCAGGTTTTGGTTAAGCATGGATCAACACCAATATCGATTAATAATTGTAACCACTTTTTGAGAAGCAAAAACTTTTCCAACAGTGGCGCAATCGTAAGAATAGAATTTAGAGGAATGAAAAATGTTTGAACCATGAAGATTGCGCCATGCACCTGTCCGAATCGTCGGATTCTAGACCTGATTGAAAGTTCACGGATGACATGCTTGTTCTACTTTGGTCGCCAACAGGTGATATCGCTGATACGCGTTTCTCTTGATGCAGTAAACATAAAAACATCAAAACATGACAAACTAAACACCATAACAATTGCTATTATATGCTCATTACGAGAGTCCAGGGTTTTTGAACAGAGTAAGCAATATTGTGCAAAAACGCATGTTAAACTTGTTACGTTTTGGTGTTTTTATGTTTACTGCATCAAGAGAAACGCGTATCAGCGATGTCACCTGTTGGCGACCAAAGTAGAAAAGGCATGTCATCCTTGAACTTTCAATCAGGTCTAGAATCCGACGATTCGGACAGGTGCATGGCGCAATCTTCATAGTTTGTGCGATTTGCATTCCTCTAAATTCTTTTCTTATGATTGCATCACTGTTGGTAGAGTTTCAACTTCTCGGAAGGTGGTTACAATTATTGATCGATATTGATGTTGTTCCATGCCTAACCAAAACCTGCGGCAAGTCGATATGTTTACTGCCTCGAAAGTAACTCCTAGCAGCGAGATCACCTGTCTGCGACCAAAATAGAGCAAGCATACAACCCATGCACTATCAATCAGGTCTAAAAATTCGAGGCCTCGGTCGAGTACACGGCGCGATCCTCACCAAACACATACCAGAAAATTTCCATTTTTCTTAGCTTTCATTCGAGCTATGATTTATTCCGATTGGTTCACTTTCGCTAAAGTTACGGCATTTCAAACAGTGGGTACATTTTTTGGGACACCCTGTATACATTAAGGATAAATTGACAAGTATCCTCTTCTCATGGTTCTGTGATTATTAATTGAAATATTAATTTGGTTTGTTAAACTGGAACTTTGCTGATGCTTAGCGGGACGACGTACTTCTCCTCAAAAAAGATCACGTAGTTGCAAAACGCCAAAAATGAAAAATCACATCCCAGACGGGACTCGAGACGGTGGTTTTAACCCCGCAGTTGTCTCGATTTTTACGAGAAACCTAGCACTATCCGAACATTCAACATAAGTAGGTGAAACCAGCAGAGACACAGGGAAAGCAGAAAAGCAATATTTGAAGTCCTACTTGGTATTTATCTTACAGTCTTGAGACGTCAAATCAGACCACATTTCTTCTCTAATAGAACAATTCGAAGGTTCCGCGCTCTGCTGAGGGACAACGTACTTCAGATATCTCTTGGTAAATTTAAAAACTTTGTCGACCAGCAAATCGAGGAACACCAGCTCTTTTTATTCGTTAGCGTCTAGGTTGTACTCTTATTCATTTCTCACTGCGCTATAGAGCTCATTTTAATGCACTATTTTCTACGATGTCTGTTGTATCTTGATTTCATCTCATTTCTATTAGGTCGTCGAAAAGGTTTCTCGCCACTTCTGCCATTCTTTTCAAATTTATTTCCATCAACAACATCTCGTTACTTACCAGATGAATTTTGACCCCTCATCCTACAGAATTTCTAGAGTTTTGATGAAAAGAGTTCATCGAACCATGTTTTGAGGTGCTCTCACTCGTCAAGTTGGTTCTCTAGAAACTGAATGGAGAACGAATGGAACAAATGTTATTTTGTTGGGGCTAGGTTCGACCAATGCTTTGGATAGGTCACAACACGCCATCGGAGATTTTGAAAATTTTTGAAATTTCTTCCAAGTTTCCTTCTCAACAGGGGAATGCGCGTCACTGTGACTGAAGAAGATTTTCCCATCTTTTCCACGAACAGCTGCTCCCTCGCCGTCGAAGTGGCTTCGGTAGACGTCGTTGGTGGCAGTAGCTGTAGGTAGCAGCTTCTAGCGAATGCTTCACCTGCAGTTCAGCTGCACACCGATGATCACGGGTCGGGTGGAGTTGCGGAATTGGAAATTTTCGCCGATTTGCAGCAAGTGAGTAGCAGGAGATTTGGCATGTGATTGATGCACACTACCTACTCCTCGGTGCTTTTAACCAAATTGCCGGGCGAATCAAAATTCCGTCAGAAAGTAGGAATGGTCGTGCGTGCACCCGTCTCCATCTGTAAGTGGTGGCCGCTAAAGCATGCCGCATTAATGTGCCCTATTTTCTTGTGGTTCGAAAGCCTCGGAGACGGGCAACTTATGCGAGTATATGGCACTCGAGTTGCTCTATCAACTTATGGGTACTACGCCGGCCATCCTCTAAAGCCAGCTACAGAAGACTCACTCAATCCACAGTGACTGCCCTCCTCGACTACTGTTTTTCTTCGAAGCCAACAGGCCTTTTTGAATATACGAAACCAAACTTTTGCTGCACTAAGAAAGACAGTTGAAGGACCTATCATAGTGCATAAGCCATTCCTTGAACTTCTTCCAACGCGTTGTTTTATGAGCTCGTAAAGAAAGAGCAGTTCAAGATACCTGCAATCAATATCGATTTTCTCTGCAAGTACCTGCAGTGCTGAACCAGAACAACTGTGGTATGTGTAGCTCATAAATCAACCTACATAATGGTTATGAAGCTGAGATCCGGGAACCCGTATTAAAATTTTGGTGAGCGGCCAAACTAAGTGGCGGGAAACTTTTTCGACGACCTAATATTTTCTCTCGCGCTTTCGTTTAGTGAGCGCGAGGATTCGCGCTTCAAAATAAATAAATAAATAAATAAATAAATCATGATTAGGATTATTCGCAGAAGCGGACATATCTATGCAGTCTAATCGAAAGTGCAGAAGCGACAGCAACGTACCACCTACGCATGCAAGAATTTCGTTCCACTTAATTAGTGTTGTACAAGAAAAATCTCTGCGAACGCTCAGCGAACGTTCTCGCAATCATTTTTCGAAACGGCAAATGGTCATCCGTACAATATCACCTGTTACACCTCTGCATTTTTTTGCACTGTAGTGCATTGAACTGTTGATAGGCTCTCTCTTGGTCTTTCTGTTTCATCGTAATGTTTCACAGCAATGAGCGTGTCATATTTGTGTTTGTCAATTAGTCATTGCACTTTACGACGAGTGAAATCATCAGAACAATTTTTGTTTGTGCATGGAACAAGAGTGGGTGGTGTAGAACCGTAAACTGTGGTTTGTACAGAGTCGTCGATCGCACTGTTCCTCGTTCACACCCGCGCACTGATGAATGAGAGCACGACGTCCTGAGCACACCGAAGTTCAAGTTCTCAGAATATATGCTGTGTCCCTGCAATTAAGAAATTTAAATTGAATTAAACTTGAACCGGGTGGATGTTTAATCGCAAAAGAATCGCCGATCTGGTAAGCATGCTGTATAAATTTCCGCAGTTCTTGTGAAATTTTATTCAGCAAAAACAAAAAGTGGAGAAGAACAATTGAGTTGATAATTTGTGAGTGTGATAGGCATCGATGTCCACAACTTCCCACCATTTGCTTGGTCGATTATTACGCCGATTCTTTAAGGTGATCTACGCCTTGACGTACCCAACCTATAAAATAAATTCGATAGTTCGGTGGATGTCTGGGCGACAGACACGCATTCAAGGGTTTATCACAAGGATGGCCGGTAATAAATATGTGAGAGAACAAAATGAACAACAAAAAAACAAAAGAGAACTCCGACGGCACAATAATAACAGAAAGCGATGGGGACGTCGGTAAAAATTCGACTGACTGAGTCAGCCAAATTGTGATATAGTCACAAATTTCACTTCTCACTTAGTCACTTTACAACGGTCGTCGGTTCTGATAGTTCACAGCTGCTTCTATTAGGTTGATCAATTATAAACGTCGCTCGCATTCGAATAGTTGTTTTTCTACTACTAGTGCTTCTTAGAGTACATGACTGTATATGCGTAATAGGTATATCTAGAAGCATCGTTGGCCAATGTTACGTTCTGTTTGGCTGATCTGTTCATACTGAAATATCAGATTAATCATGATCGAGCAAAAGTATCGAGTGCGGATGTGCATGCTGTATGACTTCAAGCAAGGAAGAACTGCTGCAGAATCTCATAGCATTCTGTCGGAAATATACGGTGAAGATGTCCCTTAATTGCGTCAGTGCCAGAGATGGTTTCAACGCTTCCGAGATGGAGACGAGACTCTCGAAGATGAAGAACATCAACGACGCCCTGATCAGAGGTCTGGTGTATTTTGAGCTGCTGAAGGATGGCCAAACTGTCGACGCAGACATCTACTGCCAGCAGCTCTGCCGAGTTGACCTAGCACTGCGTCGCCAAGGAGTGGACACTTCAAGAATCAAATTCCTGCAGGACAACGCATCGTCCCACACTGCAAAAATGTCCCAGAAAAAAAAGCGAGGAGCTAGGATGGAAGCTACTTCCCCATCCGCCATACAGCCCAGATCTTGCCCCATCAGATTACCACCTGTTTCGGTCGATGAAGAATGCCCTGTTGGATAAACCTTTCAAAAAACGTGAAAAAATCGAAATTTGGGTCTCCAACTTCTTTGAGTCGCAGCCACCGGAGTTCTTTAGAAGAGGCATCCGCTCTCTGCGAGGACGTTGGCGAAATGTCATTGATAATGATGGAGATTACATCTTGTATTGAGCTTTTGTTGTATTTGTATAATAGATTTTCTTTTTGACGAAAAACGACATTTATAATTGATCAACCTAATATAAGGGGGTTAGGCGGGTGTGGAAGAAGTGAACTTGCGGAGTCGGTGTATAATATGGTATGGTACCTTTGAAGCGGTCTCAACATGGAGGTTTAATTACCCATGTTTGAGAAATGCTCAAACCTTATATCGTTGGAACACACAAAGACTCCTCCTTACTTCAGTAACAAGTGCAGGTTAGTTTATTTTTGTTTTGCATTTTCTTATACTGCATTATGGAGCCTCGCCTAACATGCTGATGAGTCCCGGGAAAGGCTTTATATTTTCTTTGCTAGCTCGTACATGTTCAGAGACGAAACAAGCTTTTCTATTTTCTCTATTTGTTCACTCATTGTCAGTTTGCTTCTTGCGTTTAGCCAAATTTCGCGTTTTCCAAGCTTTGTGAGATGTAGACAGATCGTTCGTCAAGATGAACAGTGCATAGTTATCTCATAGTAATGCAAAATTTAGTTGGTGCGCGCTAAGAAACCAGGAATAGCTGCACGGTCAACTCATTTGAGCCAGAACTCATCGTCTAGAGTAACTTGAATGGCTTCGTCCTTTTTTGTTGGCGAATTCAATTTTACGTCCGACTGTCGATCTTGTCATCTGTTTGAGGTTGTTAAGGTAGTTCACTGCCCACTACTTTCCGTCATGCATTTTTATTTAACATTGAAGAGAGCAAGTTGTTACACAAACCCTTCACGAGGCTGAAACGTAAGCGACTCCTCTGCATGATGGAGTGCTAAACTCGTTCACGTGCGGGTTTTGTTCTGGAATATTTCGAAACAATTGCAGCACTTCTGCTCTACATAAATATCAAAATGCAGCTGAAAACTTCATAAAAGACCACCGAGAGTTCTATGGATACCGGGACTTGTCATAGTGAACAATACCCTGGTAAACTTGGTTTCTGATCAGTATTCGATACTACAACAACGTTTCATCTTCATTGGAATATTCAAGGTGTTCACCTACCATGTCAGTGTGCTAAAAAAAGGTGAAAAAGAAAAAAGGAAAAACAGGTAGCAAAACATGACGAATGCTACTTGCTGTATGAACGGTTTGCTGCCACAGCAGCATGGTTGGAAACTGGAATTTTAGCCCTACAAGGTACTTATTACGAACAGCGAGTTCGTGTTCATCTAGGACAAAACCGATCAATGATACATACGTGCGAGTCCCAAAAACAGGTGCCACACTTTTATCGATTACAGGGTGTCCCAAAAAATGTACCCACTGTTTGAAATGCCATAACTTTGGCGAAAGTGAACCAATCGTAACAAGTCGTAGCTTGGATGATAGCTAAGAAAAAAGTAAAATTTCTGGTATGTGTTTGGTGAGGATTGCGGCATTCACTCGACCGAGGCCTCCGATTTTGTACCTGATTGGGATGGGTTATATGTTTGCTCCATTTTGGTCGTAAACAGATGCTTGTGAGAGAGTAAACGTATCGACTTGCTGCACCTTTTGGTTAAGTATGGAACAACTTCAATATCGATCAATAATTGTTACCACCTTTTGGGAAGCTAAAACTCTTCAAACAGTGATGCAGTCATGAGAAAAGAATTTAAAGGAATGTAAAATGTGTGAACCATAAAGATTGCGTCATGCACCTGTCCGAATCGTCGGATTCTAGACCTGATTGAAAGTTCACTTATAACATGCTTGTTCTAGTTTAGTCGCCAACATGTGATATCGCTGTTATGCGTTTCTCTAGATGCAGTAAACATAAGAACACCAAAGCATAACAAGTTTCTACACAACAGCACGAGCTATTACATGCTCATTACAAGAGTCCTGGGTTTTTGAACAGAGTAAACAGTATTGTACCGAAGCATCTTGAAATGCATGTTAAACTTGTTACGTTTTGATGTTTTCATGTTTACTGCATCGCGAGAAACAAGTATCAGCGATATCACCTCTTGACGACCAAAGTGGAGCAAGCATGTTATCCGTGAACTTTCAATCAAGTCTAGAATCCGACGAGTCGGGCAGGTGCATGGCGCAGTCTTCAAACATTTTACATTCCTCTAAATTCTTTTCCCATAATTTCATTACCGTTGGAAGAGTTTTAGCTTCTCAAACAGTGGTTACAATTATTGACTGATATTGATGTTATTCCGCTATTATGCTTAACCAAAATCTGCTGCAAATCGATATGTTCGCTGTCTCAGAAGTAACTCATAGCAGCGATATTACCTGTTTACGACCAAAATAGAGCAAGCATATAACCCATGCACTATCAACCAGCTTCAAAATCCGAGACCTCGGTCGAGTAAGTGGCGCAATCCTCACCAAACACAAACCAGAAAATTTACTTTTTTCTTAGCTATCATCCACGCTATGACTCGTTACGATTGGTTCACTTTCGCCAGAGTTATGGCATTTCAAACAGTGGGTACATTTTTTTTTGGGACACCCTGTATTGGGATCACATGGCTGGCACTGGCGATCCGTATATAAGAGGCATCTTCGAGAAACAGCCACATTGTTCTGCCCTCAGTCATCTACTCCTTTCGTTGGGCCACCTGTGTGCGCAATGAATCCGCCTCTCTTTACCCTGCTTGCAGTGTTATCCGTTTCTGTTGTTAACTACTGGTATCTCATTCCTCTATTATAGTTGTGTTTACGTAATAAGCGATTGGATCAGTTCGGTTGTTACGACGATAACGCGTGGCACAAATTAACTTTGCACTAGCCTAGATCGACCCACTCCCACCTCTCCACCACGGTTCAACAAAAGGTGCTGCTATGGGCCGCAATCGTCACCAGCACAGTCACACTGTTACTGGCTTCGGCATAGAGACTCATAATATTTGGAAAAAATATGGATCTAGATGACAATGCAGCAGTCATTTCAGGTAAAAATGAAGAAAAAGCGGTACGCTGCGAACTGCGCCACGCTCGAGCGGCCGCGTGAGACCGTGGCGCAATGCCGCGCCACTGTCTTGTATTGCATATTTCTCAATACATTTCAGAATTTCGGAGGATGTTTTTATGCCACTTTTTAGTAGAACTTTGCACATTGTTGTAGAAAGCATGGTCCATGAAAAAGATTTTTAACTTCTGATTTACTGGAATTTTTGATTGTACACTAGTTTTCTTTACAAGTAAAACAAATAATGGTTATTTCAAGAAACAAATAAATGCAAACAAATACTGGTTACTGGAACAAACACATAAATACAAACTAATATTGATTATTAGAATAAACAAATAATGAACAGTGAACAAATAACAATTTCCTTTTAACCTGGATAGGGAGAAAGGACATTCTAAAAGCTTCCAGCTGTTATTTTTCTGTTTTCATTGCAAACAAAGGAATAGTCATATTACGTCATACAATTCCCGATATTACAGGACTGTACATGTAGTCTTCGAGATTTACTATTCACTTCCACTTTGAAAAAAAATTCGCCGTATGCCGGCATCATGCCACGGCGCGCTAGAAAATCGGTTGTTCTCACGCGCCAGACACGCGAAAAAGGCGCTGTCGTCAACGTGTTAATGAATTTGTTATGCTTTAGACGGATAGAAAGCCCTTCTCAATGGTTGAGGTGTCTTCTCCAATATTCGACAGAATCGCTCAAACGGGATGACGTGGAAACTAAATTTTAATGTTGGATTTGTTTGAACATGTCTTGCTATTCCTGACAGTGATACGATACTTTTAGTGGAAAATGGTCGTACATGGTACCAATTTTCCAATCGTGCATTGTGTGCTACTGCAAGAAATGTGTCGTCAAAGTTCAACGATCCTGTGCATGTCGCTCGCTGTTGCACTAAATTTTGTAGTAGTCACAAGGTCGCATGCGAAAAATTGGTGCACCTGCTGATCGGAAAGAGTGATGATTTCCCAGCTGGAGATGTAAAGGGCTCGGCACACTTTTCAAACGTCTTAAACGGCCACTAAAGGACGGGAGAAATTGAAATGCTCACGGACTTCATCGTCATCTTAATATATTATAAACTTTCCTATAACTGATTGTATAAATCACCGATACAAGGACATACATTGTACGTAATACATTGTAACTTCTTGTCTGCGGTGTGCAGTCGTGAATTAGATATCTGTTCTGAATCTGAAATGAAATTCGTCAATATGCTTGTAGCAGAGCGCAGTAAACCCCTGTCGCTAAGCGAACTGGAGGTGCACACATGTTCGTAGTTCATTATGGGAGTGAAAATCCTTGTAACAGAACGCTCAAAAACTTGCAAAACGCAATATTTTGTCAAGTCGAGTGCCAAGCGACCTGCGACGTTTGAACAAAACATGTTGGATTGGCAAATCCTATTCGTATCGCGATAATGCGACAGAAGAAGACATCGGAGCTGGAAAAAACAAGCATGTACTCTACAGACATGGCGCCGTCCAACAACCACTTAAGCGGTTTCTTCAAGGCGAAGTTTGACAAACGACATGAACTGGGCGTCGCCATTTTTTCAATTAAGGAGAAACGATGTACAAGTTTGCACGGAATTTCAATCATTGGTAGGGCGCATAAATAGAAAGTAAAGGTAATTTGTTAAGGAATCGGTGATGGTCTGACGTTGAAGGAGAGGTGCCAAAGCATAGACAAGAAATCACTACCAGGAAACAACAGATCTGATGTGGGGAAACAACCAATTTATGGCAGTTATATTGTGTGAGGTCAATATAAGTGCATTTTCAAACGCGCCTAGGTATGACACGACGTGTGACCACTTGAGAATAGTCTTTGTAGTTCCTTTTCCTCCTTTAGCTCCTGTGCCGTCTGTAGAAATTGCCCACGAGCTGGACCAATGAGATTGATTGGTGACCACGACCAATAGGTGTAAAAAGATGTAGATAAAATCCTTCACGAGTCGTTGTTGATATTCCCTGTTACACACCTAACGATAGGCTATGGTCACTAAACTTTCACACCTCCTGTTGGCACGAAGCTGCGCCTGATCTAAATAGCTGCAGTGATTTCGTTGCACATTCCATTGAGGAGGGCCAAAAATCTTGTTGCTTTTCCTACTTCAACAACACTTTTTGTTTTCCAGGAAAAGGCGATCCGTCAGGCTTTTGGGTAATGTCGGTTTCATTCACTGGTTCGAGTAAATTTACAAGCAATCCGTTAGAGCCGGCAAAGTACTTGCCAATGGATTTGTTTCGAATGTTCCACGGACTCCTTCAGAATCCGCCATCACAAGTCGATCCGAAAGTAGCTACTTTCTGGTGTTCGTTTCTCTACTATCCTACTATATAATAAGCGAAACGGTGATGTTTGTAATGGGTGGCTCATATGGGTCCCGCCGCGATAGTCTGTTACCGTACACCAAGGGCACCCACAGCGACAGGGGAGCTGGGAGATTCTTTATTTCTTTTCAACCAAAATTTCCAGAATTTCCCTTTCATTCGAGTCGGCCGATAGGCCACTGGAGTGCTGGTCTCATCTATAAAGTCGACAAGGTTTCGCAAGTATTGAAAGGTCATCGTCGCCTTATAGTCTAGATAGTCTAATTGACCTGAAGCTTATTTATTTATTTATTCATTTGTTGCACATAGACGTGCGCAACAAAAAGTGTATGCTTCCAAATAATTATATAAAGACTTGAATCGGATCGAGGTGAACAGTAAAGATAAATTCTAAACAGAATATGGAATCACGTATTGCATCACTGAAGGAGTAGCCAAATCTCGACTGGCGTAGTTCAAAAGTAACCAGGGCCCAGTTTCATCAATGGTAAACCCCCGATAAACCCCGAGATAGCCCGAACGGCGCCCAACTTTGTCTACTTATCCTCAATTTCCTATGTTGAACGCAATCTCTCATCGATTCTGCCATCTGGTACTGGCTGCGCCGCGGTTTCGGAGACCGCTCGTCCGTCCATGAATCTGGGACCAGGTAAAGAGCCTGCCAAACGCCGCTCGCACCGCAAATTAGTAAATACCTCGTGCTACGAGGATAACTCCGTTCTAACGGATACATGACCTCGTTAGTTTAGCGCAGTTATAGCAGCTGGAAGGCACCGGGCTGGGCTCCAACAATACATGTTCAGACGGATCTCTTTCAGCTTCCATTCTTCATTGCAGCCTTTGTTACCATTGCACCTTCAGTATTCAGTAATGATGTAAAAGCACGAGAGCCGCAGAAAATTTTGTTCAAAAAGGTTAAAGGACGAGATCAATCAGGAATTTTTGCAATAATTTGGAGAAAGGATTTCAGTAGCTTCAATTCAGTATAGAACTCATACCAAACAATTTCAGTGACTGGAAAACTGACTAGACGAATTAGCTCCGAAAAAGAAACAGGACTTGAGGTCCACCCTAATAGTATCTAGTTTGTTTACAGAACTTAGGGAAGCAACAGTAAAAGCTAACAATTTTCTCAATTACTACCGGCCAAACCTAGACTCAGCCCCTAATGCCATCACTCAACTTGGAACGCTTCCCGAGCACATCATCGTGAAGAAGACATTCATTCATTTCTTTCAATGACCGACGCCGTAAAGTTTTTGTCACGACCACACACTGTGATTCCTGACGTCATTTACTGCGACTTGGCTGCATTCGAAGTAGCTTGATGGTCTCGCTGTTACTGTGAAAGTTCGTCCACCTAGCTTTCGCGTGGTCACCCCTAGGGTATTTGCTGGCCACATTTTCACTGCTAGCCCAGCATGGTCACTGAGGTCTACTGTAGCTCAGGAAGTTCAGGGAATGTCCAGTTAGACCTCTGAAGCAAAATTGTACTCGAGAAAGTCTCAGTTAAAGTCATGCAACACCTCAAGGTCATTTCTGAGAAATGAAAAGAAGAAAAGGGAGAGTTCCATTCATTGCAAGACGTTTTTAGCCTTGGTGGTTCAAGTGGTGACGGTTGGGGTTGATATACGGTGGGGCGTTAGATGTCTTATTGAGTCCGGTTTAGTCAGTCATTGTCGATGCCAAGTTTAAGGGAAAAGAATGCAGATCTTTGATGGAATTTATGGAAATCCAGTTTACAGGACACATATACCAGACAACGTTGTAGATAAGTGACTACTTTTTTGAATATGTTTATTAAATGCCTCCTATGATTGCGAAGCAACATATTTGATAGAGCCACCTAATTAGGAGCATGACCTCTCTCTCAGGAAACGACGAAGATACCTTCCGTTGACGACTGACGTAACGAGCAGTAGATTTTTGAAATGCTTCTTCAAGGTCTTTTCGTATCTCGAGAAAAGTAGGACAAGTATTGCCTATAAAAGTACTCGTCATAAAAGTCACTTTACGATCTCTAGTGCCTATGAATCACCTAAGTGAAAAGACATCGTTACACAAAGAACGACCTTCTTTAGATATTTCTTTGGCAGGCACTGAGAGGGTGAGTGGAAGTTTGATCAACAAGACGGAACGCCCATGATCTGTTGTACTGTAATGTAGTTGTTCGGGTTTCAACACAAAGCAAGAAGTAAGGAGCATAGATTGCCGTGAAGGAACGAGGTAGTGATTAATAAAGGAGCGTGAACGCTTTCTATCTTAATCAATCATGGATCTTAAACTGGTTCTGAGTAGAGCATCGAAGCTAGTACCGCAATTTTACACGGTTCTTTTGAGAAAATATTTGTTTGAACATCATTTCATTCTACAAACAACTATTCAAAGGCAAAGAAAAAGGAAAACCACAAGGCTTAGTGAAGACACGAGAGACGCACCTCAATGCTGGCTGACCACAAACCACTTAACCCTAAAGAACAAGTGCCTTCGCGAATATACCGGCAAATGGGCCCAACTCTGAGGTGACACTGCATACTCGTTTTTCCGATTGATTTTATGGATCCTGGCACGTCTCCAAACACTTCCACTACACACCGCGACCCGAGCCAATTCAAACTTCTTCGTTTCCATTGCTCTCCTTCGTTTATGGCCTTTGCTAAACACTCAGTTGGCGCGAACCTTCGGTTAGAGTTTCTGCCAAGGTCACGGAACAGGTTATTACTGCTTCTTAACTCCAGACTTTGTTCGAGTTTTGGTTTTTGAAAGACCGTCGTGTCATCACAAGTGTACAGAATATTGGAATCGGGAACTTTGGTGTCTTGTCCTTCGAGTGAAACTCGCGTTAATGGGAAATCTTGAGAAGGTCTTCGACCAGGCGAAGCAGCTTTCTAGGCAAAGCAAGCTTCTCGGCTCTTTCGAATTGGGTGATTTGCTATTACACTTGTCTATGAGGAAGGTGGGGCCGCGTGGTACAGTGGTAAGAGGCGCTGCTGACATTCGCATGGTCGAGCGATCGATCCCGGCCCGGGCTAACCAAGCCTTCCATCCCTCCGGGGTCGGCTAAATTGGTACCAGACTTGTCTGGGAAGGTAGAAAACACTGACCTGGTATAGCGACTGGCCTCCGCAGGTCATTGTATAGGCCAAATACGCATTCACTATGCCTCTACGACTTGAATGGAACACGAATGCGGCGCGTCCTCAGGGGACTGACCAACACCGGCACCTTTACCTTTACCTTTATGAGGAAAGTCAAAACGTTTACTTGTACAGCGGCGTGCTCCCGGAAGTCATTGCATCTGACCCAAATAAGCTCTCACCATCCCTGAGCATTCTGAGCAGAAGACGAATGGCGAGGTTAGTGTGACGGCGTTCTCAGCCAGTGGGGCGCAACGACTCATAAATGTCACGTCTTACTACGAACCAATTCTGATTTTTAAAAGGAAAGTGGATAGTTCCCGTGGTTGTTATTATACCTCGTCAGGTCGAGGAGATTCTGTCCCAAGATAACCATGGTGTAGGTCAATAAGAGAAGCTTTTCGCTGGTATGGTATCTGTACCATTGGAAATATCACAGTACAGTGCGCACGAAACAGCAACATTCTACACGATCAGCTGCAGTGTGGAGGTTCGAAGGGAGTTTTTAGCGTCTGAAGTAAATGGAAACCGATGACGAAAGAGACGGAATTGAACCACAACCAGCGGCATCATATAGCATTACCACAGTGGAACGTCAAGAATAGATTTGTGCACTTTTTACACAATCCGGAGAACTACTGATGCGCTTTACAGCACATCACCACGAGGGACAGGTGTGACCATCTTGCCATTGTACCATAGGCGGTGCCTTGAAAAAGCGCCAACCTGACGACACCGGCACCGCAACCAGAGGGCGTAACCACGACCGTCGAGTAGCATAAAAGGCACGTGTGCTGATCGTCCGTCGCCGTCCTTCCATACACACCGACAACACACACAGAGAGCATAGCCATCTAGGCGTACACTACCAGAGCTGCGAAAAGATCCACGACCAGCATGGAGTCCGGATCTAGAGTTGCGGCCTATCGGTTCGTGGCCTATTCAGCGGTCACGTTTTCCGTGGTTGCCGTTCTGTCAGTGTGCATTACCCTGCCCATGGTCTACAACTACATCCATCATGTGAAACGATCGATGCGGCAGGAAATTCAGTTCTGCAAGGTGTGTGCAATATTGTCATGGTTTTCAAATCCTTTTCATTTTCATTACGTTGGTTTGAATCAATTTCGCTCTGTTTCAGGGATCCGCAAAGGGAATCTGGAGCGAAGTCACCCACATCAAAACCATGCCGTCATCAAACAGAACCACTCGACAAGTTGGCGGTGTCTGCGATGCATGCTGTCTTCCCGGCCCCGCCGGTCCACAAGGAGCCCCAGGTAGACCTGGTAGACCTGGTGCCCCTGGCTCACCGGGAATGCCCGGACACCCTGGTCGCCCACCACAGCAGCCATGTGTGCCTATCACACCGCCGCCATGTAGGCCTTGCCCTCAAGGACCACCTGGACCTCCTGGACCCCAAGGACCACCTGGATCCCCTGGCCTGCCCGGTGCACCAGGAAGAGGCGGTGGAGCTGCTCCACCCGGCCCGCCTGGACCAAAGGGACCACCAGGAGCTCCTGGAAAACCTGGAGCACCTGGACTTCCCGGACCGCCTGGCGAGAATGCTCCTTCGACTCCCATGGGACAAGGCCTGCCTGGACCACCAGGTCTTCCTGGACCACAAGGACCACCTGGACCCAACGGAAAGCCTGGAATTTCTGGACAGATGGGTAAGTTTGTTTCTACTAGTAAGATTGAGTACCTGATGCAAGTGCCGAAATATCCGGAGCAGTTATCTCAAGTCACTATCTATCGAAATTTGTACTTCTATCTGCTTCACTGTTGGTATAGGCAAACCAATCACTGTTGAACTCTACTAGGAGGTTTTGACTGAACTGCGGCACGTGAAAAATATAGTACCAAAAGAAGAATAGATATCCATTGCGCGGCGATGTGACCAAATCTCGAACTATTTCAGGAGCTGCTGGACCGAAAGGACCTCCAGGACCACCCGGTCCTCCTGGATTGCCCGGAAATCCTGGTGCACCAGGAGCTCCAGGAGCTCGTGGAGGAGCGGGCGAGCGTGGTATCTGTCCGAAATATTGTGCCATCGACGGTGGTGTGTTCTTCGAGGACGGAACTCGTCGTCGCTAAATGCTTTTCGAGAGGCATTTATCGAAAATTTCTCGCAAATCTTGTAGATACGGCGATGTGTAGTAGTGAAGTCGCTTACAAAATCAATAAAGCGTTCTATTCGTCAGTGAGTGTTCGAATGGGCGGAGCTTATTGTTAGTTCTAGCGTGTCTCTCCAGAACTGATTTTTTTCGGTACCAAAAAACAGCAACGGGAAAATGTGCACTGTCATAAAACACTCTTGTTGAAGAACGACAACTGCTGCACTACATGCCGTGGCGGTCATTACCCCGATTTAGCTAATCGGATGGCATTGAAAAGTGCATCGACTAGAATGAGCAAGAGAGAAATTTCAGTGACAGTCTTGCAATGCTGATACGTTGTGCGGCTGGAAGAAATCAGCATTCGACTTCCACCTCTTTTTGCAGCGGCGAAAAAGTCAAAAGCGCCGCGGAATTGAATTGAATCGAATTAGCGTCCTGACCTATAGGATTTCTGCCTTCATAAAAACATGATGTACGTCATGTAGCACGAAGGCGTTCACCAACTTCGTAGACTCTGCTCTGAATTGTGTTCAGCTCAGTCACGATGATTGAAGGAAAATCGTTGAGCGATTGACATTGATGAAAAGTAAAGTAGAAACCGGTAATAGTGCTCATGTATTCGAAGAGATTTGGATTTGTGTCCGTGAAATTTGGCAATGAAGCACCTTTGCTAGGGAGCAAGTAGTAAGCAGGTGACCAATGGAGAGACAATCCTGTTTACTTTCACTTTTTCATCAATTTCGCCTACGTTAAGGAAAACATTTACAAACAATTTTCCTAGTCCAAAATCATGCGCAGAACCCCAACATGCTTTGATTTTGCACCTAATGTATGGTGGAGCAGAGCATTCTAAGGTCAAAGCTACAACGCTGTATTACATTCAAACGAGCACCACTCACTAATTGTAAGGCGTAGTGATTCTGAAAAAACCGAACACAGAAACTGGAAATCGCAAATTTGCAACAAAGAGCTGGAAAAGTACACTAGAAACGGAACCATTACCTCCTCCACCAAAGAGTTGAACAGTTGTCGCCTTGTTTTTCAGAATGTTTCTCAATAGTCCTTTTTCTTACGCTTCTCCTATTCCTTTCCTTATTCACTACTATCGCAAGCCAATACTCGATCAGTACAGGAGAGTGATGCATGCACAACATCAGCACAGTAGGGCCGCGGGTGTAGGATTTTGCGTACTCACACTACATTTCACGACATCTCGATTTGAAACGTCGCTGCTCTTTATTTAATTATTTGTTTCTTTATTTATTTACATACAACTGAAAAGCGCCAGTTTAAGGTGCAGTGAAAGGCCGTGGATACTTCTGGGATCCGTAAGATCATCAAGAAAAGGATCCAAAGAGACGACGAAGTGAGCCTCAACAAAATTGCTTCCGAATTGAATGTCTCGCGATGGAGTGTTCAAAACATTGTGAAAAACGAACTGCTCCTTCGCAGTAATCGAATCTATCGCGGACAAGTACTCACGGAATCTGGCTCGGAAAGGAAAATCGGAAAGGAATAGGCTCGAGAAGTGCGGGAAACTCCTTGACTTCATTCGCGCGAGCCGCCTTTCTGACATCATTTGGACAGATGAAGAACTTTCTACAGTTGAGGTCGCTCATGACATTCGAAACCATCCCCAAATCTTGTCGCCGACAGAAAAAAGCCTCGAATCCGTCGTGTCCATTCAAGAGCCTTATTCCCAAAATCTGTGATGGTTTGGTCTGGCATATAATCTGATGACGAAACTCCGCTTGTTTTTGTCGACAAGAACATTAAAATCAACTCTGATGTTTACCAGAATGTCATTCTAAAGGAAAATCTGATTCTATGGGCTAAAAAGCACTTTGCAGTACGACAATATATACTTTAGCAGGACTTGGCACCAACACATGGGTCGAAATCCACTATTGCCTCCTGCGAGGAGCACTGCCTGGAATTTTTAGATATGTGGCCGTCAAAATCCCTAGACCTAAATTCAATGGACATTTCAGTGTGGGGCTGTTTGCAGCAGAGGGTCTCGTTGAATTCTATATTAAAAATATCGTCAAGATTTTTGTTGCCTTTCAGTTGTTTTGGAGAGAAATATAGCGGACCATACTTTCCAGCCACCCTGTAGGTAGCTGTAGAACTAACATAGATGTAAAGGGAATGCATAATAGGATGCTTAAAAGGCACATCAGTAATCCTTGCCGCATTAGACGTCTGACCCGAAGAAGTGGGCGGATGAGGGATTCTAACCGTAGAGACTATCACCATTGGCGACCTCTGATGGACGCGTTCAGGTTGACGAATAAGACCAGCTCTTGGGTGGTCGCTACACAATCCTCTTTCCGACTGCAATCCATACACTTCCAATTTTCGTCACCGCAACATCTGGTACCCAATCACTACCATTGAATAGAAACAATTCACATTTTCCTGCAATTCTCAGCTTTAACTATCAGCTGTGCGTCACATCACAACTTTTTCGTTACGCCATAAGTCGTGCGGCATATGAGAAAAAGGGGTACGTTTGCTAGCAGAGCACTGCGTGCCGACGGCGGTAATACAACAGCTCACACCCTTTTTTAGAGAAAGGAACGTTTGCTTAGTCTCCTTCGAAACAGATCTAATTAACGCTATCTAACTGCATCTGGAGCAGGTTCCTTGTGATTGTGAACACTGGTGTAATGAAGATGTTCGACAGGTTGACTGTTTTTCACTGTAAACGCAAGAAAGTGTGGTTTTTCTTCAATTTTCACTGAAAACGCAAGAAAGTGTGGTTTTTTTTCAATCTGCCAAGGCATTGCACGGTTTATTCGGCTAACGCTATGGTCTATAGGAAGTGGAAAGCCAAAAAAACGTGTGAAATCATCCTGCCAAATAATATTCCGAACTAGTTAGTAAGTAATTTACTAAAACGCAATGGATTAATCAGAAGGAGAGAAACCATTCAACCAAGGGAATTGGGCTCACCCAGCAGTCAGGAGAGCAGCTCGCAAGGTCGCCCTCAGCCCGTGTTCCTCTTGTGCGCCGAGAAGCATGTGGGAGAAACTGGGCGGCCACTATGGGTGTGGATGAAGGAATCCATTGATAGGTTGGAAAAATTCGAAACCCTCGACGCTTCTCTGCGTGCATCGCTTGGTAGAACACAACAATGCTGAGATTAACGTGTCGGTACGTACCCTAGCGCTAGGATGACAAAAAAGACTTTAGGGACATTGTATATTCGGACAAAACGCCTCATTGTTAACATATAGGGAAATTCCTGGCCATCCCTGGCGAGCTGGCTTCGTTCGTTCATCGTGTGGATTCTGATCTGCAGCATGTGTATATCAAGGCGGCAGCACGTCTTCTCGGTCGTAGACCTCAAGAACGGTCTGAGCAGTGGGTTCTGGTTACTATGTAATAAATTGAAATAGTCTTCGGTGGGATAACCACACGTTCTAGGCTTTACTTCGAGCCTTACTTAGGCTTCCACACTTCCCGCTAAGCTTTCTTCGGGGAATTGACCCCAGGGAGCGCCAACCCCTGGGGGCAATCCCCCGAAACCTCTGGTAATCTTCGCACTCGTTATGGAATTGGCCTTCCTTGACGTATCATTGCGGCCGAAGAACCGAACTAACCCATACTACTGTTCTGTTCTTCTCCATACAAATAAACTGGGTGGAGTATATACCCTCTTGAACTTTGGTAAGAACAGCAAATTCAATAAATGTAACTCTTTCTGTAACGTTTATAATATTTCGGATTCTAACCCCTTTACTATCTCCAAAGCCACAAAACTACTCAGTAACACTCTTGAAAACGAGCATTGCAACTGTAATTTTAAAAACGTAATATATTGTATCTCTTGCGGAGACTGCAACAAACAATATGTAGGTCTCACAACTAGAAAACTGAAAATTCGAATAAGAGAACACATTTATAATATTAACAAAAAAGCAGCAATTAACTCCTCTCTCAACGTTTAATTGTTGTGCTAACTTTACCGTCATGGTTTTAGATAACTTACCTGAGATTCAAGACCCTCAACCCCTTGAAGGAAAAAGAACTCTTTGGAATAAACTCTCAAATACTGCTTGCCCTCTAGGTTTCAATGACAATGTCAAAGGTGGCAGTATGTATAACAGAAATCAGTAACCCTCTTGATCATAAAAATAAACAGCGTTTCTCTTCTCCAAAAATAATTAAAAACAGTCATAACAGAGGGTACGAACAATCAAAAAAAGGGAAAGAAAAAAGGAATTATACCTTCCTGGAAATCAACGGCCGAATTAAAGATTTTTGCAGTTACATCAACGATTACTACTATATCTACACTATTTTGTTTCCTCAAATTAAGAATAATCATTGTATAGATACCCTAGCTAAACTCACTATTCATGATATTCATTATCTTATTTGTAATAAGAAACAAAAAACCTCCACTCAGTTCACTATGCTGTTTCCATTTTTCTAGACACACACTAAAAAATTCAACAATTTCAGCGACTATATTAGTGTTGCTATCCTTTTTTATAATAAATCCATTGGAATCATTAATTCCATCAAAATTATCAAAATACATTAAGTTATTGGTATAATAATATCTTGCAGTTCCGTCCGTTATAAACCTTTTGGAATCCTATATAAGTAACCTGGTCCTACAAGCAAATCTTCTTCCGATTATAATCAATTTTTGAAAACTATAAGTGGTATAAATGATATCGATAAGATCCCTTGCCGTTGTTTTGAGTACCCTAGCTACACCGACTATCATCACAAACACAGAGTTACAGGAGACATTAGACTATTCAAAAATCTACCAATATATGTAAAACCTTTTAAATAAAAGTACTGGGTATATACAAATATGACTATGTTTAATATTGAATTCCAACTCTACTCCTATTTTTCTTCCTGTTTCGATTGTTCCGTTTTCAAATTTACAGGCACTGACAAAGGGGAGTGGGCCGAAATGTGAGTGACATGTGTAACATCTTGGCCAGCTTTAACAATCCCAACAACAGTACCGGACGTGACGCAACGATAAAACGGCGGCAGCAGCGTTTTTCGTCAAAACGTGCCATTTTGTGGTCATGGGGTGATCCTAACAGAGTCTACCAAGGCCTGAATTCATGAACAAAAATTTGGGGTATATAACACTCCGAGCGAGATAAACCTGGTCCATCCCCTAATATTCGCATTCATAACAATCGAGTTTCCGATATTCGACGTGAAGCAGTGCAACGGCCGTGATCTGTTATGGGTTAGCGGCCATCAGTCCATGAATCGATAGGTCCGATTTTTTATCAGAATTTTTTCAGCGTGTATTCTGTCGCGATTCGCTTTGGTTTTTGCGCTGTAATTTTTTGCGCTTCTCTGTTTGCTCATTAACAGTATTATTTTCCTTTTAAATTTTGAAATATTGAAGTTGAAAGTGGAAACTGAGCGGCATATCAGCCGATTTGCAAGTATTAGCATTGGAGTGCTCTTACTACAGCAGGCCGCTCGATACATCGCCGCGCCAGCGGAGTGGAATAGACTCCCGATATCCTCCAAATAAACTCCGCGGTGCGTTATGAATGCGATACTCGCGCCAACCAGGGCTTATTCTCGGGTATATTGTGCCGATACCCGTCATGAATTTAAGCCCAAGATTCATTTGCGCCGCATGCCAACGGGGACCCGGCGGGGTAGCTCGGCCGAAGGCGGAGCCTCGTCGAGCGATGAGTCACCAGATGAGGAAGTCACCGGACAAGGGAGCGAAAAAATTGGAAATATGTATTTGAAAAGATAGAGCTCGAGCTGCTGAGTTCAAATACATACATATTTTTACAAATAAATCAATTTCAAGGACGATATATAAAACCGGCGGTTTCTGCTCATAAAAGCGTAGCTGGCGCCGTTTTGCCGTTGCGTATGTCCGTTAATGTTCAGCCTACCCTCAATACTCGCTCTCTGCACTTAAGCTGCGCATTCCTCCCATCGTATCGGACTGGTTAGCACGTGTAGTTACACGGTATAAATGTTCAGACTGAACTGAAAGGGTGTTAATATTAAATGTTCCTCTCCTTTATCGACTACGTCAGGCAATCATAACTGAAGCATTCAATGGCGTCACGATTTGATGAAATGTCAACATGTGGAATTTATGACACATGTCGCTTATATTAGGTTGGTGCAAAAGTTCTTGGACATTTGGGACACAAAACTGTTTATTTTATAATATCTGAACAATAGTATGATGCTCAAGTCTCCCGTCACTTTTAACTGTACCCTTTGTGGATTTTACTCGATTTTCATAGTGTAGCGGAGACAGGATGACTTGGATCAGTTAGGTTTGAGATAACATAAACAGAGTCACGAGAATTCATTTGCATCGCGAATTTACAATATTCATTTGCACGACAAAAAAGGAAATGGATACAGACGTCTTAATGCAACCCTCCAGAGAAAATGAACCCCATAATGAATAAACCAGGAGAATAGAAGGAAGACCAGCCCAGGGTATATAAGGTAGCTCGCGCTTCCTAGGATCAAATAGCAATGGCAATTTCGCAAGAGCACCTTCGTGCTATAATCTTCTATGAGTGGCGCCGTGGCAGTGGAGCTGCGGCGACAGCGAACAATATCAACATTGCGCTCGGGGAAGGCACCACTATCACCCGCACTGTTCATTATTGGTTTGCTCGCTTTGCAGAAGGAGGGACAATCTTCGAAGACAAGCCTCGGTCGGGACGCCCTAACACAGTAGAAGATTCCGCCGTTCTCTCTGCTGTCAAAGAGGATCCAGAAGCTAGCACTCGTAGTCTTGCAAGAAGACTTGGATGTACTCAATCGACAGTCGTCACCCGCCTCAGGGCCCTCGAGTACCGAAAAATCTTGACGCGATGGATCCCGCATCATCTGACAGATGACATGCGGTACACTCGAGTATCCATCTGCCAGTCCCTTCTTCTTCGCCCGCAAAGTAAGGAGTTTCTGGAAGATCTGGTTACCGGAGATGAGAGTTGGATCTTCTACGATTCTAATGCGCACCGTGCCGTGTGGGTCGCTCGAGGAGAAGACCCTCCAACGCAAGCAAGATTGGGCCTACACCCCAAGAAGCTTCATCTGTGCTGCTTTTGGGACTGGAGAGGAATGCTCTATTTTGAACTACTCCCGACAGGGAAGAGCATCAACGCCAACGTTTACAACGGCCAACTTCAAAAGTTAGCGGAAGCTTTTCGAGAAAAACGACCGAGACGAGCATCTGTTCACCTCCTACACGATAACGCAAGTCCACATGTAGCTAAAGATACCTGTAAGGAATTGGAGGAGCTGGGCTGGGACACAGTTCCACATCCTCCCTATTCGCCTGACATTGCTCCCTCTGACTATCACTTGTTTCGCCCCCTTAAGGCTTTCTTAGCTAAGCAAAAACTAGTTAAAGTAGATGATGTTGTAAGTGCGGTCAGCGACTCTTTCGAGTCCCAGTCTTCTTATTTCTGGGAAAAGGGAATCAATGACCTGCCCATCAGATGGAGGACAGTTGTGACTAACAACGGTAATTATATTGTTGATTGATTATTATTGTGTGCTGAATAAAATAATAAACAAAAAACAAATCAAAACCCTGAAAAGACTTTTCGATCAAACTATTATAATACGGTAACTGTTAGCCTAATTCGAGGTAGATATTCCCTCCCACTGAATAACAAATTTACTCTATTCAGGAATACGCTTAACGAACGAAAAATGAGGTGCTATTGTTATCGAGCTCCTCGGTTTGTAGGCACAGCTTTTAACAGCAGAGCACCAAACAAGGCTCACGGAAACAATTTCCGAGACTTTGGTCAGACGATTCAACAGATGTTTTCCATCGCCATGAACCATGTATCGCTGTTAACCACGGATCAACTTTTACCCTCACGTGAAGCTGACGAAGTTTTAATCTTTTTGTGTAACTGCGAACCGAGTTCTTTGAGATGAGAATACGAAGCCACATACCACTATGAAGGCCAGCGATAATGAAACTGAATTACCCAGATAATAGAACTATTTGAAACACATCTAGATGTTCATGATTCTGGCCAATAATTGAATCCATTGTGTACTGATGTGAGACTCGACAATACGCAGCCATTAATCAATCAAATTTACCTTATCGCTCTGCTACTCAATTAACTAGACAAATGTGAATCGAAAGCTTCATGAACGTTCCCTAGCAGTCCATGAAAAATGTAGTAGATAAAACAGACATAGACTGTTGCTCTGGAATTGATGTACATTTAGAATCATGAAGCTCTTTTATATATTTCCGAGTATCTACCGTATAAAGACCCAGAAATGGATAATAGACATTATTAATCTGTTGCGGTGTTTCTTATGAAGTCAAAACTCGTTTGGTACCATGGGAAGTACAAGTAATGGGCTCTGATGAAGAAATTGAGAAGGAAATAGCTATTTACCAGCCGTTTCCGTTCTGGTGTGATGACGAGATGCCATTTCTTGTTCGGTCGTTTGTATTTCGCTGGACTCGGTTTTTCCATGTAGTGTCGTTTGTGAAGATTGAAATATTAGTAAACTATGGTTTTAACAATTTGGTCTTTATAAACTATCGCTATCAATGAATAGCACAATCATAACTTGTTTTATTAAATCTGACCGTGAAAAAAATTTCGTCTACCGTTACTTGTTGTCCAAACCCGGTCATATCTCACGCAGTCACTCCGAATGTTAGCATGCCAGGTTAGGAAAATTTCTTTCCAAATACACATTTCCCTACGTTCCTGGTTCTACCAAGATGGACGAAGCTCAACTCTGAGGATCTTGACAGTAGCAGCGGCACGGAGCACCTGGTAATGGGGCAACATCTTCTTGGCTTTTCCTAAAGTGCTTTCTAGATTGCATTGGAGAGGTGCTACCCTCTAACCAGCTACCCAGTATTCTGTAAGATTCCTCCCTTGGTTTGTTGTGCAGCCATATTTTAAAAGTCGTACAGTTCCAACGTTTCTACTTCTCGCCGAGTCGTATGAAATTTATATGCGTCCTATTATATCAGAGAGTACGGCACGTATAAATTTTATACATCGGAAGTGTCTGAAATTAGAAACATGCAAGAGAAAGTGCGGCGTTGATCCACAAGGACAGTTTGACATTCAAGTCTTACTTACTTCTACAATGCCTTGGAGGCTAATTAAGAGCAGTATGGTAAATGTTGATAGGCTCCAGCTCAAGAGGAAGTGAATTCATAACACATAGAATAATAAAAGTACAGAGCAGGTTTCGTACCCACAAATTCGTCACTTTTACTTTTTTGTGGACTAGAACGGAAGTTTGCATGTGGTCAGCTTTTAGCAGACCGCCACCCAGTTTGGCCGTTTGTCGAAACTTTGAACGTGCTCTCACCCACGTGACCCGTATGTAGGTAGACGCTCTTCATATACCATAGTTGTCGTGGTTCCGCGCTATGGCTGCCGAAATTGATTAGAAGCAATATGTACTGCTTTTTCTTAACGACCTCATTAAGCAATGCATTGAAGGGAGCACAGGTAAGAGCATGTGCGATATGGTAGGTCCTTCCACCGTCATTCATGATGCGGTAAAGGGTTAGCTTTGAAACTTCAAGAATGCAACTGCTTTGTCTCTAAGGACCAACCGCAGCCGAGGAGGCCATTTGCTGTGGATGAGGTGGGTCACCTGGAGTTCCACTTTGAGAATCGCCGGTGGTATAACCATGATTTGGTAGAGGAACCTACCAAGGTGTCGTCGTCGAGTCACATGAGCTGGATATGTACGAAGCTTTATAACGATAAGAGATAGGGCCTATGTATGGGGCATGCCTTAGCGACCACCAGCATATGAAGGTGGATGCACGCACGAACATCTCAACTTTGCGAAGAAATTTCCATTCGAATGACACCTTGGTTAGTCAGGGGTAGGGTAGTGTACTCTAGCCACACGTCAAATCTCCATCTGCTCGCTTGCAGCGAACCACCGAAATCTTCATAATCCGCTCCTTTACCTGAGGATGGAGACGATCGGCGTGTAGTTGAACTACAAAGGAGGTGTATGCAGGGAGCTGTTACCTACAAATACTACTGCCACCAACGTTGCTCTCTTTCGATTTGAAGGGACACATTGTCGATCTTTGCCTGGGTCCCGCCACGACCGCCGCACGCACACGCACCGCGCGGACAGCGCGTTTGTTCCTTATTCAGGCTACTCGTCATGTCATCGCACTGGCTGCTCGGTTTTCCTTTCTGGTCTGTCAGCTATTCCATCATCGCACCGACCGTGGAAGATCGGCAACGTCAGGACGAGGGGCTTCGACGGAGTATGCAGGAGATCGCACCGTCTTATTTAGCATGTGGGTGCAGTGCCCGAGAATAACTCAACAAGCCATGCTGAGGTTTCGTGCACGGGACGCGCACGTGATAAGTGTTGTTTTCTTATTTTTGTATTGTCGTTTTATTCTCGTATATTTGCCTAGTTAAGTAAATTCGCGAGGTGTATGGTTTTGCGTAATGACCATTCATGTGTGGAACACACACTAATTCTTATTTGATTTATTCGTTATTTCTGCATATGTTCATGGTATTCTTGTGCGCTGGGAGATGATGCTGTCACGCACAGGTAGTATTCTTCACTGTCTCTCTTTCGTGGACATAGGGGCCACCCCGCTTATTCCGCACAAGCCCCGCGTGGCAGGTAAGGTGAGCTAAGTCTCACTCCGCGGTTCAAGTAGGCCGCGGAGCTGCGGCGGCGAAAGAAATGTGGTCTGCTAGCACTGCCGGTATCAAACCAATGGAGAACGTTTGGTGTGTGGGGAGCTCAAGTGAGTAAAATCTGAGATCGCTCACACACCTTTATCCTTCTCTTTCCTTTTCTTCGTCTTCCTCTTATTGCCCTTATTCTTCTTCACTTTCCTTCTCCTCAGCGTCTAATCCAGCGCAACTGCGGGGTTCGCTGTCGAGAGTCGTTTTTGACAAGCGGACTAGCATAAGATGCTTCAACCTCCCTTACGTAGTTTTGACAACGATCTCAAAGAAGCTGGAATACCTTTTCCTAGGCGCTCATCGTGACGTGGTCGACCAGTTGCTGGGCTCGTTCTCGGTTTGTAAGACTCACGCGACCGTCTGCAAGTCAACTTCACTGAAACTTGGATAAATAGATTTATCTTGAATATATAACAATAACAACAATGATCGTTTATCGGGAGCGTCGAACACCAGTGCTTTTCATATTGGGTACTCCTCAGATCGTCAGGATAACCGTCCCAAATGAGTATCTGCTCTCTCGTTTTACGTTGCACGTGAGCTGTCCTCATAACCAAATGACGTACTCGTTCCGTTTTGTCTTCGTTTCATAACCGCTGCTGTGTTGTTGCTCCTCCGCACTACTGAACGTTCAGGTGTTTGACAACGGCGAGGATAAGAGCTTCGCCGACAACTCCGAATGCGTTCAATGGCAGGATTGTGAACGAAGTACGTGTGAGGGTCTCAAGGTTTTTCCAAAATTTTCCCATTTTTGCTTTTTTTACCATTTTTCTCCCACATTTCGCTACATGCTACCTATAGGTGGCGTAGTGCAATTTTCAACCTCTTCAACGCTGTCGCATATAGAGCTGGCTCCGCCCTCTTTTGCTTTCGTGGTTATCTAACCAATCCAGCTTCCTCTACATATTTTGTTTTGCGCAATTCCGACAACCAATGAATCCAGTCATGTCTGGTACCTACATCTTTGCTGCGCTGCTGACCTGAACAACTCCACGTGCTTCTATTCAATGAGCATAACTTCAGTGTAAGGTATAGGAGACACAAGTTTCTAGTGGATGTTTCCGAATAAAACAATAGTTCTGGAGGGACAGTCCTTTCAGAGAAGAAATGTGCTTCGTGTATCACTGTATGTTCGTAGCAAAATCATTGAGAATGCTCATTCTTGGTCTTTTTCCCTAACAAGGTTCTTCAAACAGGAGATCATAACCAGTGCTGCAGAAGTCACTCGTCGCCGTTCTTCTCTGACATCATGAAGGATATCAATGTTGAATCAACGGCCAGCTGCTGTAGAGGTCACTCACCACCAGCAGCTCGTGCAGTTTTTGTTCTTGTGGTTTTACCACCTTGCTTATCACGTCACTCGTAACATAGTGATAACCACCTCCAACAACAATGACCTAATAAACACCGCCTCGGTGCTCTTTCGCATGGTTTCGATTCCAAGGAAGTCTAATTTCGCTGAAGATAAATCAGGAAAGTTGAGCGATTCCTGCTTAACACCCAATTTGAACAAATTGAAGTCTCAGACAAGTTTCCTTTACCAGAAAATCGAAACATTCGTTAAGATAACACTAAATAGAAAAGCTTCCAGCCAAATACGTTAGCGCGAAAAGAGCAGGAAGGGCGAAGGTAATAATTGCTGCCTCTCAGAGCGTTTCATATTTTCTGGTTGTTACTAATTTCCTTTGTCGCCACTTACCTCCGCTAATTCTATGGAGGTGGTACGTGGTCGCGCCACGGAAACATCCAACGGATACCAACGACAACCATTCATATTTTGCCGATACGACCGCAACTTCTTACTAAATCCGGAACTTTCTGTCCGTGAAGTGCCACTAAAAAAAGCGGCTCCTATTGCTTGTTTATGTATTCTTTTGTGTATTTATTTAGTTATCTATGAATTCCTGCTAATGCCCAGTTAGAAGCGGGTAGAAGCGAAACAATCTATAGAAGATCGGGTATGCTTCGGAAACGGTTCCCGAAGCAACAATGCTCAGTATACCGTAGTTCTTGCCAGTTTCACCCCTCCCCCATCAACGATGGACCCATTTCCTATTCAATCTGTGCAATCAAGTCCCATCGCTATTTCCCAAGAAAAACTTCCAAGATGGCAAGTTGGCGAAAAATATTTATACTAAGGGTAGATGTCTGTACGTATATAGATCACTAGCAGTCAGACTAGATGAAACTTTTGCTTTGCCAATAATTGAACTACGAGTTTATTTTTGAAAAAGGAGATGAGGTGGTAACTCCATCAAAATTGCCTCTCTATAGTATCTGTCGCAATCCGCGACTCTTCGGTTGGCGTTTGTGTGGGCGCACCCCCTTCAAAGGGGTCCGCAAGTCGATTGGCCATGGGTATTCTTAGTTTTCTTTGAGGTTTTAGACCAGCGAGGCTGGTCACTCCAATAAGTACTGCACAGAATCACTCACCTTACAGAAGCAAAACTATAACGTGGTGAAGATTATTTTACCACAGTATCCACAACGACGATCGACGCAATGGGTAAAAGTTTCTATGAGTTACTGAATACGTAATTTTTCTGTGTCGCAGATAGTTTTCGTAGCTGAATTCGTGTAGACCTGCGAAGAGTTATCGATCTGTGAGCGAATTTTTTCAGCACGAATCTACCGTGCCCGATCTATGCAGTCGTACTTATCCAATTACGCTGCCGCTACAGAGCTTTCCAATACGAAGAGCGAAGTGAGTTTCTGCCAAACTAATTTGTTTCCCTGCTTTCTCAATGTGAAAGCGCGTCATTGTGAAGGAAGAAAAATCTATATTGCTATCAACGAAGGGCTACATCGCACGGTCCACCTGGTTTATGATAGACATTGCTAGTAAGAGCAGCACTCGCAGGTTGTATCTCCCAGCAGATAACTCCTTTCTCGTTCGAATAAACAGAAAAGAAAAATAAGAAATATCTTCGAAACTCCAAAGCTTTGGAAAAAACCTTGGTTTATTGTCAACTCACTCTTACGAAATACTCCTGAACGAGCTGCAGAAGGCCTGCCCTATCCGATGCAACTGGGCTTCCGAACCGCTGTTGGTTCTCCAAATCAAAGGGTCCAAGTTTCGAACTTTCGAAACTTTTGCTTCTTCATGGTTGACAATAGAAGCCCTTATTTAGTCGCTTGAGCCACTTATATTACTTCACAGCGAAGAAAAAGGTATCGAAGGAGCATGCATTCGTCCAACGAACGCTGTAATTCTGCTCTCAAAGCCTCTGGTCTCTGAAACAACAACATCTACAGTCTTAGGAATTGTAGCCTCGTCAAATGTAGTCAACAAACTGAGTTGTTGATCCTTAAGCAGGAAAGTGTTAATGTTTGGAAATCGCGACCATTACAGGATACGAATTGTTGGGTTCGTAATAGTTAAGCTTATCAAAATATGTAGTTTAGCTTTTCTCATCCATGAAAGACCAACTGCAGTCAGGGAGGTCAGTTACGGTAGATGAGGAGCGTCTTCAGATGTTCCGTCAGGGATACCCATGATTTGACAGAGGGACTCGAGAGCTTCCGATTCACGCATGCTCGGAAGTGAATAAGAAAAACAGTGAGTTTTAGAAAAAAAATGAGTCACCCTATTCCAGGAGCCGCCTGTTGAAGATGTTGTCGCTTCACGAGCCAAGCTGTATATCGTCGTCGGGCTCCTAGTGAGTGTTAGTAGCTTGATGGCTACTACTGTGTTCTTCTCCTCCAGAGTGCTTCGCGGCAAATATGTTCTTTTCTGCGCATTAAGTGTTGGAGATTTTGTGAGTATTTTGAACCTTGTAGCAGAAATTTAATTGAATTCAACTCACTTTTATATGGTCATTGTATTAGGCTGTCGCAAAATTAATTTCGGAAATGGACCGCTCAGCTCAAACGCAATTGTATAAAGCTAATCGTAAGTAAAAACCGTCAGCATTTACACATCTCTGCCAGTGGAGTGGTAATAAATCGAATCCTTTAGAGAAGCTAGGATCACGGGAGCTAACGAAAGCAAGAAAAGCGTTTTCAACATCGGTCGAATCAGCGAATTTTTTCTGACGTAAATGACAATCAAATGCTTGTTGGCACCGTCTCTGTTCGCTAGTGCCGACCAGAATTTTTGCAATTTCGGGTACAACTCGTCTAATTCACAACGATATGGCTCTGCTGTCCGAAATAAATTCTGCGACAGCCTAATACAGGTCAAGTACGCTTTTGGGGGCACATGGTGCAGTGGTAAGAGGCGCCAGTGACACCCACGCGACCGAGACACCTGACACTCCCGCTCCGACTAGACAGGTTTTCCATCTCTCCGGGAGCGGATAAAATAGTGTCTGACTTGTCTGGGAAGGTAAATACACTGAATTGGTATAGCGGCTGCCGTCATTGCATAGCCCAAATACGCACCCACCGTGCCTCTCTGATTCTGAATTAACTGAATACAGCGGCACGTCCTCAGTCAAACTTTATCTTTACACTTGATGTGCTTACAATCGAACAAATGGAATAACGAAGTAGATGCAAATTCAACATTAACCAAGTAATTCTGAAGGAAGAGTCGAAAAATGAGCGTCAGAATTCGGCGTTAGCAACCTGTACGCTTGCCGCCAGTATAATGCCTTAGCACTTTTGCAACAACTTTTCGAAACTTTCCCACTGATCTTTCGCTCATTTGAATTTTGCTAAACCTATCCTGGTGTTGTTTTTACAATCTTCTTTCCCCTATCTTATTTCTTTTGTATCTTAGCATCGTCTCCGTCATTCTCGTCGTTTCCGTCGTCAGATTTTCATTTCCACCTCGTCTTGTTAACCTCAATTAAGCTGACGATTCAGTAAATTAGAGCCTATTCGGTTGTATTTCTGAATGGATTTTTTTGAATTGCACCTTTGGTTGTTGTAAATGATTGGATGGCATTCTGCACTCCTCACCTGACGAAACAGTTGTACGACAGTCGGTTTACTCGGAAATGGCTGACGTAATTCCTGTGCGTATAACGTGTTGCTACCCGCATGTCTCCACCCGTGGTTAAAACCATACGCTGATAGCATGCGACAATGGGTAAAGGTATACCAAGTACCCACGAGAAATGAGGTGCAATGAGCACCGATAACTCAGTGTATTTGTGTTTTGTGTCCCAGTTCGAGTTACTAATAAAGAATAAGCAAGCCTACGGTATTAATGAAACAACGGCAAGCATACCATATTGGGGTACTTCCAATGTTGTAGCTGTGTACAGTTGTCAAATTGGGGCAAGAGAAACACCAGTTTCGTATTCCTAACAGTGTTGCTCTAGACACATGAGAGATCGTTTCTTGCTTTCAACAGAAAGTTGAATTCTCGTAAAATAGCTGGAGTCGATGGAGTTTCATGATTTATTCCAATCGTTTCACGTTTTCTACTCCTTATATGCTGAGACTACTTATCTATGTATTTTTTTCCAATTCCGTGGGAGGTGTTTTAGAATTATCCTGAGTACGGTAGTGGAAGAACGGATGTCGCCTTGCGTTTTTGAGTTCTGTTGCTGAGGTACGGTGATCGTTCAAATTCCTGCAAGACCATGTTGGTATTGTTGAGAATAGTCCCGCAGTTGATCCAATCATTGTAGCAAGCCATGAATGCACATTTCGGATGGTCGCTCAGCAATAGCTGTAAGAGCAACATGCTTGGTCCAAATTTAAGAAAAATGTTGGGACTGAAAAATGAAAAATTCGTCGCGTTTGAGTCCATTTTTGTGCTCAGAATGGCGCAGTGACAATTACTCCTGTTCACCACTGCATGTGCACGCGCGGATGTACCGTTTTTAGTTTTCCTTTCTTGTGTTTATTTCCACTTTTTTCGTTTCATTTATCACTCCAGTTCCGATGCTCACTGCTAAGTCTCCCCTTTCGTTCAGATAAACGGAGTATCAGTAATGATCGCCGGGTTATTTCGCTACATTTTCTATAAAACAGGACAGTACTATATCACATCGACCGGAGTAGACTGCCTAATTGCAACACCTTGGGTGATACCTCAAATAATTGCAGGTGAGTGCCCAGATATCTGTCCCTTACTATTTTTCGCAAGGAGGTACTTCAGGACAATTTCCTACGCTCATTAATTTATCGATCTTGCTGGAAAGGATGGTAGCGCTGCATTGTGTAGCACTGTATAGAAGGAGCACCAATATCAAGATATATCTGATTGCAGCATCGACAATTTTCACAGTAGTGGGTCTATGTTCGGTAATTTGATAAAATAAGAAAATTGATAACATCGTTCGGTAAAAAATTTACTTTTAGAATATAAGAAGATATATGCATGATACCTGCAAAACGCTTCGCGTGAGATGCAGATCACTTTGATCAGAATCTTCGATAACTCGGAACTAATTAGAAATTCTGATTCGACTGACCAGACCTTGAGCAGAATTATTTTTCGTTAAAGCTTCACCCATGCGGGCCATGTGGGACTTGTTGCACATATATGGCATTTCCAAATTCAGAAGACTACTATTGCATGTTGCCAACTGGGCTGGTCCAGATTTACCCGATCATCTTCAACAAGAACTTTATGGGGTGCGAATCACAAATCTGAGCACCATTTGAAACTCTCGCTTGAATCGCTACTGTCATCAACGATATCTTTGATGCGCAGGCAAAATTCAAAAAAGCCCGTCGACAGAAAACATCAAGCTCCTAAAAAAAGTTTCTGGATCGTCGAACTGCGACAAGTTTTTTGAAGGTTGTGAAGGGACTATTCTTCAGACATACAGTAGCGGTCAAAAAGATATGTCACTTTTCATTTCCATTCAAATAATAGCTCAAATCAAAAAGAACCTGACAATTGATAGCTCTCACAACTCTATCTGAAAATATGTCGAAACATACCGCTTTTACGGATTCTGTGTTTTTTAAAAATATTTCATAGTGATTTTCTTATGCTACTTTGAACAAAAATATCTCAAAAATCGCGGAGTGTAGGATCAATGTGAGACGATATTCTGATAGAGCATGTTCTAGTTACTATAATGTGCTACAAACGTTCAATTTAAATCGCCTATAAAATCTATATTTTCTGAGCAAACATTTTGGTGGTCAAAAACCGGTCAAATTTTGGGACCATGTTTTGAACAAAATTCTATATCTTCCTAACTTTTTGGAAAATTATTATCAAATCTCAACGTGTTGTAGAGAATGATTTTCTCTTCCGGATAATTGTTTTTTTTTCAAGACCGCTTCCTAATTTCGGAAGAAATTTCCTTTCAAATTTGAGATTGCGTAAACCGTTATATCCAAAAAAGTTGAAGAGGAACCGAGTCCATTTCTTTCAGGTTAAGAGCACATTTGTGGTTCTTTCAATGAAGCTGAAATAAATCGTAGTTCTCCATAAAAATATACCGCTTTGTCTGACACACAGTGTAGGCGCCATCACTACTAGTACAGTGCACGGCGCGGGCACAAGGCGCGCACATAACCGTTGTATATTTTTATGAAAAACTTTAACTTATTCTAGCTCACTTGTGGTATTGAAAGAACCACAAATGTGCTATTAACCTGGAAGAAATGGAGGCGGTTCCTCTTCAACTTTTTTGGATATAACGGTTTACGCAATCTCAAATTTGAAAGGAAATTTCTTCCGAAATTAGGAAGAGGTCTTGAAACAAAAACAATTGTCCCAAAGTGAAAATCACCCTCTATACCATGTTTAGATTTGGTAATATTTTTTCAAAAAGTTAGGAAGATATAGAATTTTGTTTGAAGCATGGTCCTCAAAATTGACCGCTTTTGACCACCAAAATGGTTGCTCAAAAAATCTATATTTTATAGGCGATTTGAATCAAACGTTTGTAGCACATTTATAGTACTAGAACATGCTCTATTAGAATGTCGTCTCAGATTGAACCTATACTCAGCGATTTTCGAGATATTTTTGTTCAAAATAGCATATGAAAATCACTATAAAATATTTTTAAAAATCACAGAATTCGTAAAAGCGGTATGTTTCGACATATTTTCAAGTAGAGTTGTCGGAACTATCAATTGGTATCAGGTTCCTTTTAATTTGAGCTATTTTTGAATGAAAATGAAAAGTGACATATCTTTTTGATCGCTACTGTATGCCATTTACATTTCACGTAATTTTTGATGCTTCTCGTAAAATACGAAGTGGTTGGCTAAGCCCACAAATTTTAACGATTCTCGTGTGCCGTCACAACAGCCACCAGAAATTTCCGTACAACGAAATCGAGTGCGCTTGGTGTAGCTCAATGTCATTATGTTCGTTTTTGTTTTCAGGTTTGCACATCTTTGGGAGCTGTTGCAGCATTCGCTACGAATTTAGTTCACACAGATCGGATGTGCACTATGATAGGAACCACCGGTCCCTTGTTCGGCACTATTCACTACGGTCTTATCGCCATCACGTATTTGATTTGCTTTCTGAGGCTACTGCTTACTTATAGTCAACTCAACAGCAGAAGGGTAAGCACAGTTTTCTGCCTGCCTGCAACTTAAAACCACAGAGTTCTACGAGAAGCCAGTTACCGCTTCGGTATGTTCTTTCCATGGCCAATGCATTACTACAGTTTGCATTGCGGTCGATCCCAGGCCGGGCTAGCTAACTATTCCATCCCTTCGTGGTGAGGTAAAGTGGTGCGAGGCTTTTATGGGAAGATGAAGACACTGACTTGGTATAGCGACCGGCCACCGCAAGTCATTGTATAGGTCAAATACACATTCATCATGCCTCTATGATTGCATCACCTGTATTGCCTGTCGTCCCGTTAATCATCTGCTCGAACGAAACTGCTCGAACGCGCGAGAGTAACGGCTCCATTCGTTTCTGTCGCGTGCCATGGTAGACCAGTGGGTCCTGCTCGCTCGAGGAACACGAAGAGCATAGAATCGATCGTCCAGGGATTTAAAGAAGAAGTTCGACCAGCGCAACGGTGGGCGACCTGGTTTTCTTCTGATGTCCCGTGGAATCCGCCCCACCTGAACGGGTCTCGTCCAACGGTAGTCACGAAATCGCATTACGTGTCCGCCCCTCCTGATCTTCGACAACTTTGCGCATGCGACTGCGTCTTTGATCCTCTGTGATTGTAAATGGTACCAAATGCGGCGGAGCGTCTTCGGGACTACCTTTACCCTTACAGTTGATTTGCTTACAGTCAAGCAAAGCATTCAACAACTAGAATAACGAAATAGATGCAGATCAATCATTACCCGACTGATATTGAAGGAAGAGTCGAAAATGAGCGTCAGAATTTGGCGCTAGCAATCTATACGTATACTTCCATGCAAACGCTTTGGTACTCTCGTAATAATTTTTTGACTGTAAGCACTACGTTCAAGTTCCGCTTCTGCACACGGATGCGTGGCGCTCCCTCAGCGGTCTGATAAACGCCGACCCCATTCGCCTTTACCCTATTATAACACTGTGCGGTTTGAAGTTGAGCAGAACGTGATACTCTCGAAATAATCAAGATCAGCGAGCTGCTTGCGAATCTGCTTCATGAGCTCGTTTTAAGAGTCCGCGTACCGACGAGCGGCTTCGTCAAAGGATGACAATTTCCTTGAGCTTGATCTCCGTCCTGCTTGTGTCAATTCCCAATTTTGTCATCGTCTTTGATCAATGGCAATTCATTAAAGCGTCCGCCATGGTTACCGGTTAGTTATATTTTGTTCATTTTCATAACTTTCAGTTTCATGAAATCCTTCAAAGACACTAACCTTAGCGAAAACTATTGTTCGTGCTTCGTACTATTTCTACCGTTTTATGAAAATGTCACGAGGCCGCATATACATATTTCGAGAAAATACTCGTTGAAACTCGGCACAAATCCAGCTCTCCACCAAATTCAAATCTGAGATCATCTCCCAGAATTAGTTAAGGTCTTTTTAGTTAATTAGATAAAGCTGTTTCATCAGCTTTTACTTATCAAGGGAAAAGACCGATGAAATCTTTTCCCTTGATAAGTTAATCAATTGGATTTCCTTTTATTTGTTTGACTCCAAGCAACGGTTTGTTAGTAGGAGAATTCATCACAATTGCAGGCATTACGTATTCGCTGTACGCCGTCCACTCTGGGCTGTCGTTCTTTGTCTACATGTATTTTTTCTACGATTTTCGATGGCGATTCTTTGAATTGCTAGGACTGACAGCAATGGTGCCGTTCCTGCTTCGCAAGAATTCGGACAATCCTGCTATCGTATCGAAGTTCAGGAGCGAAGATATACCAGCAGTGTTTGCAAAGCGGACAAGCAAACCTTGAATGTTTCGTTGACAAAAAAGTCGATAAATTAAAAATCACTTTACACCGGGACGTCCAAGAATCTACATACAGACATGCGAGCATCCTTTAACATATTGCATATTCTGTAGGACTGTACAAGTCAAAGTTTCTTTTCATTTGAAGTACGCTTACCCAAGAATACGTCACACTATATATCGATGACACGGATCGTTTTCGACTTGCGCGCACTCCGGATTCTGACTTTCTTTATTCACAGAGACTGGAGTGCACATACTAAAGTCGCATGGAGAGATAGCTGGAGTCGGTTTCGGGGAAGGGGGGGGGGCTGGGGGACCGGGCAAAGGGAGGAACCAGCTAGTATGATTAGAGTCGACCCGTGTTTCATGTGCTCTTGCTGGCTGGCTCCTCCCCTAGCCCCATCCCCCATCAATGTCGGGTGAGGCGAGCATACGGCCCCAGCTTGCCATGGGTGTTACGCTCTGGGGGGACGTTTGGACCGGTTGGCAGTTAGCGGTCCGGCGCCTGACGGGGTGACCTCACCTACGGATACGGAACCGTGGCTTACCGCACCAGCCGCGCCACCCCGCCGGACGCGGAGAGCTGCGCCAGACATAGACGCATGGTGACGACCCGAGAAACCACAGTGCTTCACTCAGCCACTAATGACCAGAAAAACCAGATAGGTCAGCCGAAGGAGAATGTTCGCAAGTAGTGTTTACAATAGCTGATTTCGACGGCTTCTACAATTATTTCAGTGAACTTTTGAGGCATTGAACCACATATGTTTACATATGATCAGAATTTTATGCTATTTCTAATGAGCGTAACCAGAACTCCATACGAATGAACATTAGAATTCAATTTCCTGAGTTAAGAAATGGAACTGAGCTCTGTGAGTACAAGATGAAACGATGTTCAGTTAAGGTTTTCTTCTTTTGTTAGTCATGACCAGCTCAAATCCAAAAACCCCTGCACAATTCCTGAAGAATTTATGATATTTTGAGCCAAACTTCACCTTATACTGATTAGTTGCACTTCGTATCGACTTTTGTTCTCATTGTTCGATTATTTTATTTTTACAGTCGGAGAAATTATGGGAGTATCTCTGATTTGTGATACTTTAAACACAATTTCACCTCACACTCACTAATTGAGTCGTGACTTTCCGTCACGATTCCGAGCATACCGCATGAGATGCCGAGAAGAGGCGGAGCGACGATCAGTCAGTCTCGGCCTGTGAAGCTCCGAGAGGAGCCGGCTGAGCTCTCCCGCTCTGCGCTGCCATCGTCTCGAGATTAAGACGCGGACCCGCTCTATGCTGCTCCTACCATCCAGCCGGTAGACCTAAGCAGTTTTATAGCTAGATTCCCTAATCTTTCTTCCTTCTATCTTTGGATAGTGTGCTTTAACTCACCGTTAAGATTGTAGATATTAGTATAACAATAAACTGTATAGAAAATTGTACGCGTTATAAATTAACCACCAAAAATACTATTTGAAGAGTAATGCACCCCAAAACATGGTGCATCGGCCAAATATTACTACGAACTATCACTTTCACTATCGCGGACAGAGCCACATCATCACCTCGATCGTCTAGGCAGAACAGCCTTCCCAATGCCATCTAGTCGTTAGGAAAAGTGCCTCCAAAGAAATCTATTTCATTAATGCTAGTGAAAGTAATAGTTATGAAAATACCAACAGCAGCAAGAATCTACCCAGACATTGCAAGGACTTATCGTTAGATGTACAACATTTACCGACACATGTGATCCACAAGCACCAGCCGTAGACAATCGGCACATCCAGCCGTGGACAATCGGCATACCCAGCCGTAGACAATCGGCACATCCAGCCGTAGAGACAATCGGCACAACCAGCCGTAGACAATCGCCACATCCAAGCGACAGTACGGAGACCTCCACATATCCAAAGAAAACCAGTAGCAGTAGACAATCGGTAGACGGAATGCAGCAATAAACCGTAAAAGAAGACAATGCCGGCCGGCACCGCGAGAAGGACACTCACTAAAACCCTGCTTCCGTCCGACAAATGACCGACTAGTACAAAGAAAAGAAGACATGATCTCAATTATACAATATTCGGTTATAGTGGCAAGAACCGTTTATTGACTAGATAGAAATTATCCCTAGTTCTAAGTCCTTTGGATGTCAATCGATTCTTGCAAGGAAATAAAGACAAAGCATTGTTTTATTCTGTCTGTTTTCTTTTATCCTGTCTCCTGTTGCCATAACAAAAAACTCCTAGGATGATGAAACAAACGATAAATCTTCTATTCTCATAATAAAAAACTCCTAGCATGATGCGATCCCAAAACATCCATTAGCCGATCAGAGAATAGCATTCCTAAGCTGCTTTATCTCGCAATAGAGAATTCAAAACAAAACGCCAACGCCTTTATCTGATAAACGAGCCGCTAAAACGACTGACATCGCACCTCACTCAGACGACTTCGACCGTTCGCGCCTTTCTTCCCCTGCTGCTGGGAGACTGAAGCCACTCTGGCGTACCAGCCGCTAATTCTGAAAAATGTAAAACATAAAATGACTCGTCAACTTAACTTACTAATCAAACTACTACAAGATGCGGAACAATATCGGACGACGTGGGAGTTCCCAATCCAAACCTCGGAACTACAATCTTCTCTCGCGAGTAAGCAAGTCTTAGTTCAAGAAATCATACTAAAACTTGAAAACCAGCGAGAAATTATTGCCACCTTTCACAATGAATGCAACGTGGCAATAGCTCAACAAGCAATAGACACCAGTTCGGACATTGAAATCGAATTTGACACCTGTTGGAGAAACAAAGATGGAGATACACTACTATACCAAGCGGATGAGACGGTTCGCAATCTAGAGAAAGGCTGGTAGAACTACAATGCCAAGATGCGATTCTTCAACGACAGTTAGGCAAATCCGCCATTAACGGAGGCAATGTCCAGTACAGACAACACACATCAGGCCAGTCTGAAATCCAGAAAAGAAAAAAGACCATTCTGGGAACTATTTGAAGAACTAGTCCATAAACAGCCCTACTCAAATATAGAAAACTTTCTATCCTCCTAACTGTTGCAAAGGAGACGCAGCTAGAACCCTACAAACGATACCTAGAACAGGAGATTCCTACGACAGAGCCGTTGCCCAACTTGAATCACAATACGACGACTTTCGTTGTGTCACTATGCAGCTAATTCATCAACTAAAATCAATGCGTATGTGAAGGAAGACCCTCGTTCTTTGAGAAACAACCTCAGCGACATCCAAGCGATATTCAACACAATAGAAAGACAAGGAGAGCCAGTGAGTACCGTTCATATGATGAGTATGGTCCTGGATGTTTTCCCTCACTCTCTACAAGATGAAATAACTAGGAAAGAATTCGATTCGGGTACCACTTGGTCAATGCCAGAACTTCTAGAACATCTCTCTACGGCTATCAAACGCAAGGAACACGTAGATAGCCGAAGACAAAACGAAACGTATGCAGAATATTCAGTATTCCATACCACCTCTGCGACAATAACCGCTCGATGTATCGGTTGTGGACGAGCTCACAGCTTCCCATATTGTCGCAACTATCCCACTACTCACCACAAAATCCAACTCCTTAAGACTATACGAGCGTGCTGGAAATGTTTCCGCTCAAATCATCAATCTCATGAATGTAGTAGACCGAACTGCAGCTACTGTGGGCGCAATCATCACTTTTCAATTTGCCCACGAGAGACAAGCTACCATGCGCAGAGATACTTCCGCAGATCGGTACAACAACACTCGCCGCCATAACAGGACTCTAAATCGGCGACGTTTCGATTCTCTATCTCAGTATCGGTACGAAACCTACCGGTCACCCTCAAGATCTAGAATAAGGAGTAGAAGCAATTCTCCAGAGGGATTTTCACCACGAAGAAGGAGTTATTCTCCAACAGACAATCTCACTACGGAAATAAAACCATAAATATACCGCCATTAACAGCTAACCATACACCCGGAATCTCAAATAACAGAACTCGAGATGAAATGATCTCACAACCGCGGTCACGAACACCTCTTTTTTCTTGAGTTCGATTTAGTGAATCACCCCTCATAGAAGAAAATCATATGACAATTTCACAGTAAACCTACAGTTTCAAGACCGGGTGGATACTTCGTTACCAGACTACTTTGCCAATAAGGAAGACGTAAGACTAATGATCGTTCCCATTCTACTACAACATCCTTACGGTCAACGAATGGAAACGGTCTTCGCATTACTATTATAGATTCGGCCTCAGATCGATCATTTATATCGTCATCACTAGCCGAACGGCTGAAACTTACTATCCATCACGAACACACTATTGTCGTCAACACTTTTGGAGGAAAAGCAGAGAAAAACGTGTTCGACGAGTAACTACATCGCTATTTAATCCACAAGGAAAATATCTCACTTTAGAATTCCTAACTCACGACAAAATCACGCCGCCACCATACGTCGGAAACATAATTCCCGAATATCGCGACTTCATTGAAAAATATTTCTCAAAACAAGACGCTCTCACAGTTCTAGAAACAGTCAATGAAACTATAACTCCCGAAATACTAATCGGGATTGATTACTTCAACTCAATTATGAAGTTAAATAACACCGTAACTCGACTACCTTCAGGTCTCTTCATTACGCCAACGTTCTTCGGACCGTTCTTCGGTGTCCAGAGACGTTAACTTTATTTCTGACACCAATCCGCAAAACCACATTTTGAATACGTGCAAAAGACAGCTTACTAACCAGGACGATTTCGACACCACAGAACTGTGGAAACTACCTGGAATTGGAATCGAAGATCTATCATAGTCCACAGCTTCTACGCTACCGTCCAATTTCAGGACGGGAAAATGTTCGTTCAATTCCCTTGGAAACCCAATAGAACACAATTGACTGACAACTTCAATCTGGCGCTTAGCCGTCTACACCAACTCTTCAAAATGAAACAGCAAAATCCTCAGTGCTGGAAAGAATACTGTAAAATCATCGGAGACAAGCTGCAGAAGGAATTCATTGAAGAAGCTCCGCACGTTACGAGTGGAACAACTTGTTACTACGTACCACATCAGGCCGTAATCAAAACAGAGAGTGCAACGACGAAGACTCGAATTGTCCCAGATGCATCATCTAAAATGAAAGGCCAGCTTAGTTTCAACGACGTCGTATATCAGGGTCCACTAATTTTACCTAATCTATGCGGAATACTTTTACATGCAAGAATAGGATCAAAAATTTTGCTTGCGGACGTCGAGAAAGCTTTCCACATGATCTACCGCCAAGAAAGCGAAAGAGAACATTGATCCTACCCTTCGGAAACAACTGCGAGACAACCTCTACGTCGATAATGTACTTCTGACCGATGACTCATCAAATTCATTACTTGAGAAATACCAGTTATGTAAACAGATATTCAACAATATGTCGATAAACCTCCGACAGTTCATAACTAATGACAGTGCATGCAACCAATCAATTGCTAAATGCGATCTGTCGATTAGTCCGACAACAAAAATACTTGGCATTCCATGGATTCACAACAACGGTAAGCTATCAACCTCATCAAAGTTAAAATACACACCTAAATCGAGCAAACGCAAAGTGTTACAATCCATCAATTCGACTTTCGAACCTCTCGGATTTCTACTACCATTATAGATACCTAGTTACCTGCTAAAGTATTCCTTCAGAATCTCTGGAAATTGGACTATGCATGGGATGAACAACTACCTCCTACTTTCGATAACGAAGGGCGTACCATTTGCGAAAAGGCTGGTAACTATGTTACCTTCATTCCCCGCATAGTATCCACTCTCCCTAACAATTCCATCGGCAACCGATTCGAGCTTCACACATTTGTTGATGCGTCAGCCCGATCGTTCGCGAAGTGTACGGATTCATCAACAGTTCCTTGGTTATGACAAGGCAAAGACTAGCACCGATGAACACGAAATCACAAACCATGACTATTCCACGACTAGAACTCATGGCCTTACTAATAGGTACACGACGAACAAATTTCGTTTTTACCGAAATTCACCTACCAATCACAGAGATGCGAATATATAGCGATTCCCAGATATCTCTACATCGGATACAATCTCACTCCAAAAATGGAACCTTCATTGATAATCGGTGCAAAGAAATACGAAACAAAATCCAGTCGTGGGCTGACAATGGACTAAACTGTCATTTACACTACATTCCATCCGATTTAAACCCGGCCGATTGCGCAACAAGAGGACTCACTAAAGATCAAATATCCGACCACATCTGGTGGTTCGGATCAGAGTTCCTCAGCAAACCTAATCTACTACGGCCCATTTTCGAAAAATTCACATGGGCCAATCCAGTACAGCAAAAGGAGTTATATTGAGTTATATTGATGATAATTTAATTATACATAATCAGAATGAAGAATTCATTGATAATCTACTGAATAATAGATATAGCAAAAAAAAAAATTCAAACAGCTCCAAAGTTTCAGTTATTCCTGGGTCAAAATACTTACTCCTTGGAAGAATACCTGCAGGATGTTGGCATTAATAGGCCCTTCATGATAACAAGAAAGAAGGTTGGAAACAATGGGTGGCCAACGTAACAAACGCTTCATATACCGGAAGCAATAACAGGGAAAGAATGTCTGACAGCGAGGTGGCAACTCCGGTGCGGAACAGTTTTTTCGCCTTCTCTACCGAAACAATTGTGAACAGCTTTAAAAAGGCCTCAGATACGAATTCCTTGTTGTACGAAGAATATGATGCTCTAAGTGTTGTGAACGATGAATTGGAGGCTAAATGAAAATCCCGCTCTACCGAAACTATTTTGAAGATGATACCTGAACAGTTCTTCCGTACAATTAGAAATAGCTAAAACTACAGTGTCATGGAAAAAATGTAAAGCTCAGGAAAAGAACAATACATCAGATAAGACACAGCATATCGATAGTCTACCACCGACCAATACGCCGCGCCGCCGCGCCCGCAAGGCGGACTTATCTGCGAGACTACAGGGTAACACCAACTTTCTAGATCTTCATACCATTATATATAATAACCAATTAATCACAAGTTATACAATAAAACTGATTATTTTAGTTTCAAAGTCATTAGATTTGTATATGCGGACACACATATTAAAGATTCTGTTAAAATTGCTACAATATATGGGGAAATATTAAGAATAGCTGAAAAATGAAGCTTTTTTCTGACTTTCTCAGCAATCTGAAATCATTCGTAACCGATTTATTATATTTTATTATATTTTATTATATTATCGATTAATTATAGTAACCAAATTATATATAAAGCTCTCTCTACATGTCTTATTAAAAATGAGTTTATCACCTGTATCACCTGCATCACCTGTCGTCCCGTTGATCATCGATTTGCTCGAGCGGGCGCCAGTAACGTCTCCATTCGTCCCTTTCGCGTGCCATGGTAGACCAGTGGGTCCTGCTCGCTCGAGGAACACGAAGAGCATCGAATCGATCGTTCAGGTATTGGACGAAGAAGTCCGACCAGCGCAAAAGTGGGCGACCTGGTGTTCTTCTGACGTCCCGCGGAATCCAGTCACTAACGGCTCTCGTGCAACGGTTGTCACGAAATCGCATTACGTGTCCGGCCCACCTGATCTTCGACAACTTGGCCCATGCGACTGCGTCTCTGATCTTCGACTGTCGACGTAGCTCGGAGCTCCTTATTCCGTCTCTCGCCTGGATGAAGCGAGTCACTCCGAGCATCCTTCTCTCTATACTTCGTTGCGCGACGCAAATCGCATGTTCATTCTGCTTGCGCAACGCTCAGGATTCTGAAGCGTACGTCAACGCAGGAAGAACCGTAGAGTCGAAGAGATGGGCGCGGAGTTTTCCTCGTCCTCCTCACTACTTCTTCAACACTCTTGTACGCGCCCCAAGCCGCTCGTCTCCTCCTGCCCAGCTCTGGACTCAAGTCGTTGGTCATGATGACTTCCCGACCCAAGTACACATAGCTAGAGCATTCAGAGATGTTCGTTCCGTTGAGCGAAAATAACTATACCTTTTTCCCCTCCAACAAACGTGGGTCCATCAGTTTGTCCATTGATAAGCCTTTCCACTTCGACATGTCGACGTTGAAGCGCTCCACCAATATTACGGAATCGTACATCTGTAATAGACCTTTCACATTTACTCTGTACTATTATTATTTTATACATTAGTTTTATTACCCTTAGTTCTCTTATTATTAAATGGTCCTTCTTCAACTTCAAATCCACCGTCTTTTTCCCTTGCGCTTGGTAGCGACGACGAATTTCATTTCTTATATATAAACTGCAAATTGAATTCTTTTACCATTTACTTATATCCATACCTAACTCACATACCATAGGTTCTCGCGATAGTTCCTAATCAATCCGTTCTCCTGCATCAGTCTAATAGTGCATCCATTCCTTCGGCTATACTTACCCAAGTTTGAACTGCCTTGGATCTTGTACCAATTCCAGAATTTGAACGACATCTTTACCTAAAAATATTACATTTACTATGCAGATACAGTTAACTAGAACATTATTATTATATATCTTACCCTTACACCGAACGTGCTCCCATGACTTCCTATCATTGAAGGCCAGGTTAAGGCTACCTCCTTATCAGTCTCACTATATCTGTAAGTATACATACTGTATACTGTTATAAGTCCACTTTGTACATTCACTCACTCCGATTCTTCCAAAAGTTCTCGCAGTAGAACCTTGAAATTCTTTTTTAACGACAATGGAATTCCTATGATCCTAACGTGTTTCATTAAAACCCTGTTGTGCACGGACTCGGTAAAATTCTCGATTCTTTCGACATCCTTTCTTTCCACAGACATATCTCAAACCAAAGATATTCATCATCAGTAACCTATTCCTTTGAATTACAGGCGTACACGAACCTACTACAAGTATCTGCTAACTTTACCTTGGTTACTATAACACATTCGGTAGTTTAGAACATATATAATTAAAATAATCACACTGTCATTATATAAATACATACATATTCTATACATTGATTAATATAATAAGAAGCTACTTAGTAAGTAGTTAATATATTATAATAATAAATAATACATAAACATTGCTAACTAATTGCTATTTACATAACAATTTCTCCATTAACTATTTTGTACTACTTTAACTATCGGCATTAAATTGAACTAAATCAATGAATATTAATATATACTAAAGTAATTCATAATCATATTCAAGTAATACAAAACTATAACTATACTATGGACGTTTATAATAAAAACTTGAGATTACCCTTCTTAAAACATACATCGTGTTATAATCCACTCACACACTTTCATAGTTATGCTACACATTACTTAACATATTAAACAAATAGCAATAAATAGTGCATAAACATATTAATAATATTTATAAATAATAAAAAAGAAAAAATAATAAATATAATACATATACAAAAACTTTTTACTATAGTAATTGTTGGATTTCCACCCATGTCCTGATGCAGCACGAACAGTCAGTTGCTCGCAACGCTTTATTAGACACGAATATAGCACAGGGTCGGGGGGACGTCGGCGGAGGCAGGCGTTTCTCGGCGGCGACGCGGTGGTCCGTGGCGTGGACGGAGTAGGCGGTGGTGGTCCTCGTGGTGTTGGTCGCGTCGTCCCGTCGTTCCCCTACTGCTCTCGTGCGGCCCTTAAATACTACGATTAGCGCTCACAGAACCGTCGAGAACGGTCAGTTAATAAGTCCGGTAGGTCAGGGGCCCTGTTAGTATTCTTCGTTTAGCCTGCTTTTCTTACACTATTAACATAACCATTTCACTACACTATTCTGTTATATTTAAACTATTAGCATTTAATTACACTAATATAATCAATATATACAAAAGTGATACTTACTATATAAAAATTTACAAACAATAACTATGTACTTAAAGTTAACATTCGAAATTAGCCTTCTAAACACCTACAGCGTATTATAACCCACTCATTTTCTTACTTACTCACAAAGCTATAACCTAATATGATTCAAAAATATCACCATAAAACAATAACACGAAACAATAAATGATAACAACATAAAAGGCGACAAATATATTTTGATTATCAACGCTTTGGGATAGGCTGATGATAATTTTCATTGTCGCGCTGATACGCAGCCTACGTACACAGTGATATTGGAGCGCGATTTCTTATAGATACTTGGTAGGAAACAGATACTACCTAATTATGTCATTGTGGGAAAATTAATCATGAACATTTTTGTGCTATCCTGATATACAGGTTGTATTCATCTAATTACAATTGTATTACCAACCCTTCGTCCAGGGTTTCTTTCTCTTTTTTTCTCCTCTTTATAGCTAGTCCGATGGGGTTTATACAAGTAGTATCTGGCAAGGGAGGGTAAGTACCACGCCTCCGGCTTAGCTTTTCATCCAGGGAGTGCCAAACCCGTGGGGGCAGCCACCCTCAAAACCTTCGGGTAACCTTCCCACTCGTTTTGGATTTGGCCGTCCTTAACGTTTGATACTTGTCAAAAAACATCCATCAAAATGCCAAATCCATCAAATCCATCAAAAAAGTCCACTAATTGCTTTCAGGTTCAACATTTTAAAAAGCAGAAGATTAATGGTGTATACAACCTGCTTAACTTTGGCAATAATAACGTATCTAAATAATGCTCCTCCCACTGTGATATACGTAGTATTACCAATTTTAACAATACTGTTACATCTAATACGACAAAATTTAATATCAATACATATAAAACTATTGACTCCTGTTGTAGCAGTAAAAGCGTTATTTATTGTATTACCTGTGATTTTTGCAATATGTAAGCCGAAAATAGTTGAATTAGAGGTAGGCGGGAATGAAACCCGTTTGGTTCGAACCTCCAGGCACAAACAATCGAGATTTATTACGAACAAAACCAAACACAGAACACGAAATAAAAATTATGAAACACACAGTCAAAAATTGGCTAGAATACCAACGACGTGTGGCGTGGTGGCGGAGACGAGACGAGAAGTCCGTAAACGGGAAGAAGGGGGAGCCGTTGACTCGTCCACTGATGGTGAGGAGCCGAGCCGTCCACTGAGGATGGTTCGGGAGTCTGGTTGGATAGAAGGCGCGGAGCTCCACTGAGAAACTCCAAGGACACTGAGAAACACGACGACTTCACCAGCTCTCTCCTACCCCCTTATATCTGCTCCGTTTCGCGCGCCTTCGCGTCAATACTGATCATCTGATCTGCCCTATAGTGCCCTACGCTTTAGGGGGCCCTTTGAGGCGGTCTCCTCTCCGCCTCCCCACACAACAAATAAACAATATGTTTGTTTAACAACTAGAACACAAAACAAAAATAAAAGAACATATATATAACATCAGAAAACAATAATGACAAGGTACTTTACCAACATTTCATCAACCGTGATTGTAAGAGCTTCACTCTTACAATACTCGATAACCTTCCAGAAAATCACGACCACACTACTTTAAGAGATAAAGAGTTATTCTGGATTAAATTGTTGGTCACTGCACATACCTATGGCTTCAATGACAATATTAAAGGATATGGAAACATTACCGATATAAACAATCCCCTTCTACATAAGAGTAACCACCCATATTATGCTCTTAAAATTACCAAACAACGAGAAAATAGAGGCCTGAAAAAGAAAAATCTAAGGCCTCTCTTAGTAATGAACGAATCATAGAACAAGTACGCAATTACATTAACTACCTTGATCATAATAACTACTGTGAATTATACAAATACCTCAAAAGCCAAAATAAAACCTTCATTAGAATATTGATGAAAATTACGATAAACGACATTAATACCATAGTTAACAGTAAAGAACATAAAATACTACTGCTAAGTTCATTATGCTGCTTCCACTTCAGCAACTCTAATATACAAAAAAAAACGAAAATATACAAAGCTAGGTAATATCAAATTTCCATATTATGATTAAATAATTGACGTAATCAATCCTAATAAAGTGCTTAATAATCATAACATCATTAAACTAATTAAAAATAAAGGGCAGTGGTAGACTTCATATATATCGTCGTCTTCTGGGACGTGGTAAATCCTATAGGAAAGGCATCCGGATGAAGGGTAACCACATGAGCATCCGAATCCGCCACATGATTCGGAAAAATAAGTAATTCCGGTATAGTTATTAGCGATGTTCAATTCTTCTACCAGAGTTACCCAACTCACCATCTTTTCCTCGGCCGCGCACGGAGCCGTCACGTCCGTTCTCGCACGTGGGAATCGACCTCGCGGGACCGTTTCAGGTCCGAAATACTGAAAACAAAGAAATTAAAAAATGGATATTCCTAGCAACATGCATGACAACAGGAGCGATACATTTAGAAATAATCAATAACGTTACTACAATAGAATTTATAAAAGTTCTACGAAAATTTATAGCACGACAAACTTGAACCGACGGCCACTACTGGAACTTGCTCGTATAGACCTGCCACGCGGATTTTGAACACACACTTGTAGATAAGTTACGGCCTGTGACCGTCGTCAGCTTCGATCAAAAACACGCGATCGCCCAGTCGTTTATCTCAAACTTGGGTAATTAAACCATGAATATCAACTTGCTAAACTACAACGCTTCACGAGATAAGTGAACTAAAACGGGAGTGAGATAACAAATAAGATGAAGACGTAAAAACTTAACAACTCAACTAAGAGATTAGTAACACAACAATAACCCGGCTAACTAGGATGAGATAGAATTATAAATGAGGTAAAAGTGGAGATAAAACTTGAGAGAATAACTTCTTGCAAATGGATAAAACTAAGGAGGATAAAACTACTAACTTGCTAACGGTAAACTGGCGAGAAAATCAACTAGCGACGAGTGAGAGAAACCAAAATGCAGAGGAGAAAGAAGTGAACAAGTAAGAGTGACACCGAAGAGAGAAGTAACAATCAAAACCCTAGCGTTCAAAGACGTGGACGAGACGACCATTTCGCAGCACGATGACGACGCCAGATATTCGAATGGACCTTGTGGCCGCTCTTTTGCTCGCTCCCGCTCGATCTTCCTTCAATATGAGCTGGGGCGCGTTTGCTGGCAAGTAGATCGAATTTGCATTGATCTTGCTTCCCTCTTGCTGCAATGAACGGCTCGACTTGCACTTCGCTATCCTCGGTCCACTTGCCTAAACATTCTTGCAAAAGCTTGACCTAAGGACTTATTGGGGAGTTAAGCTCACCTTGCTCTTCTTCCCTCTTGCTAAAACTTGCTCTACTGTTTGGGTCCCCTCTTGCTCGCCACTAAAGTAGAAGTGTTAGTATTCTGCTGATGACACATCAGCAGAAATGAAACTGGGTGCGTTGAACTTTGGTCCTATGACCAACTGATAGTGAATGAACAGATAACGTAGGATAAAACATGTTAGTAACATAAAGGCCTAGTGGCGAACCAAGGTGAAAAGGGTAAGTTAAAGGTCGGTATTTACCGACAACGACGCGGAAAACCTCAACTCACAATTTCTGACAACGCTACCAATTTCACACTCGGTAACGAATTACAATTTTTCGATAAAGAACGACAACATCTATCCAATGACGCACAAATTTTCTTAGCAAAAGAATCCATGACGAAGAAAACGATGAAACGTATCTCCCTACTCTTACTACTACGAGAACGAAGACTACAAACTATTTCAAACGCCATCTGCTATATCTAGACCACCTATGAAAATTTTTGACCCAAAACCATCTTCTAGAACTACGTAATTTCCATCACCACAGAATAAAACAGGCACTATTCACTAGGAAACAGCCAAAATTACGGAGAAGTAGTTTTTTTGATGGACGAAACTACTACTCGAGTAGAATGGCCTCTTGGACTGGTAACGGAACTCATAACCGATCCTGACGGTGCTATACGAGCAATTAAATTTAGAACACGGAAATCAACCGGTATGCGGTCCATAAACATGCTAATACCTTTTGAAATAGAAGATGATAAGAACAACTACGACGATCAAGCCCAACCAGCAGACGAGTGCATAAACGTAAAGAACACCCACGGAACCAACGACAACAACTATAATAAAAACGCCAACCAAAGTGACGAAACAACCACACTTGGAAGAGAACAAGAGGGATCGCAACATCGGGCTGAGAACCCCGCACAACGCGATTCCTCGAGCAATCGCCTGTGCCCATTCTTGCCGCGGCGCGCCAAAGAAAACAAATCTTACACAATAAACTATTCGCACACACCAAGGGACCACTCGACGACATATCGACCAGACGGACTACAGGGGCGGGATTCATGAACGCAACCGCCGGTCAAATTCACCGGCGGTTGCGTTCATATACGTTTCACAACCGTAGCACCAGAAATCTGGATCAAATTCAGATAAACAAATTATAGACATCTAGAGAAACCAATTTCACACTAAATCTGCTTGTTTGAATACAAATGATGATAATCTACCCTCGAAACTTACCGGAAAACGCAAATCAGTCACCGGTTACGTTTGACCGGCCGGTTACGTTTGACCGGCCAATTACGTTTCACCGGCCGGTCAAGTTTCACCGGCCGCGCTCGACCGGTGAAACGTAACCGGCCGGTCAGGCCTGTGAAACGTAACCGGCCGGTGAAAATTCACCGGCGGCGGTTACGCTCATGCTTGGCATGGCCTGTGAAACGTAACCGCCGGTGAAATTTCACCGGTGCGTTCATGAATCCCGGCCCAGTACTCGTGGATTGCATTAACTATACTCCTCACATTGGTCACCACTACAAATGCTTTAAACATTACTGAACAACCAATACAGTGTACAGGAGGAGTACTGTTGAAAATAAATCAATTACCGGATAACATACAAGTGTGCGGGAATGACTATTGTATTGACGTACATCAACCGGAACAAAACGTGAAAATCAACTTCCCCGTGAAAACTACTCTACGTACTTTCAGCGTACTATTTAAAACTAACCGCGGATATCTAACAAAATCCTTTACTTGGGCTTGTCCACCCAGCCCGTTTTGCGAACCAATCACTTGTATAACATTCTGCGAACTATTGCTTACAAATCCAGAACGTTGGCCAAGATTACTAATTACACTCATGGCTATTCTACTCTATCTACTTCTTCTGACTACATTTATGATTCTATACATAACAAGGAAATTTTGCAAAGCACTTTTTTGTATAGTAAAACCACTACGAATTCAACAACGAGTTTGGCAGAATGTTTTCAGGTGCATAACAAGACGACGAGACAGCCGAGAACAAATCCAACTAATCGAAACCTCTACAAGAAGAGACAATTAATGGAATACCTCGAAGATCATTAACACTCTCGCCATCATCGGTACGCTAACTTCTACAAATAACAGATGCGAACAAGTAGTAACTATTCCGTCCACCATTTCCGAGTGTGATACGCAAGCACACACTTGCAAAAACCACACATCCCAGATTACAGCAAAAACCACACATCCCAAAAACCACACATCCCAGAACCACACATAACCACACGTCCCACAGAGACCATCATCGCCAGATTCAACTCAATGCAGTCTGAACTGTGCTTACATTTACATAAGGAGGATCGACAACTACACCTTCTGAAGATTATCGCACAGAAACTAGTATCGAACCGCAAAAAGCAAACACTATTTCACAAGAAAAACAACAGCAGAAGTTCAGTACAGTAAACGATGCCCTCACATGGGAACATGCACCGGCCTCAAATGCGCCAAAATAACTCCGCAAACTCTGGTGGAAGAATTGAACATCGCTAATAACTATACCGGAATTACTTATTTTTCCGAATCATGTGGCGGATTCGGATGCTCATGTGGTTACCCTTCATCCGGATGCCTTTTCTATAGGATTTACCACGTCCCAGAAGACGACGATATATATGAAGTATGAAGATAGACTTCTATCACTGCTCTTCTTAGCAACAAACGGTAAAACTACGTCTCGAACTAGCTCACAACCCATTCAATATCAAAAGATTCATAAAAGAGCTCCAACCTTACGTAGCCACACGCGTGGACAACGTCTCTTTACGAATAACATCACTTTCGTTTCTAAAGCACTCTCTACTCAATAAACAATTTATAACGAGCCACAACACAACCCGATACCTTAACGATGAGGAACAATTTAGCTATGCATGCACGAAGAACTCACTCTATGATCCCTCAACATGCACGATAAGAGATTCGTGCAAGTGCACACCAGCGGAAGATTTTATTAACGACTACTGCTTTAACAACACAGTCCAGTCAACAACGTAATTATCTAATTTACTACCTATACCGATGCTTAACGGAATGCCATCAGAGAATATAAACAAATGGCCAGTTTATCATACAACTGCCACGTCTCTTGAGCTAGCGATAGATTTACAACTATCACCATCACTTATCCAACAAGATATACACAACTTTGATTGCAACATAATTCCAACAGCAGTATACGGCTGCTATAACTGTATACACGGCTTACGGACAAATATAGAATGCCAGTCCGACATTCCACAAGCAATCACGCACGTCACCTACGAAAAGCGACACTTCGTGTTGCAATGCACAAGACAGGGATCAGTTAATAAAATACGACTCTTCTTCAACACAGCGCGCGTGAATGAGGTATGCAACGCGCAATGTGGATCACACTCTACTATATTCAAACTCACAGGAACACTAAACTACGTCAATGGTTACCAACCACTATGAAATATATTAAAATATGGTTCAATGCATCTTCCACAAACACTTTCTTCGACATCGACGGAGAATTCCCAGACATCACGCATTTCGTCGAACTCTGCAAAACATTCTATGTCTACGCCATTACGGTCGTTCTGACATTTACCATCGTCGTCTTTGTCTCCATTGCCCATCTTTGTGGGAGGGAAACAAAGACGTCGCGAGCTTCAAACTCCCGATCAGTCGTCTATGCCATCTTGCCAATGATGGTTGCGGTTAGAGCAACGCTCTTGATTTTCCATTTTTTTCGCAGAATAGTTGTTTTCATCCTACATTTAACACTACGAATTATGAAGCACATGCATCAAATTCAACCGAATCCAACTTTCCTTCTCCAAATAGTTACTGTCATTAAATAGTTACCTCTACGAATCAACTCATGCCAACGATTATAGATCAATAGTTCTACCACGTCGGATCGCATTCGTCACAAGATAAATTTACTTAACACGATTAACATCGATGGATACTTACTTTCAGTGAATATGACAACTTTTGACGACCAACAACCAGAACCTGAACCGCATGACGTAAAACCGAGTGTGCAGAGCGAAGAAACTCCCATTGTCGTCGTCAATCCAACAAAACTCTACCAAAAATACTCAAGAAAGTCAGGCCGTCCTCACCGAAAGCCGTTACGCTCGAGACTATTGCGGAGAGACTTGGTGCAATACATGTAAGTATATTCAAATACCGCGGAAAACCTTTATCTACTTCACCCTATGTTAACTTATACTGCTCGCTTCAGTCGCTCGTCAACATGACGGATATCCGAGCGAATCGCCAACAACAAGTGATTCAATTCATGAGCCTCGACGTCGACGAAATAAAAAAGAAAAGCTACGAAATTTCCTATCAAGAAGACCAGCAGTCAACGAGCAGCAACCAGAACAGAGGACTCGAGTCAGATCGCCATCTCCAGCAGGAACCAACTCGTCGCAGCAGTGAACAGGATCCACTTGTGTATTTTGAGGTGATAATCACTATTCGTGTCATTGTACTAAATACACACAACTACTAGACCGCAAGCGCCGTATTCTCGAGAAGGGAAAATGCAAGCGCAGCCTGCGCAAAGCAGACCATCTGTCCACCTCTTGTGCCTCTAAACACACATGTTACTATTGCAAATCGGCTCGTCGTGAGGCCGAGATGTTGACGCACAACAGTGCATTTTGCTATTTCAAGTTCAACATGTAGAATGTTCGTTTCATTGTTAACATACTTCCTAGTTATTCACGCATTTACTTTTACTAGTTATATCTCCATCACCTATTGACCGCATATCTCACACGCTTTACATGTTCATGCTGTAATGTTTTGGTTAGTAAGCCGTTAGAAAAATGCACGAAAGTGAATCAATACAAGGGTCTTATTCCCTATTATCAACTTTTGTGGCGAACTTCCTTAAATCAAATGCAACTACACAGGGCCAACATGGCAACTAACTACTACAGATACCGTGAGTGCGAACAAGACCGATCGATCGACTGACAGCGCTGCAACCGAAACTGAAGAAGCAGAATGGACAATTACTGCTTAGAAAATAGACTGGACAACCACTAGAACAAACGATCCGACTAGTGAAGTCGAATATAAATTTCAAAAGGAAGTGCTAGAGACACTAGACAAAATCGTCTATGGGTTCGACTCAATATACGACCTCGTTGATTCAGCCGATAACAGAATCGATGAACTTAACGAGCAGGTCGAAACTATTGAACTCAAAGTCGACGGCAATAAAAGAATACTCGATAGAGTCGACAACGTAATCGAAGACGTTAAACACGAAGTTATCAGAGTACTAAAATATCAGGTGAAGAACTACAATTCAATGACTAATCCTGAATCAGACCAGTCGACATCGACTACACAGCAACAATCGGTGCAATGTGTGTTCTGTGAAGGCAACGACTACTCAGCAGGCTGCCCTAATTACACCACTATTAGCGGCCGGCACCAGCGCTTAATGGAGGCGGAGCGGTGCGAACGGTGCCTTCACAAAGCGAACCATCTAGTGTTGGAATTCCCAGCACAAGGGTCCTGCTTCTATTGCAGGTCGGAGAGCAGAACTAAAACCATGTACAATCACAATAGTGCATTCTGCACTTACAGAATCGCAAAATAAGAAAATTTGATGAAAATTCACCAACAACACTACGTACTATATCACACATACATAATCCACCACACTACACACTACTCGTCCACACCACCACAGCGCCAACTGCGTACACGTCAACAACAGCGGCCACCGATATCGCGACCCGTTCACGTTCAAAGTCCGCGACAACGACGCCTCGACCACGACCTCGCCATATTCAACCACACCTGCCAACACCGGACGACATATCCGTAAACAATTTTGGGCACTTATCAAGAACTGCTGTGCCCTCCAGTGGGCGGAGTCAAGGGGCGGAACCATGGCCACCTATCAACAACGTCATGACGTGGCAGATTGCAATCCGACGACATTCGCCACCGCGGTTAAAACTTGTCCTAACCTGAGTCGCTCATTGGATGCATCCGCCCCTTTGCCTCGCCCACTGAAGGGCACAGCAGTTCTTGATAAGTACCCAATTTTGCTTAGTATCTTTATTTTGTCTGCCCCTTGTTCACTGTCTGACATTTTTCACTATTCATAGTTGTTGCTGTTGCCTATTGCTTGTTTCCGTTTATCGCTAGTCACCATTTATCACTTGCATCCATTTGTTGCTTGTCTCTATTTACTAGCATTTAAAAATTTCTTGTTTCATTAATCGTTCACTTACTACTATCACGCATTTCATTAATTACGCGTATATCGCTATCATCATCTATCACTCCCGTTCGCATTTATTGTTTTTTACGTGTTATTCCCTTTTTCGTTGTAAAGTACTTTACCGCTACTACTATCACACTAAAAAATACAGCTACAACTATTATCTGCGCGGAGGATGCGCAAGCAAAAGAAAAAAATAAAAAAGAGCAGCAAAATCTGTCCGTGAACGGCCAATCTCAGCGGCTCGGGAGTGTCGTGACTTTCCGTCACGATTCCGAGCATACCGCATGAGATGCCGAGAAGAGGCGGAGCGACGATCAGTCAGTCTCGGCCTGTGAAGCTCCGAGAGGAGCCGGCTGAGCTCTTCCGCTCCGCGCTGCCATCGTTTCGCGAAAGTTATGGTGGTCAATGCCTGTTCTCTGAAATACTTTTAGAAGCCTTCGAAATCGACTATTGTGGGCGTTAGTTGCAAACGTACTCTTTCTGTGTAACACTCTGGTTTCTCTGGTCACCGTCGTCAGCATGCGTCTATACTTAGCGCAGCTCTCCGCGTCCGGTGAGTTGGCGCGGCAGGTGCTGTAGCTCGAGCTGATACGGTAAGCCACGGCCCCGTATCGGTAGGTAAAGTCACCTGGTCAAGCGGTGGACTGCTAACTACCAACCGGTCCAAACGTCCCTCACCCTTACGATCTAGGTGAGTGGAAGGAGGTGCAAGCCCGTAGAGCCCATGCTCGGGCTCGTGTTGTAAATCCATTTTTCATCTTGAAATATTATTACATTCAACCTCTCCTCTGTGTGGACAGATGTGGTTCAAAGTGCAGATGTCACCTCTAAGCTGTTCCTGCTCCTGCGCGAGCTCCTGAGATCCGTTCTTGTTCTACTCAAAACTTTGACAGCTTGTTGCAAAAACTTTCTTCTTGAACTTTCTATCGTTGAGCACCAGAGCCCTTCTCGAAAAGTTATGCATGACGTCAGAACAGATAATAAGGTCTACGGAAAGAATAGTGTCACGGAGGAACATAATTCCGACCCGTTATTTTAGCTTCGTTACTTTCTGTGCTACGAAAGCTGACCACAGAAAATATTTGGATATCAACAACGGACCTATGAAGAAAAGCATGTACGTGGTTGCCGCTGAATTCTCTTCAAAATGAGTTCCGTTGCGCCACGCACCTGTCCGAATCGTCGGATTCTAGACCTGTTTGAAGGTTCACGGATAACATGCTTGTTCTACTTTAGTCTCCTACAGGTGATATCTGACACGCGTTTCTCTTGATGCAGTCAACATAAAAACAGCAAAACATAACAAGCTTAACGTGCACTTTAGCATGTACTTGCACAATACTGCATGCTCTGTTCATAAACCCAGGACTCTTGTAATGAGCATGTAGTAGCGCATACGTAGATCATATGCATGATAAAGTTGTTATGTTTTGATGTTTTTATGTTCACTGCATCAAGAGAAACCTGTGTCAGCGATATCACCTGTTGGCGACCAAAGCAGAACAAGCATGTTATCCGTGGACTTTCAACCAGGTCTAGAATCCGACGATTCGGACATATTCATGGCGCAATCTCCATGGTTTGTACATTTTACATTCCTCTAAGTTCTTTTCTTATGATTGCATCACTGCCAAAAGAGTTTCAGTTTCTCAAACAGTGGTTACAATTATTGATCGATATTGATGTTGTTCCTTGCTTTACCAAAAGCTGCGGCAAGTCGATATGTTCACTGCCTCAAGAGTAACTCTTAGCAGCGATATCAACTGGTCACGACCGAAGTAGAGCAAGCATATAACCCATACTCTATCAATTAGGCCAATAATCCGAGGCCTTGGTTGAGTACATGGCGCCATCGCCACCAAACACATACCAGAGAATTTTCTTTTCTCTTAGCTTTCATCCAAGCTATGATTTGTTTCGATTGATTCGCTTTCTCCAAAGTTGTGGCATTTCAAACAGTGTGTACATTTTTTGGGACACCCTGTATAATACAAATGACACGAGAACTAGTCCATCCCTACCAGACATGTCTATCAGATACTATTTACAGCGTCATCATAGCACTAAATTGTGTGCGGAAATAGCAAAAATTCATTATGTCGACAATATGATCCTGTTCGCAAAATTTATTACTAAGGCATTAAAAAAAGTTCCGTGACAGCAAATCAATTTTCAAAGGAGTATCCGTGAGCCTACGCGAATTTTTCACGAATAGCGTAGAAGTGAGAACAAGAATAGAAGAAAAGGATCGGACTAAAAACTAAAATTTATATATATATATATATATATATATATATATATATATATATATATATATATATATATATATATATATATATATATATATATATATATATACAGGGTGTCCCAAAAAGATGTATACACTGTTTGAAATGCCATAACTTCGGAGAAAGTGAACCAATCGAAACGACCTATAGCTTAGATGAAAGCTAAGAAAAAAGAAAATTTGTGTTTGGTGAGGATTGCGCCATGTACTCGACCATGGCTTCGGATTTTGTACTTGATTGATAGTGCATGCTTGCTTGTTATATGCTTGCTCTACTTTGGTCGTAATAAGTGATAACGCTACTATGAGTTACGTCCGAGGCAGTAAACATGTCGACTTGTAGCAGTTCTTGGTTAACACATTGACGACAATACGACCCACCCGTGGGTCGTACGTTGTCTGCCGTATGGGACAATACGACCCACCGGTGGGTCGTACTCTTTCGAAGTGTCGTTTTCTCCGACTTTTGACAAACTCCCAATTTTTTTTTGTAACGAGAGTATTACAAATATCCCAAAGGTGCTGCAGACATCGTGGTTCAATGAAATGTTTTTCCAAAGCACATTTATTTACATTGAAAACAGAACTACTTCGGCACTAATCGAGGGATTTCGCCTTTCGGATTCCCTCTAGGTAACATTTAATGGCCAACCGTTGTCAAACGTCATCTCTAAGGGTTGTCTAGGGCGCTAAATACGATGGTGATATCCGTTTTCCGAATCACGGCCGAAAACGAGCCACGTCGTAAACAAAGGTGGTCCAATTCAATCAACGCTACCGATTTGATCTATGCTACGTTTAAATTCGACCATAAAGGAAATCAAGAGCGCTGAACACAGTATTAATGTCCATTTATATGGTACGGAAACGTATCACGTCGAAAAAAACCGTTTCCTGGGACAATTTGACCTACCCGTGCGGCGTTTTTGCAGCGGGCAGAACGCGCGTTGGTCCCACGCGCGCGAAAACGGAAAATAGGCGCTGTCGTCAATGTGTTAAGCATGGAATAACATCAATATCGATCAATAATTGTAAGCACTGTTTGAGAAACAAAAACTCTTCCGACCGTGATGCAATCATAAGAAAAGAATTCAGAGGAATGTAATATGTATGATCTGTGAAGATTGCGCCATGCACTTGTCCATGCAATCGTCAGATGCTAGACCTGACTGAAAGTTCACGGATAACATGCTTGTTCTACTTTGGTCGCCAACAGATGATATCGCTAATACGCGTTTCTCTTGATGCAGTAAACATAAAAACATCAAAACAGAGCAAATTTAACATGCACTTTAAGATGCACTTGCACAATACGACAATATTTTTTCTAAATTGAGATTAAAATGAAAGACGACAATTTATACAAAGGAAGTGAGAAAATAAGGTGACAGGAATCAGTATGTACAATTAAACATAATCATTATGACAATTGTTCGAATTGAGGGCCATTTTCCTGCAACGATATGACCCATGCACTTCCAATCAGGTCTAGAATCCGACAATTCGGGCTGATGCATGGGGCAATCTTCATGCTTCGTACATTTCACAATTCTCTAAATTCTTTTCTTATGATTGCATCACTGCTGGAAGAGTTTTAGCTTCTCAACAGTGGTTACAATTATTGATTTATATTGAAGTTGTTTCTTCCTTAACCAAGAGCTGCGGCAAGTCGATATGCTTACTGCCTCAGGTGTAACTCATAGCAGCGATATCACCTGTTTATGACCAAAATAGAGCAAGCATATAACCCATGCACTATTAATCAGGTTCAAAATCCGAGGCTTCGGTCGAGTACATGGCGCAATCCTCACCAAACACATACCAGAAAATTTTCTTTTTTCTTAGCTTTCATCCAAACTATGATTCGTTTCGATTGGTTGACTTACGTCAAAGTTATGGCATTTCAAACAGTGTATACATCTTTTTGGGACACCCTGTATATATATATATATATATATATATATATATATATATATATATATATATATATATATATATATATATATATATATATATATATATATATATATATATATATATATATATATATATAATACATATATTATACATTTATTTTATATTTTTTTTTATTCCGAGAAAAAATTCTCGGAATTCCTTGGGACTCAGCGAGCAACACCTTCATTATGCAATTTTAAATGACTCGTTGTCAACATCCTACAAAACGAACAATTTTGAGAGCAATACATTCTACTTGCGCGAGTTTCCCTCCAAACATTGTGGTTAAAAAATACGAGTGCGATGAACCTCTTTCTCAAACAGATAGCGGACGATGGAAAACTATTGTCCTATTGTTAGATGCGACGAGCTTCACCAAAACCTTCAATCGCATAATTAATATCTCTAATAAAAACGGTAAATTTGAAATATGCGCTTTCTGCAATGCTTCTGCTCAAGCATACGCCGCTTGGGCTTATCTTCGCCATCTGTCCCAGCACGACGTCAACATACAGCTGCTTTGTGCAAATTACCGTCTCGCTCCTGTTTCTCAGTTAGCTTGTCAACGCACGTCCACTTTCCCTAAACTTCAGCTCATTGTTATTTTAGTTACCTCGCACCTTTCTGAATTTCTCACGAACTTGATATTCCAATTGCCTGCATTAGAATTTTTCCAGTAGTAACATACCCTTGCTTCAAGTTAACTTGATGCAAAGCTATGTTAATACCCTTCAGCCCAACATACAAAAACTATTTTTGCAGACATAATATCCGTAAATGCACTCTCGATTACCCCGATACCATTTTTATATTGCCTTTTTCTTCGCAGTGAGAACCGAATCGCCAGACACATCATTTTTCTACGCTTGTGCAATAAAAAACGCGTCGTCACCCGACAATTGCTCCGTTAAAGACACTTGCCGATGTACCCCTGCTGAAAACGAAGTAAACTGTTGTTGCTTAGAAGATCATATAAACGAGAAATTTACTTCAACCAATCTTTTGCCGTTAATACTTCAAACCTTTCTAGTTAGATTGATTCCGAAATCAGAGCCTTACATATTACCAATTATGAGGCATCATTATAAGTTTCTTTTTTGCTCAATTTTACACATGCACGACTTCACACAACTGTAGATCAGTTCACTTGCTCCATCTCCGCAACCACCTTGAAAGAGCAATGTGCCTCCCAATCTTTGGCTATTGGTTGCAACCGTAAACGGGAAGACACCACCATTACCTTTTTACAGTTCCAAGCGGTAATAAACGACACGTGCATCGTTTGCTGCGAAAAAACACGGTTCTGGTCGGGCTGACCGGAATTCTGAAATTCACAAATTCTCTTTCAAATTTTCCCATTCTGACAAATGTTCTTGAATCACAAACCTCCTCTGACGACACATCGGTGTTTCTCTTTCCCGACATACACATACATTTCTTTAACGCGTACACATTTCTTTAACATTATCAAACGCTTCTTGCTATATCCGTGTATATAGTTGTCCTACCTTTTTTCGCGGCTCTGGAGTTCGCTCTTTTACAGTCATCTCCTTCTCACAGTCCCTCTATATCATCTTGTTCCAGTCTCGCCACTTCCATTCCATGCCTTTTACCTGCAATCCTCGTGTCTGGACTCACTCTAAGACTAATACGACTCGTAATATTTATCATCCATCCGCTGTTTAAGGCTTTCTGGCGCACAATGCAGTCGATATTAACCGTTCCTCGAGCACAACTCTATACAACCACGAGGAAACGCTTACTTAAATTATTATTTACGTAGGCATGGAGGAAGAAAATGATGGAGAAAAGCTGATGGAACACGAAAAATCAAACTCGCAACCGCAAACGGAAGAAGAGCCGTATCGCGTAAACTACAATACTGTGCTCGACATGATAATGATCGACGAAAATACAGCAGCCACCGTCCAAAATTTGGTTGCCGACTTCTCCGCCAAACTTGATGGCCTGAGACGTATCACTGAGCAAAAAGAGGCTGCCGCACGACAAACCGAGGCCGACGTCCTAGTCGTTGAAAACCAGCTTCGAACACATTCTCGCACCCCCAACGCTGGGATAAGCGAACTGTCAGCCCGCGCCGCGTGCTGTTGTGTGTAGCGCGTGTAGCTTGTTTCTATTAAACTCAGAATGGTCACCTCAAACAAGTTGAATTTCACGTAAACCTCCTCTGTCCATTCATATTTCCACGGTGAACTCTGCCTCTGATCAGCAGCTTATATGAGTCTTGATGTGTTGCCTGACTTATTGTCTCAACTCAGTGACAGCAACGAATCGCCGTCGCTGCAATAGCCGTCTGAGATCCTTCTCCCCCCCCCCACCCTTCTGCTAATACTCACTACCAGTCTCCGCTTATTCTATCTACTCGTCACTGCTAGACCACTGAATGCTAATCGATTGCGGCTCACTCATCTACTCGTCGCTGCTAGACGCGACTAAATGGTATTCGGTTGCGGTTCGCTGCTGCTGTTCTGAACATCATCAATCATCTAATCGCTCGGGTTTGCTCACGGACTCAACACTGGTGCCGGCTCAAAAACTCAAAGTTCGCTACGAAATCGATGAATGACATAAGATTCCAGTTGTACTTGTCGTGACGGCTGCGTCACGATACTGTCAGCTCCACCCAAAAGGGTGCGTCGAGTGTAAAAGGACTGCCCAGAAGGATTCTGGGGAGATCGTAAGATGGGGTAACCATGGTAGTCTCGTAAGAACCCTTTCGCTCTCTCCGTGTCTCTTTATGTGTTATCTAAGAGCAATAAATATAGTGAACCGATGGGATAGAGTAAAACCGGTAGCATATTTGGTTTATCTGGTTGATTAGCATTTTTGTTGTATAATTATATCAGTATCATTCGATGGAATAGCAGTTTGTTGTTTAATTTTATCGTTGTAATTTATTTGATTGGTATTTGTTGATGTTTAACTATATCGCTGTCATTGGCTGATTTGTTGCTGTGTCCCGTATCGATAACGGTGGAGACGCAATCATGTTTGTAAGATTGTAAATCTAGAGCGGTTGCGTTGCTCGTAAAGTGTCGAGTCTCTGAATCTTTGAAAGTGCAGCACAACACCCCCGCTATACGGACAAAGGTCAAGGATGTAAAAACAGGAGAGAGATGGCACAAACTTATGAGCGTCGTGCTGCTGGAGGCTGAAAGAACAAAAGCGGAGCTTCACCCACAATCTTTCTACACCTGAGCCTCATACGTAAAGTAGACCTGCAGTCAACGATCAATGAATATATTGAATGCCGTACCATCATGAGCAAGACAGTGGCCTGTACCGTCTGCTTACCGACGGAGTGACCTCGCTCGACAAGAGCATAAGATCGAAGCTACCGAACTGGTTTCGTTGCCAAAAACGAGAAAACATTGTGAGATGGTTGCCGCAGCTAGAGTCCATACGAGGAATCAGGCTCCTAAACATACCATCCCGAACAAGCAATGGTCCAAGAGCATAAAACATTCAGTACGGCAACTTGATCTAGAGGTATTCCGGGAAATTAGCACCTGTGTAGAGATGAATAAAGAATAATAGATGCTCGCAAGCTGGACAGAAGGTAGTACATCTCCTAGGCTTTCATGTAGCAAACTTGAGAAAACTGGCCAGCTGTTGACTTCTATCCGAATGCGGCGTGTTATCTAATGAGGAAATTTTTACTATTGAATCTTTTCAAAATTTCCAAATCACCAGCACATACTGCGAAAAGGTGTCAGAAGTATTACGGAGCGTATATTACTTTCTACAAAAGATGTCGTAGTTGGCACTGAAATGACGTCCACCAATGGAACTCCCTTGGTATTCATTCTATGAAGTCTAAAACGAGGAGTCTAAAACGAGCCTACACCGCTTTGTGTGTGTGGCCATAGTGTTGTGGTAGGAGGCGCCACTAACACCCGCATGCCTCTACGATTCTGAATGGAACACGAGAATGTGGAAGTGGGAAGACTAGTCTTAATAATTTCTGTTACCGTGCACATTTGAGCAATGCTCGGTCAAGAAGGAATTGATAATTTCGATAAAACACACACAGATTCGTAACCTTCCAATGAATTTCATGTTTCAAACCGAATTTCTTAGACGGCTAATTTCCGTACAATCTGACACAGCCATGGAGCACATTTTTCTTTTCTGAAATATTCGATAGATTGTCCCAAGTTTCTACAATTTCTTCACAAAGCCGTTTCTCTAAAACCATAAATAAAAGGAAATTGAAAGCTGTTGAAATGAATGGATCAAATGCGCGGTTTGGGTTGTAGAAACTATCAAGAAGAATATGAATCCATCTTGCTTGATCAATTTGTATACGGAAATGTAAGGCTACATATCTTTCTGACTGAACTGGAGAAGGGCACCGGCCCGCCATCTCCCAAATCTTGACATCACACCGATTGTCAGCTACAACACTCTCGAGGAGAAACGGCCGCGTTGCGGTGATTCCGAGTTAAAAGGAAGAAATGAAAGCTGATCAACAGCGAAACCTGACCATACCTGTTGATCCTCATCGCTTCGGAGATAGACCCGGCGGTGATAACCGACTGCGTCTTCTTCTCGCTTCGGTTGGTAGGTTTCAATCACCTTCCTATACGACTAACACTCGTTCAACTTTCCAGAGGCCGTATGCTCGTCTAACCCCAACCGGGATTAAGCCACGTCATCCCGACCGGATGACGGGTTGGTTGGGGCTACTGAAGGGTTGGTTGGGGCTGTTTGTATGCTCGACAGCGGGGAATGCCTTGGGGACACGTGGCAGTGTTGGCAGCATGATATGACGATAAGAGCCGAGATATCATTTCATTTTCGACTATCCTCTAGCGCTTAGCATTTTATTCGAGTTCTCATGGTACTTCCTTCGATACCATTCCCACTTACTATAGAAATTGTGAATTGCATAGAAGTGAAAACGCAACTACTCCATATGAAAGCAGGAAGTCTAGGCTTCTTCCATACCATTGTCCTTTGTCACCTTAAGCCGCCTAGGAGGGCGAAAAAACTCGACAATGAATGGCTCACAGTTTCATCGAAGCGCGCAGCTGGAGCGAGTTACGGTGGCAAATTCATTCAACAGGGCGACTTTCACGGATCGATTTTTGAAACGTTTCTAACATGTAATGAAGAATGGATACTGTACTATGAAAAGAAACACTTTGCAGTTTTTTCCACCTCTAGGATCTTTCTGAAGACGAATATCCACTGTAAGAAGGTAGTGGTCTACAACCTGTCAACTTAAACTTTATTAAACTCACTTTTCCTTCATTCCTCCTAGCCAAACGATGAAGAAAGAGATGTACATCCGAAATACATGTGACATTGGAATGGTGACAGCCTAAGCTAGGAACCAACATGCCCCGTTACTTCGTTACGGTTTCTTTAGCCGGATGTTCTAGCATTCAATTACATTCACTTACCTATCTCACTATTTATCTTCTTAATTACCCTAATTCGGTCAGATAAGCCCGCGCTTACGCGCCGCGACGCGGCGTACCGGGGTGGACCATCGATACACCTGCTCGTAATAATATAGTATCGCGAAGTCGAACACGATGTAAACAGCCATACTACGGAAATAGTAGGTATTACGGAAAATTAGAAGGCATTAAATCAGGATTCAGGTACGTATTCTCAGAGGTAGTTATTGATTTACGGAATAGGAAATACTTCGGCCAAATTTTAGGTAGATACCTAAACAAAGAGTACTAGGCTGCTTCAGAGAAGATATTTCCAATATTCCCAGATGAATCTGCTTGAATTCCCGCCAAATACGATGATTACCTATTGCATACGTTTAGCGATCATCTCCTCAACTAGTTCAAACCTTAAGGAATGCAAGAAACAGAGGAAATAAAGATGGAAAAAATATCCAGAAGTTACTTCACGCGGACGCGATATAATACAATAAATTCGTGAAGCATATTAAGTCCTGAGAAAGAGGACACTCATCAAGAAGGGTAGAGCATATCTATAGAGTGACATCGATCGATACGCCGCGTTGCGGCGCGCACAGGGCGGGCTTATCTGACCGACTTTAGGGTACCTTTCCAAAACCATTAACTTTTTCTTCACCTTTTCCAACTATACACAATATACAACTAAGCACAACTTTTTGTACAAACTTAACATTGTTTTTTTCTAATCAAACACATCATTCTGTCAACTTTTATTTTCAACAAACCAATAAACTAACTGAACATAACATTTTCTCATAACACAAACAAACCGAACAGAACTTTAAAAACACATTACATCATGACAAAAACACATCTAACCTTTGGATATAACACACGACATCATAACATAAACACATATAACCTTTTGCTTTCTTGCTTACGGTTCCTTGATCCTGGTTGTGTATGCGCTTCACAACAGTAGAAGTTGCAGTCTCATAAATAAAAAATATTTCTTTCTATTTTTTATACACTTTATTAATTTATACCTCCATTTCGGAGTCTAAACCCGGCAGCATTAAGTGGCCCATTACAACTCTTCCGGCCTATAATGATCACAATCATCTCTAATCAATTCAATAATATTGAAATTACCTTCTTCTCCTCTAATAGTCGATCATCCATAAGTTTTTCCATAGATAGACCTTTCCAATCCTCTGGGATCATCTGTAATCTCTCCACTAATACGACAGGGTAATAGACCTAAAATTAAAAATCTCTTTTTATAATACTTAATTTGGAATATTATATTTAAAACATCTAACTTCCCCTGAGTCTCCTAATTTAAGCTGGTCTCTACGCAACTGCATTGAAATTGGTGGGATCCCTTTTTCCTCATATCGGCTTCTGATCACATTTCGAATGCATAAACTAAAATATTCATTATTTTTAACAACCCGCTTCCTATTATACATACAGTATAATTATTACTCACCATAAGTTCCCTCTGTCTTTTTGCTTTGATCCCTTTTCCTGCAGGAATCGCACGGAGGTTCCATTCGGTCTATTATAAGCCGCAAGGTTCTTCTTCCCGTCATTTTTGAAAAATTTCCAGAGCTTGTATGACACTTTTAACTAAAATCTCCTTTTCTACTCTTAATTTTTATATCGCTAGACTATATTTACTCTTATCCCGAAAGTTCCTCGTGTGATGCCGATCATTGAGGGCCGGGACATTGGTGTCTCCTCTGTAGCCTCGTATCTATATACAGCAACTTTTTTCTTTTAAAGTTTCTCAAATTCTTATAACAAAATTAATTCACAATTTCTAATAATTAGGGAATTGTATTCCTTCTTCAGTTTTTTTATCTGGTCCATCGTCACCCGGTTGTGAACAACTTCAGTAAATCTCTCGACTCTTCGACGATCATCGGACATCCTTTAAATTCAAAAATCAACCCATGTTCCTTAAATTCTTTCACTCGCATGATTTACACCACGCTGTATGCATACACACAACCAATAGAATACCACATATTACGATAATAACACGACACAGAAGATTTCAATACGACACACAACATAATAAACATAAAAATAGGACAAAATATAAATTATACGGTGCCTGGCCTACATCGCTTTCACTACTTCCTTTTTTGCTGCGATACGCAGTGGCACTAGAGCGCCGTATCTACTGTTTGCCTTGGAGCGCACTTTCCCTTTACTTACATGTTTTAGTTCGAAATCCTCATTCTCCTATACTTTAAGGTTATGCTCCATCAACCTTGATTTACAAAAAAGGGCTAACCCGACGGGGCTCATAAAAGTGGCAACTGGCAAGGGAGGGTAAGTTCCACGCCTCCGGTTTAGCCTTTCTCTTGGGAGCGCCAGCCCCTGGGGGCAGTCCCCCCAAAACCTCTGGTAACCTTCCCAATCGTCATGGAATGGGCCTTCCATAACATTTGATTTGGGCCAAAAAATCAAACTAACCCCTGCTATTGTTCTATCTTTTTTCATAAAAATAAGGTTGAGAATAAGAAAATTAAAAACTCGAATTAGAGAACATATATATGACATTAATAAAAAGATTAGTAACAAACTCCTTTATAAACACTTTATTAATACTAATTGCGTTAACTTTTCAGTTATTGTTTTAGATAATTTACAGGAAAATCAGGACCCTATAATCCTCAGAGGAAAGGAACGTTTTTGGATTGAACTCCTAAACACTGCTTACCCATTTGGCTTCAATGACAACATCAAGGGGTATGGTAACATAACAGAAATTGGTAACCCTCTTGATTTTAGGAACAACCACCCTTTATTCTCTTAAAATTGTTAAGATTGTTAAATTGGAATTTGTTAAAACTGACGACATAACAGAGGTGGGAAAAAATCAAAAAAAAAAGATAAAAGAAAACACACCATCCAAGATATTATAAACCAAATTAAAGACTTTTAATTACATTAATAATGACTGTTATCAACTTTTTTGTTTCCTTGAAAATAAAAATAAGTATTATATTGATACCTTAATTAAACTTACTAATAACAATATTCATGGCCTTGTCAGTAATAAAAAACATAAAATTCTCCTTTTGAGTTTGCTTTGCTGTTTCCACTTCTTAAAACACACTCCAAAAAAGTGTAATAAATATAATAACTTTATTAATATAACCATTCCCTTTTTTAATAACTCCATAGAAAAATATTAATTTTAAAAAAAATATTAACAACCACTAAGTTATTAATATTATAAAATTTTGCAGTGCAGTGCCTTATAAACCTTTTAGAATTCTTTTTAAATACCCTGAACCTATAAGTAAACATCCCTTAAATTACAACCAATTTTTAAACACCATAGAAGACATAAACGATATTGATAAAATTCTTGTATCTGTAAAAAAACCCTAGTTTTATCGATAGTCATCACAAACATATTTTACAGGAGACAATACAATATTCCTTAATTTATCTATATACAACATCCTAAATAAAGGTACTGGTTATAGACAACAATTCAATTTTGCTAATACTGAAAAAGTTCTATGGAATGCTTTTATAACCCTTACTAACGAAATAAAAACTCGTCATAAAATTGATAATCAAAACTTCTGAACTTCTGGAAAAATGAAGAGTCACAATACAAAATATAACTGCTATAAACATGACTTAAAAACCATCCACAAAAACTTCATAATCACTCCCCTAGATAAAGCTTTCAGTAATTATGGTATTATTTGTAAAAAATTTTATGCCACCACTACCTTATATGAAATCGGTAGTTATAATAATAATCCTACTTATGTCCTAATGTTCCAGAACATATTATTATTAACAACCATAAAAACATCGTCAAAAGTTTTAATCTTAGTTACTCTTCAGACCATAAACTCCCTCTTATATATCGTATTCCAAAACTTCACAAAACACCTATAAAATTTAGACTTATCACCGGTGCCTATAATAGTAGCACTAAACCAATTGCCTTAGAATTAGCACGTATATTAATCCATATAAAATCCCATTTCAGAAGTTATGCCTGTAATACCGGTTTAAACCTCAACTCGTTAACCAATTTTTGGAGTATCAATACCAAAGACATTTCTAATCATTTACTTTCCCTTCACTTTCCTTATCTAAAACTTTTTTCTGCTGATTCCACTGATATGCTCACAAGTATACCACACAATATTATTATAAAAAATAATGGTAAAATTCTCAATAATCGCTTTAAAAATTCTAGCAAAAGATACCTAGCTGTTGGTTATAAAAAATGTTTCTACACCGATAATATATCTACTAACTCTCATTATAAAATATACAGTATCCATGATATATTGTATATTACTGAGCTACTTCTTAATAATAGTTTCTGTAAAGTAGGTAATACGATTTTCAAACAAAAACTTGGAGCACCCCAAGGTGGAAATGCCAGTCCTTTTCTAGCTGACGTTACCCTAATTTCTTCAGAATATCAGTTCTCATCAACCATTTAAAGGTACGGAATTGAGCTTCATCCCATTAGATATATGGACGATCTCCTTATTATTCATAATCAAGATGAAAAACTTATTGAAAGTTTTTATTTAAGACTTATAACAATGTTTTAAAAATTGAAAAAAAAACAAAGATAATTATTCAACAAACTTTTTGGATTTCTCCATCCATATCGAGAATAATAAAATTGTCACTAATTTATACAATGAAACTGATTATTTTAACATTAGAGTCATCAGATTTTCCCATTACAGCAGTAACATTAGTTATTCCATCAAAAGAGCTATTATCTATAGTGGGGTTCTCAGAATTGCTAAAAAATGTAGCACACTCCGACTTTATCAATAATGTCAATATCCTATGTGATAAATTAAGGTCATTAGGCTATAATAACGACATCCTTTACAAAGCCATCTCTTTCAGCCTTATAAAAAATTGATACATTATATATAAATACTATGAATTTTTATATAATAAAAACATAAACAAGTTTGTTACTGAGCTTCTTATCAATATAATTTCATGATCTTTTTTTGTCTATGATTCCTTCCCTATCTTACTTCTCCTTGAGCTGACTTTATTAGATCTCCGTATGATGTATAAACCCCATCCACATAGATGTTCCATGCACTCCTTCCCTTACTGACGAGCCTCGAGGGTGTTCATGTTCTCCGTTGTGCCTGTCTAGGGTTAAGAGGCGAAACAGGTTAATAATATAACCTTCCTAATCCATTTCTTTCCTGTTTCGAAAGTTCCACTTTCTTATTACTTTCTCTTCCCTCCTCCTAGCCAAACGATAAGGAAAGAAAGAAAAAAGATGCAGATCTTCAGATTTTCCGCTAGAGGCACGAATGACTAGCGGTCCTCTTGTGAAATACATGGTCTTTTAACCGTTGTTAGGCTACGGAGAACGGTGAGCTTTGTGTTGTTATGACGTTTTGAAATAAAGTGCAAAGAAGGGCAGAATTTTGTTTTCAACCTAATAGATTACTCGAAAAATTCTGTGCTACTCAATGTCTACACAAAAAAATGCCCTCGAACTCTGTGCTACCGCTGAACTCCACTCCTATCTAGTACTAATGGAAATCGATTGCGGAGATTGGCGTTACGATAATTGATTGCTATTACAATCTATTTCGATGTTTCAGGCACTAATCAAACGAGAAAATAGGATAAAATTTGAAAAAGAAGGCAGAGCATCCCCAGCATGTAAGGAGCTTTAATGAGCTTCAATGCTAAAATGTCGCTTTATCACGGCTTTCCTCTACAAAATGGTAGAGAAACTTATCATCGGTCGGGGTTTTTGTGGCTTCGGATCATATTATCCACGTCATCCCCGGGGTTAGACGAGCATACGGCCTCAGGAGTGGTAAAACTTCACTCCGACAACTCAATGCCGACAAGGGAAGTGGTTCTACTTATCCTTTTGTTGCTCATTCTTATGGAATTGAGCAATAAGGGGAAGATAAAATTTATGGCCGAAGTATGTTCTCAGCAGATGCTCTTTACTGACCGTTGAGTGGAAACTGATTTAAAAACTTTGAGCTGAGAGTGATGCACGGATGCGAAGAGACCATAGAACAGAAAGATTACAGACGTGTCAATGGCCGTGTCCTTGGGCCGTATGCTCGTCCCTCCCGGCCGGGCGATGGGCGCCCTTCGCCCGGCCGGGTTATGACGAATAGACACAACTCAGCGTGTCTATTCGTCATAACCCTGCCGGGCGAAGGGCGCCGGCCGGGAGAGACGAGCATACGGCCCCTTGACTCTGACTGAAGAAAGAGCTTGCAGTGAATCTTCTGGAAGTGATAAAGCACTCTATCCTTACTTTATATTTATATAAACCATGATACCACTATCCCAATCGTTTGCCAACCAACGGCGTACCATATCATTCAAGGGAGCAGAGCTGCCGTGCCGTTCCTCTAGTTAGCGGTATGGTGAACTTGCAGTTGCGCCGGAACGGAAGAGATGCAGAATACTCAAGCGGTCTGACAATGGAGGTCAGTGAGCTTCCCCCAAAGATTTTCATCGAGACCTATACGGTTCGGAAGAGCATCGAGTAACGATTACAACAATATAGTTTGTTTTTGCTACCTGCAAATGGGTGGCCCAAAAAAGACAAAAAATCTCTATGTATAATATTGTAATAGTAGTTAAGGGCGAGAGGGCTTCTAGGTCGTAACCACTTCGTGTAGTGACATGGTGGCTCAGTCGGTAGCATGCAAGGCTTACAATCTGATGGTCGGGGAGCGGTCCGTTTGCTGGGCTTTTCTTTTGCCTTCATACGCTAGAATCCAAATTAGGCTCCTTCTGCAATTTTGTCGCAGTTGCTGGACAATATCGCGTTTGGGAGGAGAATGACCAATGGAGTACGCAATAGGGACAATATCTACTAGCACTTATGCATGTGCCCCATACCTACCATAACCAACCAAAATCGATCTCAAATTCGGAAACTAATGTCAGATTCGTGATCAGCGTCCCGAATAACCCCCGTAGGCAAACTTTGAGCTAAATCCGTGATTTCGACCCAACCAGCCTTGCTAGTGTCAAGTGAGTAGCTGTATTAAGATCCACTTGCTGAGAATATTCTTTGTTCTATTGTCCCACTTTTTCAACTCTAAAGAACAGAGACTCGGTATTGGATGCGTTTTTTTTTCATATTCATCGGGAACAATAGCGAGGAGGACGATTGAAACCGCCGCCTGCTACGGAGTCCGTATAGCTATGTGCTTGTAGGAGGAACAGATATTTTTGTAGTAAAAATATTTCACTACGCACATTGGCGCGCTAAAAATTGGAAATGGTTAGTAGAACAGATGACCATGAACATACTGAGTAACTAAACAAAAGCACAAATGGTTAGTAGAACAAAAAAACACTTTCTACAGAACACGATACCTTTTGAGTTCCTGTTTTTTATTTAATCATTTCACCTTGATTTTTTCTGATGAATTGAAATTTGTGACTAGTTCTAAGACTCTTCATGTGGACAATGCTACGATTCTTATTCAGGTTGAAGCTCCCTCTCTCAATGTCAGAAATGTCCCCTTCACCGAATAGAAATCCAGAGTAACAACTTTGCTTACCTCGAGAAGAGAAGAAGGGATTCGAACTCGCATCTCGGGCCTCAGAATAAGTGCTTAAGACTATCTATCTGATTGTATCCCTTTGGGTTTCACTTTCAAGCAGCTGCAGACAGGCCAACCATCCGAACGCCACTGCCTTTCTTCCCTTGTTCCCCAACCTACTCGATCTTTACCTGGACCAAACCCTTCAAATCTCTTTGAAGACATCAAATATTGAATAAGATTGTTTGCTGCCATGATTGTATGTGAAGCACCACCTCATGAACGGTAGAATATTATTGCATCATAAATGCGGAGAGAAAATACAAATTTCAGATGGATATGGTAGTCAGCTGAGAGTGTGCATGTTACGTGGAGCTCTCTTTAACCTATCTCTCAATCAAACGAGTTTTTCTTTTAATTTTTCACCAGTTGCGGGCTCCGTTTTAGAAATAGTATGACATCCACGCTTTCTAAGTACTTGTTAGCTGCAAACACCCTGGTACAACTATACCAGCCGAGTTCATTGGAAGATCTGAAGAATCTTCACAGTCTTCACTAACTTGCTCTGCCGCGGTGCGGATGGTTTGCATTAGAAGTAGGGCTGAACCGCTATATATATATATATATATATATATATATATATATATATATATATATATATATATATATATATATATATATATATATATATATATATATATATATATATATATATACATCACTCATGATATTAGAGATCCACAAAATGCCCTCATGATTATTGTTTTCCCTCGCTTGCCTCAATGTTTTGTCTCCGTTATTTTATTAACTAATTCCAATCGTTATTCCGGTCGCACAGGCCGGAATAACGATTGGAATTAGTTAATCCTTCAATTAGTTAATCCCTTATAAGCTTCTTCACTCATCACATCTTTGGAGATAGACGAATAAAGTTCCCTTCCACCGTCAATCGTCTCTGCCGCTTAAGTCATCCTCAGCACTGGCTGGTTGTCTCAATCCACGCAGAAAACAGCGAAAGGACCGATAGGGCTGTGGTCTTCAACCACCAAACTATTCAACGGTTAGAGCGATGATGAGCCGACTACCCAAAAACGGTAATACTCGCTTAGATCTGACATTTCTGAAAACCGGGCACCGAACTATGGCTCGATCGCTGAGCAAGTGAGGCCCAATTACTTCCAACACCGCGTTGACAAGCCGACCGGTCAAGGTAAGCAAAGTTTAGGCATTGATCAGCTCATTGATCATTGACCAGATCATCCTCTTTGCAGGGGTAGGGGACGGCCAGCAAACCGCTGGGGCCCAGTAGCACTGCCATTAGGGTCGTGCACAGTCGACGACTAACGCGACACGACAAATCGCCGCACTGTTCGCCGCGCGCGAATGAGCACACATCCCTGTACGAGACGACGCCGCACACGCGGTGTCCTACTCGCCGCATGCGGCAACTTCGGCAACGCAAATGCCGAAGTCGGACGCGACCAATACGACACCGGCCGCTATCTCTTATCATTGCCGTGTCGTATTGGTCGTCGACTGTGCACGACCCTATTCAGTTGGTGAGCTATTGGACGATTGGATAAACACCTTTCAATTGGGCAGTGAAAGTTACTGCAGATGTTTCTGGGAGTTACTGTAGCTGTTTTCTTAGTTTTTAACCGTTTTCTTGTTTTCCTGCTGCCGCAAGCGCTTTTGATTCCGTACCTTCCTGACGGTTCTTTATTGTATTTATTGACAAATCGACGTAATAATTTAGCCTTTATTAGAAAGGAAACACTCAAATAAATCAAAGATCAACTTCTCTTTTTCATGGGTTGAACGAATACGTAAAAACAAAGAGTGCTTGTGATAATTCGTAATGAATGATGAAGACAAAGAAGCTTCTAGTTACCATTTTCTTCTTGAAACCGAAGAGCATGGAAACTATTGGATTAAGTGCACTATTCGTGCGGCTGTACATAAAAAGGACAAAATCAAATGAAAAAGCGCCAATATAAGGAGACACGCAAGCAATAGAAAACCACAATTCGAGGTGATGTGATGAGAGAAGACCTGAATTCCAAAATAGAAAAGGACCAACGAGATTGCCCGAGCGCAGTAGTACAATGCGAATCTCTGCAGAGAGTGTGTGACGATCTCTATAGCCTATTCTAAGCACCAAATCACGAGAGATCAATCAGTTGTGAAGACGAGAATTCATCGGATTCGACTGGCTGCCAATGATTCGACGTCTGGCAAAGTCTCGCAACGGTTGAAAAAGACCATTTGATTGTTGTCGTGACTTCGCGTACGCTGAAGATTTAGCAAAATCGAAAATACTTCAGATTGTGGGAATAATAAGGAGTAATAAGCGCGTCAAGGGCGTGCGTGGTACAGCGGCAAAAGAAGCTACTAACACCCGCACCGTCGGGCGATCGATCCCGGCTAAACAAGCATTCCATCCCTCCTGGACCCACATTCATCATTGGTCAACCCCGATGAATCCCGAGATATAGCCTGCGAACGGAACGCACCTTTCTCTGCGCACCTTCCTATGTTAAACGCAATCTCTCATCGACTCTGCCGGATCTGGTTGTGGCTGCGCCGCGGTTTCGGAGACCGCCCGTCCGTTCATGAATCTGGGCCCTGGCTCAAGTACCAGGCTTGGTTCAAGGCTTGTCTGGGTAGGCAAAGGCACTGACTTCGTATAGTGGCTAGCCCCCGCAAGTCACTGTGGTTCTTCAGTTCTCATTCTGGCTGCTAGAAGTTGGTGGTTGGAGATTCTTTCGTCTTCTCCTTTTATTCTTACTTTTTGACGATTCCACTTACCATCTATGTTTTAAGAGTTTCCACGGTTGATTGTCGTACCAAACTCTTTCACTTTTAGCACGCCTTTGTCCGTAGTAAAGGTAAGGGTGCCAGCGTTGATCAGTCCCCTATTGACGCGCCGTGCATTTGTGTTCCATTCAGGTCGTAGAGGCATAGTAAATGCGTATTTAGCCTATACAATGACCTGCGGGGGCCCGCCACTATACTAGGTCAGTGTCTTTACCTTCGCAGACAAGTCTGGTACCAATTTACCCCACCCCGGAGGGATGGAAGGCTTGGATAGCCCGTGCCGAGATCGATCGTTCGACCGTGCAGGTGTCAGCAGCGCCTCTTACCACTGCACCACGCGGGCCCATGTCCGTAGTAAATTAATTAATCCGTAAAGAAATAAATAAATATTCACCCTCTGATAAGAAAAATGAAGCTCACCTTTGTCGTTTCCGTTTATCACCGGCAACGTTAGCGACTGTGGTATTGCTGAAACTAAAACAACACCAATACACATGTACAATGAACCAGAGCGAACTAGCTCTATATCAATACAAGCCTCTAATGACAAGCGACAGAGGAACCTCATATAGAGTGGCGGCAATACGCAAAATATGCACGACGAGAACTTACTGGAATTCTTTAGATTGTGTATTCATATGCCTTGATCTGTTCTACAACAGTCAAACCACCACTAGCGGTTCTTTGCTTTTCATTCTCTGTGAATGCCTCTAAAAACAGCTGTTTTACGGATCTACACTTGGCGTATTTCTCACTAAAGTTTATGCGCTATCACGTAACTATCTAGAGGGCTAAATAGTTTAGGATTTTACGTTCCCATATAGCTTTGTTGTTGTCAGTTTTTCCGTAACTACCTTTCTCTTGACTTTAGATGGAGTCGACTATATAGATAGTTATAGACCCGCCCATCGTTTCACTGGACACCGCATTTATCGAAATTATCAAAATGTTGCTTAATTAAATTATCAACGATCATACAGCCACCATTATCGATCCAAAAGAAATGAACGGAAGAATAATATCAGCACTTTCTCAAAGCGGACGAAATTTCAAGCTTTAAGCATTCTGTTTTCGGAGACTTCTGCGTATGATCCACTCTATGTACATATTTCAGATTGTAACACCATGGCGAAGGAATGGAAAATGCCTCAGGGCAGAACAGTCGACTTTGCATGTGTCTACCTCATGAGACAGCGCTGGAGCTGCCACAACAACTTAGGGAAAAAACAGAGGCTTAGAGCATACGGGTAGGTACTTCACATTTCCTTATCACGATATGCAGCATATAGAACAATTTCTACTCAAGAAAGAGAACAATTCGTTGTCTCAATAGCCACTGAAATATCTTCGCCTAACCAACTCGTTAGGCAGAATAAATTAATATTGAAAGTATTAACATCGATTCCGATATTTTAAAGAGGAGGGGACTTAGCGATTGTTGAAGAAAGTCTCGACGAATACTGGATTCATCCACCATAGAGATCTGATGGAATAAGTAGACAGATGGGATCAGAGTACGTAAGTCTTCTCGGCTCAGATATCCATCAGAGATATTTTCCCATTTTTGTTTTCTTTGGAAAGAAGGGTTCTTTTGATGAGCGGGGGTTGAGCGAAACTGTTGATTGAGTGGTCGCATTTAGATTATTACTGATTATCATTTGGATTTCATTTCCTTCCAGGCTCTGATAAAGGGGATCCAGCCGAATCGCTGGCCAAGATGAAGGATAGCAACTTTCTCGAAGAAAAAGCAATTTCGAATCCAATGCTATAGCGAATTTCGTATAAAGTCGGACAAGAAGTCACGATGGGTGAAAGTGCGTGAGCCAAACGGGTTGTTTTGCTTTAACTACACAATATTGTCGAAGGGGAAAGCAGAACACGAGAACTGTGCAGCAGCCTAATTACACCATAATTACCCTAATTATTCTCGGTAAACCTGTTGAGTTCCACTTTTGCTGCTCTTATTAGAATAATGACAAAATACGAGACCTTATCAAAATCGAATCATCCAAGGTAAGCAACTCACTAAGTTCTGTGACCGGGCTGCTTTGATCGGACGATGACGCTTTATCGTCGATTTCTCTGTTTGCGTGCCGATTTCTGAGATCTGCTGCTAGGCCCACCTATAACGCATGATGGAGAATTCTTAAGAATAACAATGAATATTGATTTTCAAATCTCTCTCTTCTGGAAACCTCGGCATGTTGTTAGACATCTTGAATGCTGCTGTTGGGCCATTCTCTTACAAGTTGACCAAGAATTCTGGGGGAGATGCGAGGCTAGACCGGGTATTTCTGTAAGGTCAGGGAATTTCGAGCCCGCTTCTTAGGGCTCTGAAGACGACGAAAGGGTCGAAACTTCTGGCAAAAGTTAAGTTTGGTCCACCTTACTAATCTCGTTCGACACAGCGGTATTCAAGAAGTAAATGTTGACAAAAAAGGCTATGGCATTTCACTTACCTTCATACGCTTGATAAGTATTCGGAGGACTGTCCGCCACACAATGATCACTCTGTCCAATGTAGCGTGGTTATTGAAGTAATGATCCTTAAAAGTGCAAAATTATGTAATAAAATCTACACACTACGACTAGCTCAAATGAGTGACATAAAAACGGCTATTTACGAATTACTACACTTTGTTCCACTCTGGGGGACGCAGTGGTGCAGTGGTAAGAGTCGCTGCTGATACCCGCACAGTAGAGCGATTGATCCTGGCACGGGCTAACCAATTATCCACCCCTCCGGGACGGCACCAGTACCAGACTTCTGGGAAGGTAACAACGGCGTCTTTACCTTTACCATACACTTTTTTGTGTATAACAGCAAAAAATGGTCGGTCGGTGAGACTTACTCTGACAGTGTCGGAAACAAAAACAAAAAAAAATAAGTAAATTACCGAGTTTAGGACCCGTCGGAAGTGAAACAATGTGCATTCGATGAACACGCCCCAGTGATGTGCTTTGAAGCCACGCGTGTCGGCTAATCGACCGTGAACTTTTCCTAAAAATATGAGGTTGTATTGATACTAGATTTATCTCCTCTCTAGGCCGTCTAAGATTTCCGAACTTTTCGAAGAATTACGAAAAATTTCGTCCTGTATTTTGCAGGCGGTTTGCTTTCAGTATCCGAATCATTTTTAGTTAAGACTGCGGTAATGTTAGCAATTAAATGTTTGATGTTGGCTACACTAGAAGCCTTGATGTCACTTGGTCGATCAAACCCTGATCTCGTTAACCTATCGATTTTCGATAACGGGCTCATCTCGGACGGCAACGGCTTCCCATCACCCGAAAATATTCGTAGTCAAGGAGTGGCATGTCACTCCAAGGGCAACATTGAGATGTTCCCGAAATTTGAGCCTTGAGCGATACAAAAATTCTAGAAATTCAGCAATAATTTTGAACGGGCTGATGTTGTCCGTTCAAAAAGTTCTGGGCACGTTCCAATCCGCCCATAATTTTGCCTACTTTATGCTTCAATTTTACTTTCATACTAGAGTATAATAGAGCCCAAAGGTGACATCTGACATCGATATTAATTAGATATAAGTTACCGAGATTGTCGCACAACGGATCTAATGACGATGGGTTGTCGAGGGCTTTCACGACAGATTCCAGGACCTGAAACGGCACTAATCACATTATTTCTTATTTTTTTATTTTAAATTCACTAAACTGTGACAAAGAAAACAAATGGGAAACGCATGAAGAATAATTGACACTAATGTGCTTCTACATCGACAACAACGTTAACTAAATAATAGGAAAACAAAACAGATTCTGATGAAAAATGGTTTTTCATAGCTCAAGAAAAACAAATAAATGACCAACAAAGTTTTCATGGCTAAATATAATACAGTTCTTTGCCGGATCGCATGCAAGGAATAGTGCTTGATTATTATAACCTTATTGGTTATTTATTTGTTTTTCTTGAGTTGCGAAGAATGTGAAATGCACACGAATTTTCGGGTCCCCGTAATGTTGTTGAAACACCATTAGCTCTTCAAATAGAGCAAAAAATCACTAGCCTTTTCATACGACAATTACGCAAGTATCAAAAACTTCCTTTAATTGAGAAACTTGAAGTTCAATGGTATTGAAGAAATCGTTCCAAAAGTATTCACGTACGAAGAAACAAAACGACGGCCAATTTGTTTTTTTCACATTTTTGTTAAAACTGTGCTCTAATTTCACTTTAAAATAACGATACTGCAAAGTAAACACGGCTAACCTGCATGAATCTGAGTGCATGGAACTCCATTTCACGCGACCGTTTGTTCTCTACCGTCCCTGTGATCCTCATGAAAGGGAAAAGCTGAAAGGAGAGCTCTGACACTAGAAAGTCATAAAAATGACAAAATTTAATACAGCATAAAAGCATGTATAAATAGAGGGTGCAGAAGTAGGTCAGTAAAATTATACTGATACAAAAATCAGTCCGATTACACTTGGAGCTAAAGGGAGCAACTGAAAATAATTAGACGACCAATAACAAATAAGGGTGGAAAATATTGAGAAGTAAAAAACTCACAAAACCTTGAAGAAAAAGAAATTCAGACGTACCTGCTTCGTATCGGGACTCTGATTGAATATCATATCAAATATGCAGTAAGCGGTGTCGGTGAGATTCTTCTGCAGCACTGCCCAACTCCTTCTCAAAAGCTCTTTGTCATCGAACGAGATCTTATCGAGTAGGTCCATCTAAAAAAAATTGATGAAAATTATAGTCATGTGACCGTTTTGAAGACGTTTCCAGGAACTTACAACGGCTGGCTATACCTACACGTCTGTGCTTCATAGTTTGTATGTCACCTGGGTTTGTTCCCCCACGAGATCTCTTCTCCAAGTCCAATTAATCTTTGATGGACAGCCTAATGGTCCCCATCACTTTAATAAACCGACAGGAAGCAAAAGGACCGATCAAATCTTCTCAACAACTCAACCGTGAAAAGTTGAACTTTCGAAGGGCTGTATCCTAACCAATCAAATTGAGGTAAAGCGGGCGGCGTTGATCAGCTCCTCAGGGCGCGCCACGCATTCATGTTGCATTCAATATAGTAGAGGCATTGTAAATGCGTTCTTGGCCTTTACAATGGCTCACGGTCGCCAGCCGCTAGATCATGTCAGTCACCTCCAAAGACAAGACCTTCACCTCCAAAGACAAGACTGGCACCAATTTATCCGACCCAAGAGGGTTGAAACGCTTGGTTAGCCCTGAGGGGATCGATCGCTTGTGCGGCGATTTATTAAATAAAAAACGAGGAAGAGCTGAAACAAATACGTGCCATTGTTAGGGAAGCTAAATTACCGGCACCGGTTTTTTTTTGAAACACCGTCGCCCCAGCAACCACGGAAGTATTTATAAGCATAAGTGTTTCCGGAATTAATGTTGGCTATTCCGACTTCCGGCAAGTTGAATCTTCGACGAATTTGACTCCTTTTGCAAGGTAGAGAACAGATGCTTCTAATGGAAGTTGAGAGGATGAATTTTCTAGAAGACTGACAAGGAGAGGAGGTATAATATATCTCGGATAGCTTTCCGTCTCCTGATAAAACCCCGGATTCGATGGCTATTATACGTCATCCGTCTATAGTCGTGGTGGTGGGTATTGATCTCATTAGGACCAAAATACCTGCCCATAGAAATCGTTCGCAACCGTTCAGAACAACCCAAATTGCAGTTACGGCGGCAGAGGCTAGGGTCGGAACTCATGAACGAAACCGCCGGTGAATGTCACCGGCGGCTCACCGGTCCGTTCACCGCCAAAGTGACTCACCGCGCATTGACGAATCACGTTTTGTCGGGTAACCGAGGCGAATATCATCAGCCGGCCGTGCAACCGGCCGGTTAACTGTTTCTGAATCCCGATCCAGTTTCCTTAGGAGTATTAAATTTGCCACCAGCGAGATGCTGTGAAGAGAGCGGGATGGATTGCTACCCAACTGACACAGAGCTAAGGGTGCTCTAGTGGTGGACGAACGGTCGGTTACTCTTCTTCAAATACATTCTCATTACATTTATTACGTCAATAAGGATGGTACCGTGGTGCAGTGCTAAGAGTCGCTACTGACACCCGCACAGTCAAGTGATCGCTTTGATTGGGGCTTATCAAGTCCTTATTCCCTTTAGGATTGGTTTAATTAGTACCAGATTTGGCGGCGCGTTCTTAGGGGACTGATCAACGCTGGCAACTTTTCCTTACCTTGACAATTTTTTCAAATCATCACAAGCACTAGAGTAGATTCGGATTTTGACGAGGTAACCTAATAGGTTACTAACGACGAACTGTCTTCGGGCCCGCTGAAGACGGCAAGACGGTCGACACGTTCAACCTAACAACCTCAGACAGATTAAACCCAACGATTATATCGGAGAGGATTTCAAGAGAGAAACGAGCAACACCGCGTAAGACACGGGGTTTAATGGCAATCACCACGTCGAGCGGCACCACGCCGACTAAAGGCTGTTGTCGTTAAATGTGGTTAATGGTAGCTGGGTGATCTGGAAAAGGGCCATCTACCTACAATTGGCCTGCAAAATCATCGGCAACCAGGAACAACAGCCAGCAGAATAAATACGGGACCAAAGGTATAGAACGAAGATGTTTAGCTAGAAAATGAGGCCTCAGAAGTATTATAATATGTAGATGCTGTAATGATGTTGGGACGAAATCGTGTGAGATTAGTATCAGATCATTGCATGTTCGAATCCAACCTGAGCCGCGAATTTGCGATGATCCTAGCATCATTCACAACGTTTGCTCCTAGTGAAGTTAGTAACCCAAAATGGTAATAAAGCAGGAATTTCATGATAACAGCTATATCTCAGACTTTTCTTGCTGAAGGAATAAGCAGACCTGGATTCGGTGACATGAATGGGGGAACATTTCAAAGTAATTTCCTTCTAAGTTTTCACCTTGCAAAAAACACCTCCAAGGTGCAAACTGGGCTCAAGAAAAAAAAGAAAAAATTTCCTTCATAGTACCATAACATTTCTGTATGACATGAAATACGGCGATACAAACCGCCCTATGATTGATAAGCTTCCCTTGAAACGAATTGCCGCAGGGTATGGCAGGATAACTAATGTTATACCCAAATCAAAAGATATGGTGCCAACTGTGGGTATAATGTACTGTTATCCAACATATTTTAACCCCCGTTTCATTAGATGCACTGGTAGCACCTATCATAGTAATGAAGAGTATCTAATACTTGGGACGGTTACGGAGCGATGGACACTAATCATCCTCCGTTGCTGTATTCTTTGTTACAATCACAGTTTACTAATAAACAGTTCGATTATTTGGTCTTGCTTGACAAACAAATTCCTGATACACTGTTTTTTCTGGAGTCTCTACGAAATCTAGTGAAGCAGACCAATAAATACATAAAATAGTCACTAAAACCCAAACGTTCAAAGCTCTAGTTCAAACCCATAAATCAATGAACTGTAATAAAAAGCTAACAGCAATACCGTAATATTCTGGTGTTTATGAGAGCGAGCCCTAGCCCACTTTATGCCGACAACAATTTAAAAAGTAAGAAGTATTGATCAGTCCCCAAAGAATACGCCACGCACTCTTCTTTCTGTCAGAATCGGCCGGATTGAATATTTGTATTTGGTCCATTGCGAGGGTTAGCTAATGCACATGAAAGGGTATTTACCCCTCTGGATTGCGCTCAGGATCTTTGTACTGTTGTAAGGGTAAGAACTGAAGGTAAAGGAGTCAGCGTTGATCACTCCTCTAAGGACGCGCCACAAATTTGCCTTCCATTCAGAATTGTAGAGGCATGGTGAACGATTATTTTGCCAATACACTGACTAGCGGAGACCAGGCTCTATATCATGTCAGTGTCTTTACCTTCTCAGAGAAGGCCCAGTGCCAATTCACCTGACCCCGGAGAGGTGGAAGGATTGGTTAGTTTGGCCGAGGACCGATCCCTCTACTGCGGATGGAAGCAGCGCCTCTTATCACTTCCCTCATCAATGGAAAAGGGAAAGTAGCGCTAGTACTAAAAAATATCAAGCAGATGATCGAATATCACCTTTGTAATTTCGTAGATTTGAATCGCTTGCAGAGAATCCATAGCGAATAGGTGACGACGAAATGGAGCGCAATTCATGTTGCCGGCGGCTAGTGGAGTGGAGCGAGGGTGTGATTGAAGTGCTACGGCATCAGCGACAATTGCTTCGCCGAATACTAACACCTGTGCCCGATTCTAACAAGCGTCACACCTCTCGTCAATAATCATTATCGCGATTAATCTAAATTTACGACATTTATAGCGTCTGCGGCTACGATTACCCTGTTGATTAACCCACTCTTTGCACCGTTTCTCTGTGTCGAACCCACCAGTTTTGCTTTGGATTGGGAACAGACCAATGCTGGCTAAACAGCTCTGTTATTCTTCGCCTCTGGCTCTGCTTGACCTACAATCTCACATTTGTGCTCGTGCTCTTTATAGTCCAACGTAAGATTATCCGGAGTTTTCCTATCCTTATACTTCGACAAATGAGTCCGGTCGAGCGATAGATCCTAGTCCGGGCTAACCAACTTTCCGTCCCTCTGGAGTCGGGAAAATTGGTACCAGACTTGACTTGGTGAGACAGGGAGGGCAAAAACACTGACTTGGTATAGCGGATGGCCCTTGCAAGTCACTGTGTAGGCTTAATATACGCAAACACACTGCCTCTACGATTCGACATGGTAGACGAATGCATGGCGCATTAGTACGAAACTTGCCAGCGCCGACGCCTTTAGATTTTACCTTATACCCTTACGTGGCCAGGGTAACTTGGTACCAGACTTGTCTGGGATGGTATAGACACTGTCTTAGTAGAGCGGGTAGTCTCCGTAACTCATTGTATAGGCCAAGTACGCATGAATCATGCCTCTACGGTTCTGAAAGGAAGACGAGTTCATGGCGCATCTCTAGGAAACTGATCTGAACTGATTTTACCCTTTCTACCACTTTTTCGATCAATGTATACAAGGAATCATCCAGTACATATTTCTAATGTTTGTTCACGAAGGATTTGCTGATTGTGGGGCAATCAAGCATGCTAGATTTCCACTCAGGGAGAAACTACACGAGTAAATTTAAGAAAATGCTGAGCGTACTCAAAAAACGAATTCCGGCTAAGATGAAAAAGGAAGGAAAGTGAATGATGAAACAGTGTAACAATTCTCATCGTCGCTGCTTTTTTAGTAACCGAACAACCATATTTTTCGATAACAGTCTAATCAGTAATACAGAATACTGCCCACATGCCATGGGGTCGATAGTAGACGGTAGACGTACTTTCCATTTTATTGAAAGTAAACACGGTTCAGAGCGTTAATAAATGGGTGCACTACAAAAAGCACAGTAGAACGTCTACTAGACATATTTATTGCTAATGAGTTCTGCCCAGAGTATCAGAAATTAGAATAATCATCATGAGAAAAGCAGGAATAGATCATAAAAATTATCGAACGTTTTAGGCTACCCAAACCACCCAAACCGTTTGTTTTCTCCCTTCTACGTCTTCCATTCTAGGAATACAGTGGCGCAAAAGTAAGTGACGCTACCGAAATCCTCTTGAGTGATCGACCCACGTCAATGCTAACGAAGCTTTCAATTCCTTTCGGAGTAAAGTAAGTTGGCACCAGGCATGTCTGGTAATGTAGAGGCTGGTACTCAATATAGCGGCTGGCCCACGCAAGTCATTATGGAGGCTAAGTATGAATTCACCATACTTCAACGATTTGGAATGGAAGCCGAATGTGTGGCGCGTCCATGGGGATTGATTAATGCCGACAGCTCTATGTTGACCTTTTACCAGTCACTGTGGCTCTCGGTTTTGGGGTTCTTTGAAACCACCTATTTATACAAAATGTGGAAATCTAATCAATAAGCAATTAATATAATAATTGTGAGAAAGAGTAGCAAAATGTAAGGGAGACTTTAAAGTATTTCAGGGCGCTTGATCACTTAGTGTGCGCCTCGTAGCTAACTCCATCTCGGATAGGCACAAGCTTCTCGGAGATGCAGTGGCTTTTAGCGGCGAGCCAAATGAAACACGAAATTACCCAGAAATTACAGTACAGGACGGGCCGCATCGACAAGGCAGTTTCTTGCGCCGCAGGGTGCCTTTCTTGGAGTCCACGCGTGGTGACTCGGACAGAGTCAACCTCAGTTAATTTACGCCGCATGCCCAACGGGGGTCCTCACGTGGTAGCCCGACCGAAAACAGAGCCTCGTCGAGAAATGAGCAATCAGACGAGGAATCGAAGAGGCAAGGCACCGAAAATCGAGAAGTCAAAAAATCGCTCGGCAACAAAATCCACGAATATTGAATATTTGTATATGATAAGATGGAGCTCGAGCTACTTAGTTCAATTACATACTTATATTTACGAATTCATGAATTTTTTCAAGAAATATAAGAAAACGGCGGTTTCTGCGCGAGAAGGCCCTGTTTTATCGTTGCGGTAAGTCCGATACTGTATTTCATTATTGGGACGGGACAGGGTAAAAGCATCATTTAAAAAAAATAAACCTGAGAGAGGTATATTTCGAACGATAAATTTTTTCGATTTTCTTCTCGTTGATAGTGGGTAATGTGCAAGAAGACCATAAATGGAGTGCGATGAGGTGGTCATTACGAACACGAATAGCTACACGTCTAAGCGATCTAAAACCGAATGAGATTCGAAAACAACTTTCAAATGTGCCGTTGTTATTCATGCGAACGTGTAAGCCTCGCGTGAGACAGGAATTGTGAATGGTTTTTGGACATCCACTGTTAGAAATAAGCATAAAATAAACGAAGCGTATAAATGTAAAAAAAATCAATAAGTGAATTAGAGTGATTTTTCAAATGTATGCACTGCATAAGGTGTGAAAATATAGTATCTTTTGTATAATCAATGTCTCTCTGAAACAAATGAAATATACAGAAGAATAATTTTCGAAAATAAACGTGCGTAGCAACTATAGTATAAGGGCCGAACCGCGTAAAGGAAATTATTTAGCAAAACAAAAACAAAAATGGAATTTATCGTTTGAATTCCCTCAGCAGTGCCCGAGGGAAATTAGCAATCCTGCTCCGAAAAGCACAAGATAAAGCAAATAAGTAAACTAATAGGCAAATAAACACAGATGGGAGGTTGCGTATAAAATCGTCTCCATTGCCCACCAAGCAACAGGTCGTTGAATGAAATCTACTCTTTGGGATTCCCTAGCTTGCCTTCAAAAAACTTTCTCACTTAAAAAAATATCAAAAAATAAGAGAACAAGAGAATTAAAAATGAGAGGCTGCACGGAAGATTGTCCTAAGTGGCGAAAAATACTTTAGTAGAATCGGAGCTTTTTCACATCTCTTCGATGATATTTGAATATTGAGCAGTTGCCTTATTGGGCCAGGTTTCCAGAATTTCAAGACCTTTTTTCCAGTGGATTCAGTGTAAATTTCGTCTCTGGAAGAGCTCTCTTGATGTGAACGTTTTTTGTTTTTTTCTATTTACCTTTTAAATACTGTCCATTTCTCACTATTAAATTCTACTGAAGAACAGATGGGACTCTCAACAACACTACGATGTGCATATAGCCTACTTCGGGTGTAGCTTTTCCGGAAGATGATGCTAATGAAACGATCTACCGAATATGCTACTTCCGCAAATTAGGTTTATTCTTTCATGCCTTTTTTTCATGCGCTTGATGTGCGCCATACAATATCCATGAAACCACAAAAACTGTATGAGACAGGAAAAACGAGGAATATGCACGAAAAAGTAAACAAATAAACCAATACAAAAACTGTTCGATGTTGTAAGAAATGTTTTCCGTGAATCACCCGAAAGTGTCTCGAAGCTTCTTGATATACTTTTTAAAACCGTAATCGATTTTGGTCGGTTCGCCATTGATACTAAATATGAACCTGAGAGCTGTGGCTACATGGACTTAGCACATTGTAACCACTCACTCAGTGAGCGTAGAAGTAAATAAATAAATAAATAGGTAAATAAATAAATAAATAAGGAGCAGGTAAAGGTGTCGGTGTTGATGAGTCCCCGGAGGACGTGCCGCCGGGTTGGTGTTCCTCAATTCAGAATAGTAGAGGCTTGGTGAATGCGTATTCGGCCTATACAACGACTTGCGGGGAACAGTCGCTACACCAAGTCAGTTACTTCACCATCCCAGACAGGTCTGGTACCAATTTACCCAGAGGGATGAAAGGCTTTGTTGGCCCGGACGTGAGTCGATCGACCGTGCGGGTATCAGCATCAGCCCCTCTTACCACTGCACCACGCGCGCCTACGAATAAATATCTAAAATAAGTACTTGAATCATATCGAGGATGACGTTGTTGACTGCAAGAGGAAGGTGCGAAAACGAGCGGGCTCTTAGAGGAGCTTGCAAAAGCGCGCAGCAATTTTCGGTCCAGAGACTAACCGCCTGGGGCAAGGAGTGGCTCCAGTCACACCCCATCTCGACCTATGTCCATCGGAGCTCTCTGTGAAGTGCAGATGTTCTCACGCCGTTTCCGTGTAGAAGCGCTTCGTCGAGAACTGTCGAAGATCATGTTCTCATCACATGGACGTCTACATCGACGGCTGCGCCCCTTAATCTCGCTTTCTGACGTCTCGGTGGGAGTCTATGTAATAATCAGACGACAAACTAAACTTGTTCTCTAGACCCACTACAATTCCTCTCGAAGGCACGAAGTTGAACGACAATCATTTTAATTCACTTCGTGCCTATTTTTGCACTATTTCGAATAGTTGTTCAATGGGGAAGTATAATAATAAGTATAATAATATTAATAAGTATAATAATAATGCAGTAATAAAGGACCCAAGAACGGAAGATGCCAGACCATCGATGTAAAAAAAAACGTCGTTCTCAAGTAGTAGTGTACTTTGATATCGATATACTGATATACTACTTGATATACTCATTTAGTTGTTATTGTTTATTTTTATTTTATTAGTTCATTTTATTGGTCTATGTTATTACATTTTTGCTAGATTTTACTTTTATTTTGATTTATCATAGTAGATCTTGAATATTATTGTATCCCGATTCTCTTCATATAAACCAACGACTGCCTTAGATAGTCTGAATCAAATTGTTGTCTGATTATTGTATTATTGAGAAATTATCGGTAAAAATATTATTCCACCATTTTGATAACAGATGAAATTTCGAACACTATCACTTTGCCTTTGTTCTGCTCATTTTCATACCCATAGGATTTCCGGAAGGTTGTGCAATCGAAGCGATTTTCAATGGCGAGCGATTTCTGGAACACTTCTAACATTGGTAGGAGGCGCTGCTGACACCCGGTCGAGCGATCGACTTTGCCTGAGGCTAGCCAAGTCCTTAATCCCCTCCTGGCTGGTTTAATTGCTCCCAGACTTGTCTGTTGAGGTGGAAACACTGACGCGATCTAGCGGCTGGCCCCCACAAGCCAATGTGTAGGCAAAAACGCATTCACCACGCCTCAACGAACATGAATGGAACACGAATGCGTGGCGCGTCCTTGGGGCACTGATCATCGCCGACACCTTCGGCTTTCTACCTTTCACATGTTTTCAGTTCCACGAATCTCGTGGTTTTTTTTTGCAACGGGTGGGATGTACATATTGGTAAGACCAAGAATTCCCCTTGAGCGGCATGGGACACAGCTCTACTCGCTACAAAAACACACTACAAAACACATCGAAAGTACAAAGTTTGTCGCCGAGCTATTGTGTTTGATTGACGATGTTGTACATAGCAAGTGCAGATGCAGTTCTGTTCTTCTAGATTCCATTACGTTTATAAGACCTATTGTAGTAGGGCTATTATTAGCCTAAGTTCATTGATCTACATCTGGGTGCACATTCATCATTGGTAAATCCTCGACAGACCCCGAGATATACCCCGAACGGCGTGCAAACCAAGATTCATGAACGCGCGCCGAGGTTTATCGCGGCTCTACCGCACCTCGCGATTAGCCAAGGTTTGGGCGACCTCGACGGTATCGAGCGGGTTTATCACCGACGGGGTTTCCGAGACCGCTCGTCCGTTCATGAATCTGGGCCCTGGGTTGGTTTAATTGGTGCGAGACTTTTCGGATACAGTGCGCAGTTCGACATGATAAGTTGAGCGGAGCCAATGGCTATGTCACGGTAATCTCCTCTGGAAGAAGTAAAGGTGAAGGGTGAAAAGTAAAGGTCCGGGTAAATTTGTACCAGACTTCTCTGTGAAGGTAAAAACACTGACATGGTATAGCGGCTGGCCGTTGATGTATTACACATACATTATTATTGTATTAGAGTGACACATACATTATTATTGTATTAGAGATTATACATACATTATTATTGTATTAGAGTGTATTAGAGTCAAGGAAACATGAACGTTTTGCGAGCTTTCAGAAGAAGACACTAGGGAAATCACTATTGAATCGTTGCGCTTTAACATTTCGGCAAACACTGAGCATCAAATTGATCACAAACAGCTATTTATGAGATTTGATGGGGGAGAGACGAGAAAGAACGTGAGGAGTAGAGGAGGAGATGAGGTTTATGAGAAAAGAAGAAAAATCGAAGTCAAGAAACAACGAAATTAGTGGGCAGGTGAGCACAGAAGAATGGAGAGGAGAATGAAGAACTTATAAAACCTTGAATAGTTTGGTGTTCATTTGGAAACAAGACAAAAAAAGCAAAAAGATAATTCCTGTAGTGATAATAAAAGGCAAGAAAAGGAAGCCAAATTTTCATTATAAAGTCGTGTACCTGAGGAAACACTGAAACGCGTCTACGATAGAGAGCCTCCATTGCACTGAAGGAGTGCGTGAGTAATGGATGCGGAGCTAATAGGGAGTTGATTTTTTATCAAACTATTGTTTTTTATCACCTGTCCACCTGTTCGCTAGGCCGCAGCAGCGTTCGCATGCGTTGTTACACATCGAAAAATATGAAGTGTAATTAAATCGTACCGATTTGAAATTAACTGACTTGAGTACGGTAGGTATCAAAAAAAAAAAATCCGACAGGAACGTTGAGAATCTATTCCTGGGAGGGAATGGTGAAGAAATGGGAAAGAAATGCACTTGCAGGAGCGTGTGTAATGGCAAAAGTTGCCTAGAAATTGCTTTCAAACAGAGTTTGCCGTTCTTTCCTTGACACAATCAGTTTGTGAATGTAAGAGGGGATTAGAGTCGCAGGCAAAAAAAGGAGGTAAAAAGGAATATAATGAGTAGTTATAAAGAGAATGGTAGAGGCGAGAACTGTGTTCGAAGCGCCAACGACGGGTTTTAGAATGATGTTTTTAGAATGATTTGTTTTGCTTTTATTTTGATGATGTGGTTCAGATCGAATCAAAGAGGAGAAAAGCAGGTCGGCACCCTTCATATTTACTCGTTTGTAAGAACAAGTAGACGAGTGTCGTTCAAGGACGCGCCGTGCATTCGAACACCATTCAAAATCTTAGGGACGGTCTTGGGGTCGGCTCTCGGCTTGAACACAACAAGTTGTGTTTAGCAATTGACTATGTCACGGTAATCTTCTTTGGTCCAGGTTTGGAAAAAGTAAAGGTAAAAGGTAAAAAGTAAATGTGTCGGGGTTGATCAGTCCCCTAAAGTCGCGCCAATCGTTCGTGTCCCATTCAGAATCAAAGCGACATGGTGAATGCGTATTTTGCCTATACAGTGACTTGCGAAGCCAGTCTTTATACCAAATCCATATATTTACCTTCCCAGACAAGTTTGGTGCCAATTTGCCCGACTTCAAAGGGGTGAAGGGCTTGATTAGCCCGGGCGGAGATCTATTGCTCGACCGTGTAGGTGTCAGCAGCGCCTCTTACCACTAAACCGTGCAATCCCTCACGGAATAAGTATTGATAGGAATTCAGACCCAGAGGACCAAACATTGCAAACATCTTTTTCGAGGACCTCGAAATCCACTTTGAAAGTTATTTTTTCGCTGATCCGTTACATTTCTCTAATTTTCGATGCAATTTTCGTTTCGATAAAATTTTTGTGATTTTCTTGAAAAAGGGAGTGAGATGTATTACAATAATAAGAGACTTCTAATAAATAAAGATGTTTTATGTATTAAAGGTGTGAGATGTATCAGTAGGAGAGTTCTAATAAATAAAGATGCAATTGAAACGAAGCTGTAAAAAATAGTCCTCTAACCCTTTTTCCAAATACAATCAGCGATATTGAAACAAACAAACCGATTCCTCATCATCAGAACCACGAAAGTCGTTGTTGTTGTTGCTGACGTTGCTCCTTTTTCTACAAGGTAATTCCATCGAACCGCTCAATCTATACTCTTCGAACATCTGCTTGTTTATGGCTTACTAGGCTCGTTACTGTTAACCTGGAAAAGGCATAATCGAGATCGATAATGATGGTCGGGGATGAGCAAAACTCACGAGAAAAAATGGAGAAGCTCAGAGCTCTGATAAAACATGGGCTGATTCTGAGTGTTCAAAAGTTTCATTTTTTGGCAAAAATCATAGCACGCAGAGTTAGAGAAAGAGAAAAATTAGTCTAGTACTTAGCAGAAGATAGGAAACGGAGAAATCAGTGATAGGAACATAAGGTGAAGGGCAAATTTAAGGTTTGAAAGTAAGTGCCCAGTACATAACTGGGAAAACCATCGGCTGAGAAGCCTCTAATAACCCTAGAAGTTTTAGCCTACGAATAGCCCAAATTTGCATTAGAGGTGATTTCTGAATGAGATGTGGAGAAGAATTCATTAGTGGTATACTGTCCGAACATAGCCCCATTCATCTACTCGGCAGCAGGGTTTATTTAGGGTTTACCCACGTCCAACGTGGTGTCTAACTCAGCTCACTTCGACGCGGCTAGGGTTCTGAGATACTTAGAAGGTATGTAGAAGCATAATGAATTTCAAGTAAGTCCCATAAACGCCGAATAGACCCCGCCGTGCATTGAGGAATCGGGACTAGAGGCCTGCCCAGGGTAAACTTCGGGTTTATTTCTAGTATTCATTCCATGAAGCAAGCACTATGAGTGAGTGGGTTGGAAATCAGTGCAACGAGTTTTCGGGAGAGTGAGGAGCCTATCTCCCAAAGACAACCGCGAGTGAAGGAAAACCGCCGAAAAAGGTGACTGAATGCTCTGAAGTTCGCTCAGTGGCCTCAGGGGAACGTCAACGTCACGAGCTTTCTCGAATATGTGGATGTTCTACGAAGCGATGCTTGTGATGCAGTAAAAAGGAAATCCAAAGTGGCATATCGGCAAAACTTTCCGACGGAACAAATGGAAAAAATTCCATTTTTAAGAGGAAACTCAACTAAATATTACCTTACCACCGTCAGAAGCAGTGGTCTTCCTGGATCCCAAAGGGATTGATCCCATCAATCGTGTTTTTACACAAATCGGCAGCTCATGCGTTACTCGTGACAGGTGGAATGAAATTATCAAAGAATTTAGGAAGGGATTTCGTTGAATTTGAGTAGCAATTCAACCAATCCCAACTGATTTTTAATTGAGTTAATTAGTATCGTAGGAGAGCGATGAAGAGTAGAAGAAGGGGAAGAAAGGGCCGATAATCTTGTTCCAATTTTTAATCACAAAGAAAATTAGGGCACAAATGGAGAGTGATGAAAGCGGTAGCCAAATATTTTAAGAGCATTTTTCGAGGAGCTTTCGCCCTGTCGCTACGTATACCAAGCCAACCCCAACTTACCTGCCTAGGAGCCGAGAAGCTCTACCCAAGAATGAACTCTCAAGGACTTATCAATATGTATCATTGCTGAAACAATTTAAGTGGAGAAATCGAGCAGTTCAAGAAGTCTAACTGATTTTCAACTGAAGAGTAGAAGAAGAAGAAAGGTGGGAGAGAAAGCCGGTAATCTTCTTTTACTCTGTTTGGTTTTTTTCGTCTTTCGTCGTTTAGTAGTAGAGTTTCCGTTTGTTTGGGATTGTTGTTTTTATTTTGCTTGGGTTTTCCTACACGTGTAAAAACATACGTGTCTACAATAAATAAATAAATAAATAAAATAATCTTTTTCAAATTTCGAACAGGACGGAAATTTCTAATGAAAAGGAAAATTAGGGAACAGAGAGAGTGATGAAAAAGGAATGAATATACTAAGGGCATTTTCAAGAAGTATACCTATCCCATACCTTTGGTATAGATACCTATCCAGCAGCTCTAGCCAGGTAAGAGTTGATAATGACCGAAAGGAGAATAGGCTACACAGTAGGGGAGGATGAGTATGGAGGGCGCTGCCTCTGCGAGTGGCTGGCGAGTGCAAAGACCGCCCGGGCCAGAAGACCACGAAGCTCAAGAGTAATGAAAATAAACGAAGGAAACCCGATACGATGGCTGGTCGGCAACTTTAGAGCCGGAAATGAAAAGTGGCCGAGATGTGCTGGCTGAAAAATGCTTGCAGCTGCAAAAAGAGCTAACGAATATCGTGAAATTCTAGTTGTTTTATTACCGCGTTTTTGCGGATTACTATCGGGTACACTAGAATCGTGCTCAAATACCGCCCGAGGCGCGATTTTTGCGATACTTCTAACACCTCCATTACAACATCCACTTCTAAGTATTGAATACTGATAAGCAATGCAGAAGTTCTTCGAAAAATGCTTAAAAATTAAATTGAATATAAGATCGGCACAATTGAATAGTTCATTCGTTGTATGTCAATTCTTTGAAAATTTGGTTTCACCTGTCGCCTACAAATGAGATATTTTTAACGAAAATAATACTTAAATTGTTTGGTAAATTTATTCTTATTTTAAATGTTTTGTAATTTTATTCCACCTGTCACGAGTTACGCAAGAGCTGAAAATTTTCAACGAAGTTGTTATTGACGAAATCGTTCCGTTGGAGCCCAGGAAGATCAAGCGAATAGGCACCTCTGAGACTTGTAAAATATTATTCATTACACTCCAAATTAGCAGTAACCATAGCTCCTTATTTATTAAAAAAAAAGTTGGAACAACGGAAAGGTGATGAAAAAGCGGAGAAGAAGGCGACAGAGAGCGAATAGGAGAAAGAAAAAGGAGGAAGATGAATCCGGTAATCTAGATATTAGTAGTACGTACCTTAGAATTGGATAGAAAAACTCCAAAGAGAAAGAAAAGAGGCGAGAGGAGTGAGCGAGGTTTACTAAATGGGAGAGGTTACTAAATATGCCATGTTACCAAAAACTGTTCTACGAAACTTCTCTAGTTTTTCCAAAGAATTTCACTTAAAGACTTAAAATAATCCTTGAAACAGCTACAGAATTGTTTTATCGACTTGAAGGTCAAATGAGACAGTGTTTGTTCAAAAATCCACTTTATGTAGGTATACGCATCTGAGACCACAGTGTGCTATTCGATTTACTTATTACCACAAATGAATAAAAAGAATTTCATTATTTAATTTTCTTTTTGCCTCTGCCTTTCTTATATGTGCCAAACTCACAAAAAACCAATCGTTGTTATCAGTTCTATCCCGTGTTTTTTTCTTATTTTTGGCTAGCGACAGCTCACAATGTGCTTCTGCGAACGTGTATGATTTTTCTTTCCAAGAGGAATCCTCGAAATTGTCCAGTTTCTGTTTTCGTCATCACTTTTCTCATTTTCTTCAGTCCAATTTCAAGAGATGTAGGTTGGATGACAATAGAACGCCACAGGAAAAAGGAGCTGTCCATACCATTTTCACTTTGATTTGAACGTTTTCAAACCACGTCGGACGTTTTACAAACCAAATGGGATGTTTTGCAAACCATGTCGGACGTTTTCCAAGCCACAGTGGCTTGAGAACAATCCAAAGTGGCTTGAGAAGTGTCCAATTTGGTTTGAAAAACGTCCAATTTGGTTTGAAAAACGTCCGACGTGGTTTGAAAAACGTCCAATTTGGTTTGTAAAGTGCCAAATCCAAAGTGGAAATGGTGTATAACATGGAGTAGTTAGAGCTCATTACCAGTGGTAACGGTAACAAAGGAACTAATTAATTAACTAACCTAACTCGTTAGTTAACCACTAATTCCAATAAATGATTATGATCAATAGGCTATTTTTATGAACCTGCCGTTCAGCGAACTGTAGCTCGGTGCTCATTACATGATACTTCCGTCTGATGACATTTTGTTGGCCATTTTAATTAACAAAAATGTCTGGAACCGGCGCATAATCTACCTGACCGGTGACTTGACCAAGTACTTTACTCATAAAAAGGCTCAAGCTCAAAATGAAAGCTTCACCGAGCGAACACTAGTCAGGCAATCTGGCAGATGAACGAGCAGTTCTGCGGTGGTGAAATTCTCTTGAGAGCCTCAGGCTAAGTGAAAAGTGGGCGGAGACGAGTAATCATGCCGTCCTTCATTTAGGATAGTAGAGACTGCAGCAGCAGCAGCAGCAGCAGCAGCAGCAGTCGTTTTGTACTCCAACCGCACAAAAAACGAACTGCACAAGCGAATAAGATTGACAATCGTGTGTGTCCATGACAACACTGGTTCTGATTTAAGAAGCTAGCACTGAATAGCACAACGCCCCCATGAATTGGGGCTTTCCATCGGCCGGCGGAAGATCTGCAAAATAATTCCCACTCTTATGCAAAAAACCGCCTTCTAGTCAGACATGTTGTATACATCACTATTCCCTCTACCATACACTATGCGGGCCGAGTGCGGTAGTTTCAATCGGTCTAACTAGAAGGCGAATTTTTCTTCTACCTGTTAACGACCTAACTGGCAACACGTCTGCTATGCACTAAAGAAATCTGGAGTCAAATGCCCTCCGTCTATTCTTAAAACGGCTGTTTATGTAAATGCAAATGAGAGAGCTATTATCTCTTTAATTGAAAGGTAGTTTTCGGAACTTCAATATGCTTTCAAAAGAGAAAATCTTATGCTATCACATACCCAAATTCGATGCAATTCCATTCATTAATTGCTAATACATAGAATTTTATATGAAGGATTGTGCTATGATTTTTCCATTATGATTTTTTTTTGCTTTGACCACAAAAAATTCACGTGAAGAATCTATAGTTTATTAATGACTTGAAACTAAAAGTTGTAGCCTATAGGAACAAGCTAATCATGTTCTATCAGAGTATTGCAACCAATCAAGCAAAGCTCAGTGGTTTCTTCGGTACAAGCCACGATCTACGACGGCATTCCTTTATCTGTTTAGAAGTGGTAATGAATCTTTCATTCCTAGCAACGTATTCTCTACAATCGGTCTCTTTAAACGGGATACGATGAACAATAATCACTTTCTACGTGATAGCCTACCGTCTCCTATCTATCACCTCTCATGATAATGCCACTTATCCCGTTTCAAGAGACCGACTGTAGAGAATTCGTTGCTAGGAATGAAAGGTTCATTATCACGTCTTAACAGATAAAGGAGTGCCGTCGTAGATAGTGGCTTGTACCGTTTCTTCGATATATTCGTGTAAAAATGCATATGAAAATGAGTCGCAAATTTAGAAAAAAATCCCAACAAGGGCACATATTAGTGTATTTTCAATACAAGTTATTGAAACTGTCAACTGGAATAAAATGCCTTTTGGTTTCAGCGATCAGCACCACAAAAACGCAAGGTGACATACCTTTTCGCGTACTGTATCTCCTAATAATAATTGTTGAAAAATACATCTCATTTAGTATTAATTAAAAACGATGTCATTCCGTTGATGACAGTTTTTTGTCTTCCTTAATCTAGAAAAGAGGAACATAATCAGTTACGGTTATGTCAAGAGAACATTTTCTTGTCTAGCGACTTGTCTTTCTTGTTTTTAGCAAAGATTAGGTTGAAGAGTTTCTTTCTGCACCTTTTTTTATAACGCTATAGCTTAGCTAACTTAGCTAAAGGCTAACGGCTTTCGTAAAATGATATCCGCTCGAATGAGCACATCTTATTCAAATAGTATGAGAACATCTGTCAAAATTTCTCGAAGTCTGTGGGACCATTATTTCCAAGGAGAGAAAGCCCACCGTTTCTAGAAACAGCCCTTTAACTTGACAGTGAGGTAGAAACTTCCATTATTGAGAGAAACCCCCACTTTATGGAGGGCGTCTCTGCCCAAGGGTACACTGGAAACGACAGATGGGAGTGGCACAACTTCTGAAAATATACAAAAATGAGGGATCTTCCTTCGAAATAAGGGACTTCCTCCGTGGGAAGTACCCGTTCCGCATAAAAACGTCTAGAAAATTTTTGAACAACCATATATAAATAAAAAAAAACTTATAGAATGTGAGGAGGTCTCGGCATTTTCAGGGACTGCACAGCAGTAGCTCTTTGAAGCGCTACGTGACAATTTTTAGTGAAATTACTATGCAAAAAAAGCGATTTCGTCTTCAAAAATGAATTGACCACATCCTAATTTTATGGATTATCAACTTCCTCGTTCCTCTGTACGATGCCAGCGGCAAAAGCCGACGTTTCGGGTTCTAAGAGTGCCTGGAGAACTCCGGTCTCTTCATCGCTACCCGGTGTGGACTAGCTCAATGAACCAATCATCCAATCGCCGTTTTTATTAAGTCTAGCGCAGAGCAGAGATTTGGAATGAATAGGCGACGTAAATATCGCTCTAATTCCAATAAATGCGTTCCATTAGTTTTTAGGGTACTCCGAGAGGAGAAATCCAATTTCAAGCAGCTCTCGAAAAAGCGAGAAAAGCGATTCTAAGCAAAATTACCTGGTGCTGAGCACAGTGCCACGTCCAGTTGAAGAGTCAGAGGTAGAGGCAGAGGGGAAGGAATGAGAATGAGAATGGAAATGTTTACGAAGAAAGCAGCAGAACAGTGATCGAAAATGATAAGCCTTAAAGCTGCACATGACTCCATTAGAAAGCCGTTGGTAGTATTCCAGCGACTCCTATCTGGCGATCTTCACAACACCATAATGATTGAGTGCCGAAGCGAACGTTAAGCCGATGTCATTCTCTGTTTTGATTTGTTGCTCTGTTGCGTCTGCAAAACACGGAACTCCTACGTCATCATCATCATATAGTTAGCTATAAGAATCTATTGGAAATATGTAATACAGTACCGGACGTGCTACAGCGATAAAAAGGCGGCAGCGACGCTTTGCTGCGGCGAAAGGTGCCGTTTTTGGGGTTCACGCGTGATGACCTAGACATGGTCTACCTCGTATTCACTTACGCAGCATGCCCAACCGGGGTCCCCGCGTGGTAGCCTGGCTAGAGGCGGAGCCCCGTCGAGCGATGAGTCACCAGACGAGGCATCGAAACAGTAAGAAAAAAAGAAAATCGAGAGGTCAAAAAATCGCTTTTTAACAAGTTCTACGACTATTAAAATTTGCATACGAAAAGGTGGAGCTTGAGCTGCTGAGTTCAAATACAAGGTATTTTTTACAAATAAATCAGAGGTAAAGAAAATATAGAAAAACGGCGGTTTCTGCGCAAGAAAGCGCCGCCGGCGCCGTTTTATCGTTGTGGCACGTCCGGTACTGTAGTTATATGTTTGCATAGAACGGATAGTGCGCGCAGGGCTTACTCGAATATAGAGTGTGGGATAGACAGATAGTCTTCGTTTATAATTTTAGTAGCAGGCAACACTTGCAGCATCAAATATCATCGGGATCGTTTGACTTTCGCAGAAAACCACGGTTGGATGCCCAAACGAACCAAATTTAAGTTGTCATAAAAATCTTCCTCGCAATTAGAAATTTCTGTACCCTTCACTTTTTTTATGGAATTGCTACCAGAGTTTATTTTTTACTATTAGTATTTGACATGAATTTACCTATTAATCATCTGGGCCTGTGTTAGGCCAACAAGAGGCAGAAAAGGACATAGTGGAAAAAAGAGTCACAAGACTGCGAAATGTAAAGCCAGAATTCGGACTGTAAGACGTCGAGCTAACTAATTGACCACGACTGGACTTGACTCAGGAACAGAACAAATAGGTAAGTGGGAAACTATCTCTGCGCACAGCTCGTTCAGCTTTTCAAACCCGATAGGTAAATTAATAAGTGTAAGAATGTTTGGAGAGGTTTTCAAGCTATATTCGAAAATTCAAGCTTTACCTGCCGCACAACATCCAATGGTGACTCCGAGTCCTGGGGATTACACATGACATGCATTCACATGACTATAGTAATAACTCCAACCGACTTACGAGCGATGGATTTATATGAACAATGTTACCAGAGAGTATTAAATCCTCGGCCGCAAGTCACTCCATCGGAAGAACCCATTTAGCGTATTCAAGCACAGAATGAGCCGCTCCATCAAGGACTGTGGGCGAATTCTTACTTTTTACGGACCACAAAAGCGTCTACCTGCTTCTCTGTTGTCATGTTATGATTCCTTCAAATTTAAACTTGCTCTGGAGAAGACTGATGTGCTAAAAGGAATTGCTTTGGCAGATGTTATTTTGCTGGAGTGAACACGGCTTCTATGCGGAAGAGGCGTTAATGAAGAAGAGGTTACCTAACCAGTTTATGTTTTCGTTATTTTTACAACTTCTAGCTATCCATGTTACTGTCTACTGAAATTATCTAGTTCTAGTGCACTCCCGGGTGTATGAATAAGTAAATAAATAAATAAATAAATAAATAAATAAATAAATAGAATTCTCTGAGCTCTCTCTTCTTGAAACCTTATATACGACAATAATCCCATCATGCCGAGGTTTCAAGAGGAAGCCAAATAAATGTGATCCACCTAAATACCACTTAACTCGTTCGGCACAGCAGCATACGACAATAAATAAATGGAATTAATAATATAAAGAGCTACAGGGAATTGGGGCATCAAATGGAAAAAACTCGATGAACGTCATTCGTACTCAATCCGTGTTGGCCATGTTCCACGTGAGCACTAAATTCGATCAACGCCGGGTAATTTATTTAGCTCAAAAACGGAATTAACCGCGGATCTGGTTTCAAGTGTGCAACTATGCACATTGGACTGGGCTCACGTTCGAATTCTTTGATCGAACCTGATTCTGAGACGAGAAGGCTCCGAAGAGTAAGGAATAGGAGAGCAATTAGTGGAGGAAATGAGAAGCTTACTTACGTAAGACGCCCGACAAAATTCTGACGAATTCTAGCGTTTAGTTAAGGAGAAGACGAAGGAGGTAAGTGAACTTCCCCCAAAGATTCCAATCGAGTCTTATATGTATAGGCCATTCACTTGTAGGCAGCAAAAACAAGAAAAAACGTTTTAATCGTCATGCGGTGCCCCAAAAAAACCATAGGTCTCGATGAGATTCATTCGGGGAAGCTCACTGACCTGAAGTCTCACGGCCAAATAAAGCTGAGACAAACATTCCAACCCCATTTTCTCTTCTTCTTTCCCTCTATTTTTCTCTATTCTTCTTTCTTCCATTTAACTTCCAAGTACTCTAGGGTTTATGAAGTGCACTATACAGATGTTTTAGGATGATTAACTTTGTCGGCTAGAGTGAAGTTCATCAATCTGAAAACTACGTCTAGGGCGGCATGCAAAGGGCAAACGCCTTTGCAAGGGGAATGAGTGTCGATAACGAGGCTCAAGCCTCATCCTCTTCCCACAGATTATTCATTTATTTATTTATCCATTTATCAACAAAATGTAAAGGTAAGGATGGTGATACTGATCAGTCTGGGACGCGCCACACACTCGTGCTCCATTCAAAATCGTACATACAGGCACGGTGAACGCATTTTGGCCTATACAGAGACTTGCGAGGGCCAACTTCTATACCTATTCAGTGTGACGACCTTCCCAGACAGGCAAGCTAATTTAACCTGACCTCGGAGGGATGAAAGACCTTGTTAACCTAGACGGGGATCGTTCGCTCGACCGTGTTGGTGTCAGTAGCGAATCTTACCACTGAACCTCAAACGCCCTGTTGGATATCATATAAATATTGTACAATTCCGACAAAAAATACAGCTCATGTCGCTATTTCTTGCCGGCTTATTCCCCACCGTAGTAATCACGAAGGAAATTGGTTCCGTAATCCTGACCAACGATTGTCTCATTGATGCTCCTGGCGAATAGGAAATGAGGGAGGCATAAATCGACAGAAAGCGTAAACAACCTCTATTTCCTAACAATAACCTTTTCCTCCTTTTTCTTATTTTCTTTCCTTCTTGAACCATGGAACTGATAAGAACAATAGAACATCCAATTACCTACCTGCTAAAATTATCAAAGTCTATGAGAACTACAAAAAGCCTTCCACAATGACTAGAATGATGCTACAAAAACTACCAATTGTAGCAAGGTGATTCATGGAATAGAAGAGAGTAAAGACCGCAGAATTCACAGGAAGACGCAAATGTGAAAACCAAACGGGAAGGAAAGGTGGCAAGATGTCGACGAGGTGAACATCAGAAATGAAAGATAACTCGTTGGATGGAAAATAATGGAAACAGAGGCAAAGAATTGTAATGAAATGCTTGGAAACGAAGAGAACCAAAAGATTGCGGTGAAGACAGTGTTAAATACCAGTTCAGAACATGAAAATTAAACCAAACACAAAAGGAAATTATTGTAGGTCATCCTTGGATCTGATGTGGAACTAACCAGGGGCCACATTCACGAACGGACCAGCGGTCTCCGAAACCGCGGCGCAGCCAGAGCCAGACGGCAGAGTCGATGAGAGATTGCGTTCAACATAGGAAGTTTAGGATACGTAGAGAAAGGTGCGCGCCGTTCACAGGCTATATCTCGGGGTTTATCGGGGTTTACCAATGATGAATGTGGGCCCAGAAAGGTAAAAGGTAAAGGTAAAGGTGCCGACGTTGATCAGTCCCCTGAGGGCGCGCCGCCGCATAAATAGAGATAGAGAAGAAAAGGTGAGAAAGCCTGGTGCTTGAAAGCTTCGGACAACACCCTTGTTCCTCTTCCAATTCTTCACAGTCCCATTTCTCCAGGTTTTGTATTTAATTTTATAAATTTGTCATCGGAAATGTTTTATGGTAATTTCTGATCATTGTGCAGTGGAAGACCCGACATCAATTTTTTATGCGGAAAACATGCTGGGAGCCTTCACAGCACTCTTATAAACAGGACTGCATAGGTTTTTTTTTTCATTTTTTGACATTTCATATTTATACTTTTTATTCTTTTCTATACTTTATTATACCAAGATGAATAAACTTCTTGAAATCTTGGTTGTCCTTGAAACAGCTTCATCACAGCCATGCGCTCCTCCAGATGATTCGAGACCTCGTTAAACAGGATACTAACATGAGCCGATTCTATCCGATGAAATGATAGCTGATAAAGACAATATCAGTTCAAAACAATTTCGTGGCCTACACGAACCAGGTAGGCTTCATTTTACTTGCATACGTCGCCATGCCCGATTCAGCACTCGACGAGTTCGTCGAGGATCTTCGAGACAAGATCAACAATAAGGTTGGTTGAAAAATCGATACCCTTTAGGTATTCAAGGAATATGAGAGTGGAAAGCATAAGAGGAAGGGTAGGGTAAAGGTGACAATATCGAACTACCACCGACGCCTAGGCTTGCACACTGCCTTTTACCACTTCATCAAGGATACCAGCATGCATACCCAACGTATACCCAGCTGAAGTGGATGTACCTCATCGAGCTATGAGCGTGAAACTGTTAAGGAATTCAAACAACGGAGGCGAAAAATCATCAAATTTTTATCCCCATATCAAATTTTCGCGGGTATTAGAGCTTTCTGGCCGTTGCAGCTCGAACTTTGGTGTGTTATCCACCTTCCATCTGAGCATGTTCGACTAAAAAACAGCTGTACTGAGAGACGAAAAGGAGGATATAGAGCATTTGATATGTTTGGTTAGCATAAAACTGTCCACTGCTCATACATTTCGCTGAGGAGCACTAGCCATTTTGAAAGACCACCAGTCAATCGATGATCAGCCAAAATGAGATCTTATCACAGCTTGAGGGGCGAATCCACCGGAATCACTCGTTCGGTACTTCAACACGAAAGCTCAGCTGAACTTGTCGAGCTAAGCAGCTAGAGCTATGCAAAAGCTTACTTACCATGTCTAAACCTCTTCACTTAAGTTGTCGTACTCTCGAGTGGGCGCGCGTGGTGCAGTGGTAAGAGGCGCTGCTGACACCCGCACGGTCGATCGATCCTCGCCCGGGCCAACCAAGCCTTCCATCCCTCCGGTCTCGGTGAATTGGTACCAGGCTTTTCTGGGAAGGTAAAACACTGACTTGACTATACTATAAAGGCTGGCCCCGCAGGTCTTTGAATGGACAAAACACGCATTCACCAAGTCTCTACGATTCTGAATTGAACGCGTCCTTCGGGGACTGATCAACGCTAACGCCTTTGGTAAAATGTACCTTTTACCCTAGAGTAGCCGTTGGTTTCGAGCTACCGACAATTCATTTGTAACATAGGACTATTATGAAGGAGAAAGTAAAGATAAAGATAAAATATCGGAATCGACCAGTGCCCCAAGAATGAGTTTTTAAATTCGTGTTCCACTCCGAACCGTAGAGGCGTGGACCATGTCCATACCAGTTCGGTATGTTTACTTTCCCAAACCACTCTAGTACCAATTGAACCAATCCAGAAGGGATTAGAGACTTTATAGCCTCAGGCAGAGTTGATCGCTCGAGCGTCTGGTTGCCAACAGCGGCTCTTGCCACTGAAGCACACACGCCCAAGATGAAGACTTCTATATGTATTTCTAGATCAGCTTTCCTGTCGGAATTCCATTTTTCTTCACCAGGTAATTTTTCTCGAGAGTATTTCGAACTTCCTTTTGAACTCCGTAGAATTAGTGGGTTTTGTGGAGGTTCTGCAACATAGACGGTCCCCTTGACGCCCCGTGAGTTTGAGAGACCTGGACGGAAGGGGGAACATCTTCTGGTAAAAGGTAAAGGTAAATGTGTAGGCGATGATCAGTCCCCGAAGGAAGCGCCGCCGCATTCGTGTTCGATTCAGAATCGTAGATGCATGGTGAATGCGTACTTGGCCTATTTGGCCTATACATTGACTTGCGGAGGCCAGCCACTATACTAGGTTAGTGTCTTTACCTTTCCGAACAAGTATGGTACCAATTTACCGACTCATGAAAGGCTTGGTAAGCCCGGACCGGGATCGATCGATCGACCGTGCGGGTGTCAGTAGCGCATCATACCACTGCACCACTTCTGCACCACACCTACACAACATTGAAAAAATTGATCAGATTTCCTTCCGCCTAGTCAGTACATTCTAACCCACAGTTATACTCCATTGCAATATTAATTCGATTGTAATCACTTCCTCCCTTGTATACCGAATTGTAACCAGCAAACAAACACTACAATAAAACTAGAATTTCACATTTCCTTTGAAGCGTTCAAAAATCACCTGGTATTGAATACAGTTCCAAAGAGACGTTACTGATGAACGGGTAATGATCCACTAGCGTAAGATAACCGCTGACAATCAGGACAATCAGCTGTTACCGACCGGATAAACAGGATATTAGTGGAACGTGCTAATTTACCGTACGGGAACCCTGGTGAATTCAATGAAAACCTTCTCGAATAAAATCGCAATAGAGATCGATGATCGCTCCAAAAGACGAAGATGGGCCAATCATTCCCTCGGACTAATCCAACTCTTCTTTCAGACACTTCGGGGTCTTTCGTTATGACTTAATCTTCACCATCGCATTTTCATGATATCATTGCTGAGTCAAGCTCTATAAAAGGCAACAAAGGGGATTATCTCACCCACAGATTAGAAGTCAATGCAGGTCTAGCGGGGTGAATACATGCGTTATGCATAAAAACATAGGAGAGCTGAGTCAATTGTTGTTGAAAAACGCTAAAGAAAGAAAATAGATCTGGAAGAAGAAGGCAAAATGTTGAAAAGTGCCAGAAAATCTAATTATATTGAGTGAGAAAACCCAGCACCGTCATCGCAACATCCTTCTAGTTTATATAATAGTAAACCACAAAAAAGTAAGAAAACTGGAGTTTCACGTTATACTCAGAGAAAATTTCACTTACACTTTTATCCTGCAAATGAAAAAATCCTGTGCTGATGGGATCCATAAAGAAGTGGGAAGGCGGACACCTTTATTAGGGCTCTCCATGCAAAGGGCTGATGTTTCTTAAAGTCATCAAAAGGAAGTGGTCGCTTTCTTTCAGTCTTCTCAGGATGCGCCGTGCACTCGGCTTCAATTCAAAATCGTAGAGGCCTCATTGGATGCGTATTTGGCCAATACGATGCATTTCAATGATCAGTCAGTGTCACCACCTTTCCAGACAAGTTTGACAACAATTTACCCGATCCCGGAGGGGGAGAATCCTTGGCTAACACGGGCGAGGATCGATCGCACTACCGTGCAGGAGTCAGTAGCGCTTCTTACCACAGCTCCACTAGGTGCACTTTGTGGATATCCTTTTCAGAGGGTTCCTACGTAGAAGAAGAATAGAACTCCGTATGAGACAAAACGCACCAGAGAGCAAGGATATCTTTGAATCAACTACCGTCAAAGTGTACGACCCACTGGGGAAATCCGTCGGCTCGTGTTCCACCGCATCATTCCCGAAAACGCCTCGGGCAAGGAAAAACGCCAAAACTTCACTCACGGTGACTTGCTGCTTGCCGGTGGGCACCATGTCCGCCGGGCCCCGATAGTGCATCGTGCCGCTGCTGAGTTGGATGTCGTCTTGACAGATTTCAGCAGAAATGAAGAACGCTCGCCTGGAAAAATTCTATAGAAGTCATCAGCCGACTGGGAATCTATGAATATCATTTTTCATTCTGACAACACCAACGCTGATTATACATCACTGAATCTTGATTTCTGGTCAGCTTTGAATGTGCAACGAGACTCCAACAGGGTAGATTTTGCTTAGTTTTGAAGGAAAAATGTGTCGGATATTTTCGAGTGGAAAAGGTTTGCGACAGTGCAGTGCAGACAGGAAATAAATGGACAATAAGTAAATGGAAAGTGTATAAAAAAGAAGGAAGATGAAGAGGACTAGTCTCTTGGAAAAAGAATGAAGCACAAATTAGTAAAAAAGGTGGAGTGTGTGGGACGTCGCTGAATCGGAGCGTTGTTCAAAAATTAATTACCGAACTATGGTATTAGTTACACTCTAATGATTACTATCAGGATAGAGACAAAATTCACCTGACTTTTTGAATTTTCAAGAGCTATCGTCGGAGTTTTGTTCGAGGAAAATATAACTAGATAACCGATAGAAAGGTTCTTGCAGAGCTTTTCACTAATTAAAAAAAATTAATGGTTTTGAACAATATTGCATCAACTGAAAGAGTAAAGGTGATGGAAAAGGAAGACAAAGAAGATTGCTCTGATGAAATCACGAATTATAAAGATGACGTCTAAATGATGCCCACACGCCCATCTATGAGCTCTGGCCTCTCAGCAGTGCATTCAAATCAATTTCTCGAGCAGCAGGTGCAACCAGTATAAAAATAGATCCTACATTTGTCTAGCCAATTCGAATTAGTTTCTCAATTTCCTGACCACTTTTTTACCAAAAAACTTCGAATCCTGATCGAAAATCGTGTTTCAGAAGTGGTGGACGTCTCGCTGGTTAAGGGAATTAGAGAAAAAGACGGAAATCGAAAGAGAAACGGTGAGTATTTCCTTTCATCCTACCGTGCAACATAGATGGACGATGATCGCTTGAAATACAACGGAGCAAATAGAAATTTTTTAGTATATTATCGGCCACCGTTTGAAAAGTAAAAAGTAAACTGGCTGTCGTTTTTCAGTCCTCAAAAAACCGCCACGCTCTCGCTATCCATTCAGGATCGTTGATCCATTGTGAATGCGTATTTGGCCTACACAACCAGTTGATGGGCTCGCGGCTGTTCAGGCCAGTCTTCACCACACTGAGCAAGTCCGGTACAAATTAACCCGACCCCGGCTGGATGGAAGACTTGGATATGCCATTTTCATTTTAAAATGGACACTTTTCAAACCAAAATAGACGTTGTACAAACCAAAGTGGACGTTCCTTAACCAAAATGGACGTTTTTAAAGACAGAATGGACGTTTTTTGAAATCAAAAAGGACGTTGCCCTGCAGGCCCTGGTTTGAAAAACGCCCATTTTAGTTTGAAAACGTCCATTTCGGTTTGAAAACGTCCATTTTAAAATGAAAATCGTAAATCCTCAGACAAAGCTCAATCGCTCGACCGAGTGGGTGTCAGAAGCACCTCTAACCACTACTCCATGCCCTTTATTCTCGCACATTTATTCCGTGAAGCACAAGTTGCTGAGATAAATGCAACAAAGTATTCGGCTTGTCCAAAGGATCTTTGGTATTAGAGCTCTCTGAAAAGACAGAACAAAGACTTGCAAGGGAGAAGACTCAACAGTGCCAAGGAAGGTCTCTTCCCTCGGCGAGTCTGCATTTTGATAGTTCGGTCTGTTCCGATAACGGAAAAAAGGAAAAAAAGAGGTGCATGTGACATCTTAAAAGGCAATCGTTCGGAAGGGATGCGAGTGCTAGATAGGTGCAAGTATTCCGTGATGTTGCCAAGCAGGCTTAGGAAGAGAAGGGAAAATGAAGTCAGTTTCTGTGAGAGGACGGAAGTTGTGTGGCGATTAGTCCAGCTAGTATCCCTAGAAAGTGACTGATATCGTGAGAAAGAACAAGTGGTGGGATGAATTAGTGTGGGAGAGACGACAATGACTGTTACGTAAGGAAAAGAATGTGGTTAGTCTAAAAAACTGCTCTGCAAGAGGGTGAGAAAGAGAGCTAAGATTGGAATTTCGGTTTGCAGCTGGCATCGTTGAGACTGAGGACAATTGTGCACTTCGAAAGACTGAACGTGCAGATAAAGGAAGGTAAAATTACACAAAGTAAGCAGAATTGCAGGTTGTTAAATTGAAATCAGACTAGCTAACTAGCCGCACCGGGGACCTAATTAAGAGGGAAGTGCAGGTGAAAAGTTTGATTCTGAAGCTTCAATAAAGTGTATAGCTACGATAGTAAAATATGAAAAGGTGCTGCAGGGGTAGTGGCGCTACTGACATCCGCACGGTTGAACGATCTATTCTCACCCGTGCTGACCATGCCCTCCATCTCTCCGTGGTCGTGTAAGTTGATACCAGTCTTGTCTGGGAGGGTAAAGACACTGACTTGGTATGCGGGCGATTGGCCCCACGAACATTGTATAGACCAAATATGCATTCAATAGCGCCCCTACGATTCTGAATGGAAGTCGAGTGCATGGCGTCTCCTTAGGATACAGATCAACTCAACTATTTTTGTGCTTTATAATAAAATGGCAACATCCCTCAGCATACAGGCAACTTTTCCTCCAAATGTACCGAAATAACGGCAACCACGTGCTGGAACAAAACTTGTTGAGAAAAAAGATTAAATTCAACAATATTCTTTTTAATGGTGGTAGCATAAACAGCGGATACCCCGTTGGCAATGTTCGGAGGGTCCTAAAATTCTTAGCGGAACTTCAGAGAGTCGTGTCCATAATAGGACCATTCCAAATAACTGTAAAAAGAAAACTATTTACATTTTTGAAGTGAGGAGAGGAGAAAGAATCTACACATATACATTTCAAATTCTCAAATATCCAATATTGAAGAAAAAGCGCTAAAAAACTTCTGGAGGGTTCGGAAGGTTTTTTAAGGCAGAAGTTTTGAGCGGTATTGTACTAAGGAACACTCGAAGGTGAATCTTAAATCTATTGGTGACAGGTGATCTCAATCCCACAGTTCTCTTTAGGCGGGGCTTAGAATTCTCAGCAACGACCACAGATTTGAATTCTTATGAATCGTCACATTCTTATTCTCTGCTAACTATCGGGACCCACGGAAAATATAAGAATGGTTCTCTTGAAAAGCTAAACTGCAAAGAAACCTTGCTCACTCAGTCGTGTCAGAAAATTAACTAAGCATCGTAAACATCATTGGGAAGCTACAGCGTCCCTATTTAACATAAAGTAGGTGTTGATAGGCCTTCATAAACAGAAGAATAATGAGATCACAAGACGAGTAATGTGATGCGGGTTCTTTGTGGAACTGAATGAAGCTCGCATTGGCCCTTCTCGTAGGCCAAAGAACACCAAGATTTCATGCAGCTCCGGCTCCGATGGTGACGATGTAATGCGAACCGCCGAAGCAACTACGCCGTTCATGTTTCGCTGACTTCAATTGATAATCAGCCTCGCGAACCTCTGCTTTGTGTGAAAATGAATGATACGCATGAAAAGAGATGACTCAGACACAGATAATCAAGTTGCACCATACAAAATGGTCCAGTCGTCTTCTCTGCAAGGCTTTGCTCTGTTTTTCCAGAGAGTTCTGAGACGAGCGATCCTGTATACCGGCTAAATACCTTGAGGGGAATTGCCAACTTGTTCTCCCAGCAGAATCTGCTGGCCCTCATTTTTACCCTTTCTTATATTGGTCTGAGTGAGCAGTCGATAGTCAGAAGACGCGCGTGAGGCAGTGGTAAGAGACGAAACTAGCACGGTCGAGCGATCGATCCCTGCCCAAGGCTAAGGCCGAAGGCATCCTCTCACCTTCCTCCAGGCTCTGGTTAATCGGTACCGGACGTGTATGCGAAGGAGAAGGCACCGATTTGTTGAAAGGTTTGCCCCGTAGGTCATTACATAGGTAAGGTACGCATTCACAATGACTCTACGATTCTGTATAGGAGTGGAATACGTGGCGCATCCTCAAGAGACTTATCGATGCCGAGCTCTTTACCTATGCCATTACCCATAAGGAAAACTCGCAGAGCAGTGAGTGGCGTATGTTAGTATGACTCCGCATTTCTTTGCGACTGAAATTTGACATTCACTTACTTCGCTGGCAGTTTTGGCGTTTTCTTTATTCTTTACATGTCTTTAAAAATATCATCAAGAATGTCTGAAACGGTCGAACAATTAATTTTGTGGACCTGTGCGGAGCTGACCTGTTGTATTGTTTTGTGGCACCATACCCTTCTCTCCATATTAGTTCTGTTGTGCTCAGTTATTTGCCCGCGTGGTGCAGTGGTAAGAGGCGCTGCTGACGCCCGCACGGCCGAGCGATCGATCCCTGTCCAGGCTAATCAAAATTTGAATCCCTCCGGGGTCAGGTAAATTGGTATTAGGTTGGTGCAAAAGTTCTCGGACATTCGCGACTTCTTGAATTTGAAAAGGATTTCCCCAGTATCTTCGGCTCCAGTCAAAAATATGTTTTAGAGAAGACCATTGATATTAACGGTGTCTACTTCTATTGTTCATATCTATTGTTCAGATAATATAAAATGAATTGTTTTGTATCCTAAATGTCCGAGAGCTCTTGCACCAACCTAATACCAGACCTTGTCTGCGAAGGTGAAGACACTGACCTGGTATAGCGGCTGGCCCCCGCAGCTCATTGTATAGACCAAATACGCATTCACTATTCCACTACGAGTTGAATGGAACACGAATGCGGCGGCGCGACCTCAGGGGACTGATCAACGCCGGCACCTTTACCTGTACACTTTACCAACTTATGAGCTCCAAAATGACGCCGAAAAGATTGCTGTATTGCTGGTTCAAGGTCCTAGCGCTCCATTCAAGTTGGGGTGAGAGATTTAACAGCGTATTTTCGAGAAATAATATAATGCCGAAAATGAGCTCACTTGTGGCGAGTGGAGCGAATATCACAGGTAGCGAAGTAGAAGTAGGTGAGACAAGGAAGGAGGAACGGCCTAAAGGGAATTATAGATGAATAGCGCGGCGAAAACTGGATTACGTTCGTCTCAAAAATTTGAGTTTGATGCTTATTGAATGCTGCTGTGCCGAACGAGGCTTAGTAAGGTGGATCAAATTTTATTTTGGTCTGACGTTTCGACCCTCTCGTCGCCTTCAGAGGCCTAGAAAGTGGCTCGAAATTTCCTGCACGTAAGCATCCAAGAAATCTTAACATCATGCCGAGGTTCCAAGAAGAGAGAGCTTGAGAAATCTTGAGTTTGGTGCTTAACGCATAGGACAGATCCAGAGAAAAAATTGGAAAACGTTATCGTCAATAAGGTGGCTGATATCCTTACAAATTTATGAGCCTCAAATCTGTGTGAAATAGGGAGATTCAGTATAAAGCCGGATAATCAGAGATCGCTGCTAGAAAACAGCAGAGTCGATGACTCGGACTGGTCTCTCTCATTCAGTCCTAATTGGACAGGATGAGCCGCTTTCACGTCTGCGAAGGCGTATCCTATGGAATATGTATAATAGCCGGATTCTGATGATGATATCAATCATCATGGCACAAATGACGCCGTGCCAAATGTCGTGCTCCTGGTAAGAGAGCAGATATTCTTTGCTCTCAGAAAGAAGCACATGCGTATACCTCGGCAGTGGTGGATATCGGGAAAGTGAACGACGATAACGAGAGCGAGAACTTCTGTTGTCGTCCTCTGCGATGAAGAATGTGTCGTTCGCAGTTTCGTTGTCTCCAGGGAAAGAAATGAATCAAAGGCTGCACAGCTCTAACACGCCTACGTCTTCAGAGGCTTAGCATCTCATCAGGCACTAACACGTTGAATTCATGGAGGTCTTTGTTGAGAATGTGCTGCTCCAATCTGCAGCCGTCATCAGATTTTTGGACCTACTCGAACGGGGAGAATCAGAGAAAGAAAATAAAGATGAAACTGACGAGAGTCGTGAGATGTTTCGCAACGATATGGGTCATAAAACGGCGATTCTCAAACGCCGCAGAGGTCATGCTAGACTCTTGCCCTCGCTACAGACAAGTACATATACACATACATATATATTTATTTGTTGTATTTATAAATTTATTTATTTACTACATAAGTAGATACTTATGTGAGGTAGTAACCGAAACCAACTTAAGTACAGGTATGCTTTATTACGCACGCATAGCAGAATAAAATTCGATGAAATAACCACCAGGATGAAGCGAGAAGTAGAAACGTTAACAAAGCAACCACCAATAAAGGAGGCAAATAAACAGGCAAAGATTGTAGGAAGAAGAAAATTCACATCAAGAACGAAGTAGGACATCACGGGGAAATTTACCACATGATTAGTAATCCGCCTTTCTCCTCGACTTTGAGTAGTTGAACGCGGTAAAGTTAGTGTCAAGGTACTGATCAGTTCCCCAAAAGGGCTGCATTCTTATTTTGTGCAGAATCGTAGTCGTATTTGGCCTATACAATGTCTTGCGGGGGTTAGCCACTATACGAAGTCAGTGTTTCTACCTCCCCAGACTGGTCTGTTGCCATGTTACCTGACCCCGGAGAGATGAAAGGCTTAGTTGGCCGGGCCTGGATCGATCGCTCGACCGGGTTGTAGTCAGTTGCGCCTTTTACCGCTTTGCCGCACCTGCACAACAAATATATAAAGAACAAGAAATACCAAATGTACAGTGAGGAGTAGTAGCGATGATGATGAGTCCATTCCTTAGTGACTTGGCCTTTTCGCCGTCGAGGCAGACTTATGATCAAATCCAATCAATCAATCTGATCGTAATGTCAGCCACCCAATAGGGCAAAGGTCTAGCCTCACGAGCTGTGTAGCCTCGAATCTTCAATGCTCAATCCGAATATATGATCCGAGCGCTGCTCTTTGGAGCTGTTTTCCTGATTGCTAGGGAAAGCCAAAGGGCTGTTCCTTGTTGAGCTGTTGTTCTGGTAGCTGGGCTCTGACGAAGGGACTATAAACGAATTTGGTTGTTCTGTGACTTCTTCGCTCTTGTTCTCTGCTTGTGAAAGACTAGAAAGGCGGTGACACACCTCCGAGACGATAGGGCGCTCTCTTGTAATAGCGATTGCACCCTTGAGCGATCCTATAAGTGTTGAAACGACGACCGATTTCCTCCTACAACCAACAAGTGTTCTTCATTTACAGATAAATAGCATTGCAAATGATCATTTTTAGGGTGGGAAACCAACAATTCTCCTTTTACCCGTCCAGTAATCATTTCGAACGCATAAGTCTATTCTCAACTTACCTTGGAGAAAAGTAACAAGGAAATGTAAAACTTGGTGAGCAAGCAGTTTTGGGCTACTTGCGATAAACAAGCCTGCTCATTTCGCTCATAATCACGGAGAAATTGAATGAGGTGCTAAATAGCGCAAATATAATAGATGGACAGCTAATTACATCGCTCTTCCGCGGAAGTCCAATCACCTATTACTGGATTTGTTTCTTTGCTCTTTAGCAACTGAAAAGCTTAGCGGATAACCAATTGTACCTTTGATTCATTTTCTTTATCCTTTTGCGGTTTGGTTTTGTTTATATTCAGCTTTTCTACGGACTATTTTTAGTAGCACGACTATGCGCGTTGTCGCTGCCGCCGGTATCCGTGGTCTTCATAAACCGCGGAGTGGGCCATAGCTTACCTTACCTGCCGCGCGGGACTTGTGCGGAATAAGCGGTGCGGCCAAAATGCCCACTACAGAGAGACGGTGAAGAATACTACCTCTGTGTGACTGCCGCAACTGCCAGTGCCCTCTTGGCATGCACAAGATTACCAGTAACATATGCCAATATACGAATAAATCAATCAGTGATGAGAGCGTTTTCCAAACATAGATAGTCATGACGTAACACAACGTACCGCACGCACGTATTTAGCTAAACAAATATACGAGAATAAAACAATGATATAATATAAGAAAACAGCACCTTCTACTACGAGTTGCCGAACCACATACTAAGAGCATGTCACTAGGGGTCTAACCAAGAAGACGAAGGCATGTGTGTCCCTCACACGAACCCTCAGTAGAGCATTTTGCGTTGTGCTGTTACCTACAACATGTAGTCATGACATAACCACATGTTGTTACCAACATGTTGCCACATTTTACCTACAACTGTGTGATGTCCTGCATACGCCGTTGCAAGTCCTTCGTCCTGGCGTTGACGGTCTTCCTCGCTCGGTGCGATGATGGAACGACTGGCAGAACAGAATAGAAAACCGACTTGCTAGTGCCATGGCATGACCAGTAGACTGAATGAGCGTGTGGTGGGCTATTCCTCACCACGTTAGTGTTTCGCTTCTGCGCGAACAAGGTGGTTCAGTGGTATGTTTATTGGGGTGGCCAGCCTCGCTGGTCCACCAAATGAAGACGAGTATGTAAGAACACTGCGGACAACCTCGGACAGTCGGCGGGCGGACCCCTCCGAAGAGGATCCGCCCTCACATATGCCACCGAGGGGTCGCGGATCGCGACACTCCCCCGGGGCCAAAACAAAATAACATTACAACAAATATATCATTTCAACGAAGATCGGCCGTTGCGAAGAAGTAGCCCATGTCGCATTGTTCGGATCGAGTTGTTGGTGATTTGAAGACGGATTGTAGTTGTGGAAGTTGGTGGATGTAGTGGCAGTTGGTCGAAAGTAGTTGTAGGAATTTCTCGGAAGTAGTTGCAGTACATTGTCGTCGGAGTAGTTCGAAGGTGAAAGTAGTAGAGTAGTCGGCAGCGAGTTTTTCAGAACTTTCGCTTTTTAAAGTTCTTCTGCACGTGCAGCGCTTTTGCTGGGCACAACAAGGCATTGTGTGGTTGGCGGCAGATTCCGCACACCACTTTGCAATCCTCGCCGTGTTCCGGCTTCAAGCATTGGCCGCACAGCCCCATTTTCGACACCTGGAACGTGCGGGCATACGTACCGGGATATCGAGGGCAGCGGCCGCTAGGGTGGGAATCGAGGTTTTCCGCTAGCGTGCAGAAAATGCACGCTGATTTTGGAGTTGTTCTCTCCACAAAAGCGGTCAATGCAGGTTTCAAAGCATTGAACTCCTCCATGAATACGCCCACAGCGGCGAATTTAGCCAGAGAAGCCTCGATGTTGTCAATTTTCGCATGAATATCAGCGAAGAATTTGTCCAACTTTAGATGGACATGGTCGCATTTGTGGTCGAGGGTTTTCAGCAGCTCTGTATGCAGAAGGTCGGCGTCTAGGAGAGGTTCGTAGGTAGCCATTTGTATCTGACGATGACTTTCTTGAGTGTGGCCGACTTTTATGCCGAATCTTTGTTTATTTTTTCTGCATACGGTTTATTGCACTGCGACTCCGCCTCTATTACTTTGAGAACACTCCGCCCACTTCGGTGAGTGCAAGATTATGGGATGAATAACTAGTTATATAAACTATCGTTATATAGAGGTGCAATGATTATCCAGAAATTTTATTCTTGGAAATATTTCTCTTTGGCATTTCACTGATGAGCCTGTCGAACGCGTCGTATAAGTGACACGACAGAGGTCACGGTCACCCACACTGCCTGTAGCACGTAGCACATGCCTCTGCCTACCCACAGGGTGATAATTGCCAGTGACCTCACAAGGGCGGCGACCGCAAGAGGGCCGCATAGGTAGGTTATGCCCATTATTAGTGTTAGCACGACTGCTGACGCGGCCGCTATTCTCCACTTTTCTCTGATTACATTCAGAATTGGTTTCATATCTGGGAATTTCAAATCTTTTAACCAATGTAGAGGTTCTGATACGTAGATTTGCTTGTTGCTCAATATATCTATATTCTCCCTCCTTTCATGGAACAACAGCGTTCCAGTGATGGAAAATCTTTTCGACTTGCCATCGCAAATTGTTAGGCACTGTTTGTGTACCAACGCGTTTGAAAAATGGAGGCTCACAACTCTAGCTTTATTGGAGCTATCGCATTCTAGGGAAAATGCTTGTTCTTCGCACTGAATTACCATCTTTGTTGGTAGTTTGGTTTTGCACGATATATACAGATGTGCTCCTTCTAAGCAATCGTAGCATCCAACTAGTTTTTCAAACGCGAGCTCGCATGATTGGTCGATTGTGAACTGGCTAGTGTTCATCAGTGCTTTTGATTGTACAGTCACAAGCACTTCAGCTTCCGTAGAATACATGACAAGATCTTTATCCATGGTCTGTATTACGGTACTGGGAGTATTTATTGGTAGCGTGTTAAATACACCCGATCGAATATGAGCGATTGATTCTTTGGGGCACTGACAACCCGATAAAGATCGCGTATCTTGACATATGCATTGAAAATCAGTAACACATTTACTGAAATCTTTCGATGCTATTTCCTCCGTAGCACATTTTACGGGTAGCTTGTAGTTCTCGGGAATAACAAAAGAGTCTTCCGAACTTAAAATGAATCTTCTGTTCATATACGTTGATACTGGTTTTTGAACTGAAATGACTGTCATTTCGAAGCCAGAAATCACGTGCTTGACGTACGGTTGTAACCTATGCCTACTCTTGTTAACTCTGCCAAGAATTGTAGTTTCGATGTCTATCGTAACAACTGGCGTCCACTCCTCACATGATACCACCGTATAAACGGTTTTCGTTTGCGGTATATGGACAAACCGGTGGAATGAGCAGGAAGGCATGGGTAGAAGACACCCACACATTATTCCGGAGCATGACGACATTGCGCATGTTGCATATCCTGGGTATATGCTAGTTTGGTTCAACTCTGGAATTACTTTGTATCTATCGAACTTTCCACAGTAACCGCTGGAGCATGATCCCATCCCAGGACAGCGTTGTGTCTGGTATTTTCTGGAGACTGAATCTCTTGTGAAATATTGCGATACTTGAGCGCATGTAAGCTTTATAGGGTGATAAAAAAGCTTTATCGTTCCAACGGTCTTGTTACCAAGATTTATTTGAATACACAAATTTGAATTCAGTCTGTTAAAGCTGATTTCTTCGTTGTATTCATAGGTGCATTTCTCCCTTTGTGTGCATACCAGGTTTACTGTATGTCGCACAAAACCATGCTGACACATTAGTGTCGGTTGGATGCAAAGCATTATTATGCAACCAATAATAATCGTACTGCGCAGTGGTCTAGGATTGAATACATCGAGCGGTACATGGATAGAGTTTGTATGCTCTACATTCTGAGAGCTCACGCATATTTTCTTCGTTGCTATCCATATACATGTAGTCGCCATAAGTATTATTATAATGACCAAGTACATAATAATGAATACCGAGATGATTGCTCCTTCGGGCCAACAATGTGGGTTACCCAACAGGCCCTTTGACAGCAACTTCTGAGCGTAAACGCAGAAGTCTGGCGGGTGGCATTCTTCGGATATTACGGTAATATTATCCGCTTGCCGCCACTTCAGAGTCACTCTTGTGCGTGCTTCTAGTGGTGACACAGGAAGGTAAATCAGCTGTTCTTCCAGTTTGCTAGAAAACTCTTGACAAATGTTATCAAGACATATTTCACTTGAGTTTTTGTGAATTGGAATATCGACTTTCACTACTCCGTTGATGCACTGTATCCGGCCACCAGAGTTTGTATACGCCATTGCTGAATTGATGACGCATGAAATTACAAACATCAAGGCAACGAAATTTGAATTTCGGCCATGATACTGAGGAAGATAATTTTTCATATCTTTACAGTGGTGGGTATGGTTTTCCGTCGAATTCGACGTTTCTTCCATATGATCCTCTTCTAGGCTACGTTCGAATGCCTTTATGACCTCATACGCTCGCGTTTTGGCTTGCCGCTGAGGACCAGTTCGCGGTGGAGGTGTCGGCGATTGGTTGGTTTCATCAGCGCCGGAATTAGGATATTGAGTGTCAGGAATACTGCGCAGTTCCAGAGGATATAACTTGCTTATTGGCTTTTGCAGGACATGCTGATTGGGCAACCGCACTCTGACAGTTCGTATTTGACCGTCTGCGCTTCGAACAATATTTTCAATTCTGCCATATGACCAATTTCCACGCGGTATGAGTTCTTGTTCTATGAGGACTATCTCGCCTATCTGTGGGAACTGACGAGGCACACTTCGTCTCTGTGCTCTCTTGTTCGTCTGGGAGTCTCTTAGTGCTGTTAGGTAATCGAGGCTCCATTTTTCCCAAAATTTGGAAGACGTTGTCTCCGAAAACATCAGAGCTTCCTTCACTTGAGCCGCAGTTTGTATAAGCTCCGGATCATAGGATGGATCCAACTCTTCTGACTCAAGTTGGCCACATGGAATTGAAAATCGCACGTTTCCGCGTAGAAAATCAATCGGCCTCAGTGGTATTTCACTGAGATCACTGTTGTGAATCTTCGTTATCGGCCTTGTATTTAGAACTGCTTCTATTTTGGCCATTGCGGTACAAAGTTGTACGAAAGTCAGCCTTTTTCTACCGAAAGTCTTTTGTAGCGCTCTTTTTACCGAGCCTACTAGTCTCTCCCATACACCTCCCATCCAGGGGGCTCCAGGTGGGTTAAACACCCATTTTATGCCTTCTGTGGCACAGTAAGACATTACTGTATTCTCTCTGTTTTCATCGTCTTCGAACAGCTTCTGTATAACTTTTTGACCAAGTTTGAAATTGGTTCCACAGTCTGATCTGACGTATTTGGGAACGCCTCTTCTCGAAACGAAGCGAATAAAGCTGCTCAAAAACGCACCTGTTGTCAGGTCTTCAACGACTTCTAGATGTACTGCCCTAGTCGTTAAGCACGTATATAAACAAACGTACATTTTTTCACGGGTCACGCTCTCGATTGGTCCCATGAAGTCACATCCGACGTTTTCGAATGTTTTTGATACAATCACGCGATCTTTTGGCAATGGCGCCATTTCTGGTAGTGCAAATGGTAAACCATGACATCTACGACAGACCACGCATTGCCTTGTATAGGCCTTTATTATGGCTGATGGGCGCGGTATCCAGAATCTTTGCCGGATTAAGGTCAAAATCTGTTCCTTGCCGCAATGCGCGTTTTTTATATGAGTGTCAGCCACAATTAACTTGGCCAGATCCGATTTGTACGGTATGAAAATAGGTGATTTTGTATCCTCAGGAATGCAGGCGTTTTGTAGCCTGGAGACGTACCGTATTATGCCTAGTTCGTCCATTTTTAGCTTCTTCTGAGGATAGCGCTTTTGCAAATCGTTTATTTTATATCCGCTCTGTTCTTGGATAATTATTACGCTCTCGGCTGCCGCAATGTCTGATGCGGTAATTGGAGAACCAACGGAGAACTTGCGCAATAGTGTCGTCTGTATATTGATCGACCTGTTATTGTTAGTGCTCTGCACCCATTTATGCAGGCCCTTTCCTATGAGAGCTACTACTCTCTTAGCAACTGTCAATCGAGATATTCTTTTCAAATCGATTATTTTCTCGATTTTATTTGCTGGGCAGTTTTCCCTTATTTCAACAACTGCTATAGGTGCTTCCATATCTGACTCATCGGCTTGTTGTTCCGTGATGCAGTCTATATGTGTCAGCGGCCAGTTTTCAGGTGTTTTTTCTAACCACCTTGGTCCGCGTAACCAACTGTGATTCGACCAATTCGTAGCCGAAAGTCCTCTCGTCCCCGCATCCGCCGGATTTTCTGCGGTAGGAACGTGGTAGAAGTTCACTTTCATGTGTTTCTTTCGGAGAATTTTCACCACATTATCAATTCTCTCCTTCTGGTTTGCCACAAATACCGGCAATTTACGTGAAGATTTTATCCACGCTAGGGCAACCTTTGAATCTGTAATAATGTTCACCTCTTTGATGAGACTCAAAGAGTTATTACAGATATTATTACAGAGGCGTACTCCCATAAGAATTGCTAGTAATTCTAGCCTCGGTATAGTCTGTTTACTCTTCTTAGGAGTTAGTTTAGTCTTTCCGCTCACTAAAGAGCTAACTTTTGATGTGTCATCATGCCTCAAGTAGCAGGATGTCGCCATCGCGATTTCACTGGCGTCACAGAATGCCCATAGGCTGCATTGTGAGGTGTGAACCGGACCGCTTACCAGGGCGCGAGGTACGCTCGCGGCGACATTGCTTATGGCGCTGCATGTCCTTATCCAGCGAGCGCTAAGTTCTTCTGGTATCATCTCGTCCCAGTTCACATTACAAGAGTAGATTTCTCTCATTAGATGCTTCAACTTTACTAGCAGTGGAGCCGCTAGTCCCAATGGATCGTAGATAGAGTTAAGTTGACTGACCACTTCTCTTTTCGTCAACCTTTCTTTGAACTGCACATCGGTTTGAATGGAAAACTCATCTTTCACTGTATCATACCGTACTCCCAGCAGTTTTATTTTTCCATCTGGAGCTCTGTCACATGGTGGTATTCCTCTGTTGACAGCTTCACTGTTTGAGACATACTCTCTGAGGTTCATTCCAATTTTGGCGAACATTTCTTTTGATTTTCTGTACTTGGCCAAAGCTTCCTCAGGTGTTGAAGCTGTCAACAATATGTTGTCTACGTACAGATTATCGACCATTTCGTCGGCCAGTTGATCGTTTTGCGACTTCAAATAAGTTACAATCGCCATATTAAGGATGCTCGGAGAGGCATTTATTCCGAAGGGTAACCTTTTAAATCGGTATTCGGTTATGTTGCTCCTGACAGCTGGACGATCAACGTCGTTGAGCCACAAAAAGCGGCAGAGATCTTTGTGCGATTCGTCAAGTCGAATTTGCGTAAATGCCGCTTCGATATCGCATATAAGTATAATATTACTTGATCTACTTGTAATGAGAATGTCGTGAATCTTCTTGACAAACGACTCTCCTTTGAAAACTACGTCATTCAAAGATAGTTCTCCTTTCTTTTTCGAGGAGGCGTCGAATACTATACGTAGCGGTTTCGCTTTTTCAGGTCGCCAGACTCCTGAATGTGGCATATAGTATTTTGAAAGTGATGAGTTGTCGGATGTTACTTCTTCGATTACATCACTAGCTCTGTAGTCGTTGATAATCTTACAGTACCACGATCTTAGCTCGGAGTTGGTCGATAATTGGACCTGGAGTGCCATTAGCCGTCTGGCCGCGACTGGATAGTTGTCGCTAAGGTCGGCTACGTTTTCCTTAAGCGGAAACGGTGCGACAACATAACCACTCTCGAATGATATTGACTTGGCATACTGTTCTAGGTAATTATTTGCTTTTTCGTCTTGAGAGTTCTCCTCTGAAGATATACCTAGACCTTCGAGTTCGAAGAGATTTTTCAGCATTTCGTTTTCACTTAAGTCAGGGACAGCTGTCATACCGTATAAAATCGGTTTTATGGTCTCAGCTTCTAAGCAACCTCGACCATATATTGTCGGTCCGAAAATGGTTCTCGCCATTCGTAAACCTGACGGTAATACCGTACTCTTGTGGTCAAGTACCAGGTTGTAATAATAGTCCAAACCCACCAGAATATGTGGAATTTGGTATTCACCACGAAGCTTCGGGTTACATATGTGAATCTCATTTTCTCTCAAAAATGCCTTGTCAACGTTAACAAGTTTGACTGATGGGAAGGCATTAGTGATCACTGGCTTAGTATAGACTTGTAGGTCAAATACTGTTCCGTAAGCATCGCTTATTTTTATGCTCACACAGTTGCTTTCGAACTTTTCGGTATGTCCTCCCAGACCTGACATTGTGAATTGCTCGGTTTTGTGGGACGGTAATCCGAAGAATTTGGCTGTTTCTTCTTTGATAATTGTCTTCTGTGCTCCTGTGTCAAAGAAGAAGAGCACTTGTTCAAATTGTTTTGAATTGTGATTCCAAATGCTTCCTAGTGCTGTCATAAGCACGATTTGTTCGCGATTTGGGTGCACATGTTCTTGGCTGTATACTTCCAAGTCGGCATTGACGGCTTTTGACGAGTGTATATTCGCCTGGTGAGCATTATGGCGCTGATCGCTCTGATGATTGCGGCCATTGTCTCTGTGCGGCCGTTGTTCTGTTGTTGGCCGCCGTGGCCCAGATTGATTGCCAGTAAATGGACGGTTTACCCGGCTGGCATCCTTTTGTTGCGGGGGATCAGAGGATCCCAAACACAAACTTTTATTGTGTGCTCGTCCGCAGTGAGAACAATTGGGCTGAGAACATTCGAAACTATTATGAGCTTCGGTAAAACATTTCCAGCACAGTTTTTTCTCTTTTACGATATTCCTTCTTTTCTGAATATCAGAAACCATCCTGCAGTTTGGAGCAGTGTGGTTGGTTTGGTTGCAAAATATGCAAGAACGCAAATTTTGCCTCGAATCATCAGTAAATTGATAATTCCCCTTTTTTGCCTCTTCTGGCCGAGATCTATTCTTGAGTCGGGCTTCAAGGAACTTTTTGGCAGTTATTTCCTTTTCGATTTCCTTCATAACATCATTAACGGAGACTTCTTCTCGGGCTTGAATGGATATTAGGACGTTTTTCACAACGTTATAAGGAAATTTCTGCAGGATTTTCTCCGTCCACAGTGCATCTTGGATGGAGCGGATATCATGCCCCGCGGAAACCATTTGGTTAATTAGCATTCGAATTTTATCGAACACTACAATGCAATTTTCGGCAGTATTATTCGCTGATCGCATATCAATTAACTTTTGAACTATTTTTGCTCTGTTCACGGGTTTATTCCCGAATTTTCGCCTTAGTTCTTCCGTCATCCACTTATAATTCTGTGGTATGAGTTGTATGCCTTTTATGGCCATTTCGGCTCTACCTCTAAGTGCGTCTTTGAGCAGGAGCATTTTCTCTACAGTGCTCAATACTTTGTTTTCATGAACAAGTGTCTCAAAGACTGCCCAAAATTCTGGAAATTCTTCATCATCCCCATAGAAGCGAGGTAAATCCATTTGTTTGGGTTTGAGTGTACGACATGTGATACTCTCTCGGTCGTACTGACCTTCCGTGGCATCATCTGATAGCCACTGAGCCAATTCGGGGTCAAATTCCTGACTATCCTGGCTGCTGCTTTGTTCGGGTTGCTTACCATTGATTTTAATGGTATGACCCAACTTTTGAGGGTGAATGTTCAACGCCAAGGCCAATTTTCCGGCTTCATTGCGATATTCATTCACAAGGGCTTCGAGTACGAATATAGTGTCATTCGCCTTAGCTATTGCTTCGCTAAATTGGCTGTCGTTCTCGATTTCTTCGACTTCACTTATGAGTTCCTTTCTGTTCTTTTTGGACTCTTCGAAGGTGTGTTCCAGTTTGTCTACCAATTGCTGAAGACGATCTCTACTGGATATTATTATACGTATGCCGCCTGATATCAAATTAATAGCCGTACAGAACTCTTCGTATTTTTTACTGTCTTCACCAGTAGGGCTCAATCCTTCTGTGTAAGGTTGATACTTGGCTATCAGCTTTTGAAGGCTTTCTGCGCTATACTTGATTGGCTTTTTATGAAAAGTTAGCGACATTATTTGTCCCTTTAGAGTAACTATGACTCCACTTTTCTTTCACGCTGGTGAGCGTTTATGCGTAACTCTTGTACGCGTGAGCAACTGCTCGTTTGGCTCGTCCAGGTCTCTTTAATGAGACGGGACTACAATCGGCTTATCCGATGTGCCAAAAGTTGACGCTGGTGTGCGTCTATGCCTGCGTAATTATTATACGCGCGAGCAACTGCTCGTTGGCTTGTCCAGGCCTCTTTGATGAGACGGGACTATTGGTCAATGCACAAAAATTGTGCAGACCTCAAAAATATTGTGCAGGCCTTTTCCCGGCCGATGCACCAGAAATTGTGGTGGGCTATTCCTCACCACGTTAGTGTTTCGCTTCTGCGCGAACAAGGTGGTTCAGTGGTATGTTTATTGGGGTGGCCAGCCTCGCTGGTCCACCAAATGAAGACGAGTATGTAAGAACACTGCGGACAACCTCGGACAGTCGGCGGGCGGACCCCTCCGAAGAGGATCCGCCCTCACATATGCCACCGAGGGGTCGCGGATCGCGACAGAGCGACGGACGTGCTGTGTCCGTGCGGCGCGTGTGTGCGCGGTGGTCGTGGCGGGACCCAGGCGTGGATCGAAAGTGCGTCCCTTCAAATCGCGATCCCCACGCATGAACGACAAATAAAGGTAAGAACAAACTGTTGAGGCCAAAGACACTATATCCGTAGGCATTTCCAGAAAACTTGGTCAATATATGTGACGGATGGTGCTGCTTATTTAGCGAAATGCAAACATAACTATTCCCAGAATCACCGCTATATTAACCCAGATTGCGTTCTTTTACAAGCTTCTCCTTGATTTTTCAAATCTTTTCGGCAACTTCTCGGCTCTATCACATTTTATACAATATCAAAATTTTCAGATCGCAAAAGCATTAGCGGGTGTCGTCGGGGTTGTCTGTGCTGCAACTGAACAAGCCCGAATATGCTGTAATGCTATTTTGATAGCATTTCCTCTAATTTTCACATTCGGTTATCCAGAAGAAGCACCACCAAAGGATGATATGGTCCTGTACTGGTATGTTCTTACATCTTCGAAAAACCTTTATCTCTTCACTATCACACAGTTCTTTTAAGGGAGCGCTGCTCCAGTGTTAAGAGGCGCTACTGACACCTTCAAGGTATAGCGATCGAACCCCGCCCGAGCTAGCAAGCCTTCCATCCCTCCTAGGTCGATTTGATTGGTACCAGACTTGTCTGGGAAGATGGAGACACTATATTCGCTCAGCGGACCTAAAGTCATTGTATAGGACAAATTCAACACACCTTTAGTATTCTGAACTGAACACGAATGGGTATGTTCAATAGGTGGTGCGTTCTTAGGGGACTGATAAACGCCGAGCCTTTACCTTTGCTGAGTTTTTTACTTGCGAGAGATCACGAAGACACTTCTTACTTAATCTTATTCTTTCCTGCTCATTATGTGTCGAAATCAGCTGGATCCATATGAGAGCATGTATGTTATTGCATATTAAACCTTAATTTTAGGGGCCTGTTCGGAATACTCACAATTGCGGACAAGGAACTAGAAAAGATCCCTGGTTACTACGATTTTAAGCTTCTACTTGCACTCTTGCTTTTTACAAAGCCTTGTAGGCTAATCGACAAACTTAGAGAAGCGGTATATGGAAAGGTTAGTTGGTAATGTTACTTAAGATTTCATGCGATTCAATAGGCATATGCTTCCATTCCGTTAAAGATAACAAAGCTGATTAAGGACAAACAAGAGAAAGCTACAACAGAGGATCAGAAGAACAAACCAGAAGAAGCAGCCGCACCACCACCCCCACCTCCACCTCCACCTCCTCCGCCACCTCCTCCACCACCACCACCTCCACCGCCACAAGAAGAAGCCCAAAAGGTCGAAGAACCACCGCCACCGCCACCTCCTCCACCTCCACCACCACCACCTCCGGAGGAACCCAAGAAGGAAGAACCACCACCGCCACCTCCTGAAGAACCCAAGAAGGAAGAGCCACCGCCACCGCCACCACCACCCCCTGAGGAGCCCAAGAAGGAAGAGCCACCACCACCACCTGCGGAGGAAAAGAAAGATGAGCCGCCTAGTACCGCCACAGCCATTCCTGCACCACCTCCTCCCCCTCCTGAGGAGCCTAAGAAGGAAGAACCACCGCCACCACCTGCGGAGGAAAAGAAAGATGATCCGCCTAGTACCGCTACAGCAATTCCTACACCACCTGAGGAGCCCAAGAAGGAAGAGCCACCGCCACCACCACCTGCGGAGGAAAAGAAAGATGATCCGCCTAGTACCGCTACAGCCATTCCTGCACCACCTGAGGAGCCCAAGAAGGAAGAGCCACCGCCACCACCACCTGCGGAGGAAAAGAAAGATGATCCGCCTAGTACCGCTACAGCCATTCCTGCACCACCTGAGGAGCCCAAGAAGGAAGAGCCAGCGCCACCACCTGCGGAGGAAAAGAAAGATGACCCGCCTAGTACCGCTACAGCCATTCCTGCACCACCTGAGGAGCCCAAGAAGGAAGAGCCACCGCCACCACCACCTGCGGAGGAAAAGAAAGATGATCCGCCTAGTACCGCTACAGCCATTCCTGCACCACCTGAGGAGCCCAAGAAGGAAGAGCCACCGCCACCACCACCTGCGGAGGAAAAGAAAGATGATCCGCCTAGTACCGCTACAGCCATTCCTGCACCACCTGAGGAGCCCAAGAAGGAAGAGCCAGCGCCACCACCTGCGGAGGAAAAGAAAGATGACCCGCCTAGTACCGCTACAGCCATTCCTGCACCACCAGAAGAGAAAAAGGAAGAAGGAGGCGTTCCACTTCCACTGGACGACAAAGACAAAAAGGATGAAAATCCACCAAGTACTGCAACTGCCATTCCAGCTCCACCTGAGCAACCACCGCAAGCTGCAGCTACTGAAAATCAGGAGGGGAAAGAACAGAAACCAGAAACAGCAACCGCTGAAGGAGGACAGCCTCCAGCTGAGGCTTCAACGGCAACAGCGGCTGCGAATCCAGCTGAAAATCAGGAGGCGAAGGACTCCAAACCGGAAACCGCAACCGCTGAAGGAGGACAACCTCCAGCTGAGGCTTCAACGGCAACGGCGGCTGCAAATCCAGCAGAGAGTCAGGAAGCGAAAGACGCTCAGCCGCAGACGGCAACCGCCGAAGGTGGACAAGCTCCAGCTGAGGCTTCAACTGCTACGGCGGCAGCAAATGCAACCGAAAATCAGGAGGTGAAAGACGCTCAACCACAAGTGGCAACAGCAGAAGGTGGACAAGCTCCAGCTGAAGCATCGACTGCACAAGCTGCTGCGAATGCAACTGAAAGCACGGAGGTGAAAGATGGTCAGCCACAGGTGGCTACCGCCGAAGGTGGACAAGCTCCAGCTGAAGCTGGAACAGCAACAGCGGCTGCGAACGCAACCGAAAATCAGGAGGCGAAAGATAAGGCGGTAGAAGGCCAGACGGCCACCTCCGAAACTGTACAAAAACCACCTTCCGGAGAAAGTGCAGCTCCTGTGGCTGCCGACGGCAAGGAAGCGAAAGATGAAGCCGCCAAGGAAGGAAAGGCAGAAGTATCTGAACAGCAGAAGCCTGACGAGAAAAAGGTGAGAAAAGAAAGCGCTATTGCCACACTTTCGTTCACCTGTAGTGGGTACGATGTGGCAGCAAAGAACGAAATCTAGTTTAAAAATCACTGACATCCTTAGCTCTACGTCATTTTTATTATAAGACTGCCAAAATTTCTGGATTACATTCTTGAAATGAATGACTGATTTGTTTAAGAGCGATTACTGCCCAACACCGGCCGAAGCCACTGAGAAAGTCGACTCCGCCAACACATGTGATATTAAAAGTATGCCAGTTCTTCACTTTAGTTTTATTATGCATTTGCTTTCGATCAGGTACATAGGGTATTCTCGTAAAAAACTCAACCTGGCGCGCGTCGTTTAGTACGGACCGTCGTAGCGTTTAAAAAGGATGGCTGTTTCGGTGTCACCGTTGGCCGTTCAGCACCGAGCGTAGGGGAGAGACGAGCTGGATGGGTCAAGCACCATTCATTAGCCTATTGTATTGAAACCGCGTGATTCCGCCAGGTCAGGCTAAGGGAGGAACTGCGAGATGGGTGAACCACTACTTCCCTGCAGTTGGAGGGCTTGAAGGATACCAATCATAAGTAGAGCGACGGGTGAACCTTAACTAAGCACTGCAAAAATACCCAGCAAGGAAGGACCCGAACCTCCAACCCATACACAGCAATCAACCTATCCACTCAGGTATATATACACTTGAGAAATTGTTCTTGGCCCTCTTGAGGCCCATTCAGAGTGCTGCTGCGGACAGCAGCAGCAATGATAAAGGATAGATCAGCAGCAACGCGGCAGCGCTGCGCAGCAAACCCGCAGCTAACAGCCAGCAGCAGGCCGCACCAGCAGCAGCACGGAATGGTCTCGGTCATTGTTTGCTGCCGCAGCAAATCGAGCGGTAGACCACGCCATTTTCAGGTGATTCGTGCTAGAGGTCCTAGCACGAATCACCTGAAAATGACGTCAGCACACGTCAAGCATCCAGTGAGTGCTGCTGCGGCGTTGCTGCCCAACTCAGCGGCAAACCGGCTGCAGAGCGGTGGCTCCCGTTGGAAAGGCGCTCCGCCCCCTTTTTGCTGCTGCTGCTGTCAGCAGCAACACTCTGCATGGACCTTTATGACGATCCGTCCCCTATCACTCCACACAACAAACGCCCACGTCAGCAGACCGCCCGTTGGCGTCCGCGAGGGTACGGTACGCGCGCAATTCAAATATGGTTACGCCCATGCAGCGCAATTCAAATCTGGTTATGCCGATACATTATGACACCCTTAACCTTTACCTTTCAAAAGTAGTAGGAATATAAAATAGCCTCTGCAAATGATTGATTTTTTCTTATAGTTCTTGTACGGACGATAAAGTTTTAGTAAAGTTATTCGGATGCAAGAGCGAATCTCGCTTGCACCCAAATGACTATTAAAGCTTATCGTCCTTACAAGAACTATTAGAAGAAACCAATCATCTGCAGAGGTTGGTTTATATTCCTACTAGTTTAAAAATTAACCGAGATTCGCTCATTATTGACAACCGATCGGCTGTAGTTTTTCTACAATTAATTATGAACTTGACTTCGACAACAATACAAAAACAGTTTATAGAATATGAAGACCTCTGCAGAATGCATAATATTGCAGATGCGGTTAAATGTGAAGGACCAAATCCCATGGAAACAGACGACTTCCATAAGATTGAGGAAGGTGGCATTGAAAATCGCACAGTAGATCCGCTTGTGAACATACACGAAATCATTTTCCGGCCACTCGATAAAATGGTGAGCTTCAAAGTGATTCAATTAGTCGATTTTAAGCAATAGGCCGTGTCTCCTTCACTTAGCCTCCACGATTCTGTGTGGAAGACAAGGGTGTGGCGCGTCCTTAGGGAACTGGTCCAGGTCGATCAGTTGACCTTTTAATCTTTTCACCGACACGACTTTTCAATCATAAGATATTATTATTGATAACACTGTCATTCCCTGATCAATGATGGCCTGCCCTGCCACATATCGGTGCGCACATATCGGTGCTATTTGAGGAACTTCTTGTTCATTAAAAATTATACAAATAATTTGACAAACATGGAAACACATTCACAGGTTCGATTGGGAAGCGCACTATTATTAAATTTTTCTATGTAAGAGCTTGCGTGGTAAAGTGCTAGGAGGCGCTGCTGACACCTGTAGAGTCTAGCGATCGATCCCAGCCCGGGCTAACCAAGCCTTCCATCCCTCTGAGGTTGGGTAAATTGGTACCAGACATGTCTGGGAGGGTAAAAACACTGACTTGGTTTAGTGGCTTTCCCCCGAAAAGGTAAATACGCATTACCATGCCTCTAGGATTCTGAATGGGACGCGAATGTGGTGCGTGCTTTCTTAACTGATCGACGCCAACACCTTAGGCTTTACCTTTTCCTGAGGGTCCCGCCTAACGTTTTTTTAGTGGATGGCCATCAGTTCTCTGCTGACGAAGCTCACTGCCAAAAACCAAATTTCAGAGATTAAAACTTGAAAATTTCACCGAAACGTTTTGTCGACAAACTATTCGTTTAGGTTTTCAACGCTCCGTTCGATTTCGAAAGTATCACATATCACATGACAATTTTGAACAACACCATACATCCGCTTGCATTCGCCATCAAAGGTAAACTGAAAAGGTTTATAGGTGCGAGCGACCAGACATTTTATTGAATCCCTGCACACTGGTGAAAAACAAAGATTATTAAACTATTCTGCTATTTGCCGCTTTTGTTTAGCGGTTTATAGACAAGAACTAGTTGATAGACTTATATCTTTGGAGATTCTAGGTTATTCGCAAAACACTGACATCGGACGGGAATTGAACCCGCGTCTTTCTGTTTCCGGCAGACTGCACTAACCACTGTGCTACCGACGTACCATGCGAATCTCCTAGCATCTTTCTTAAGCCCGGTCGGGCTGTTATGTTGCTATCAGCACTCACCCGTAATCACGGGAATGAGCCGGTAGGCCGACATCGGCAGTTACCAGTTAAGCTGATAGCATTTTTTTGATATTATACGAAACTATTCTGCTATTTGCCGCTTTTGTTTAGCGGTTTATAGACAAGAACTAGTTGATAGACTTATATCTTTGGAGATGCTAGGTTATTCGCAAAACACTGACATCGGACGGGAATTGAACCCGCGTCTTTCTGTTTCCGGCAGACTGCACTAACCACTGCAAAATGCTATCAGCTTAACTGGTAACTGCCGATGTCGGCCTACCGGCTCATTCCCGTGATTACGGGTGAGCGCTGATAGCAACATAACAGCCCGACCGGGCTTAAGAAAGATGCTAGGAGATTCGCATGGTACATCGGTAGCACAGTGGTTAGTGCAGTCTGCCGGAAACAGAAAGACGCGGGTTCAATTCCCGTCCGATGTCAGTGTTTTGCGAATAACCTAGCATCTCCAAACAAAGATTACTGTTATCGAATTATCAAACCCACATCTGTACCCTCCGCCACAGTGAAACAGCTACAGAAATGATAAAGATAACCATAACATTCGGCACGATTTTGCTCCCGCTGTAAGCCCCCAGAGATATTGTACAGGCCAAATATGCCTTCCCTACGCCTCTACGATTCTGAATGGAAGCCAAAGGCGTGGCGCGTCTTCAGAGTTCAAGTTTCCTTTGATTACCTTTTAGCCCTCGCCCTGTCACATCGGGTAAAATCTGTAACTTTAGGAAACTGCATACCCCGCGTTACGGCATTCCCACCATATGGAGTGTTGAAAAGCAAAGAAAAAGTAGTCATCGGAATCACAATGAGGGTAAGTTACAAGTGATAAGAAACCCACTGGAAGCGTCTACTACAAATCATCAAAGAGCCAAGTTTAATGAAAAATGGATACGAATAACTTCAACAACAATTCTTACTCATTGAAATGTCTAACGTTTTCCCCGCTTGGGTAAAAAGGTCTGAATCATTTGGATCAGTGAATGGTACTACCGGTAGTAGCAAACCGGTCCTTCTGGTTGCGGTGAACAGGAAGTAACCAGAAAGGAGGCATATTCAACTATTTGCTTTCCATTTCGTCTATTTATTTATTTATATATTTATTTATTACGTTGGTAGAGGAAAACCAAGGAGGGGGTGTTGCTAGAAGATATGACAAGGGGGTAGGAAAGAGGATCCCACTACTAACGAAGAAAGAGGTACAGCCTGAATTGGGACAATCACTCATTCTTTCTAATGCTAGCTGCAGGCGTGTAACAGTAGTAAGAGGCGCTGCTGACACCCGCACGGTCGAGCGATCGGTCCTCGCCATGGCAAACCACGCCTTCTATTCCAAAGGGGGCAGGTTAGTTGGTACTAGATTCGACTGGGAGGATAAAGACACTGACTTGGCACAGCGGCTGGTCCCGCTAGTGATTGTATAGGAGAAGTACGCATTTACGATGTCTCTACGATTCTGAACGAAAGACGCATGTATGGGCCGTTCTCATGTGACTGGACAATAGCGCTCCGTTACCTCGACCTTTTTATTTCAGAAATTCGATCACGAACAGTATGGCGAACATGATCGTATTGCATTTGAATGGGTACTGCTGAAGAAGTACGAGCCGGAATTCAACCGGGACATGCTACATGTAAGGAGTCGTGGTCCTCAAAAATTACTCTCTGGATGGAACTGCATACGTAGCGACCTGAATTGGAACTCAGAGGCAGAATTTAACCTTGATCGAGGTTCTGAGCTACCTTATCTCCCTCTTGAGCCGTTTACAGGAGTAGATTTTTCAGAACCACAGTTCTCGTTTAACTTTGAACGTTCTCGATTTTGACTGTAGCGAAAAAGGACAAAACAGACATCACCAAACTGAATTATTCTTGTGATCAAATCAGCTTTTTGTCGGGCCATTCGTGTTACCAAACAGAATTGAGCCATCATCGATTTCACAAAAATACCCTTTATCTTTCCCTTTTAATATCCCCTTTTCATTAAAACCTGTTGGGACAGTTCGTGAGCACATACGTAGATGCAGTTGTCAACCCTCAGATCAGAGCTGTTCCCCTGACAGTTCAGCCACATCTTCTCAACCGCTTCCTTTTCAGAAGAATGGAGTGGTCCGTCGCAAAAACATTCTCGTTGAATACAACGGATAGGCTTTGTTTTCGGTCTTTCCGCCTTTCGGTGTTACTAGTCGCCTTTTTTCGATTAAATGTTTTCGCTATTAGTGTTGACGTGTGTACGAAATAAAGGAATGTCGTGGTGTTTCCCTAACAATTTGAAATTGGAGCTTTTTAGGTGTTAAACTTCACTTTTTACAGAATCCAACTAATTGGTTTTTTCTCACGCAAAATATGTTGAGCAAAAATCCTTTACAGATTTCGAGGTTTACAGGAGATTCCATAACTCTAAATACCAATGTTTACCTTTGATGATATCTTCTCGAGACGCCCACAGTACCACAGGCTTTGCCTTAGCCGATTTCAACAAGTTCAGCTCTGAAATTCCAGAGGAGGACCCATTCGAAATGAGTATCTTCGAACATACAAGGTACGTTGACAAGAGGCGCTACTAACACCCGCACGGTCGAGCGATCGACCCCTGCCGAGCTAACTAAGCCTTTCCTCCCTCCGGGGGCGGCTGAATCTGTACCAGGCTTGTTTGGAAAGGTAAAGACACTCATACCTACTGGTCCAAGCAAGTCATTGTATAGGTCAAATGAGCATTCACCTTGCCTCTACGATTCTGAATGGACAACGAATGTGTGGTGCGTAATTAGGGAACAAATCTTCTTCGCCTTTATCTCGTCCATACAGCGAAAATGTGTTTTTGGTCCTAAAAAAAAGGCCAAAAACTTTTTAATAAATAACATCAGAAAGAACATTTCGCTGACTTAAGGTCTCCTCAAATGCGATGCTAACATGAACCGGTTCCATCCGAAGAAATGATGGTTGATAATGGTTCTATCAGTCCATTCTTCGCCAACCCGATGAAGGAAGGCTCAATTTACTTGCTTACTTCACGATGCCCAGTTCAAACCTAGATGATTTCATCGAAGATCTACGGGACAAGATCAACAATAAGGTTCGTTATTTCGAGGCATTGGGTAACAGCACGCAGGGTAACAGATTGGAGGGTCTTGGCATAGATTCTGCGAAAATACATAACTATACCGAACTTCTGGGAGCGTTCGTGCTTTCTAAACCTTTCCTGGCCGAACATTATCCACCTGCCATGTGAGCATGTCCGAAAAAGAAAGAGTTGAAGAGAATATACGGGAAATCTTGTGTGATAGGACACCATATTAGCGGCCATTTGCTCGATTGACGACCTCAAGCAACCCAGACCGTATTGGAAGACCACCTGTTAATCGCTGATCACCCTAAATGAGCTCTTATTACTGTTTCGAGCAAAACAACAAGAATCCTCCGGAATCATTCGTGGGATGCGTTCGTTAATATATATACAGTAGCGGCCAGAAATCAATCAACACGCGATGGAGCTGCGATTTTCCCTCCACTTTGACGACTTCGCAATCAATAACTCGTAAACTTCGAGCGAAGCCAAACACGTGGCTCGATAAAACAAATCTTTCTCTTTCACGCATTACATTTGGTATTCTCAAGTATTCCAAACTGGAGGAAAAAGAAGAAGTTCTAGAAGACATACATTTTTCGTCACCAAAAATTTCAATTTGAAGACGTGTAGCTTTTCAACTTGCGATCGCTCAGAGAAACAAAACATAGCGTTTGATAGAGAAAACAATTTTCTTTGAAATAGTTCAACAAGTTTTGTAAAAATTCGCTACAGTAGAAAATTATCGTTTGATTTTTAATTTCTCTCATAACACACTAATAATCCAAAAATGGAGGTAGGTATCACCGTTATGTTCCATGCGTCAAGTACTCTTTATACTATCAATTAGATCGAGAAACGTTATAAGGACAAAGTGCTATGAATTTTCAAACAAATTCCGAACGTGTGTTGTGGTGCAAAATTCAGGTCAACAGTCGAAAAACCTCACCTCATTTTTAAACAAAGAAGACTGACGAATCATTTCTTGTTGTTTGCATTGCCTTTGGTGTTAACATTTTTTTAGAATTTTATTGAATCATTTTGGCTTCGCTCGAAGTTTCCTATTTATTGATTGCGAAGTCGTCAAAGTGGAGGGAAAATCGCAACTCCATCGCGTGTTGGCTGATTTTTGGCCGCTACTGTATATAAATGTGGCCAGTTAAATTTCGCTTCAATTTCCAGACTTTTGTTATTTTCTTGACTCTCTTTTGCTTCGCTTTCTGCTACTGAAGGTAAAATCTCGTGTTTCAGAAATGGTGGACGTCTCGTTGCTTGAGGGCGATGGAAAAGTCCACGGAAATACCAAGAGAAACGGTAACGTCTCCCACTCTTTTTGCGGAGAAAAAGAATTCAAAACGCCTCGGCTTATAAAGCTCCCTATTGATCTTGATAAAAGACAGCTCAACGTGGATGGCAGAGCTCAGAAAAAATGAAAACGATTAGTATTGGGTAGTAGCCAAGACGATACGGAATCCATTCGGTTAACGACACGACATTGCCGTAGTCTAGCAATTAGATTGACTTCTTATAGGGTCAGTCCCCCAGATAGGGTCCAATGACTGCCCTCAGGGTATATTTTACTGAGCTGCTGGACTTTCGCGAAGGGTGGCCTGAACCACCCACGAATTTGGTTGCTTTCTGGTTACTTCACACTTTTTTTCGAAAAAAGTATAGAAGATGTCAGCTTGCCAATGGCACACATTTGATGAAAAAGCTGCTAAGTATATAGAGTAGATGGTCAGCTAATCATATCGCTCTTCCGGGGAAGTCTGACTTGTAATCACTGATTGTTACCGGGCTCTTTCAACATTAATATTCACCACCCAGAAATGCTATCTGAAAATTGTGGCTTCCCAATCGACGAAATCTTTAGAAAGCTTTGTCAACTTAAATAAGTATAGGGGTATAAGTAGTAATGTCCCTGAATCGTTCATAATCTTTTATGAATATACGTAAAACATCTATATATTGGCCACATATCTGTACACACAGCGAGGAAAATTGCTTTCGTTCCAAGGTCCGCATATGTACGACGTCTTTAGAATCGAAAAATGAAAGTCCTGATAAAGAAAAATTGAACGGACGACGACTAACGATCAATGCTATTCTCACTCACTTTACGCCTCGTTACCGTTTTCCCTCTTAAAAATTCTAATTTTTCCCTAACATTGCGGCTCTATTACATTTCGAGCAAGTGGAGCATTTTCAGCTTGCAAAAGTGATAGCGGGTCTCATAAGCGTTATATGTGCTGTTACTGAACAAGCAAGAGTGTGCTGTAACGCAATATTAATAATATTTCCTTTAATTTCGACGTTCGGTTACCCGGAAGAAGCTCCTCCAAAGGATGATATGGTGCTCTACTGGTACGCTCACACAGCTTTGGCATCAAACCTGCAATATTCGTTCTGATTTGAAATTTGAATGTGCTTAATTTGAAAAGGACAACGAGGACGCCAAAAATGGCAAAAACGACATTGAGAGATTTCCATTTCAGGGCACTGTTCGGAGTACTCACCCTTGGTGACAAAGAACTTGAAAAGATTCCTCTTTACTATGACTTAAAGCTTACACTTGCACTCTTGCTTTTTATAGAGCCATTCAGGCTAATCGACAAGCTTAGAGAAGCGGTATATGGAAAGGTCGGTTTATCAGGTCACGTTTTAGAATAAGAGTTGGTACTATTTCATAGCGAAAATTTCGAAGCGTGGTTTCAGAACGAGAAAGCAAGTCGTATTTTCAAAAAAGACGAAATGGACGCGATGCAAAAGAAGAAACATTCACCAAGACCAGAAAAACCGTACGTTCCTTCAGGCAGCTGTCCTAACTCCGACACATTCAGCACCAGAAGGTTCCGTTTTTGGGGTCCACACGTGGTGACCCGAACATAGCCTGCCTCATTTCGTTCACGCCGCATGACTACCAGGGGTCCACACGTGGTGACCCGACCAAGGCGGAGCCTCGCCGATCAATGAGTCACCAAAGGAGAAATCGAAGGGGCAAAGGACCGAAAATTGGGGGGTCCAAACATCTCTTGTGTTCAACTTTCACGATTATAGAAAATTTGTAGGTGAAAAGATAGAGCTCGGCCTGCTTAATTCAGAAACACATCTATTTTTACAAATAAATCACTCTCAAAGAAAACATAGAAAAACGGCGGGCTCTGCGCAAAAAAGCGCCGCTGGCGCCGTTTTACCATTGCGGCACGTCCGGTACTATACGTCGTGCACCTACTGCAAACTGCCGTGTTGTATGCTTTTATAGGTGTTTACAGGGTTACACACGAAAATAGTGACCTATAATAAATCATCTATACAATCAAGCGAAGGCCATCAATCTATGACACGAAACATTAGACAACGCAGAAAAAGTGAAAAAGAAACGTTTTTGTACAAGTTTTGCCCTAATGGCATCAACGCAGAGAAGAGAACGCGTCAATCTTTACCTTGTGCAGGACGGAGCTTTCATAGTCGCTTCCAATTCTAAGATTTGAGAAATCCTCTGACGATGAGTACGGGTTCTTTCGTTTCCAAATAATTCAAAAAGCGTATTTGCAACGACCACAGTCATTCCTCATAGTTTTCTTATCTGCCATTTCTGCTGCCTATAAGCACTTAAGCACTGTTTCCTTACTAACTTTCTCTGCAAGATTGAATTCACTTCTGCCCTTCTATTTCAGAGAAAGTAGCGGCAACAGTCACCCGGTTAACGGTAGAAACTCCAAGGAATCAGAAGATGACGTACGTTTTCCACTAGTGTTACTTTCAGCAGATAACTCCTCCAGTGAAGCAGTTTTTTTTTCAATTTATTTTTACTATGAACCTAATTTCCATTCTTTGTCCACATATTTTGAAGCCTACATTTTGGCTGATCACGCTTAGGTGCAACAAATAGAATGAAACGCAGATTTGACTTCATCCATAAGAGCATTCTCAGAAATATCAAAATTTCTATGAGAATTAACCTCTTTGTTTCTCCCCTTATTTTACAGCGTGATTGAAACCTCCTTTCGTTTAGGACCTCACACAGCGCAGAGGAAACCACAACATTAGCGAAGTAAGTGGTTAAAAAATTCTCCCTCCTCTCAAGTACAATTTTATTTTTCATTTTTTTCTAGACTGATGTGACACGGGGAGCGCCCTGTGTGTGAACGGAATTTTGAAGATCTAATTTCGAATCGCGGTCTTTCATTTTCATCCGTTGATGTTAGTCGGCACTTAACTATCATCGCTTTCATACTCGTTTCTCTTAATTATCATCCTGGCTTACTGTTCTTGAAATAGCCTTTACCTAATAATACTTCGATTGAGTGCTTGATATACATATTGCTAAAACTTAGTAGCTATCTAGTGATTGCAAACAGAAATATCTCTCAAATAAATGTTTAGAGCAAGAAGTGTTGCTTAGCAGCGTTTGCTAATGCGTTAAGAGGTTCATTGTGGATCAAAACCTGTACGCTTCGGAAAATTCTGATATACAGAAAAGGGTGTCCCCTAGCGTATACTTGAGAAACCGTCACAGTACTTCCCACTCCTTACGCAATGTCATGTTTTTCAGAGTCACCCTCCTGAACAGTAACATACTCAGTTTCTACAGAAATTCATTTGTATGTATATGTATAAAATATTTAAAAATATTAGGACTAGCTTTCCTTTCGGATACCCAGCAGCAGAAGGGAATCCATTGCTTCAGGCAAAATAAAATGTCTGAAGAGGGTGTGGTCTGCCCAAAAAGGAAATTTAGTAGTGTATGACCTATGACCAATGTTAGATGCGTACTTGGTATGTTTCTCTGGTATCTGGTCCTCTTCCTGAAACAGAAGCAACTTCTCGGGGTAAAAGGAAAAGGGTAAAGGTGTCGGCGTTGATCAGCCCCTAAGGACGCGCCGTCGCTTTCATCTTTCATCCAGAATCTTACTATTAGAGGTATGGTAGATGCGTATTTGGCCTTTACACTGACTTGCGTGGGCCAGCCGCTAAACAAAGCCAGTGTCTTTACCTTCCCAGAGAAGTCTGGTACCAATTTACCCGAATCCTGAGGGATGGAACGCTTGGTAAGCCAGGGCCGGGATCGATCGCACGACCGTGCTGGTGTCAGTAGCGCCCCTTACCACTACACCACGCGGGCGCTTGCGGATGCCTAGCAGAACAAGGGATATCCTTGCTTCAGGCAAACGAAATGTCTAAAGAGGGATTGGTCTGCCCAAAAAGGAAATTTAGTAGTGTTTCACCTACGACCAATTCTAGATGCGTACTTGGTATATTCCTCTAATATACGGTCCTAAAGATAACTCCACTTCCAGAAACGGAAGCAGTTTCTTGGGGTTAAGGTAAAGGTAAAGCTGTCGGGGTTTATCAACCCCTCATGCGCGCTACACAGTCACGTCCCATTCAGAATCGTAGACATGGTGAATGCGCATTTGACTCATGTATACAAAGACTTGCGGGACCAGCCGCTATACCAAGCAGTGTCTTGGCCTTCCCAGACAAGGACCACATACTATAGAAATATACCCATCTCCCATCCCTCCAGGACTGGGTAGATATGTACCAGATAAGTCTTGGTAACCAAGCGGTCAACGCTTGGTTAGCCTGGACCAGGATCGATCGCTCGAACGTGCGGAGGTCAGCAGTGCCTTTTGTCAACGCACCACGTCCCTTCTTGAGGATAATTTTTGTGAATTAGTATTTTAAAGTAGCGAATTGTTTGTTTCGGCGATCGACATTCATCGCGAGCCTTGTAGGCGCTTAAATTTCCACCAAGCATCGCTTTTCATTTTCGTTGTTCTTCGTCTAGTGAGGGGTCCGACACTCTGGGTATGAATGCTTCGAAATTGACACTTTAGTCTGATCTGCGTCTTTCTGGCTGGCTATGCATCTCGCTGACTATTTCTCAAGCGTCTAACTGGTGCCATTGTCGGATAATGAGGTTGACGGATGGCCGACTGGTCGACGTCTAGTGGGCGACCATCGGAATCCCCGGATGTGAGCTGTGGGTTTGCTATAGTCGAGCGAATTGGCGGCGAAGTTTCGAAGAGCTCGAGATTGCGACGGCGTCTGTTTGATCTTTTCTGCTTGACTGGATCCTATACAATGTCGTTCTGCTCCTTTTCTGAGCGTTTGATTTTGAGATGATCCATCCTCTCCTCAAATGCGAGGTCGAATTTCATTTTGATGCAGAAAGGGTAACCTCTAATTGTGATTTAGTGCATTGTATCTATGGGACGTAAATGACGAAGACGGCTCAACGAGGTTGACCGTGGACGGGTGCCATCCTAGCGGATTCAAAGAACGCTCACATGAATTTCAAGTATTAGGGAATTGCAATAGACTTTCTTTACCACCTTGTAAACCCCGCACTTCTGATTCCAGCCCGTGCTCTTAATCATTAAAAATCTCTAGAGAGAATTATAGTAAAGCAACAAGAGAACGGTTTCCTTCGTTCATCAAACGCCTTGCCTCATTTTCGCCTATGGCATTACAGTTCGTCATTGGGTACATGTCAGCAAGTGAGTATACTTCGCTGTAGAACAGTACTGATATGCGATCATCAGTAACATGAAACTGATCGCTCTCTTAGCGATACGCTCCAGTTTGAAGAGATTTCTTAACCGTGGAACCTGTTCCACGGAAATACATGCTCAGGTAGCCTGGCTCCAAGGTAGCATAGATAAGTCAGTACCAGATCAATCACCATCAGCAACTTTTCGAAAAGGAGCTAAAATCGGCAAGCAGACAGAAAATAATATATGACAGAAAAAACATCCTGCTACTAACTCGTTTAGTTTCACCTCATTTTTTCTTTCTTGTTTCGACTAGCCCTGCTATTTGCTTCAACAGCCACCACGTCCGTGTTAAAGCTTCAATAAATAAATAAGAAAATAAACGAATGAATAGAGCCTTAAGGGATCCAGCACAGGGATTTCTACAGGTAGAACGGGAATTGGAGCACTGAAATAGGTCTATTGTGGGAGTACTTCAGATGGCCTTTTGGAAACCACTGTTAATTTCTTCGAGGCTTACGTTTTCGTAAAAAAATCTCGGAACAATCTTGTTTTTTACCCATTATTCAGTGCTTTATGGAAGCTTTATCTACGGTAGGTTGACCAGATGTTGTCAGGCCCTTTGCACTGTCTACGACTATGGTAAGATTCATCGAAACCTGGTCGTAGAAAAACGAAACGAAAAAACACTCCAGAATGATTTTTAGCGTTTTTCTTCAACATTTGGTGATTTGAGAATTTGATAGTATGTGTAACTCCTCTTCTTACCCTGACTTCAAACACGTAGTCAGTTTTATTTTGTAAATTCAAACGAACCAGTTATGGGCAAAGCTCTGAAGTTCCGCTAATTATGTATTTTACCGCCCTCCGAACTTTGCCAACCGAGTAGCCGCCTGGTACGCTAGCACCATGAAAACGAATATTGTTGAATTTAATATTTTTCTCAACAGATTTGACTCCAGCATGTAGTTGTTGTTGGTAGGTATCATGTCTACCTACGAATGAAGTTCGACAAGTTTTCTGGTAGCAGCAAAACAAGGAAAGATCAATTTCAGATTCTCAAATAACGGAATATTGAATAAAAAGCGCTGAAAATATTTGGAGCGTTCAGAACGTCTTCTGGGACGCAAATTATGAGCGGTATTGTAATTTGCATTGGCCGGTCGTGGAATGTACTTGGAAGCAACTGCTCTGCCCAAAAGTTCACAACGGGACCCACATAGTTTTGTAGAGCATCGAATTGCGTTTACAACGGTATAGTTTGTTTTCGTTACTTCGTTATGGGCGGTTCAGAAATGACGAAAAATTATCGCCCTCACGCTATTGCGAAGAGGCTTCTATTATAGATAGCATCCACCACCCAGTCGAGAATATCTTTATTCCTATTCTTCCACTTTTTGCACTCTTAAAAATACCGAGACTCCATTTTGATGAGGAAGAGAAAATTTTAATAAAGGACTCATCCCTTGACCATAAGAATGTCAGTTCAACATATTAATCGCTGAGCCGCTATGGTATTATCTCCGCCTGTTGCGACCTAGAAGCCCCTTCGCAACCGGTTGGTGGTAGAGGTTTTTCGTCTTCTTGGGGTCACCCATTTGCAGGTAACAGAAACAAACTATACCTTTGTAGTCGCTATGTGGTCATGGGCGGCTCAAAAAATGATCGCCCTCAAGCTATTGCAAAAGGGCATCTCTAGGAAACAACCGTCACCCAGCGGAGAGTATCTTTATTCCTATTGTACCACTTTTTGCACTCTTCAGGACACAGAGACTCCATTTTAGATGAGGAAAGGAATATTTCAATAAACGGACCCATTTCTTGACCATAAAGTTATGAGTCCTACTACTGTTAACCGCTGAGCCACCATGATATTACCCCCGTCTCTTGCGTTTTAGAAGCTCATTCGCAACTTGTTGGTAGTGGAGGTTTCTCGCCTTTTTTGGGTTACCCATTTGTAGGTAGCAGAAGCAAGCTATACTTTTGTAATCGTAATTCGATGCTCTACAAAAGAGCACGGGTCTCGTTCTGAATGTTTGGAGCAAGCTGAGCAACCTCCGTTCTCAGGCGAATCACTACCACCAGGGAACTCTGGACCTCCGGATTCTGGATGAGGATGCTCTTCATAACGAGCTGGATGGCGGCGCTAACAAGCGTCCGCCCAACTCTTTGACACCACGTGGCTTTAGATTTCAGTCAGTCGGCCGGCATCGGCTCGTCGTCGCATCATAACCGCTGCTTATTGAGAGCCGGCCAGAGCGAAGCCGAAGGGCTCGGTCGAATTCCCCCTTTTTATTAGAGCAAACTCAACCACCAAGCACTCCGAGCCGTCTGCTGAGTGCCGCTGAAGAGCGCCACCGCACCAGCACTTCACTTGTATGTATGCTTCGACGTTTCCTTATTTATCCATTGATTCGTGCACTGTTTCCAAAGACCATTGGCCATTCTGCGATCATCACCCGGCCTACTCCCCCCTGGGTTGATTTATTAGGTTGGTCAATAAGTAACTAGCAGTTCAAAAAGGAAAGTGACCTCAAAGCCGACTTGAAGGCCTTCTTCGCCTCACAGCCCTCTGAGTTCTGGGAGTAGTTCATCGACCTACGTACTCGCTGGCAGGAAATGATCAATGACGATGGTGCCTACCTCTGATTGTATACAGGCTTTGTTTGAGAGAAAAAATAAATATCTGATTTTCCAAAATTGCTAGTTACTTATTCTATTGACCAACCTAATATATTCTATACTCGATTCCAAACCACGTTATGTGTTTATCACTCTAAGATATAGGGCTCACCCGACGCTTCAGATGCTCAGTACCTTAGGAAACACTTGTCCCATTTTTTCTCCAAATGATACCTCTTGCGTTTCAATCCATCATTTCTGTTTCATTAATTTTGCCTCATTGCGATTTTTTAATGCTTGTGTCTGCTCCGTTGAAGTAACTTCTTCCAATATAATTATACGCTTATGTAATAAATATATAAATATACCTGTTGTATTCAAATTCTACGACCGACTCAGCTCCATGCTTTACAGTACTGTCGCTAACTATCCGCCAAAATGCTGTCGGCGACGGATGAAACCGTCTAAGTGTCGCTCCGCCATAACTCTTTGCAAGCCCTAACCATTTTCACTATAAAATACATGATTAGAATCACAAAAGCACGATCTGGGTTTCGTTTTACAGGGCATATTGATTTTTTAAAATTTTTGAAATCAAGATTCATTACACCGGCTACAGCTACTCTTAACTTGATTGCAACAAAATTTTTATCGTGCTTTTCTGATTCTAACCATTTATCTTATGTTGCAAATGATTCGGTTTGAAAGGAATTATGGCGAAGCGATACTTAGTTATACTTAGACGGTTTCATCCGTCGACGACAACGTTTTGGCCGATGGTTACGGTACTGTAGACAATACCGTCAACACATCGATTTCACTTGCTTCTCTCTTGCTTCTCAAAATCGGGCCTTGCGCTTTACTCTTGCCCATGACTTGGCGGTTGCTCTCTGTGACCTAGCTGATGCCCTATTTAAACTAGTCTTTACTATCGGGATGCCTGGGATGGAACCGAGCTTTTCCTGTTTTTCTTTTGAGAGTCTTTACTATTGCACCATGTTCTCTTTTATCTGTTCTGTCTTTCGTTTTGGTTCTGTTGGTTGCCACGTAATTTGCCGATATTTTAAATGAATAATTTAAGAAATTGAGGACCTAAAGAACACGAACGAGCCCCGCTCTTATAAGAACCCCTTCTCCTCGGGATTTCTCATATTGAAACCCATTCGAATTTCGAATCTCATGCGTGACTCTGATTGAGAAATTCTTTCTTTTGTTATATCTTTAGTATGCTGCTGTGCCGGACGAGGTTAGTAGGGTGGATCAGATTTATTATGGCCTAACGTTTCGACATGAACGTCGTCTTCAGAGGCCTAAGAAGTGGTCCGAAACTTATTGATCCTTGATCTACACGGCCAAGCGCCGCATCGTTCCTAGCATTTCTGACTAACTTACGCAATCCCCCACGAAACTGAGAAGTTAAGAGAAATTTAATGACTAACCCCGTGATCCACCGTCAGAGCGTTGCCGGCGTAGCAACCAGCTCTGTTAGTTGACAAATGCGACTGAATCACATCAGTCATTCCGGAACCCACAGCACGGTGTGAATGATAAGAAGTCATTGCTTATCGAAAGACACTCATTTCGGTTGTTCATACAAGGATTCCTTGTTGATTCCGACGTTCAAGTCGAAACGTTAGGCCTATAAATCTGATCCACCCTATTGACCTCGTCCGGCACAGCAGCATACAACAGATATAACAACATGCCGAGGTTTCAAGAAGAGAGAACTTGGAGAGTTCTTTTTTTTTTGTATGCTACTTTGAGAGAACTTCGGTCTCACGTTACAGTCTGGTAGAATGTAATATACATTTGTTAAAGGTAAAAGCGTCGGAGTTGATCAATCCTCTAATTGTAAGGTTCTAGGGTCTGGAAAAGTCAAAAAGCTCATTGATCAGGAACATGCAAAGTTAAAACCTATGTAACTAACGTTGATCAGCAACCTAAGGACTCGCCGCGCATTCGTGTACCGTAGAGGTGTGATACCTGCGTATTTGGCTCATACAATGACTTGCGGGGACAAGCCGCTACACCAAGCTAGCATCTTTACCTTCGCAGGCAAGTCTGGTTTACAATTTACTCGACTAAAGAGGGATGGAAGGCTTGCTTAGCCGGGGCTGGGATGGATCTTCCGACCGTGCAAGTGTCAGTAGCGCCTATTACCACTGTACCTCACGAGCCCTACTATATTTGTTATTAGATACTATTAATATTTTATTTGAATGCTGTTCGAATTCGACTTTGAAGAAGTTCTGGAGTTATCACAATGAGCGTGCTCAGAGTGTTCCGAAGCTCCACTAATAACCGCCCATGTGTCCATCTTTCTCCAACAGCAGGCTTCTTCTGAGGATTCTTCATAATGAATCGAAAAAACGCCTCAATGTCATCTAATGATTCGTTCTGGCCTACGGAACGTTTCCCTACTACATCTATCCTTGATTTCTTTTGCTGAAGTTTTGAGCAATGGATCCGTAACTTGAAGAGGAACTCGGGGTAATTCACCTAATGAATAAATAAATAAATCAAAGAATAACTGCTAGTGCAGCCTTAGCGGAGGAATCGGAAATCCATGTAGTCATTTTTCAACGTCAATAGGAAGTTCACTTCCGAGCACAATGAACAACTTGTTGGTAGTTTCGCGTGTTTCACATCAGTTACCCAAATCTGAGAGGCTATCTATTGATACCACTGGGTATTTTCGGGCTCTCTCATGTCCTTCAGTTGTTCAGGCATTGTTTCGAGTCAAGAACAAATTCTGGAAATGTTAAGCCTCTCATTTTACAGCTTACTCTCTACTTAAGTTGTACTCAGGTTGTATGTTACTCAGGAAAAATGTTGCAGGAAAATAGATGATCAATCCTACAATATAATAACTGAAACCCAAGCGATGTCTGTAATGGGTGGCTCATCTGGGTCCCGTCGCGATAGTCTGTTACCGTACACCAAATGCACCCAAGCGACAAAGGAGCTGATGAAATTGCTTCATTTCTTTTCAATTTCCCAATTCTTCGATATCAATCTCCCAAATCTCTCCTGAAATTTCCTAAATTTCCATTTCATTTGAGTCGGCCGATAGGCCGCTGGAGTGCTGGTTTATATATTTTGGGCTCAGTGTTAAGCTAATACCTTTGAAAAACTTGAACTGAAAATGCCATGAAAAATTGAAAATTTCGCACAGATCTTAGCCGTCTTTTGGAATCAAAACAAGAGGTCTTGGGTATTTCCTGCGTGACCTCCTTAATCTACTATCTTGTTCATTGAATATTTTACCGTATTTAGTCGATGAAGGACCTGCGAGGTACAGTACCGGACGACTGAAAAAAATTTTCAAAATATCGCTCTTTTGTGTATCTCTCGTATCCATCGATGGGGGAGCTTAAATATATGTATATTTTTACAAATAATTGAGTTTCAACAACGTTATTCAAAAGCCGCTTTGGAGCGGTTTTTGCCGGCTTTTTCGGCTTTCGATCAAATAACACGTCCGGTACTGTAAGTGGCTCCACTGCCACCGGGCGGTGGAAATCGATCCCCGCCCGGTTGGGTAAATTGGTACCAGACTTGTCTGGAAAGGTACACATGGAATAGCGGCTGGTCCTGCAAATCACTGATTAGGCCAAATACGCATTCAGCAGTCTTTACGATTCTGAGTGGGACACGAATGCGTGGCGCATTCTGGGGGAACTGATCAACGTCGACACCTTTATCTTCACCTTTTGTTTTACGTTGTATCTCACGTTTTGCCTTGGCAGATGTCTTAAAAATAAACAAATAAGTAAATTTTTGAGAATGATGCCTGACGCTGTCAAGTTGGTCTTCTGCGGGAATCACTAACTTGTCGACTTCTTCACATTAGTGATGTGTTGCAGTGGCAGAGGAGTGGATTAGCGACTGATTACGTTCTACCGCTTTTATCTCATCTGTCCTGTGATAATACACCTTCGTCGAATGATAATCCGTTGCTTACTTTTACTGTTCGTCGTCGTTTTTGGTATCGATTTTCGTCGCAGTCACGCAAACTCTCGTCTACATGTTGCACTACTTTTCATGGAAAGTCGAATCGTCTTCATGCGATTAGTGGCGGTTTGGCTTCTCAAATATGCAGCTGCTGGACTTCAGTCCAACAACGTCAAGTTTCATTTTCGTGTTCACTTCCAGAGACTGCATATGTCATGGCTTCGGTCGCTGTTTTTCCTCCGCTTCCTCTGACGAATGACGATTTCACGTCCATGCATCATAATGTCTCGTCTCTTCCTAATTTTAGATTCTCCAATTTTTTTTTCGGCACCGTATTGGTGGGCTAATAGATGTATTAGTGGATCTCCAAAAAGGTCAAATTGTTCCCAAATTTGTATTTTCAAAATTCCATACTACAACACTGTAGAGGTTTCTGTAAAAAAATAATTTCGAATAATTTTTGGAGCTCTCACCCATCCGGCCGTATTTTTTCTGTTTTCTATGTTAATTCTGCAATTTTCAGTAATCTAGATTCAAGAAATAACTTTACTTTCTCCACTCAAAATGAGTTCCGCTAAAATAAACACCGTTCGACCCACCAGGAGATTCATAAATCACATCAGCAAAAAAACAATTAAACGGGGTTGGGAAAGCATTTTTAACAGAAAAAAAGCTGCAGAAGTAAGAATACAAGTCTCTCTTCTATGGGACATATCAGAATAACTTCAGCAAAAGGGTCGGCTAGGACGAACGAACGAGAGACCAACAAATACTGAGGACTTACTGAATCTAGATTTCTGAAAATTGCAGAATTAACATAGAAAGAAGAAAAATACGGCCGATATATGGGTTGGAGCTACAAAAATTATTCGAAATTATTTTTTCACATATTCCTATACAGTGTTGTAGTAAAGAATTTTCAAAATCCGAATTTGAGAGCATTTTGACCTTTTTGAGGATCCACTAATATATCTTTAATTACACTGGGAGAACTGCGAAGTTTTTAAGCTCCCATTCAGGTCAAGAAACCTCAGTAGACTCTGCAGACTACCTATCAATTCAAATATGTATTAGACGAAAAAAATATTAGGAGAAAATATTAGAATTTACATGATGAAACGGCTGAACTGGCAGAACTCTAATGGTTCATTCTTTCTAATTTTGTCTCTCCTTTTGAACTAGCAGAGTTTCGACAAGAAGTCTGGTGTAGACTGAAGCCGTCATCCTTTACAGGAGTTTGCTACGTATCTTCCTTCTTAAAGTTCTTTTTCCTTTTCCGTTTTCCTGAAGAAATCACAGCTCCTAACATCAATTTCCGGTAAACTTTCCTTTTCTTTTTAACAACGTACTTTACCTTTATTCCGCTTCATAGTCGTTATTTATGCTTACCATTTTCCCTTTTGATGTCTTTTTTGCAAATTATGTCTCACCATTTTGATATTTTTCATCTACCCCGTAGAAAGTGGTACTTGCAATCAGACAAAGTTAGCTTATTACCTCCATTTAGAAAAAAGAATGAAAGTGTGAAAAGGATCAGTAGTGCAGATGCAGTCAAAGGTGAAGCAGCAATAAAATTGAAAAAAATTGATTCATTCATGGATAGGCATTCTTCCTAAACTTCACTGTTTCGTTTCCAATTTGTTTTTATTCTGTGATATTTCATTGTTTTATTTTATTGCTTATTTTATTATTTTTTTTGGGCCCGCGTGGTGCAGTGGTAAGAGGCGCCGCTGTCACCCGCACGGTCGAGCGATCGATCCCAGCCCGGGCTAACCAAGCCTTCCATCCTTCCGGGGTCGGGTAAATTGGTACCAGACTTGTCTGGGCAGGTAAAGACACTGATTTGGTATAGCGGCTGGCCCCCGCAGGTCATTGTATAGGACAAATACGCATTCACCAAGCCTCTACGATTCTGAATTGAACACGAATGCGGCGGCGCGTCCTTCGGGGACTGATCATCGCCGACACCTTTGCCTTTTTACCTTTTATTTTATTATTTTTTTATTCTGGTGTTTTTTCTGGAAGGGGACCGAATTTGATGGCCAGGGTTTGCTGCTGCTCCTGTCGCTTTTATGAGCTGTCCTTTTTCGGTTTTCAGCCACTCATCCAGCCATCATTCATATCAACAACAAACTCAGCGACATTTCGACTTCTCTGAGGGCAGCTAATTGCCGACGTCATTATGAATATTTAATTTAATAGGAGATTCGTTATTCCCTAGGTACTCCATCAATTCGGTGACAGCCGCGATCACTCTCCGAACGACGACTACTGAGCGGTGCTTTTTGTTGGCGGCGCTTCACGGATTTTTCCGGAAATCGAATAATCGACGTTCATCAGTGTCGCGAGCCCTGAGGGGAATCCATTCCCTAGCCACAGATACAGCGGCAGTGTTCGTTCTCGACCCAGTGGGTTTGAGTTTACCCAAGAGCGTGGACAGCTTCTACGCCCTCTGCACTGCCTACAATCCAAACCATGCTGAGAAACTCTTACGATTAGCTAAGCCATCTAGGATTTCCTCGATCCTGTATTCATCATTCTTGCTACTTTCCTTTTTTCTATGCGTGATCCTTCACTTTCACTTCTTTCCCTGATTTTCATTTATTTCAGTACGTACATGTGTTGATAAAATAAGTAATTGAGATCGTCCAATCTTCTAAAATATCAACTATTAGCCATGATCTATCTGTTTTATTGACATTAGCAACTAGTTTTTCTTTTCATTGTGTACGGGTTAAAGGTTGAGGGGCGCTACTTTCACCAACGCGGTCGAGTAATTGATCTTCGCTTAGGCTAATTAGTTAGCCATGGGGTAGGGTAGATTTGTACCTAGCTTTGCTGTAAATTTGAGCAAGCAGACTTTGCACGGTGGTTGGCTCAGGCAAGTCAGATCAGGTCGGTGTATAGGTCAAGTCCGCATTCGCCACGATTCTGAATGGAAAACTAGGGCATGGCGCGTCCTTCGGAACTGATCAACATTGACCAATTTATGTTCCACATTTCTACAAACCGTCACATCGTTTTTGACCATGAACTAGGGTTTTGCAGTATCTACAAGTACAATCTATTCGACAAAATAAAACAAAAAATCAATTTCTATTTGCTAGACTATTCGGGGACAACGACAGGCTTTTTCACACTAACAAGACACCATTGAGTTGAAGTAAAGGCAACGGTAAAGGTGGTCAGCTTTGAACAAGGTCGCGCCGTGCATTCCTTTTCCATTCAGAATCGTAGAGGCATACCGAATGTGTAATTGGTTTAGACAGTGAGGGAACAGGGTCTCCATCTTGCCAGACAGGTCTGGTACCAATTCTGGTACCTTAGAATTTTCGGGCTTTCCTTAAAGTGTGGTACCAGGTACCACTGAGTAACAGGAAACTAAATGCAAGTTCGCCTGAGCGCTTGGCACTCGACGATGGGTAAAGATCGTTTTTTGGGTTTCTGCCGATTGTTGGTCAAGTGGAACTGTCGCACGACAACGTCCACTCTGAAACTTCTTCTTCTTGAAATTTGGAACAGCCGTTCTTTTTTGCAGCAGTACATGTGCACTAACCGTCTTTGAAGAAAAAATGAATCCGCAGGGACTTCATTTTCACTATACACCATCCACTCCGAATCGTTATGTGGACATAGCACACTCAGCGACAACACGATTATCATTTTCTGGGTCCATATTGCCTCATATCTCCCGCCACCACTCTTATATCCGAATGATTTTATTTTGGAAGCTAGAACCCATTTTATAGTTTTAGATTCAATGGTTTAGATCGTTTGACTAGACCACCCCTTGGAGTGATTATTATTTTTGATAATCTTTTATCATTTTTTGCCGAACCTTTCTTATTTACGATTCTTTACTCACCTTGAAACTACACTACCAACAAGCGAATCCTCAAGCGGTAGAAAGGGCCTCTTTTCCAACTAAAAACCAAAGCCATATGTACAGGGTGGCCAAAAAATATGGGCCGCCTGAAACGGACTCGTAACATTTTTAAAAGACAACCTCATCTTGTCCAAATTTCCTAGCGGATTACCAACAACATTTAAAAGGCAATGACACTGAAATTATTCAATCCGGCCTCATTTCTGACGAACACAGGATCGAAGACCCTTGGGGAACGCAACGACGGTCCGCCGTAGGTAGTCGCTGCCTTGTTCATCCCAGGCCTTCGCGAGAGCTGCTTCGAGAGAGTCCAAACTGCTGTGCTTGGTAGAGCAGGTCTTCTTCTCCAAAACCGCCCAGATGGAGTAATCTAAGGGGTTAAGGTACGAAGCCAATCTTACGCCGCGATGAAATCCGTCAGATCGTTCGAACATCACTCCTGGACAAGCCTGACCTTGTGGGCTGGTGCTCTGTCTTGCTAAAACACGTAAGCCTTCTCCCAGAGTGGGAAGTAAACCACGGAAGAAGGTGCTTCATCAGGATATCTTCCAAATATTTTTCCGCATTTGTCTCGCTCTTGAGTCCACGAAGAACAGTGGCGCCTGTCTTTCACATGTGGCGAAGACGCAGACCATAAGTTCGGCTGGGTGATCCTACATCGTAGAAAGATCTCCATGCTCAGCGGATTCTATGAGGTTTGGAGCAAGTACTGCATCATTTTTACGGCTGAAAGGCTCCCCTATCTTAAGAATTTTTTCATCAGCAAAGACGATGGAGAGGTGCCGTCGGTCAGCGGCGCGACGCTGAAGATTTCGGCAACATTCAATCCTTTTTCGTTTACACTCCTTTGACAATGCATGAAACTTCTGTAGCTCATGCTTCTGAACCTTAGTTTTCCAACCACTAGGTTTTCCACGCTTGATCGGCTGACTCGCAGCTCATTTGCCGCTTTCCTTAACGACCTTCATAGATTTTTGTGAATCCTCTTTCGAATCATATCCATCCTTCTTGTTGCGGTTACCATTGCCGGTCGTCCACTTCTTGAACGATCCATATCCGATCCTGTTTCACGAAATCGAGCCACAGCCTTCCGGGCTGTTTGGGGATACACTTCCTGCAAATTTGCAGTGCCCTTCGTGGAGTGACCTGCACGGTACAACTCGATAATCGCGAGTCTCTTAATACGTGGGGCAATCATAGTCGCTGGAACCAAGTCTGTGATCCCATATTGAGTTACCAACAAGTAGAAGGTTCGACATGTCAAAACGTGGATCAATAGAAAACCCCGAGTCCCAGAGCTTCACCACGGTATCAAAGAAAGCGGCCCATATTTTTTGGCCACCCTGTATGTAGTAACAGCAGAATATATGAACTCTTTTTTTATTCATGATTCATTTATCTTGAAACATTGCTGAACGTTTTTTATGCCTTTGTTCAATAACAAAAGTAAAAATAAATTAACTTTTTTTGTGATTGGCACTAAACTACGTCTTCGAACAGATAATCTCTTGGTAATCTTCTGCCGAAGGAATTGTTAACAAACTCTTACTGGTATTTTTCAATTTTTTTCTTACCGTGTACTTTTGCCAATAGAGATTAAAGTTATTACCAGTTTTGAGTGTGCAAACATATGTTAGATCCTACTTCTCGTCCATTTTGGCATGAGCAAAAAGTTCCAACTAACTAGAACAACATGAGGTTTATTCTCGTCGCCCGGTTGAAACCAAAGAACCTTATCCATTATGAATTTGAATATCTAAGATTTGGTAGTTGTAGAAGACGTTGCCTTTTTGTGTCTCTCTTCGGATTTTCTTTGCCTACCGGCAAGCAGGTACCGCTTTGAGCTTGTTTTTGAACAGGAAACTTTAACCAAAAAACCTCCCAAATCGTTTTGGCAAATTATAAAAAATAAGAAAAATCAATTCGAACTCTTGTGGATTTCAGTTCTCGTTTTTCAAAAGCTTCAAACTGGTTCTAATTTTAGGCTCCTCGAGGGGAATGCGGCCGTCGAGGAATCTAAAACGCTTGGAGTACTACTCAAGAGGAACACTTAGCTACGTCACGCGAAAAGCGGGAAGTGGAAGTATGAAAAAATTGTCGATGAGAGAAAAAACAAAATTTTCGAGAAGTACTTCCATAAGGCGCGGATTAGTTGCCGCTGGGTGTACTCGGAAAGCCGGAAACCTCTGATGATTTTCTGATGTAATGCCATCACATGATGGCCGTAATATGTAAAAGGAAAATACATCCGAATGGAAGAGTTGAATGTTACATGCCGTAGCTTATAGCTTCAAATTTTCTGAAGCATAGCTTCAAATTTTTTGAAGCATCTCGCAGGGACAATAAAGAAAAAACTGATCAACATATTTTGCATAAATGTATTTAGATATTTAGAATAAGGCCAACAACCCTCACCTGACGACAGTAGAATGGTACATTTCCGTCCTCATCACAGTCGCGACATCCGCCTTCTGAATTGTCGATAATTGGGACCCTTTTGGGACGGTCCATATTGATAGAGAAAGGTGGATGGGTTCAAGTGAATGATATATTCCGAAATAGCCTCAGGGTTCACTAATGGACCATTATCACTAATCTATAGGGTGGTGAAAAGTCCTGACCAACTTCGCTTGAAAGTTTCAGAACATCCGATTTTGAATGACATCTATGACCTAACAAGTAGTAGTCGTTAGTTATTTACGAAGCATCGTTAAGATACGTATAAATAGCCGAACGGCTATCAATTATCTTCCTTTCATGTTGTTTGTTAGCTGAGAAAAGGGTCGTCAAACTCGATAATGTCATACGGGCAGTCAGCGACTTCTTTGGATTCCAGCGTGCTTAATTCTGCAAGTATTATAGAAGGTGGATGAACTATCAATCAGGGACATTATGGTTGTGACTAACGATGGTGGTTATTTTGTAGAATTAAGTTATTTGTGCTCTGAATAAGAAAACAAGGAGAAAGAAGACGTCAAACGGCTCAAGACTTATTGACTACCCTGTACTATATCCTCTCAAAAATGAAAAATCTACTTCTTTGACGCTCTATCTTGGTTTTCTGCTGATTTTCACGGGTTTTTTTTGAGAAACTTTTCTCTTTATTCATCGCTGTTGTGCATCGCTAGTTTTCCTTCCCTGTCTTCTTTCATCTTCATTGTCATCTCTGCCTTCGGTGCTTCGAATTACAACTTGTTTGAGCATTCAATACATAATATTAGACTCTGATGTGTCTCATACCTATTCGATGTCCTAGGTTCCATTCAGGAGTCAGACAGATTAGAGAGCTATATAGGGCAGAAGATGTTCTTCCGCGTTCCAAAAACCGACTTTAAATTCAGCACATAAAATATGAGATCAGAAAATTGTATAATAAATGTTACTGGTATATAAACCAGCTCAATGTCTGCTCTCGGTCGCCTTGAGCTGGTTGATTCAGTGTGGTGTCTTCTTCCCGCTAAGCTTCGATGTTAATTGCCACAGCGGTCATAAACGCGTCGATTTCGGACGAAACCATTTACGAATCTGATCCTCACCACATAGGTGCCTTACACCCTATAAATATCGCGGGTAGACTCTATAAATTTCCTTTTTCTTCTCTTTCATTTCCAGTGGTTGTATCTGTCTTGTGCAGAGATCTTTTTGCTATTCCTAGGGGGTTGCTATTCCGTGGTCGTTCTTTATCAACCGCAAATGCTCGGATTTTTGCAACGATTTCATGCAGTTGTGTTCTGGAGGGATGGAAGGTTTGGCCGGTCCGTGCGAGGGTCGATCCACTGGCCGTGGGAGTGTCAGTAGCGACTCTCACAAGTGTACCACGTTCGCCCTCGTAGTAATAATATGACTACTATTAGGTTGTAAACCTTTCAATTGAATATTTGCGGCATCTAAATTTTTCAATTTCATTTGAAGCCTCGGAAGCCTCCGATTATGAGTAGTTTTTTTAGCCCATCGTACTCTCCCTTGGCTTTCTACGGCCAACTTCCTCTAGAACAATGTACAGGACGCCTTACTCCATTAAAGTTCAAAATTTTGGGATTGGACACTGCAGCAGTGTCTTCTAATTGAAGCTCATTGAACAGAAACAGTTGGGGTCCCATGCTGTAAGCTTAAGAATTCAAAGGAGTTCTAATGAAATCGAGTGGCCATAAATAATTCAGAGGAGCTTCAGCTATCCTACGGAAATGTTATCGAAAGAGAAATGCAGAAGCTTCAGCAGAAGTTGTACTATGCGATGAAAAAATATTCAATCGGAAGGTTTGTAACCTAATAATTTACTATTAATGAGTGTTAAGCTCGGCTAGAAGGAACCAACGCTCAACCAGTCGGTATCTTTACTCTTATCGTTCCTTTTCCACCATAACAGTAAATCCTCCACCCAGAACCGCGCGCTACAGTGCTTAGCGGCGCTGCTTCAACCTGCACCGTCAAGAGATCAATCCACAGGCAGGCAAACCATCGGTTCCACCTTTGGAAGGTAGGGTAACATACTACCAAACGTCTGGAAAGGTGAACACACTGGCTTGCTCAGCGGCTGACAGCAACTACTATAATTGTACACGGATTCACCGTGCCTATTCCATTCTTAATGGAAATCTAGAGCGTGCCGCATCCATGGAGGATTGATAACCGTTCTACGCTACCCTTACCTTCTCCATTTTCTTGAAAATTTCTCCAATTCAAATTCGCTTCCTTTCTCAGTTCTGTTCCCTCCCACCACTCTTCAACCCCGACTGTCATCCCGTTTCCTCTTTCACCTATACTTCAAATTGTTCATTTCTAACTTTATCTTATTTTTCGAGGGAAAGGCAATGTGATGTTTGTATTTGTTCCGAATTTCGCCGCCATTTCATTTTTCCTTTTGTGCAACTATTGCTCTGAAACTTTCAAGATTTTGTTCAACAGGTTTTGCTGTAGATGTTCGAGGGGTGTACTCTTGAGCAAGTTTTCGTGCTTTTCGAGATAACTTCCCTAAAGGACAGTAGAATTTCTGAACGAAAATCCGAGCACATTAAAAGCGAAGCCTTTAGACGAGGTGCGGTGAGGCATTTGAATAGAGCTGTAACGAAATCATCACGTGGCTATTTTATTTCACATCCGACTTATTCCCTTAGGCATATTTGTTCGCTTTTTACATACCTAGTACTTCCTTCTGAAGGAATCCGTTGAGTCGCTTGCCGAGCGCGAATGAAATCTGAACGGAGAATTCAGATGTTGAAAGTCGTCTGGAAACGTTTGAAAAACCATTCGACACAGGATCCTTTATGTCGTAAGAACTCTACCCCTTTAATAGAAGTACAACACCGCTTATATGCCCAACCGTGCACAACACTCCAGAACGTTTTTTTGGCGATTTTCTTTCCTAGTGGATTATTCGAAAATTTGAGCATATCGATCAATTCATCATTCTGTGTTCGAGTTTAGCAATGACATTATTTTCTTATTTTTGCTGACGATGACCCAGTCACGCATCAGTTTCTGTCGAATCCTGTCAGTTTTGCCCTCGGAGTCCCTGGGGTCTCCCTGGAAGATTTATTTATTGTAGATACGTATGTTTCCACACGTGTCGAAAAACCCAGGCAAAAAAAAACAACAAAAATCCAAAACAACAGAAACTCCACTTCTAAAGTACTAAAGACAAAAAACTAAACAAGAAAGAGCCTAAAAGGATTACAGAGCACAAAGAGAAACAAAATAAACAAAACAATAGTGAAATAATAAGAGCTAGGAATCCTAAGGAACAAGGGGGCAACAAAACCGTAAAACCTCAGCCAAGGGAAGCGTCTGGCAACCACTTGTTTACCTCACTTTTATATGCAGATAATTTTAGAGATCCTGTCATCGCGTGCCGGGATCACAAGCGACTTGAGCTACTATGGAGAAATCTAAAAATCTAGAACGAAAAAAGAAAAGAAAAAAGAAACTAAGACTTTTCGTCTACTCGTTTTTTTTTCATGAAAAAATCTCTGTAGCGATCTCGTCTTTGAATATTTCATGCCGAGGAAGTCTTAGGCCATTCGGCTCGACAGATGGAAAACAATCTGACAACAAAACTAATACTGAACAACAATAGCTTTTCAGCTTTTAGGCGAACAGCTTCTGAGCAACCCCATAGGCCACAAAATTGATCGTATAAACATCTGTATTCATTGCATTGTTTTGTCTGTTTTCTTTTCTTTAATACTTAAGGTACTCTTAAATTTTCAGCACCCGAATTTTCTCGCTTGATGGTCTGCATTCGAATCTCTGTTAGTTATAACAAAAAGTGGATTTACATAATGTTCTCATTAAGCGTGCACCAGCAAAGAGTGATGTTGCTAATGGCGAGCCATCGATTGCTGCTTGTTTCGATTCATATAGGGCTTTATTTGGAACCTTTTTGATAATATATGACCTTTTGAGTTTCATCCGCCTCTTTGGATCATTTTCTTTCCGTTTTTATTCAGGCAATTTGATATTTAAATAGATCGTTTCAAGCTCTTTTGATTATGTCCAAGCCTAGATTTAATTTCGAAGGATAAAGTGATAGACGTCAATCAACTCCCTAAGGATACGCCATGCATCCATCCTCCACCGAGAATCGTACAGTACCGTCGGTATCTTTTAAAAAGTGCCTCGCGGACATTTTTGGAACTAGACGTTTTCCCTGCACGTTTGGTACTGAAATGCTTGTCTCCGCATCTTCTTTTCGAATCTTCGAATCTTCGAAATTTCATTCAAATGCAGAAGCAATAACTATTTTCTTTAATTTAGTTAAGTGAAGCCACAGGGTGTAATTAACGAGGACGGCCTAATGAGGTTGACCTCGCGTAGTCGTCACCTTGGCGAGTTCAATCACACACACACACATAAAAATCAAAATTTTCAGGATTTCACCAGACTTTCTTCACCTTTGGATAGATCGCGCTCTTCTGATTACGTCCATGTGTTTTTATTCGGTAAAAACGATCTACACATAATAGTTTAAATCGCGTTTTGGCGGAAAGATGCCAAGGGTACTGTAGAAGTATAACTAATAAGGGTTTGAGCCTGCACGGTTTGAGGGTCTCAATCGCTGCTCAATTTAATGCCTCCACCTTACCAGACGAGCATGGCACCCATTTACTCGACTCTGGAAGGCTTGATTAGCCCGAGCAGGGATCCATCGTTCCATTATAAGGGTGTCAGTAAGCCTCTTACCACTTGACCACGTGGACCCTCAACGAAAAAATACGAAAAACTAACCGAAGCGACAAAGAATTTTGATGGACGGATAGGGATTGGGGAAATCTTCTGTAAAATTCCAGTTTTATTATTTAAGAAAGGGAACGGTGCAAGTGCAGCTGCTTTTGCAGCTTTGTTTCATATGCTGAGGCAGAAAATGTTCCTAATGAATGGAATTGCAATTATTGCTTCATTAGTTCCATTTTCAGAACAATGCCTATGCTAATGGGTTCCACTTAGCTTGTTCACCTTACTATGGCTGACTTTATTTTTTGGAAGTATAAATACTTTCACTTTATCGCCACAACGCTGCAGCCATTTAACTCCATAATGAATCATACCTGTAAAATTCATGATCCCGTTCTTTCCATGCAATATCAAGTTATTTCAAACGCTTCTCGCTTCTTCTCTCTCTCTTTCCTCTCTTCTCTTCTCTCTTCTCTTCTATCTCTTCTTCTTATCCTTCTTCTCTTCTCTTCTCTTCTTCTGCTTTTTCCCTTTCTCTTCTCTTCTCGGCAAAAACGGGACACTACTAAAGTTGCTTACTCATCGAATATCATCGACGTGCTGAAATCAGGTGCATTTTCGCAGGTGATTAATTTTTTACTGTGTTATTTTTTTACTGAAAACCAGCCGCCTTCGTAATTATAGCTTTCTTGCAGGCTTTTCGACAGCATGTCGCTGATGTATACATATCTAGAGTCATTGCGGGTTATTTTTGAATAATATAAAAAATTACAAAAATGGCGTTGACCTTTCAGAGATGCGGACACAAAGGAGACTCAAGGAGTCTCTTTTCTGCGGCAATTCTTTTTCTTTATTTTTCTTCTCTATGCAATTTTATGTTTCAGCGCTTCAATATGATCTGAATAAATGGTGGGCACTCAATTTATATAAAACAACGACAACTTCGTGGAGAAAGTTACCATTTCAGAACCTTCCCTGAATCGTTGTTTTTGACTTGGACTCTGAGATCGCCTGACGATCCTGGGCCCAGATTCATGATCGGATGAGCGGTCTCCGAAACCGCGGCGCAGCCAGAATCAGACGGCAGAGTCGATGAGAGATTGCGTTTAACATAGGAAGTTTAGGATAAGTAGAGAAAGGTGGGCGCCGTTCGGGCTATATCTCGGGGTTTGTCGGGGGCTTACCAATGATGAATCTGGGCCCTGGTCAAGTAAAATGTCATATGAAGAAGCTGGAATCGTAGAACCAAAGCCAGAAGAAACGAAGGACTTCCGTAGCAACCAAATAGACCTGCAATCACATTTTCGATAAATCAAAACGGTTATTTCAAAGGCGTTCCGCTAACGCCGACCATAGATATTTGCCAATCTATACAAAATCCGAAGACGCTGGTTCGATTCCCGCATAAGCAACGATTTTTGCAATGATCCTAGCGTCACCATTACATCTCTACTTAGTAATGGATCCTGTCACCTTCTTCTAGTGCACTTCGCGGTAAAGAGGACGAATTGCGCTGTATTAAAATTAGAATTTCACGATATTTAAAAAAACCTTCGAACCATCAGTCGGGCGGCGCTACGGGTATGAGACTGCTGGATTCCTAGGAAAAAAGATGATTAACACGTTGACGACAGTGTGGCGCAATGCTGCGCCACGCTCAAGCGGCCGCGTGGGACCGTGTGGCGCAATGCTGCGCCACAGTCTTGTATCGTATTTTTCTCGATACATTTCAGAATTTCGAAGGATGTTTTTGTGCCACTTTTTAGAAGACCTTTTTTTAGTAGACCTTTGCACGACCTTTGTTATAATGAGCATGGTTAATGAAAATGATTCTTAGCTTCTGATTTGCTGGAATTTTTGATTGTGCACTAGTTTTCTTTACAAATAAAAACAAATAATGGTTATTGCAGGAAACAAATAAATGCAAACAAATACTGTTTACCGAAACAAACACATAAATACAAACAAATATTGATTATTAGAATAAACAAATAATGAACAATAAACAAATAACAATTTCATTTTAACCTGGATAGGGAAAAAGGACATTCTAAAAGCTTCCAGTTGTTATTTTTCTATTTTCATTGCAAAAAAGGAATAGTCACAATCCCCGATATTACAGGACTGTATACGTACTCTTCGAGATTTACTATTCACTTCCATTTTGCTAAAAAAATTCGCCGTATGTCAGCATCATGCCACAGCATCGGCGCGCTAGAAAATCGGTTGGTCCCATCCGCCAGACACGCGAAAAAGGCGCCGTCGTCAACGTGTTAAGGTCTGAATGATTTCATCGCAGAGAAAGCTGGTTTTGCAGAAAAAGAATAATTTCGTTGTTATTCGTTGTCATTTCAGCTTTGTTCTATCGTTTCAATTCTTTCTGAACTAATGACGACAGCGGTGAAACTCGACTGGTGGTGGCTTCCCACTGACACACTCTCAGTGTCGTTTTGTTCCATGACGTAGTGCTGTCTAATTACTAAGCAACGACTAGTCGTCTAATGCCATCAGAGCGGAGTGTTTGATTTCTCGCCCATGCTAGATGAACCCCTAAACAGCTCCTACTCCCACGTCCTCGAGTCTGACTGGATATCTTGACGGGAGAAACTATTTGGGACTCTTGTTTGATTTTTGATTTCTTTGTTAAGAGTTCTTCAGAATGACCGTATGATTAGGTACAGTGAAGAGAGGCGCTACTGACACCAGCACGATCGAGTGATCGATCCGGCCCGGGCTAACCAAGCCTCTCATCTCTCCGCGGTCGGGTAAATTGGTACAGACTAGTTTGGGAAAGTTAAGACATTAACTTGATATAGCAGCCGGTAAGTCATTGTGTAGGCGAAATATGTACGTGCTCACTATGCCTTCACGATTCTGAATGGAACACGAATGCGTGGCGCGTCCCTCCCGGGCTGATCAACTCAGACACTTTTGTCTTTACCTTAATGCCGTAAGATTACAACTGGTAAACATTCTTGTTTGAGTCGATTTGTTCTTCTGTGTCTAGTGAGGTTAGTAGGTGGATTAAACTTTACTAGCCTCACCTTTCGAACTAACCATCGTCTTCAAAATTATTGAAATTATTCAAAAATCAAAATTATTCGAAAAAATCGATTGATTTTAGCTCCTGTGCCAAGCGAGGTAAGTAGAATTACAACCGCTGTAAGCTTTTGAATTGTAAGATCATGGCGAGCTTGAAAGAAGAAAGAATTCGGAGAGCTCTCTTGTTTGATTTCTTTCCTGCTAGATGAGCCGCATGGTAATGAAAGCATTTTTTTCAACTTTTTGAACCTTCGAAAGTGGACCTCATAAATGGGGGAAAAGAGGCTGAATTTCAGTACACTTTCATTTTCTGCTAGGAGATTCTCAGAGCTGATTCAGCCTACAGTTGCTCTACAACGTCTGTCAGAAGCATTTCATTTTCGAAGTCACTGCGGCAAAAATTCTGACCACTGAGCGGATCGAACGCCCAACCTTTCGATCTGGAGTCGAACGCGCTACCATTGCGCCAAGCGGTCACGTTCGACGCGTCGTGCCAACTCGGACATTATTCCACGTTGTTCACATCGATTCAGAAATACGTTAGTTTGCTTGGATAGTAAACTTCAAACCAAAGCTCATCCGCCCTAGTTCTGATAAAATGTATGATTGCCGTCCCGTTCCAAGAATTTTAAATATGCAAGTGTAGGAAACGTCAAACCTAAACAGATTTCTGAAGAGTTGTGGTGAGTTAAGGCCTTCCCATCTGCTTTTTCCTGTGAACGGAACACTTCTTAACCACTTTCCAAAACCTGAGACAGACGGAAAACGTTTTCCTTCTGCTTTCTGAATTCGGTGTTACAGTTGAATATTTAAAATTCTTCGAACGACACGACAAACATACTTTTCATGAGAACAAGGTCGCATAACTTTGGGTTGAAGTTTCGCTAATAAAGCAAATTAAAATCTTCCTGAATCAAAATAGACAACACGGAATAATGTTCGACTTGCCTCCGATTCTATCGTTTGACCGCTTGGCGCAATGGTAGCGCGTTCGACTCCAGATCGAAAGGTTGGGCGTTCGATCCGCTCAATGGTCAGATCTTTTGGTGGAATTGGCGCAACTTTGCTCAAGAAACCTCTTCCTTCTGAGCCCAAACGTAGGTGTTTTGTCGAATATGAATAATTTAGAGATGTATAATACGAAACTAGTCTGTTAATTGCCCCTTTTTGTTTAGCGGTTTATAGACGAGAACCAGTTGAATGACTTATATATTTTGAGATGCTAGGTTATTTGCAAAACGCGGACATCGGACGGGAATTGAACCTGCGTCTTTTGTTTCCGGGAGACTGCACTAACCACTGTGCTAGTCATTCAACTAATTTAGAGAAGGTTATTTACCAAAATGCGAGATAAACTGAATAGGTTTTTCCTTCTGCCTTCCCATAAACCTCTCTAAATTATTTCTGTTGAAGAAAATACCCACGTTAGAATTTAAAAGGGAGAGGTTTCTCGTGAAAAAGTCATGTCGACAATTCCACTATTCCTTCCCGCTTTTGAAGGAGCTCTTCCGGACGTATTCTGAGAAGTTATTTGTCGTTTCGCTCGCAGTGTCTGTTATCGAAATCGAGCTTGAAGCTGTAATAACTGCTCCATAAACTGAATAATTTGAATAAACTAAATGAACTAAACAAAGAAACTAGCTAGCTAACATAATAATTATTCCGCCTAATCGGACTTCCAAGGCCTCGCGTACTACAGCGGTAAGAGACGCTGCTCCCGCACGGTTAAGCGATCGTTTCCGGTCCGGCTTAACCAAGCCTTCCATCTCTCCTGGGTCGGGTAAATTGGTGCCAGACTTGTCTGGGGAGGTAAGGACACTGAACTGGTATAACGGCTGGCCCCCGCAGGTCATTGTATAGGTCAAGTACGCATTCACCATGTCTTTACGATTCTGAATGGAACACGGATGCGGCGGCGCGTCCTCAGCGGATTGATCAACGCAGGCACCTTTACCTTTACCTTTAACCCGACTTTCTAGTGACTTTCTAATTGCATTTAGTCTTAATTTTTTGCGACATCTCCTCTGCCGATAAAGACCACCTTAGTTCTGTGACTCTGTTTGCTTGCACTCTACCTTTGTGCCTACCTGTGAGACCTTTACTTTTGCCTACCGATTTACATGGTGACTGATTGAGTTTAGAATGAGTTAGTGGTTCTGTTCGGAAAAAGCAAAATTATGTGCTCTGTTTCATAATTTCATTCCGCCCTAAAGAATCGCTGCAGCCACCAATATGCATCTATTGGTACAACTTCGATTTACAGTGGATTCACATATTAAATACATTGCCTTCACAAAAAAAACACTCCTGAAACAAGAGTTTAGTCAAACAAATTACAAAGGTTCCCTCGTTTCTTCGACTTTCTTCCGATCACGGCAGCTTATTCCGTCCTGGAGCCTAATCCCTAAGAAGCGCTTTTCAAGGTTTCTCTATACCCTCTATTTGAGGAATTCTGGTGAAGTTTGGATGCCCACTTTCAATTAATTTGTTCAATGTTGATTTTATTTCTGCTCTCTGTTTCAGTATTGTGTCATTTGTTCCATATGTACGTGCTTCTAGTGCAAATAGAAATCCATAAAGTAAGAAAAACATTCGAAAGCATCGAGACAGTTGCACTGTGAGCTGCAGCAAAGATTGCCCTTCATGAAAATATCGCTCTCTCAGAATTGTTTTTTTTTCGAACTACTAGACTAGGATAAATGAAGTGACTGTTGCACTTCTAACATACAATACCTCTCATAACTTCTGTCCCAAAAACCGTCCAGAACGTTCCGGGACGTTCCCAAGCGTTCCTTTCTTTCCTAGGCTTTCCTAGTGGGTCATTTGAAAATTCAAACATATCAGTCGATTCTTCTGTCTAAACTGAGTTCATACCTGACGTTGTTTTCTTATTTCATTTGAAAATGACCCAGTTACAGGCCACTGTATCTTAAGCAGCGCTAACTAGGTTTAACTGGTTTACGACCCTCCGTACCTTGCCATTGAGGTCGCGGCAAAAAATCTTGCCATCACGAAACGATCACGAAAGGAAAAATTCCGCAATCTTCACATTTTCTCATTATTTTCGGTACTAGCATCTCACTACCAGTGTTTTGGTACCAAGTACGCGTTTGTAAGTTGTATTGAAAATTTTTGTTGTTTCGAGTAAAAACAGAAAGTTATTTTAATTTGTTACTGTATTTGTTACACGTTGAGAAAAGTGTCGTTGTTCGATCCTGATAACCATCCTTTCACCATTACCTACTCTTCACATTTTCTGCCAACGTCGTGTGCTCGCTTTCGATCGCTTGACCTCTAACTTTGCAGAGTATCGATTTATTGATTCCGTTCAGAAATCAGTGATTAGAAGCTGGTAGTTGCAGCGTGAACACGTTCCAAAGTGTGCACGCGATGCCATGCACTTGACGACGATCGATGGCGAAGAAGATCTACGCATTCACAACATTTCCATACTGCCGTCGGATCAATGTGCGACGGAAGATCAGCGGGTATTGATTGATCTCTTGAAGCTCATTTATACTCGCCAGCAGCAGCAATCATTGAGGAGGAGAATGTTGCCTTACGCTGCCTTACGTATGCCACAACTTTAGGGGAATTCTCGTATGGTTGGAAACACTCTTGCCTTACAAAGAGAAAACCTTGTTGGGTGCACTCGATGAAGCAAAAATAAAAAATAAAAATAATTTATTCTCTCACTACCAAGGGTGCTTACATATGTTGCATTTCAGGCCGCAAAATGCTGTTGTGGTGACGGATTCTTTTTTGACTTCCCTAGGAAACGTTGCGAGGTAAGAAAGAATTCATCCTCTCTACTGAATGCCTTTTCCAAGCATCCCCCACGTAACTCATGATTTTTTTCAGCATCGATTATTTGATTGTCTTTCAATCACTAATCATTTGCCTGATCGTTGACGTAAACAGCTTACAATAAAAGAACTGACCTCACAAAAATACGACAGAACTACAAAATGCTCTAATTTAGCGCAGCGTTTGGGTACTTTTCCTACTGAATTTCTTCTTTCGTTTCAAAATTTGGCTGAAGAAATGGAGGATATTGGTTAGCATTCGATCCGTTGGGTGGAGACTCTAGAGTGCAGTCGATCTCCCTAGCCCTCCGGCAAGGTCAAGGAAGTCGTCAGGTCGTCCACCTTTGAGTGCTTTGTGAGCCGGAGTATTAGGCTGTCGCAAAATTAATTTCGCTTTCTGAGTGTGTTCAAAAGGAAACTTTTTACGCCGTATTATCTCGTGTCAAGGAAATCCAAGCATACTCTCAGGTAGCACGTTATCTGCTCTATCAAAAGCATACTTTACTGTCTCTCTAGTTTGTGCAGCCGATTTTTTACGGAGCTTTGAACGTGAACCGACGCGACTTTTGAGTCCTCATGCTTTCTGAATATAAACTGGGACATCCCGCGGCAGACGTAGCTCGTAACTTTAGCAGAGCTTTTGGGATGGATTGTCCTTGCGAACGGACAGTGCAGCTCTGGTTTAGAAAATTTGCTTCTGGCGATTTTGATCTCGAAGGAAAGGCTGGTTGTGGTTGCAAGTGGTCCCTTGATGAAGAGCATTTGAGGACACCCGTTTAAGCAAATCCAGAGAACAATGCTCGTTAGCTAACAGAAGACCTGGGTGTACATACCCCACAGTTGCAAGACAGTTGAAACCAATCGGCAAGATGAAGATGATGTCAAAATGGATTCCTTATGAAATGACCGATGAGCAGCGTCCTACGCGTTTTGACATCTGTTTGAATCCCCTAAATCGATATAAAAATGAACCGTTTGTCAAACGAATTCTAGCTGTAGATAAAAATGGATCCATTGTAATAATAATGGGCAAGGATCTGCTTGGGTTGATAAGGGTGCTTCACCAAAACCTTTTCCTAAACCGAAACTTCATCCCAAAAAGGTTATGATTACTTTGGGGTGGTGTAGTAAAGGCGTTATCCATCACAGCTTCATGCCACCTAGTGGTTCAGTTACCACAGAGTCATAGTGTTGTGATTTGGACGAAATGTACCCGAAATTGCAAAAATTGTGTCCGGCACTAGCGAACAGAAGCGGTTCGATCTTATTGCAGGACAACGCAAGTGCACACACCGCGAAGATCGTCCGACAAAAATTGACCCAGTGAGGCATTAAAGTTCTGTCTCACCTTCCTTATTCTCCTGGCCTTTCGCCAACATACTATCACTTTTTCCAAGCATTTGATTCTTATTTGCGTCAGAAAAAATTCGCTGATTTGACCGATGTAGAAAATGCCTTTCTTGCTTCCGATAATTCCTGTAATCCTAGTTTCTTCTCTAAAGGCTTGGATTCATGACCGCTTCATTGTCTGAGGTGTGAAGATGCTTACAGTTTTTACCTTGATTCATAAAGTTGCGTTTGAGCTGAGTTATTGCAGTTTGAACTGAGCGGTCCATTTCCGAAATTAATTTTGCGACAGCCTAATATCGATTATGTTGTTTCGAGTTCAACAATTTGTCTTTGTTCTAAAATAATTATATTTGAAGAGAGTAGTGACGAAGGGGGGAAATGGTAGGTCAGTTCACCGCAGGCATTTTTTGCATTATTTCATGGATTTATCCCACGATTGAACTCAGATTTGTAAATCACAGTATTCTGGACCATTCAAATTTGACAATTAGAAAATTTCCACTATCCATTTTCGGAAATTTTTGTCTTTGAAGTTGTTCAGTGAAGGTACTGTATTTGTACAAGCAGTCTGTAAGAGTTCAGTACCGGACGTGCCGCAACGATAAAACGGCGGCAGCGGCGTATTTTTACACCGAAATATGGCGTTTTCGGGGTCCACACGTAGTGACCCGAACAGATCTTTCTCAATTCCTTTTCGCCGCATGCCCAATGGGGGTCCTTGCGTGGTGACCCGGAGGAAGGCGGAGCCTCTTCTAGCGATTAGTCATCAGGAATCGAAAAGGCAAGGGACAGAAAGTCGATGGGTCAAAAAACCGCTCAAGTTTCACGACTATGGAAAATTTGACTACGGAAAGATAGAGCTCTAGGTGCTGAGTTCAAAATCATTCCTATTCTTACGAATAAATTAATTTCAAAAAAATAGAAAACGGCGGTTTCTGAGCAAGAAAGCGCCGCCGGCGCCGTTTTATCGTTGCGGCACGTCCGGTACTGTAGCTGTTGCGTTCTAGGTGTCGCTCAATGTCGGCTTCATGTTCGGTCGATTGAACAACGGCTGGTCGCATATGGTCGTCTACGGCTTCGCCTATCCGATGTTGTTGCTCACACTGATCGCCCCATTGTGCGCTGTGATGTTGGGAATGGGAAAACGAGAGAAACGCGAGGGAGATCGACGATACGTAAGTCTGCATGACTAGCTCACTTATTTATTCATTTATTCAAGACGTGGATCGACGACACACTTGGAAATATTCTACACCTACCGCACATCATCTGCAATAATCATGAACAGAAATCATTTACACAGCGATATTCTTAGAAGCTTGATAGCACATTCTAGCAGAAAAACACATGACATGCAGAACCTATCAACGAATCTCATATTACTTTATTTTATTATATTTTTTAATATTCCTTTTCATAAGCTATATTCGTGAGTAATACTTCTCGCACCTAATTTATGGCCATGCACGTCCAACTCGAATGATGGCCAGTCGAACAAAGGCCTTTACATGATGGTTGTCGCCTTCAATGACTTGTTCCTATCTTTGGACAGTGGAACTCCAAAAAACGACAGCGGGTCCAAATCAACACTTCTTGTCAAAATTTTGGACGTTATGAGCGAACTGGCCTTCTTCCTTCTGTAACTGAGACTTGGAAGGTCAAATGTTTTAGCTCTGGCAGCCCCATTCGGTAACTGCGAGTGTTGTAGACCATGACATCTCATAACAATTTAGGCGACTATAGGCCGAACATAGGCTCTATTGGATAATCAGGAGAGTTGATGGATCATTTGTTTTTAGAGCCTTAAGTAGTAAGTTCGAGAATGAGCCCTATTGATCAACATTCTGAAGTGATCACTGAATCTGAGGTCGCTTGAAATTAGAAATCCAAAATCTCTTACTGTAGACACCTGTTCCAGAAGCCTATCTCCTAGCTTGTAGACTAATTTTGCGGTTTTATTTCTGGTTCCGGCAACAAAACTGTAAGATTTTTTCGCTGCCAAGAGAAGATCACATTTTTTACACATTTTTTAGCCCACTCGTCCACACAGTCATTGGCTGACTGAATTGCTTGACAATCTTGGGAGTTGATTGACTTGGATATTTGGAGATGCTAGGTTATTCGCAAATTATTGACATCGGACGGGAATTGAACCCGCGTCTTTCTGTTTCCGGCAGACTGCACTAACCACTGTGCTACCGATGTACTACGTTGCAAATCTTCTAGCATCTCTTTCTCCTCAACGTCCGATGTCAGTGTTTTGCGAATAACCTAGCATCTCCAAATATCTAAGTCAATCAACTCATTCTCGTCTATAAACCGCTAAACAAAAAGCGGCAAATAGCAGAATAGTATCGTAATCTTGTGAGTTTTCAGTGGTCCCGTATATTTTTAAATCATCCGCATACATTTGACAGGTAATACCAAATCGTGAATTTTTTCCGGAAGATCAAAAGTGTATAGAAGAAATAGCAACGGTGACCATGACCATGTAATCATGAATAAAGTGAAAGTGAATTGACTTGATTTCACAAAAGCATCCATTGCGGTTTAAAAAAATTCAAGAGAACAACGGCTCTATGGAAGGCCGACAGTACTGCAACACTGATCTTTGGCTGTTTAAAGGAAAATTACTCGTAGGTGAGAAGAATTCAGCGAAAGCCAACATTAACGAGCTGGTATACTAACAAGTGTTTTCGTTAAAAGATTTTTTGCTTCTTCTTGAAAGATAAAAAGTCAACTGAACCGAGTTAGTGAGAGGTCGACTAGATTGGCAAGATATTCGGGAAAATGTCGAATGTAAAGTAGTCTCAATTGGAAGCTGAAACATGTAATTACAAAGAGGAATTGTCTAATTTCATATTCGCTGAAAATATTTTTTTATTTATCTATTTTCCCTTTGAGCCGTATGGGGTATGAGAAACGCCAAGAGCGCCGCGAATATCATTTGCAGTTGAAGAACAGTTGTTTCGATTGACAGGTTCACCTCAAGAAATTGTCATGTTTCAATTTTTGATCTTTTTTTCAATTTTCCAGCCCAATCCACTCTACCAGATGATTTGGCTTCTGGCGTTCTGCGGCTGGGTGAGCGTACTGGCACCATTGCCATTCACTGTCTGGTACTACATTATCGGAGAAGGGACCAGGTGCGTAATAGGCAACCATAGAAATCAAATTTGGCTGTATTTTTTACAATTTTTATCTTAGGTCTCTGAACCAATCGGTGGTGATGTGTCACGTCTTTCGTACCACCATGGAGGCGATTCCGCACACGATCGACACCATGATGACGTTGTTCAGTGTACTGCTTGCTGCCGCCAGGTAGGTAACTGACACCATAGAGGTGTTTTTTACTCTACAGAGCTTATTTTAGGGTTGGGACGAAATGAGTATGCAGTACCGTTGGTACACTTCCGCTAAAACGACATTTAAACGATCTAGATGGCTTTTTATTCGATACGCACTTAGGTGTGCTATCTGTGAAATTTTAGTGGGACATACAAATAGGAAAAAATCGCTAAATAACTCTCTCATCACTAATCCTCTAGCTATAGCCCTATAGCTCGTGACAATGTCGGTTGGTGCCACATGAGTTGTAACTTCACGTATGATACGCTTCCACTGCAACCTGTTCGAAGCCCTCATTTTTGCTTCCTCCAATGTTAGCCTGCAACTCAAAAGATCGTTCTCAACTTGTTTTAACCATATTTTCTTCGGGGCGGTATGGAGAAACTTCCAGGATGACAAACGTTTCCTCCATAGGACTCTGTATGGGATTCTCGTCGGATCCATTCTGCAAACATGTCCGAACCATCTTAACCTTCTTTTACGAATTTCCTGTGCAATGGTTGGTTGTTCGTCACAGTTCCTTCGGAAAAATTCGTTTCGCAGCCTGTCACATAGTGTGAAACCCAGTATGCGCCGTAAACACCTCATTTGGAAAGTCTCCAATCTTCGTTTCTCTCGCTGGAGTAATGTCCATACCTCCGATCCATATAAAAGTATCGGGAGTTCTAGTTCTCTATATATCCTCAATTTGATCTGAGTCGACATGTTCGGTTTTCTCCAGAGACTAAATAACACAAACTATAAGAACAAAACTCTGGTGGTTAGTAGAAAACTAGAACGACTAACATAACCAGAAATCCTGCTAGTCTACGGAGATCTGAGATAATTACTTTCAAAGAAGGTCATAGCAGGTATTCCACGTAAAAATGAGCTGGGATTCCAAACCAGAAATGATTACCTTGCGGTGCCCGGGCAGAATTGTATACCAGGAAATATGCTTATTTTACAAGAGGAGAAAAGGGAATGAGACAAGAAGAGTTGGAGAAAATGCGGTAGTAAGCTTTTCGCAATTTTGACCACAGAACGATCTATACTTTTAGAATCAGTTTACTGGTTTTTACCGTTCACCCGGCATAAATCACTTTAGAATTATTTGTACTGGCTAGAAAAAACATGGACTGAAATAGAAGAGCGTGACCTACTCCACGGTGGAAAACGTGTAACCTAAATTTCAAATTTTCGTGTAACCTAAATTTCAAATTTTTGACTTTCATGTGTGTATTCCTTGACCTCATCAAGCGACTACCATACAAGATCAATGTCGTTAGACCGTCCTCGTTAACTACACCCTTTCGATATTCCTTATTAAGCTACGTCTGATAAGATTTATTATGCAACATTTTCGAAACCATGTAATATCAAAAAAGATACCATATCTGAAGAAAGGAAGCCGAGTGAGTGATTCTAAAGCGATTTATGCCGGGTGAACGGTAAGAACGATCTAGATCGCTTATATCGCGTTTCGGCGGAAATACATATACCGACGGTACCGTATGGTATAGCATTTACCTTATTCTGGAGCCTTCGTTTTTACACGTTCTTGAATACTTTTTTGCCATCTTCCTATGAGAATTTTGTAGATTTCTAACCCAATACCATCGGAATACGCTGAAATTGAGAACGGTGGAGCGTTTCTCCAGAGCCATATGGCTGATCATTTTCGTATGCGTCACTATTGGACTACTGCGATTCTTTGAACATGACACCACCGTCTACCAGTTCTGTATGGGTGAGTGACAAACTGCTATTTCTTGAATTCCAGTTTTATTACCGCTTTCGCGGGTTCCTACAGTACCGGACGTGTCTTTTGATCAGAAGCCGAAAAAGCCGGCAAACCCGCTCCAAAGCGGTTTTTTCAAATACCTTTCTTATAATTCAACTATTTGTGAAATTAGGCATAGATTTGAGCTCAGCAGCTCGAACTCTATCCACCCATATACACTTTTTCCAAATTCGTGAAACTTGCTTTCAGTCGATTTTTTTGATCACTCGATTTTCGGATCCCGTTGCCGCCTCGGTCCCTCGCTTGGTGACTCACCACCGACTAAGCTCCGCCCTCTCCTCGCCGCATATAAATATGCGACGCTCATTGCACCGAGCCAGGAATGGGGGTGCCCACGGGGTGGCTCGAAGAGGCACAACGCGGGGCCTCCCGTTGGCCTCGTCGTTGACGGGGTCCCCTGTTGGGGCCCCCGTCAACGACAAGGCAATCGATGTATACGAGGGACACGCAAAAAATCGATATTTTGTAAAAACTCTCAGGTGTGGGTAATTTATACACCATGCGATAGGGCTCGAGCTGCTGACCAGTGAGCTAGGGCTAATTTCACAAATAGTTGAATTATAAGAAATTTATTCGAAAAAACCGCTTTGGTGCGGTTTTTGCCGGCTTTTTCAGCTTTCGATCAAAAGACACGTCCGGTACTGTAGAAATTAAACAAGAAGATGTTGTAACACGAAACTATTCCGCTATTTTGGAGCTTTTTGTTGAGCGGTTTATAGACGAGAACTACTTGAATGACTCATATATCTGGAGATGCTAGGTTATTCGCAAAACGCTGCCATCTGACATGGAATTGAACTCGCGTCTTTCTGTTTCCGCAGACTGCACTAACCGCTTAACAAAACGCGCCAAATAGCAGAATTGTTTCGTGTTATATCAAAAATGCTATCAGCTTAACTGATAGCTGCCGATAACAGCTTATCGGCTCGTTCCCGTGTTTATGGATGAGTGCTTATAGCAACAGTCAGACCGGGGTTGAGAAAGATGCTAGGAAATTCGCAACGTACATCGGTTGCACGGTGGTTAGTGCAGTCTGCCGGAAACGGAAAGACTCGGGTTCAATTCCCGTCCGATGTCAGTGTTTTGCGAATAACCTAGCATCTACAAATACATAAGGAGATGTTGTATTGATTGTGCTGGGATCATCGCAAAAATCGCGTGTAACTAGTAAGGCCGAATTTGAACCCACCCGAATATTACATTGTTCATATAGTTCTGTTCAGTAACGCCCTGGACGCATTGCCTTGAAATCCGTTCGGGAACCATCCTTCCTACGGTGTCTTCTTACTCGAAGGACCAGAATATGTAAGACACATAGAAACTGCTAGGATAAGGCCCGTATTCCGGCTACTGGTCTACATTGGTTTACTGCTACAGTAGTTTATGAAGGAACTCATAGTTCAAACAACATCCATTGCTACTTCTTTCACATCTTATTTCCTTGAATGCTATTGATCTTTAGGTTTTCTTTCAATGCTCAAGTTACTTACAGACACTGAACCAACACCACGTTGGGCGGCACGGTGTATGGTTAGAGACGGAGCACTGATGAACATACTAACGCGATCGTTTTGGAAGGTGAGATCGATCTAATCCTATCGAGTTATAACCAGAACAACTTACTGCTTAGAAAGGAAGCTCTCACTTCGGCAGAACCCCTGATGTCCCTCAGGGTTTTAGTTATTAACTGCTCGTAGAAAAAGAAAAAGCAAGATGATGAATTATGTGTGATGGATATCATACCTTGATTTCCAAGGAATGAACAAAACACGACAGCGGCGAATATTACTTCAGAATGAGGAAGTCTCTAATAAATGTTCAAAGAAGTGTCGCAAAGAAAAATAGAGATTCAAATTTATTCGATTTGTTGTCCCATTACAGTTGTGCGCAGAAATGGAACAGTAGTTCAAAGAAACTTTTATCACAATAAATCTTCTACCAACCAGAACGAGAAATATAAACGGTAGAACGAAAAAATAGAGGGAGAGTAAAGAAACAGAACAAAGAAAATGAACGAAAAACGTCAATGAAATTAAGGCCCAATTAAGGCATTGAGAAGCTATGAGGTCAAGTGACGCTGTTGGAACTTTTTGACGGCTAAGCAAATGCAGAAAGCTTGAAGAAACGAGGATGGGACGATTGTCTTTCTAAAACATTTGGATTTCAAATTTTGCATTTAAATTTTATTGTATCCTAGCTATAAATATATATGTTATTTCGAAAGGCTTGGGCGATCCCAGAAATTTTCCTCAGGTGTTCCTGCCGCTCTCGGATTTTGTCGTACAGTTCCTGATACCCGGATGTTTGCTGGCACTACTACACGTCGGTTTCATACGAGAGCCAGAGATCGACATGGGATCGATGACAAGACAGTGGGTTGTCGTTAGGCTCTTCTTCTTTTATTTATTAATTTCTTTTACTCTTTTTCAAAAAGATTAATCGTTAATGTCGGACTGAAATAAATGAATTGAATTCCAGCAATCGATTTGGTCGAACGCCTCGCGATCAAACACGAATTCTGATCACGACGGTCACGATCGCATTTCTCGTCGTGCAAGTGCCAACTGCTTTTATCACCACTCTCAGCCTCACAATTAATCACTTCCAGAATAACAATGCCCGTAAGTTTTATTGTGAAAATTGTAGAAAATGTCTTTCTCTAGAGAAGTAATTGGAGTATGTGGGATGAAAGTAAAAAGTTCTGTCAGTTTCGTACTTCAAGGGCTGAAAAGGAGGGAAGAAAGAGCACAATTTGCGTGTTTTTTGTGGAGGTTGCGGTAGATCTGAAGACCTATTCTTACGTAGCCGCGAGGCGATACACGTCGCATTTTCGACCGTGTATTAGATTCATTCCAGACTGTCAAGGACGAGACGAATGTGTCCTCGAAAAATCTTACTAGAGAGATAAATAAGTACTCAAATCTTTTAGGACCCCTCTTTCGACCTTCTCTATTTCAGTGATGATTCTTGCCTTGGTGACTGGTCACCTCCAACCGATGCTTTCAATTATCACTATTGCCGCCAATTCAGCTGCGCTTCTTACTGCTTACTACGTTATTGTTAAGGTAATTGTGCTATTTTTTCCTTTATGAAATCTTCGCATAAATTGACAAAGCAGGACCAGAAGTTTCAGAATGCCCACTTGATTTAAAACATTCTATCGATGAAATGACCTGGCCCCGCAGCTTGATTCTAGCTGTTTAATCCACTTATATTATTTAGATTAGAAAGATCGTGAGGCACCAGTCACGACGCGATCTCTAATTAGGCATCAAAAGAAGTAGTGGTTTGCCCTGGAAAAATGTAGCAAACTTCTGAAAAGTAGTGAATGCCGTGGGCAACAAGCTTTGTAGAATCTCGTCTAGAGCATGAGCAGTGTTGCACAGTGCTTTCTGGCGTGTTCTGTAGTAGAACAGCTGGCTGTGCCGTCGGTAAGTGCTGAGCGGCAAAGCTGGAGAGTTCGGACATTACAGTACCCGGCGTTTCGAAACGACAAAACAACACAGGCGGCACTTTTTTGTGTCGAGAAGCACAGTGCTTTCTGGCGTTCCCGCAGCTGCTGAGAGTGCTCAAACTAAATCTGTACAGGATGTGGAGAAGGAGATTGGTATTGCTAGGGTGTCCCATAAGTTTTGAGAATTTTGGATGTCCTAGTTTAAAACAACATAACTTTCCACACATTTCATGTTTCATCGTGGTGCTACGCTCATGTGTCCAAAGCGTCACCTAGATAAGAACCCCAATCGATACATTCGTTCAGCCCTTAGATGGCTAGGCGGCGTCATTTTTATCATGTCCAACCAAACCGACTACCGAATGATTTTGCTACGATGCTTCGTTCCGGCTTCAGCGCAAGCGAGTCGCATGAGTTGTTTATGCAGCTGATAGAGCCCGATGCCCCTTCCACTGCTACAGTGTACTGCTGGTTCGTTCGATTCACCAACGGATACTTCTCCCTCAACGAAGCTGTATGAACTGGACGCCGTGTGTCGACCAAAACAGCGGTCGTTCCCGCAGCTGCTGAGAGTGCTCAAACTAAATCTGTACAGGATGTGGAGAAGGAGATTGGCATTCCAACGTCCACTGTGCACCGGGTCTCAAACGAAATAGCCTTGTGTCTAAGCGTCCTTCATGGTACCATACGATCTGCGCCGACTGAGCAAAACGCTCGGGTGAATGTCTGCTCTTCAGTGCTCTCCCTCTACCGAACGACTGGGTGGACCGAGACGATAGGGGCCATGAATGAGAAGTGGGTTATGTACAGCAACCATGACAGGAGGTCGCAGTGGCTGCCTCACGATAAAGATCCACAGTTCATCCCAAGGAGACCAGTTCACGGCAGGAAGCAAATGCTTTGTTTGTACTACTGTAGTGAACGACTCGTTTATGACGAAGTCCACCGGCCCGGCAATGGGTAGATCCCGAGTCTTCGTCCCAGCTGGTAGAGATGGAGTCTAGACTAGCGGTCGACCTCAAGTTCAAAGGCATGATTCATATTCTGATGGATGATGCGGGCCCACACCGGGGGAAGACCACCCTGGACCAGCTAGAGAAACTGAACATCGTGAGGCTACCCCATCCGCCACACTCGCCTGACCTCTCTCCTTGCAATTTTCATGCACTCCGGAGTCTAGAGCACATCTGCCGCGGGCGGCAGTTCCAACACGTGCGGTCGACGAATGGGCAGCGTCACCCCTGCTTCCTTCTGGAGCAGCCATTCGCTTCCTTGTCCGAAAGATGGAGGAAGGTTGTGGCCACCAAGGGATCATACCTTGTCGATTGATAAATGGTTAGTTCAAGTATAATTTGAAAATAATAAAAAAAGTGATTTTTCTCAAAACTTATGGGACACACTAGTATTGGGGTCCACGCGCGGTAGCCCCTCCGAAGACGAATCCTCATCAAGCGATGAGTCACCAGACGAGGAAATCGTTTGAAAACACGTCCAGGAATTTGTGAAAATCGCATATGAAAGGATGAGGCCCGAACTGTCGAGCTCTAAGATATACTTATTTTTCAAAAGTTAATCAGTTCATAAAGCAATCAGTAGGCACAAAAAAGCACCATTTTCGTTGTTTTATCGTTGAGGCGCTTCCGGTACTGTAGTTCGTCTCATTCTACGTGGTTCTTTTTCAGCGGTGGTAAAATCGCTGTGATTGAGGAAGAACGGCGACAGAATTCTGTCAGTCTCCGTGAAAATCTTCTAGAAACGTTTCTTTCCCGGTGGGTAGGTCCGGCTTTGTGAACTGCTTGGCTTGCCATGTCAGTGCAGCCGTAGAACGAATCGCTGGGATGATTCCTGTGCTCCAAAAGCATGTGAAAAATGTAGGACGCTTCGATGAAGAGCATCTGAAACATTGTTGGTGGTTTCTGCAAGATTTTCTTTGGCTTTGATTGATTTTGAGTTTGTCGGAAACTAGAGCATGCTGCTGTTTTGCAAAGCATGTAATTTTAGGAATATGCGACAATTTCAATTTTTCCCTATTTACTATCGTACAGTCTACTGACAACGAGTCGCTAGTTTTGGTAACTCGCTCATCTACGAACTTCTCAGCGGATCCTTCCTCTCATGCAATTCCATTCATCTATGCATCCCGGCTCTTTGTATCGGTCCTCGAGATAAAATTAAGGTGGACCAAGACTCTTGAGTAAATAATATAAAAAATACATTAAAATATGCACTTGCTGGCGACTCTGGAATTTTTCAAAAAAAAAAATAGAACGTGTGTTTATACGCATTTTCATCCACTTTATCTCACGAACTGCTGGAAATGAAATCAATCTAACAATAAGACTACAAATGAGTAATTCAGATTCAGATTGGATTGGTAAACTGAAGGTTTTTCGATCGAAATTCTTTTTTGGCCGAAAAAGGCAAAATTTCAAGTCCACACTACAAATAAAAAATACAAAAAATAAAATTAAAAATCACAAATAAAATTTGTATATGAGTAGAGGGTTGACGAAATTGCACCAAACTTGAAGCATTCATAGAATTAGATTTTCTCTTTCCGGTGTACGTTAACGTTTTACACATCGCTTACAAATTTTGGAGAAAATGGCTTATAAACTTGTACTTACATAAACTGCCATATTCAAAAAATCTGAGAATGAATCAACTTCGATTTTTTCCGATGCATAACCTTCAAACAGTAATCGAGATAGAAAATGAGTGCAGCTCCTTCGAAGAAAAATTTCTTCTAATTTGCACACGTTGAAAATATTATATCACACCCCACTAGTACAGTGCACTGTATATGCAGCTGGAGATGGGAGAATTGTAGAATAAAGTCCATAATGTGAAATTATGAGGGTGGCAAAGTTGTACTCCTGGAGTATCGTCAGTAGGGCAGAGAGGGTACAAGTGAGGTTTGCTGGGTACAAGTGAGGTTTTTTTTGGAGTAGGGTACAAGTGAGAATGTTAAACAATTCGTTTAAGGACGACGATATAGACGTGGGCGATTCGCGAAATTCGCTGTCGGAGACGGAAGGACCACACGAGATGCTGCTCAGACATCAACGGGAACGACGTAACACAAGGCGAGTGTGGACAAGTATTCGAAGGTGGGGCCGCGTGCAGCTGTGCTGATGCGAGCCGCATGCGGCAGAAATGCCGTTTCATGCCGTGGGGCACCACACCTTGGCTTCCACTTTTATTTTTGCTTATCCTACGTTCAGCTGCCTGCAGTGCGGTCAAAATGAAATCGAGAAAAATAAAATCTCAAGAGGGTTGAAATGTCAGGTCGTAGTTAAAATTAGATCTGTAAGGCTTTGCCTTTACAGATCTAATCTTTACTATGACCCGACGTTGGATGGAAGACCTACGGACTGGTAGCACTCCCTTAGGATCATCAGTAGGGCTAGGAGTGCTCCATGCCCTATATGGAGCACTCCTAGCCCTACTGGTGATCCTAAGGGAGTGCTACCAGTCCGTAGGTCTTCCATCCATTAATTATACTGTTTAGGGCGAAATGGTGAAACAGGATTCCATCATTCCTCTCTCATAATTTAGCTAGTATCTTCACTAATAACTTGATAATAAGACTTTCGAGAGCTTTTGGTTCTCAGGGCACCAGTAGTGGGTTAGTCGTGCGAAACAAAACACCGTTAACAATAAAATTTATTGAAACAACGATTAAAATGATTAACCCATCAACGACCGTGTGTCCCGCCGGCGGGACACACCTTTTGGTCGCGATGGACCATGTGTCCCGCCGTCGTTCGTTTACTTCTAATGATTACATAAGGAAGTTTCAAAATCAACAATATACTCTGAAAAATTATGCACATTCTTATGATAATTTTGAAAACAAATTTGAAAACAATTAGCAAGACTAATCACTGCAAGTGCGCGAGGTCCCACGCGCCAGACACGCATGGAGCGCGCGGTCGTCAATGGGTCAAATGCAAATTCATGCCGTGGAGCACCACACCTTGGCTTCCACTTTTATTTTGCTTATCCTACGTTCAGCTGCCTGCAGTGGGGTCAAAATGCCAGAAATCGAGAAAAATAAAATCTGGAGAGGGTTGAAATGTCAGGTCGTAGTAAAAATCATATCTGTAAGGCTTTGAGAGCTTTTGGTTCTCACGACACCAGTAGGAAGGAAAACTAGGGGGAAATGACGACTGCGACCGGAGGGGAGGGCGGCGACAGAATAAGGGTCCTTTCTAACGTGAGGGTGCCCTACTATATGGACCTCAGATCACTTGCGCGGTCCCGCCACCACAGATCAACTTGTGCTGACGGCCCAGACCGTTCCACTCACTAACCGTACCCGGCAGCTCAAGGCAAAAAGCAAGAAAAGTGAGCATGGACGAGGTTGAACATGGAGACGTTTTGTGTAGGAAACGATTGACTTTTGACCTCATCCAAGAGCGTTCCAGAACCTCCTTGTACGAGGCTACGCAGAATATTTATGATAGGTAAAAGTATTATGGATTTAGGAGAGCATCTAGGCTTTCAGTCAGAAGAGCGAGCAGGTAATGTGAAGCAGAACTTGGGCGAACTCAGTCGTAGCTTTGCATGTCTGTATGCTTTTAAATGAACACGCATGAGAGTCGCATCCTTTTGGAGAAAGAAAAGTGGAAATGCTTGATGATTGCTAATGCCTTCATACCCTCTTTCTACTTTTTTACTTGAAATACACTCAGAAGAGGGGTAGGCCGACCATGAGGCTGTAGCAGAGCATGTTCCAACGGAAAACTTTTCAACATTTCCTGAGGCATTATTTTTATATCTGTTTCGTCTTATTGTCCACACTCAAACATCAAATAGAGCAGGTTTCTGGTGAAAATAAGACCTCGAAAAGTACTGCTCTTCCTCTGAATTCCACACCCACATGGCCTAAAGGGCCTTGGTTGCGCGGCCTCACCTTTTCGGTGTTAAAATACCCTCGAGCAGCATTCGTTCCCCATCCTTTTTGCTGGGCTTCGATTCATGACGGGTATCGGCGCTATAGACACGTGAATAAACCTCGGTCGGGCATGTATTTGCATTCATGAACGTGCCGCAGAGTTTATTTGGGGATGTCGCGGGTCTGTTCCACTCTGCTGGCGCGGCGCTGTATTGAGCACCCCAGTGTAGTAAGAGCGCTCCAATGTTAATCCCCGCACGTCAGCTGATATGCCGCTCACTTTCCATTTTCAACTTTAATTGTTCAAGGTTTAAAGGGAGAATAATATTGCTAATTAACAAGCAGAGAGCGTAGTCAAAATTGCAGCGCTGCTAGAAGAAATTCTGATAAAAAGTCGGACCTATCGATTAGTGAACTGACCGCCGCTTACCCATAACAGCCGTGATCACGGCCGTTGCATTGCTTCACGTCGACTATTGCAAACCCGATCGTCATGAATGCGAATATCGGAGGGATGGGTCGGGTGTATCTCGCCCGGAGTGTTATGCACCCCAATTTTTTGTTCATGATTTTGGGTCTTGATATCTGCTTCGGGTCAAATTTATTAATCAAACGCGTGTTTAAGGTGAAATATAATTACTTCCATAAACACTATCCACCGGCATGCTAGTTAGAAGGGTAACGAAGGATAAAATCACGGCGAGACGATGAGCATGTGAATCGCTTCGAAAGTCTGGAATTCGTCAAGACTAGACGATTGCATCATTACAAAGCTGTAAAATTACCGATTTCTCGTTACTGTCGCACTCTCTAAAGCATTCAGATTTTCAAGGACCTATCTCAGCGTCAGTCACTCGTTCGACACCGGATCACTGCGATCGTTTTCGCGGAAAGGCTCAGCGATACCCGACGACGTCTTGTGATTGCTGATACCTACACGTAACTACCTTTCCTTTACCTTAAATACAATTAGATGCGAGATAGGTAAAACGTGAGATGTAGAAGAATGTGCCTAGACGGCGAACTTTGCGCTTTGCTCATTTCATTACACGATGCAAACTAGCACATAATTATTCTTGTGCTGAAAAGACCACAGTCCTTCAAATGATTCCAACTAGAACCTGGATTCGAAACCTCTTGAGCAGAAAGATAAGTTGCCAGAAACGAGGAAAATGAGGAGGAGAATCCGCTTGGTAAGACCCTCGTCTCTTATCTGAAGATTGGGATTGAAGGATGACTTCAAACCTAATCAATAATGCACCAAAAACGCCTAATTCAAAATGCTAATCATTACTCACAATTATTCGTTTAATTATTCATTTAAAAATTCATAATTTCAGATGGAAACTCCTGATCTCCGACATTCGATTCGATATTTGTGATAATCGCCTTGTAATGCAAATTAGCAGTCTATCAAACTTCATAAAATCTATGTATATCGATTTTTAAAAATCACATTTCCCTGCATTGTATTTCTGTTCTACTGTTTGTTTGATAACGAATAAAACTGCAATTTCGTAATTTTACTGGTTCTGTGTTTTCTCATTTTTCTTCTGAAACAGCTCTACAAGCCAAAGAAAAGAGGTCGCTGGGTCCAAGAGAAGGATCCTTCATTGATCCAGCCTCTCATCAACGACTGAACACCCTTCACAACCTAACGACTATTTTAACTCATTCTTTGTGACTTTCTCGATGAAGAACGGCAAAACAAAACCTGAAGCTTGGCCAAAGAATTTACCAATCATCATTGAAACCTGCTGCCTCCATTGAAAGTAAGAAGAGCTTGCATCACTTTTCTCAGCTTATTTTTAGATCACTATACAAGGATTAGGAGGATGCGTGGTACAGTGGTACGAGGCGCTACTGACACCCGCACGGTCGAGTGATCGATCCCTCCTGTGCTAACCATTTCTACCATAGCCTCCGGCGGCGGGTAAAGTGGTACCATGACTGCCCGTAAAGGTAAGGATACTGACTTGATGCGGCGGTCGGCCTTCGGAAGTCATTACCTTTACCTTTACTTAACGTTGAAGCCCTGAAATCTTTTTTATTGTTCTCGTTGAAAGTAAGAGAGGTTTCTTTCTATTGCTTCAGCTTATCTTCCGATCAGTATATGAGAATTCATTCTCGAATTATCGTTCTCGATTACCATTCACGTACAGGATAGATCAAGCGCTCTCGAAATAGCTCCTACCTCCCCCTTTAATTGTTTCTGACCCGGCTCTCGAGTGCTATATAGATGAATGAATATTTTGCCGGTGTGAAAAATCGAAAAAATGAAACTGCTGTGAAATCATATTTATACGATCTCTTGTAGAAAAGTCGCTCATTCGTCCACAGGATACTCGACAACACACAGTCCATCTTCACAGTAAGTGTGATCTGGGCACTTTGAGCACGGATCTCCTTCCTCGTAGACCTCTTGTTCCAGAACATTTCCTCTACAATACGCAACACACATAAATAGACATATATTGAAGAAGGCAATTTCCACAAAGAATACGTTGGTTGGTAGTTACACACGGCTAGATTGCCATCTGGACATTCCTTCACGGCGCATCCAATAGCTCCCGTCGTTGCCCAAACTACCTAAAAGCACCTTTCTTAGCTGGAACAATTACAATGAAAGCCGTTCTAATGTTAAGATTTTAAGCCCGAAAGACCTGAGTGTAGTGGCCGATTTTGTAGACGTCCTCCTGTGCTCCAAATGTAAGATTTCTGCCCATACCGTTCTTATGGAGCTCATTGAACCACAGTCCAGTCGTCTGTAATTCTAATTTCTGGTTACATGAATTTTACGGGCCCGCGTAGTACAATGGTAAGATGCGCTGCTGACACCCACACGGTCGAGCGATCAATCCCGGCCTGTGCTGACCAAGCCTTCCATCCCTCCCGGGTGCTGTAAATTGGTACCAGACTTGTCTGGGAAGGTAAAGACACTGACTTGGTATAGCGGCTGGCCCCCGCGAGTAGTAGTAGTAGTGTATGGGGCAAATACGCATTTACCAAGCCTCTTCGGCTTGAACGGAACACCAATGCGGCGGCGCGCCCTGGGGGGACTGATCAACGCCGGCACCTTTACCTTTACCATTACCTTATGATTTTCACAACGTAGACGGGGTAGGTAGAGGCGAACGCATAGACTTTCCAGCGAAAACGCGTTCTTGATTTTTTCCACGTAAGATAAGAAGAATCTACTGGTATAAAATCATTGAAGAGAGGTTCGTTCTAAGAGGTTTGTAGAACGTTTTCATCAACGGTGAGGTAAAGCCAATAGGGCTCAGTTTTCACAAGTCAAGAAAGCGCCACGCATTCGCCTTTCTCGCAGAATTGTAGACGTATGGTGGATGCAAATTTTGCCTATATAATGACTTGCCGGCCGCTAACCGCGCCAGTGTCTTTACCTCCGCAGACAGTCTGCTACCAATTTACCCGACCACGGAGGAATGGAATCACCTGTATCACCTGTCGTCCCGTTGATCATCGATTTGCTCGAGCGGGCGCCAGTAACGTCTCCATTCGTCCCTGTCGCGTGCCATGGTAGACCAGTGAGTCCTGCTCGCTCGAGGAACACGAAGAGCATCGAATCGATCGTTCAGGAATTTGACGAAGAAGTCCGACCAGCGCAAAGGTGGGCGACCTGGTGTTCTTTTGACGTCCCGTGGAATCTAGTCAGTAACGGCTCTCGTCCAACGGTCATCGCGAAATCGCATTACGTGTCCGCCCCACCTGATCTTCGACAACTTGGCCCATGCGACTGCGTCTCTGATCTTCGACTGTCGACGTAGCTCGGAGCTCCGTATGCCGTCTCTCGCCTGGATGAAGCGAGTCACTCCGAGCATCCTTCTCTCTATACTTCGTTGCGCGACGCAGATCGCATGTTCATCCTGCTTGCGTAACGCCCAGGATTCTGAAGCGTACGTCAACGCAGGAAGAACCGTAGAGTCGAAGAGATGGGCGCGGAGTCGGGAAGTTCTTCGTCTTCCTCACTACTTCTTCAACACTCTTGAATGCGCCCCAAGCCGCTCGTTTCCTCCTGCCCAGCTCTGGACTCAAGTCGTTGGTCATGTTGACTTCCCGACCTAAGTACACATAGCTGGAGCATTCTGAGATATTCGTTCCGTTGAGCGAGAATGGGGCATCAGAAACGTATCCGTTCTTCATGAACATCGTCTTCGTCAAGTTCAGCTGCAAGCCGATCTTCCCACACGCATGATCGAAGTCGGCCAGCATGCGTTCTGCCTGGGAGATAGATGGTGTTATGAGTACGATATCATCCGCAAAACGAAGGTGGTGTAATTGCCGGCCGTCGATCTTCACTCCCATGTCGTCCCATTCTAGTGTTCGCATGATGTTCTCGAGAGAGGCGTTGAACAGCTTCGGTGATATGGTATCACCTTGGCGTACACCCCTCTTCACGTTGATACGAACGTTGTTGTAGAATGGTGTGATCACGATCGTGAATCCCTTGTAGAGCTCACTGAGGATCTTCACGTACTGAGTGGAGACGCCTTGTTTGCAGAGAGCCTCAATCACCGCTTCCGTTTCGACAGAATCGAAGGCCTTCTTGAGATCGATGAATGTGAGGCACAACGACGTCTTGTACTCTCGGGACACCTCAATGAGCCTGATCACGGTGTGGATATGATCGATTGTGCTGAACCCTCTTCGAAACCCGGCTTGCTCGCAAGGCTGTCCTTCGTCCATCGTTCGGTCGATCCTATTTAGAATGACGCGTGTGAATAACTTGTAGACTACAGACAGCAGGCAGATAGGGCGATAATTGCCGATGTCGTACGGATCTCCCTTCTTATACAGCAACACAGTCCTGCTAGTTTTCCATATTGCTGGTACTTTGCAGTCCGACAGGTATCGTGTGAAGAGCCTGTGCAGGGTGTTGATGAGGACTGGCGGTAGGTTCTTCAGGTGTTCGTGTTGAATCCTGTCGGGACCGGGAGCTGTGCGATTCTTCATCGACGAAATCGCATGACGAATCTCGGAAGGGAGGACCGCAGGGATGACATGTCCATCGTTCGGGATTGGGTATTCGGGAAGATGGACGTGGCTATCGAAGAGATCGGAGTAGAAGTCGTGGATGACCTTCTCCATAGCCCTTCTGGAGGACGTGAGGGTTCCATCCGGGCGCAGGAGAGCTGTCATTTTGGTCTTGTAGTTGATTAGGCCTCTACGAGCATTGCGTATGCTCTTGCCCGCTTCAGCCGCATCAACAAGCGCAGCTACTCTTCTCTCTTTAAGGTCTTCCTTTATCGCTTCTCTGCACAACTTTGCGAGTTCGGACGTTCGCAGGTAGTCGCCTTCGGTTCTTGCCACTCCGCGTTGGCGAATCAGCTCGAGAGTTTCGTGAGAAAGGCGTTTCCTGGTATTCTTGGGGCTCTCGGCTTCTTGAGTACAGTCACGTATGTGGGCAATGAACCTGTTGTATTCCTCGTCGATGTTGTCCTCGGCGGAATCTTTCCAGCAGCTAGCCAGCGAGGAGAAGAGGTCCCAGTTCACGAGTGTTCTAGGGCCTCTCTTCTTGAACTTCATGGCTTTCTCTTGCCTCCGTGTGAGATGGAGGCTCGCACGGAGGAGACGGTGGTCGGATCCCGTAAAGAATTTCGGAACAACAGCGACATCGGTCAGGCAAAACCTTCGGTTGACGATAACGTGGTCAATTTCGTTGTGATGCAGTCCACCTGGAGACTCCCAAGTCCATCGTCTGGAGGCGGGTTTCTGGAACTGCGAGTTACCATGGATGGTGTTCGTCGACATGATGAACTCAGACAGCCTTTCACCCTGTTCATTCCACTCCAGACCATGGACGCCGACATGAAGCTCTTCCGACGACCTTCTAGGCCCGATCTTCGCGTTGAAATCTCCGACGATGACCTTGTAGAAGGTATGATCTCCCTTGTAGAGCTTCTCCAACTCCATGTAGAATGCCTCAACTTCTTCGTCATCGTAGTCCGATGTTGGTGCATAGACTACGAAGACCGTCAACGCTGGCATTGATCCACGTCGCATCAGCCGTAAACGTCCGATTCGGTTGTAAGTTGTTCGAACGAATCGATGTTCATGGCCAAGTTCGTGTTGACGAGGACACCGACACCACCAACGCCTCTGCTGTCGCATGTTCCGAGGAACAGTTCTTCTCCAGTATCGAACACGGCGTGTAGTGGGCGGTGTCTTCTCGTCTCGGTCAGTCCGATGACGTTGTACTTGATCTTCCTGGCTTGCATCATCAGGTCTACGATAGACGCATCCGATGCAAGCGTTCGCGCGTTGTAAGTACAGATCGTCATCCTAGTCCTTCTTCTTTTTGGCAGCCTGTCTAGGCCCTGAGATTTATGCAGCCTCTCCGTACTCGTCCTTCCCAACGCTGCCGTATTGGAGGCTCTTTCGGGGTCAGGGGAATGAGGCTCTTTGTTGTTACTGTTCTTGGCATATGAGGGGGGACGTACGGGCAGCTTGCCAGGCTCTGCCGTACGGGCTGGATACGGCGGGTAGCTAGCCAGACTATCCCGCTGAGCTAAGGGCTTATTTACTAGAGGCGACCCTGAACCGCCTCTCTTATACTTCCGTGTCTACCGAATGCGAGTTTTTAGGCCAAACAGTTAGCCTCCGTAAGGAGGTGTCACCGTCTGGCACAGTAGAATCAGCTTGCTCGACACTGATTCCGCCCGCGTCTCACGGCAAGTATAAGGTGGCTTTTGGTCCGCGATTATTATTTGATATCCGCCACCTGGGGTCGCGCCACGTAGCCTTGCCACCAACCGGCTGGGGATCCTTCTTGAAGGAGAACCTTCAAAGAAGGAGATCCGTGGGAGGAGGAATGGAATACTCGGTTTAACCCGAGCGGGGATCGAACTCTTGACCGTGCGAGTGTCAGTGGCGCCTTTTCCTGCTGCCTCACGCGCACCACCATCAAAAGCTGTCATAATTTGTCGGCTTTACCTGTAACCTAACATTTCAACCACTCACCACCTCAGACTGCTCAGGAAGTGTGCGCCCTATTGACTGTACCAGACTTTCTCCGAGTGCGGACCGCACTCCTTTGGGTTCAGAGTGTCTCAATTTGCATTCGTTGGCATGCTCGACGGCCAATCGTTCAAGTGTGCAGTCGTATCTCTGCAACAGTGATCGAGTAGATGAGATCGAAGCTTCGAGAGAGCAACACGAACCAGTCTGAGCATATTAGCCGCCATGGGAACGGTACTTCCATCCTTGTCTATCGCCAAGCCGTTAGCTACCAGTGATCTGCAGTACAAATAGTTTAATTGTAGGTGATCCACAGCCTCACGACTCTTCCGCACCTCGTATGCACCTCTTCCACGAAATCGTCGATACAAGAGGTCGTGGATAAGGTCAGAATGACCTCGGGCAAGGCTATGTGGATGAAGGATAACACCCTATACGCCTATCTATATTCGGCGAAATCCAGTAATTTGAATTTGAATTCCTCTATCCGCTTTTACGATCCGGTAAACAGTCATGATATGCGCATAATGAAGAAACGCACGGAATACGGACGAGAGGTACAAGGACAAAACGGAAAACAGAAAAACAAGAGAGATGCTGCCCAGGAGAGAGGGAGGAAGAAATAATGGCATTTTTATGGCTAGAAGTGGTAAAGATGAGGCCAGCAAAACACAGTTCACGAGATTGATAGGCAGAATAAAGGAAGGGGTCGAAAATGCAAGATGTGAAGGGGGTATTTTATCCCAACACCTAGTCCGTACTCCAGTTGTACCTTTCTTGAAAAGGCAAGACGTACAATGAATTACCACAGTCAGTGATTTTGGAATAAATGCAATATATAAGGATTCATTACCGATTTCAATATCTCACGTTGTCAGTTTAAAAAAAATGCTCTCTTAAAATAGCTGCAAACCTCTCAACTTATTTCTATTTCTGAGCTAGCCCTCGAATCTCATACTTCTGGCTAGGTATAGCCTATTCACAGATGAGACCTTATGGAATGACGAATGGATTATCCTCCCACTTATTCCTTTTGAAACCTCGAAAAATGTAAGAAAAAGTGTTAAATGCCGAAGAATGAGGCGATACTAATCTTGTTCTATCGCTAGTAGCATTTCAACCTATTGCAACCTTACCTAAATGTGTCTTCCAGAAGAACCTGGATCTTTCAGAAGGAGAAAGAAGCACAAGCAGCAGCGGGTCGTGGCGACTCAAGGACGCTATACCGAATAGTTGCGGACTTGACAGGGACACGATGCAATATGTGTGTTCCAGTTAAAGACAAAAATGGCAGACTACTGGTTAGCGAAGCTGAACAGAACGACAGATGGATTGAACACTTCCGCGAGGTATTCAACCAGCCGCAGCCAACAGTGGCACTGTCGTTCGATGACGGTGAGGCCATGGAAGAGTTGACCGTCATTACTGGTCGCATAACGGTGGACGAAATAAAGACGGCACTGCAAAGCCTCCAAAACAAGAAAGCGCCTGGGCTTGACGAGATTTCAGTGGAGATGCTGAAAGCTGGAGGAGCATTGGTACTGAAGCAACTTGCCACTCTGTTCTACGAATGTTGGCGGCAATCCAATGTGCCAGAAGATTGGAGAAGAGGTGTGGTTGTGAAACTACCAAAGAAAGGAAACTTATCAGATTGCGGGAACTGGAGAGGCATCACTCTGTTGTCGGTGCCGGGTAAAGTTTTCTGCACCGCCTTGCTGCGAAGACTTCGAGATGCAATTGACAGTCGGCTGCGTGAGGAACAAGCTGGATTCAGAAGCGGAAAATCGTGTGGCGAGCAAATTTTCTCGTTGCGTAACATAATCGAACAGTGTCTGGAATACCGCCATCCGCTACACATTAATTTCGTGGACTTCAAAAAAGCTTTCGACAGTGTCCACCGCGAATCGTTGTGGAGAATTCTCGGTTTTTACGGAATACCTGAGGCGTATGTCACTACTTTTAAAAGTCTGTACATGAACTCCACCTGTTGTGTGAAAACGAATTTCGGGAAGACTGATTTCTTTGAGTTACCACAGGAGTTCGACAGGGGTGCGTTCTATCACCCATGCTGTTCAACATCTCCTTGGACTTCGTAATGAGGAGGACATCCACTGCAGTGCAAGGAGGCATCCAATGATTCGGCGGACGTCTTGTAGACCTGGACATTGCCGACGACGTTGCAGTTCTGGCCGAGGATAGCGTTGCGCTACAGAGAATAACAGAATGTCTTGGTGATGAAGCAAGCAAGATTGGACTGCGTTTAAGTTTCGAGAAGTCAAAGGTCATGCACGTAGGAAATGGGACCTTCGGAGGAGATGTATACGTAGGAACAGGTCGATTGGACGCAGTCAATACTTTCGCCTACTTGGGAAGCACGATTACCACCGATGGTGATGTTACCGTCGAGGTTCGCTCTCGCATTGCGAAGGCGACGGCGGTGTTCCAAAGACTAAGGCCACTGTAGACATGGTCTTCAATCTCAATCGACGTAAAATTGCGGTTATACTCATCAATAGTTGTCCCTACTGCGATATATGCTAGCGAGACATGGAAGTTGTCAACGAGTAACGTCAGACGGTTGAACGCTTTTCACTGCAAGTGCCTGAGGCGAATAATGAAATTACGCTACGCTGATCGCATAACGAACGTGGAACTACTACGTCGCTGCCGTTTAAAAGACCTAGCCGAAATTGTCGCTGAGACTACAATTCGCCGGCCACATCTTGCGCATGTCGAAGTGTCGCCTGCCAAGACTAGCCAAGGAGTGGATCCGCCGAACGCAAAGCGGCCCAGAGGTCGCCCGAGAAATACATGGAGAAGAACATTTTTGAACGACTCGAAGATGATGTCTTCGTGGAGCATCCTGCAGAATCTGTTGATTTTGAATGTGACATCGCCTGTCCTATGCCCTACTTGGCGTGTTTTGATGAAATAGCCGTATACAAGGAATTGGTGGGCCTCCCATGTTCGTTGTCAGTGACGCCAGATTTTGTCCCAGCTGTGTTTGTGAAGAATGTTGGTCACGTCCTGGCGGGACCTCTCACGGCCATCTTTAATCGGTCACTCTGCTCGTCAGAGGTACCAGTGCGTTGCAAACATGCCCCTATTACCCCTGTCCTGAAGAAGGAACCGTCCTCTATGGTTGAAAACTTTAGGCCCATAAGTATTACGTCATTTTTTTGTAGAATATTTGAAAAGCTGTTGAAGCAGCATATGATGGTCCATATCGAAGCATACCAGATCATCCCGTCCAGTCAGCATGGGTTTGTTCCTGGCAAATCGGTCGATTCCAATCTGCTTGAGTGCATAAATGACTGGACTAGTTATTTGGATGAGAGGAGGTTTTGTGACATTGTGTATCTGGACTTCTCAAAAGCGATAGGGTGGACCATTATAAGCTAGTTTTAAAGCTGAAGAAATTTAAGTTCCATTGGGCGATAGTCAACTGGATTGAAGAATTCCTGCGGAGCCGTAGCTTCCAGGTTAGAGTGGGGACAGATTTGTCAGAGGTCAAGATGGTTATGAGCGGAGTTCCGCAGGGAGGGGTATTGTCCCCGACTCTTTTTGCAATCTATACGGCGGATCTCCCTCTTCGTCTGGAGCAATGGGGAGTTGTGTGCAAACAGTATGCTGATGATGTGAAAATTTACCGGAAAGTTGAAAGTACGAATGATGAAACAGCTATTCAGGCTGCTCTAGATGACTTATTTAAATGGAGTATAGAATGGAACTTGCCTTTAGCCCCTCATAAAACTATGCATATGAGGCTAGGTAACTCTAGTACTAATGTTCAATATAAGTTGTGAGACCACTCACTGGAAACGGTTACGGCTGTCAAAGATCTAGGTTTTCATTATGACCGACTTCTGAATTTCTCGGACCACTACAGTAGTGTGCATGGGAAAGCGCTGCAGCGTACCTTTCATGTATTCAAGTCATTGACAACAACAGATGCGGATGTGCTTGTCAAAGTATATAAAACCTATATTCGCCCTATAGTGGAAAGTGGATCTGCAATTTTCTCTCCTCACAAAGTTAAAGACATTAGGCTTCTTGAGAGCGTTCAAGACGGCTTCACGCGTAAGATTTTTTTGAGGTGCTCAGGGGTCTACAATGTAAGTATCCCGTGGGTCTGCCAAAGGAACCGCACTTACAAGGTCCATACTTTGAAGTCCCGCAGACAACTAAACGATGTAATGGTTGTTTTTAAACTGCTTGCGGGGATTATTAAAACTAACGTATCTAGTTTTTATACGATCAAGCACACCAAAACTAGAGGTAATTCCACTAAAATCTGGTATCCGGTACCGAAACGGGGCGTAAGGTTGCATTCATTCACCTGTAGGGCGGGTTCGGCTTTCCTGTCTCTTAAGATCACCATGCCATATGCGCCTCATGAAATACACAGGTTCAAAAGGATCGCAAAGCAACGGCTGTTGAGCTTTTGAATGGCTGAATTGAGTAGGAATGTAGTTTGCTTCATGCTATTGATGTACTACTTAAGTTGATGTCTTATGTGTTGCTGTGAGGATGTTTTTCCTACGTATGCCTTAAGCATCGTATTCAAATAAATAAATAAAAAGATGAATATTTCCAGACAGGAATGCGAAGAAGTCGCCCAAGACAGACAGCGGTGGAGAGAGCTCGTCGCCCTCGTCTGCTCAACGGCGCGGGAGGAACTAAGTAAGTAACTAAATGTGTCTAATGCGAGCTTATCAGGTGGAACAAGCTAAACGAATAAAACGAATGAGCTGGAGGATGTCCCGTCCAGCTTATTCGCTTTGTTAGTGGATGTAGCGTCATCACAGTTCGACAATAGCAGAATAAAAAGTGGAGTAAACGAACGAGATGGTCGATAAATTTCTATCGAAATCTCACTGCTCACTGAGAAGCACTCTTTAACATTCACAAATTTCATTCATCTGATCTAGCCTTACCTGTAAGCATTATGTTCCTCCAGGAATTTCCTTCGAAATGCATCGGTCATCTGCGAGCCGTTAAAATACGGGCATAATTCTGGAATACTTTCAGTGAGTGAAGTGAATTCACTAGCTCAGCGCTAAGTAAACCATTCAAAATGGGTAAGAAATGACTTCGCATTTTTATAGGTGATGTTCCTCTTTTGCAGATTTTTCATTTTCTCTGACTGTAATCCTCTCTATTAGTTACCTTTTATTAAACAAATAAGGCTATCTATCCACACTTTCCGCGCGTGGTGCAGGGGTAAGAGGCGCTACTGGCACACGTACGGTCCATCGATCCTCGCCCGGGTCAACCAAGCCTTCCATCCCTTAGGGATTGACAAATTGGTACCAGATTTCTCTGGGAAGGTAAAAGCAACACGAATACACGGCGCGTCCTTCCGGGACTGATCAACGCCGACACATTTACCTTTATCAATACTTTTAGCACTTTTAGACCAAATACCTACTCACCAGCATCAACGTTGGGAACGAGGACGGCCGCCAACTGAAACAAAAAACATTTCCAACCCGAAAGCACTATTACCGTATCACTTGAGAAGGAAACTCGCCGTGAGCACTACTGCGTGAAGCAGCATGACCTGGTGATAGCCGTATTTCATCACGTGAGCCTTTTATATCAGCGTTTTCAGACATTTGAAAATGTTGTGTTGCTTCTGCCCATTTGCATCGACGTATATTCTGATATGGTTCATCGTCTTCTCAGTAGAATACAAATCAACGGCTAGAATGCAAATTAAGCTCTGCAAATCAATTCCCTGTAAGATAAAGTTGCAACACACAAAATGCAGGTGTTGATTGAGTTGCAACCGCCAAGGTTTTCAGTGATTTTTTTGGAAAGCTCCAAGAACGGCTGCAAATCCATTTCAAAATACTTTACCTTGTATACAACCTAATTCCGAAGAAACGCCTGCTATGAGTTGCCGATGAGCTGTGCGATGAGCATTCGTGTTCCTACTCGTAGCCGATCATTCTTGAGAAGAATTGTTGTTATGAATTGAGAAGAACCCGAGCTGGATCGTTCTGTCCTAGTGTTTGCGCTGTATTCAAAAACATTCGGACAGAGAACTTCAAGTATAATACCGGACGTGCCCCAGCGGCAAAACGGCGCCAGCGACGTTTTCTTGTGCAGAAACAGCCGCTTTTCTATATTTCCTTCAAAATTGGTTCATTCGTAAAAATAAGTACGTCCTTGAACGCAGTAGCTTGAGCTCCACATTTGTTTAACTTGCTACAAGTAATTTTTTGACCCCACGATTTTCGATCCCCTGTCGCTTCGATTCCTCGCTTGATTACTTATCCCTTGACAAGTCTCCGCCTTCGGCAGGGCCACCACGCGTGGCCGGTACTTGTTTAGAATCGGGGCTGCGCACGCATCTCAACAAGTCTCAACAAGACTGATAGACAAGCATGTGAGTAATACGTGAATGCGTGAGAGGATAAAGACTGCATACACACTTTGCCCAACCCTGCGTCTTGCGATGATATCAGCATGATGCTAAGCATTGATAATGTGATATTTATTCATCTTCAAATCCCTCACACTTATGGGAAGAAAAGCTGAGCTTACAAGGAAAAGAGAACACGATATAAAAAGAACATAAAGAAAACATAAGAGAAAACATTAAATTACAGTAAATTACACTGTAATTGGCCATTTCATTTACATTGAAAATATATCGAACATCTAATTGTAAATTTATTCCTCGACGTGTTTCTTAATGGCTTCGATCAACGCCTCGAATGGACTCTGTTCGCCGATCTATAACGACAAATCACTGCTTTTGCCTCATGCAAGTATAATCTGATGTCTTACCTCTTGACGCCAATTGAATTCTATGAGATAAGGATGGATGATTTCTAGCTGTTCCTCTATGGCGTTTATTTCGCCACTTCAGCGATCCCCACATCCTTTCGATCATTTGAGTGTGTACTCCTGTTGGAGGATCAACAAAATTCAGCCGATGGTTTACTTTGAAATGCTGAAACCCAGCAGCCTCCAATTCCGAAGTGTTGTATCCTCTCCAACAGTCCGTATATATCGTTGATCCTTCTGCCACGTTTTCTCTAATGAGCTTCAGAAGCGTGTTAGCACTTCTATCAGGCACCATTTTCAAGAAGCATTTTTTGGTTTCGCGGCAAATTCCTCCAAAAATCCACTGCTGAGGTAAAACTCTTCCAGCGTTATTTTTGCGATTGGAAAATAGTGTCTCGTCGATCTCCACTATTCGCCCTTCACCTCCGATTCTGATGCAATCCCGTTGACTAAGTTCTTGGGCAATTACTTCACGCACCCGCTGGTTCCATCTCACTACTGCAGCATTGCTCATGCTTAACTCTTGTTCACACCACTTGATCGAAGTTAACTCCTGGCTCCATCCATAAAGAAACCGAATTGCTTTCACTAGAGGCAGCTTAGAGTAGCTGAACCACGTCTTGTCCGTGATAGACCTTTTTTTCCGCACATGCCTTCTTTTGACACCTCCAGAGATATCTTCTTTTACACAGCTTCATCTCGTGGTTATGCCGACATTTCCGATGTGTCGGGAATACTCCGCTGTCCTGTAGAGATCGCACTGATTCTTCTTCCGTACGAGGAAGGGTGAACAAGGTCATGCAAGGCATGGTTACTACTGAACTGTAACAGTCACTCATCGAACCGCTCTATTCTATCTTATCCACGTATTACTTACGTGCAGCGCAGTTCCCCAACCATTGCAGCGGGAGACGTGGCGCGGTACTAGTTGAGACGTGTGCGCAGCCCCGATTGTAAACAAGTACCTGGAATCAATCCCCAAACGGCACCCTTCGGTACAAAAAAGCGCCACTGCCGTCGTTGCTGCATGTCCGACGATGTAGCCCTCACTTACGCAGCACCGTGCCTGCTTCTACTTCTTCAATACCAACTGGAACTATCTGGTTGATAGTGGTGGAAATTATAGTTCTGAACAAATATGCATCTGTTACTAGCATTCTAGTGACAGATGTCGTCTGGTTCGCCTGTGCTCTTCTGGTCCTGATCGCCAGGTGGTCCACGGTAGGGCCCCGGCGCAAAGAAGGCTAAATAAATAGAGTACTGGATGTGCCGCTACGATAAAACGGCGGCAGTGGCGCTTTAGTGCGCTGAAAGATGCCGTTACAGGGGACCACACGTGGTAACCAGGGCCCAGATTCATGAACGGACGAGCAGTCTCCGAAACCCCGTCGGCGACAAACCCGCTAAACACCGTTGAGGTTTCCCAAACCCTGCCTCATCGCGAGCCGTGATAGGCCCGCGATAAATCCCGATTGAACCCCGGCGCGCGTTCACGAATCTCGATTTCCACGCCGTTCGGGGTATATCTCAGGGCTTATCGGAGGTTTTCCAATGATGAATCTGGGTCCAGGACAGAGCCTACCTTAATTCATTTACCCTGTCTGCGCAACAAGGGTCCCCGCGTGGTAGTCCGGCCGAGCGCGGGGCCTCGTCGAGCAATGAGTTGCCAGACGAGGAATTGAAGGGGCAATAGACCGAAAATCGAGGGTTCGAAAATTGCCTGTTAACAAGCTCCACAAATACGGAAAATTTGTACATGAAAAGATATAGCTCGACCTGCTGAGTTCAAGTACATTTTCGTTTTTGCGAATAAACCAATCCTAAAAAAATATAGAAAAACGGTGGTTCCTGCGCAAGAAAGCGCCGCCGGCGCCGTTTCATCGTAGCGGCACATCCGGTACCGTACCTGTACTAGCCTCGTGCGAGTTTCGAGAAAAAAAATGAAATGTCACTATGCCGATGTTCATCTGAGTGGAACATGGCGACATTGTGAGAAAAGATGAGCTCTGGCCATCTTGTTCAACACATTGTAAAGTCGATTCTCTTGGTACTAATCTCATGCTACTATATTGCGTGGACCCAACGACTTAAAATTTTTAAAAATGCTTTCAAATTTGCTCGAGCTTCACCTTAATTGATTAGAAGGATTGGCTATTTTCGTCGCAGATATAATTCTAGGTTTTAGGCAGCAAAAAAATATGCGTAATCAAATTCAGCTGCTCTTGAAGGCCGTAGATTTTCAAGATTGTCAAATTTTTGTTCTGTGAAACATCTGACCGAAAGTCTTTGCCTGAATAGCACTAAGCTGAGAGAATAAGGAGAAATTCGGTAGCCACTCCAGACGCCTAAATATGTACCGAGATTCCTTAATAAATCCAATACATTAATACCAATAGTGGATATGAGTACACATATCCGCAAACTATTGGTTACTTATTTCAGTCCGCTGCATTCAAAGCTTTACATTTACAGTGAAGAAAGGACATTTTGCTATGATGTATTTATAGAAGCATTGTAAAATCGTTGCGAAATCACGACTATACAAACTATTGTAGATCGATCCTTCGCATGTCCGCAATTCACCTGACAACACACAGACCGTTCTCACACATGGCACCCTTAGGGCATTTTGAGCACGGTTCTCCTTCCTTGTAGACCATCATACCCAGAATGTTTCCTCTGCAATTGGACACAGTTAATTGTAGAAGCATATAAAGAGTGATTTTCATAAACCTTACGTTGGTCGGTAATTACACACAGCCATGGTACTACCTTCACACTCCTTAACCGCGCATCCAATAGTTCTTGTCGTTGCCCACACTATCTGAAAGTGAATCTTTCCCTTATTGTAACGGTAACGACAAATGACAAAACAAAACAAAAAAAACGAAAAAAAAGCAGAACACAAAGGCGATCTCAACGTCGGGATGAAATGCAGAAATAAGTTCGAGTTCTTTGACCGACCCTCTGTCCTTTTTCTTCATTCCTTTACGCATTTCTGTTTTGTTTCAATTCAGTTTTTTACGAACTATGATGAGCCGCACTTATGAGCGTGAAAGAAAAATAGATAGATAGAAGCACCTGAGTGTAGTGGCCGATTTTATACACGTCCGGCTGTGCTCCAAATGTCAGGTTTCTGCCCATGCCATTCTTCTCGAGATCGAGGAACCACAGTCCAGTCGTCTGTAAGTTCAACATTCGTATTTGTTTTGTTTGTTTTGTCTTCAGTAACCCTCCAGATTCTGATGTCTAGAAGCCCCTCGCTTCCCGGATGCAAAATAAGGTAGCTGAGATGTCGTACGGTTACGGAAGGACGTGGTGCAGTGAAAAGAAGCGCCCCCGACACCATCACGGTCAAGAGATCGATCCCCGCCCCGGCTAACCAAGCCCCCCATATCTCCGGGGTCGGGTAAAATGGTACCGCTCTGGTTTGGGAAGGTAAAGACGCTGAGTATGTATAGCGGCCGGCCTTCACACGTCATTCTATAGGTCACCATGCCTGCCCGATTTATATGGCACTTGATTGAGGCGGCTCGTCCTTAAGGGGACTGATCAACGCCGACGCTTAGCCTTTTACCATTTCACCTTTACCCGCCTGCTCAGGGTAACGGTAAACCGCTGATGGATGTTCTTTCTTCTGTCCATCCAGATCGAGTTCCTACTTGGTGACGCTTCTGATAGAACGGATCGGGATCCAAGATGGCCGGACAGTCGGCCTTACTTTACGCGAAGACAGTCGGAATGAACTGACTTGCTTGCTGCTGCTGACTTGCTTGCTGCTGCTGCTTGACTTGCTTACACTGACTATTGATTTTATTGATTGATCTATATCTTGTATTCACCTCTGAACCGAGTTCGAATCTCTCCTACGTCGAGGGATGGTGGATGAAGTCGCATAGGCCTCAGACAACAAAAGGAAGTCACGAAATCTAATACGCCTACCGATACGACCCTCCAGAGCCGATCTTTCAATATTTTCGGATACAAATATAAGGATTGGATCTTCGCGGACTCCAAGGCGAGGTAGGGCTCGCATCTGCAGTCACGACATCATCAATGCTTCCTACTTATGACAAGAGAAACCAGCTCATTTTCTTCCCTTTCCTCTTTTTTTCGAATCACGTGAAATAAGAAAATACCTGAAGCTCCACTTACCACATCAGCCTGGTCAGCAAGAGTGCGTCCTGTCGACCTAATCAGACTTTCTCCAAGCGCAGCTCGCGCTCCACTAGCTTTAGAGGGCGCCAACTTGCATTGATTCACATGTTCAGCCGCCAATCGTTCAAGCGAGCAGTCGTACCTCTAGATGGGTTAAGAGATTAAAAGAGTTGGAAGGTTAGAGGGATGCATGGGTTAAAAGTGTACGAATCAAAAGAAAACCGCGCACCAGTTTCAGCATATTAGCCGCCTTAGGAACGTAACTTCCATCCTTGTCCTTCGCCCTGCCGTTGGCTACCAATGATCTGCAATAGATATGGTTTCATTGATATGACATGAGTTCGATTCCCGCCTTCGTAAATACGAGACGAAGTGGTGCGTTTATCGGCGATGGACCTAATGTGGGCGCGCCACGCGTCCGATATCCATTCAGAATTTTTTAATGCGCTGCTAGCTTCCGCGGTGACTTGGAGAACTGTTGGTGAAGGTTCCTGCCTCCACTTCATCACACTAGTCTGCTACTACTATAGTTCGTTCAGCCGAGAAAGCACCGAGGTTCGATTAATCGTGGACGAGGCTGTGAGGAATAATGGCACCTTCACTTGTCTTACCTCAAACGATTGTGCTCGTCTAGGAATTTCTTTCGGAAAGCATCTGTCATCTGTGAGCCCTCCGTCTTAGGACACGCGCCTGGAACATCCTTATTGAGTTGGAAATATTTGAAATTGGAGGACTCCCACACGGATTATGTATGTGAGCAACCTTTTTCCTGAATTCAGAGCTTTAGGTCGACAAATTGCATCCTAGCATCCTAAAACTCGCCTGTCGTTCGACTCTGACAAGTTAGGTTACTTGAGCGCTTCGAATTACTTGAAATAAGAGATGATCTCCGGTAATATTGATTCAATTCAGTTTTACACTCAGTTCAGCACTATCTGGAATTAAGGCTTCAAACACTGAGATTGGGAAAAGCTAGGCATACCGCAGCAAAACCTAAAAGCTTCTGGCGTCAATGTCTCACTCAGGTGTCAGTCAGTTAGAGAGCTCTCGTTTGTCATTCGACCCACCATAGCGGCTACAGTTCAATAATTAAAGGTAAAGCAAAAAGGTGAAGGTGTAGGCGCCGATCAGTCCCTCCAGGGCGTCAGGCACTCGTCTTCCAATCAGAACCCTAGAGGCATGGTGAATGCGTAATTGGCCTATACAATGACTTGTGGTGGCCAGCCGCTATACCAAGTCAGTGTCTTTATCCACCCAGACAGGTCTGGTACCAATTCCACCAATTATCTGTTTATCACGGTTTTGACTGACCGCAAGAAAAAACAAACAGTCATTTGCTGCTTTACTCAGTTGGGTCACTGGCTAACGAACACTTCTACGAAGCAGTACATCTTACCCAGTACTCGGAGGGAATGCTGATTTAACAAGGGTAATTCAAAGGGGTCGACGTTGATTAGTCCCTTGAGGATGCGCCACGCCCTCGGGTTCCATTCGAGCTGTAGGGGCATAGTGAATGCGTATTTGACCTAGACAATGACTTGTGGTGGCCAGCCGCTATACGAAGTCAGTGCCTTGACCCACCCAGACAGGCCTGATACGTCTGATACCAATTTACCAACCCGGGAGGGATGGAGTGCTTGGTTACCCTGGGCGTACGTTGATCGCTCCGATGGAGTGCTTGGGTGACCCGGGCGAGGACCGATCTGTCGTGCCGGTGTCAGAAATTTCAATGATTAGTGTTCACAGTTGGTTATCCTAGTCTATCTCGAAGCTTTAGTAGTGTAAAGCGTTACCAGCTCATTGTAGCCTTCGAACTTATTACACAATTACTCACCAGCAGCGGCGGATACGACGAGGCCAGTTAGCTGAAAAAATACATTTCTAACGCTGAAACATTGTTACAGTATCAATCGAAGGAAACTTGCCACGAGTGTCACTGCAGGAAGCAACATTACAAGGTGATATCCGAATTTAATTACACCGGCCTTTTATAGCAGCATGTTCGCAATTCGAAAATGATGTATTGTGCGTTTTCTCATTTGCATCGATTTATATTCAGAGCTTCGTGGCCATTAGAAGTCAATTTCATGCATGCAAATCAAGCCGTTGCTCCTTGACAGAAAGTGGCAAAGCATTGAAAGCCTTCAGGGTATGCAAAAGACATCATTTTCGAATTGCGAAGATGCTGCTATAAAAGGCTGGTGTAATTAAATTCGGATATCATGATTGAATGAATGAATTCAGATATGATTGATCTCCATGTTCTCAACTTCTACTACAGGCCTCCCAAGGAGCATTCATACTTTGCCGCAGAAAAGTGTCGTGGGGTATGAGATCACATCTGTGGGTTCTTCTGTTCCTAGTGGTAATGACGCTCTCCACGAGATCGTTGGTCCCAACACGAATAATTCCCTTTTCAAGAAAAGCAGGCGAGAAGAGCAGCCGTAAATGGCTGCACGGAATATGACACAGCCCCCGGTATTGTAGTCACCTTTATGAGTCAAACTCATCTCGGACTTCTCACGAGGCAGTTTTCCTTACTGTCATCATATCTAACGGTTGTCCATACTTATACACTGCATGCATTTCTATAAAATATTTCATTTATTACACGTGACAACGCCTTGTGTATGAATAAAAAAAACATCCTATAATCAACAATGAAAACATAAGCAACACTTAAGCAATTTTGAACACTGCTAGTAACACTATCGATTTTAACAACTAATAGGAATCAAGCCAACTAAATAGCATAAAACTTGTCAAATTTTTATATCATTAATTTCATTATTTTAACACGCTGACGACCGTGTGACACAATGGTGCGTCACACATATTAGGCCGCGTGGAACCGTGTGACACAATGCTGCGTCACAGTTTTGCAATTTATTTTTCTGACTTATCCCGATTTTTTGCGAAATATTCGTCTGGTCGCTATATACCTCATGATTAGAAATCATTGTAAACCTCGTGGTCCGTAAAAACAATTCTTAGCTTCTGACTTACTGGAATTTTTGATTGTGCACTAGTTTTCTTTACAAGTAAAAACAAATAATGGTCATTGCAAGAAACAAATAAATGCAAACAAATACTGTTTACTGGAACAAACACATAAATACAAACAAATATTGATTATTAGGACAAACAAATAATGAACAATAAACGAATTAAAATTTCCTTTCAACCTGGATAGGGAAAAAGGACATTCTAAAAGCTTCCAGCTGATATTTTCCTATATTCATTGCAAAAACAGGAATAAAGACAATCCCCGATATTACAGGATTGTATATGAGGTCTACGAGATTTACTATTCACTTCCATTTTGAAAAAAAACTCGCCGTATGCCGGCATCATGCCACAGCCTCGGCGCGCTAGAAAATCGGTTGATCCCATGCGCCAGACACGCGATAAAGGCGCTGTCGTCAACGTGTTAAACAATTGATAGTGATCAAACCAATTAAATAGCATAAAACTTGTTATTTTTTTATATCACTAATTTCACTAATTTAAATATTTAATAAATATCATCAATTTCTCTCTCTCTTGTCGGTATAAGAATGACATGGAAGTCCTGCAGAGATCTTTTCTTTGGACTTTCGTTTTTCTGATTTAAAGAAAATTAACAGCAGATTGTTGGTTGGGAGAGACGTGCCCACAATGGCGACGTCGATACCGTAACAACACTGATGGTGCCGCCGTGCTATATTAGGTCATTTCATAAGTCCTTGCCGTTTTTTTTCATCGTCCTTCTGTAGGTTTAATTGGGAAGCTTTGATAAAGAGCTGTATACCGTTCGATAGAGAATTGTTTGTAGTTTTAGAATATATATTTTCTTTTGATGAATACTTAAAATGTGGCTAATTTTTCACCAGTGAAATGGGGAATGAAATTTTGCAAAAATCGCCCGTTGCGGCATGGAATTTTCTCTAGAAGAAGCGAAACATTTTGCAAACATTTGCACACCATTTGAAAGAGCAAATCCTCTTCTACAAAACATTGCGTTACGTTTTTTTATTGCTTCTGTTTTTGACAACTTTAAGGCCCTCAAGTCGAGTGACCCAAAAAGCGTTAATTATTTTTGAACTCAACGCTAGTTCTTCGTGTGAAGACTTTTGCAACTTTTTCTATATGTCTTATGCCAGAATTTCTTGCTCTATCAGAAGATGTGTTTGGTTTTTCACGTCGCTGAATTTTAAACAAAATTTAGCAACGACGACTACCACTTGGACGCAGCATCACTAGTCTTTTTGTTGGGAAAATTTTGCCAAACGACATATACCATTTTATAGAGGAAGACCTGCACTATAAGACAACACATTAGAAGTTTTTATAAATATCGAATTGCATACCTTCTTAGCTCGTTGAAAGTGGCGATAAACGAGCCCTCCCGACGGCCCCGATGCCGAGCGGCTCGGCCACGCGACCGCCGCACGTTGGGCTCGACCGCCGCGCCGCTGCGTAGGTCAATCGCGCGGCGGTCACGTTGGCCGAGCTGCTCGGCATCGGACCGCCGAGAGGGCTCGTTTATCGCCACATTCAACAAGCTAAAAACGTATGGAATTCGATATGTGTAGAAAAGTCTGATATGCTACATTATAGTGCAAGTCTTTCTCATTCAAACAGTATATGCTGTTTATCAAAACTATCCCAACAAAAAGAATAATGATGCTGCATCTAAGGTGTAGTCGTTGTTACTAAATTTTGTTTAAAATTCAGCGGCGTGAAAAACTAAACACATCTTCTGATAGAGCAAGAAATTCTGACCTAATACATATAGAAAGAGTTGCAAAAACTTTCACACAAAGAGCTAGCGTTGAGTCCAAAAATAATTAACGACTTTTGGGTCACTCGACTTAAGGACCTTAAAGTTAACAAAAACAAAATGCGATGAAAAAACGCAATACAACGCTTCGTAGAAGAGGTTTTTCTCTTTGAAATGGTGTGCAAATAGTTGCAAAACGTTTCGCTTTTTCTAGAGAAAATTCCATGCCGCAGAGGGCTATTTTTGCGAAATTTCATTTCCCATTTCACTGGTGAAAAATTAGCCACATTTTAAGTATTCATCAAAAGAAAATATATATTCTAAAACTACAAACAGTTCTCTATCAAACGGTTTACAGCTCTTTATCAGAGATTTCCAATTGAACTTACAGAAGGACGATGAATAAAACGGCAAGGACTTATGAAATGACCTAATACATTGCTACGAAACACTACCGTATCTGCTGCCCCGCACTAGAATCGAAAACGGTCCCATTGCCTGGTGTACCTTCCTATGCTGCACTTTGACCCTGGAGCGAACAGCCCTCACTGCTTTTTCTACAGAACTCGGCACTATTCAACTTAACGGATACAAGCACTCGACTTTTTTCAATCAGCAATTTTTTCCTCTGAAATTCGCTGGAATTACGCCCATGGGGGTTATTTGGGGTCCAGATCACGAATTTGCTGTTCTCACGAGGCAGTTTTCCTTACTGTCATCGTATCTAACGGTTGTCCATACTTGTATACTGCATGTCTATCTATAAAATATTTCACTTATTACACGGGACAACGCCTTGTGTGCCTATGAATAAAAAACATCCTATAATCAATAATGAAAACGTGGACTGCTCTTCTTGAAAAGGGAATCCCTTCGTGTTGGACCAACAATCTCGCGGAGGGCGTCATTACCACTAGGAACGGAAGAACACACAGACGTGACCTCATATCCCACGACACTTTTCTGCGTCAAAGTATGAATGCTCCGTGGGAGGCCTGTAGTAGAAGTTGAGAACATGGAGATCAATCATATCCGAATTCATTCATTCATTCAATCATGATATCCGAATTTAATTACACCAGCCTTTTATAGCAGCATCTTCGCAATTCAAAAATGATGTCTTGTGCATACCCTGAAGGCTTTCAATGCTTTGCCACTTTCTGTCAAGGAGCAAAGGCTTGATTTGCATGCATGCGATTGACTTCCAATAGCCACGAAGCTCTGAATATTCACGTGGGTGATCTCAGACCGCCCAAATCGCTACATGGGTGGTCCAGTCAGGATCACCGATTTCGCTGAATGTTGTCTAGAGGCTTTCTTTGGTGTCCTGAACACGATGGCGAAGTCCGTTTTCTAAATAGCGGCCGAATACGGTAGGTATAGGTGAGTCTCACCGGGTAAGGTCGGTAGGCACTGACCTATAACAGCCGTATTCGGCCGCCATTTGGAAAACGGATTTGACCATCGTGTTCCGAACACCAGAGAACCCCCATAGGCAACTATCAGCGGAATCGGTGGTAGTGACTGGACCACCCACGTAGCGATTTGATTGTTCCGAGACCACCCACGTGAAAACGGACAGCAGATTTGTGTTCTGGACCCCAAATAACTCCTATAGGCAACTATCAGCGGAATCGGTGGTCCTAATTGGACCATTCAAGTAGCGAATTGGGTAGTCCTAGACCATCCACGTAAAAAAACGGACAGCGGACTCGTGATCAGCGCCCCCAGTTACCACCTGTGCAAAGTTGCAGCGAATTTCGACGACTATAAAAACGAGTACTGGTGTGCGGTAAGTTGAATAGTGCCCAGAACTCAAGCGCCTCGGACCGGATTGAACCATGACCATCGAAATCATGAACGTAGGCTCCTAACCACTTAACCATAACATGTTCGTCAGCTACTATGTAGACATTATTGACTGCTGACTCCCGTTCTCCTAGGAAAAGCTGGAAGTTCAAGATTCTCATTGAGAAGTTCGCGCCACGATGTCCTCCAGCAGAAGTGGAACGGCCGTGGGAGAGGATAAAGCCGCGGACGAGTTTCCCGGCGCGCAGTGTTCGTCCCGCGGCGATTAGCCTGAAGTTCTAAAAAGCAACCGGTCAGGCTTTTCCGTGAAGTCTGTGCTTTTTCTTCATTACTTGTTGCTATGTTGTTCGTCTTGTCATCGACAATTGCCATTTGTTTATCAAAATGTACTTCTAATGTTGTAAGAGCTGCATGGTTTTACTCTTCGTTGCTGTGATGCTCGTTTCTCGTGAGGCTTTTCCACTTGAGCTTACAGAAGTAACCACCATAAGGCTGATAGTAGTTAAAACGCACCGAAAAACTGGAAATATGAAGCTTTTATTGTTTTCCGGATGAATTTTTGCTGGCGCTATTTTTTTGGGCACTATTCAACTGAACGGACTCCAGTCCTCGATTTTTTTTCGAAATTCGAAATTCGCTGAAACTTTGCACAGAGGGGTAATTGAAGGCGCTGATCACGAATCTGCCGTCCGTTTTTTACGTGGGTGGTCCAGGACCACCCAAATCGCTACTTGGGTGGTCCAATCAGGATCATCGATTTCGCTGAACATTCCCTATGAGGGTTATTTGGGGTCCTGAATACGATGGTGAAGTCCATTTTTTCACCTGGTCGTCTCGGACCACCCATATCGACCACTTGGGTGGTCCAGTCAAGATCACCGATTTCGCTGAAACTTTGTGTATGGGGGTCCTCTGGTGTCCTGATCACGATGGTGAAATCCGTTTTTGAAATGGCGGCCGAATACGGTAGTTATAGGTGGGTACCTACCGACTTTACCTGGTGAGACTCACCTGTAACTACCCTATTCGGCCTTCATTTAGAAAACGGACTTCACCATCGTGTTTATCAACCCCCATAGGCTAATGTTTCAGCGAAATCGGTGATTTGACTGGACCTTTGTTGCTGTGGTGGTCGAGACCACCCTCGTGAAAAACGGACGGCAGATTCGTGATCTTACAACGGTCAACCACCATAGGGCTGTGCAAAGTTTCAGCGAATTTCCGAGGAAAAAATTTCTGACTGAAAAAAGTCGGGCGCTGGAGTCCATTAAGTTGAATAGTGCCTTTTTTTGCATTCGAGGTGATAAAAACAGGGAAGTCTTAAAATCGCTCTTCATTTTGTCCCTGTAAAGTAGAATGACGTGAATTTGGTTGCTAATGAATGGTATCAAGTGCGTTGCACGTGCTCACTTATGGAAGCAAGTAGTTTTTTTTTATGGGAATACGCCTCAAGAAAAGGTGTCAACAGTTGGAGAATATCTTCGCTACACTAGTCATCACATGTCCTCGTTTTCGTACCTTTGACTCCGATTTTTTAAATTTCATCTTGAACCCTGTCCATTGCCATCTTATTTATGATTATTGCAGGTAAAAATGTCGCTGGCTAGGACCACACTATCACCACTAACGAGACGAGCTATCTTCTCCGTGATGACCCGCGCTCTTAGCGGAACTCATGGTAAGCTCTTTGCTATTTATATTGGCTTCCATGTTGCGCTAAACATATGGATCTCAACAAAACTGAAAACTAGATAATCATTATATTTTGTTCTTCTGCCACTCTTTCGAGGTGTTTTGGTGGAATTTCTATTCAGCGATTGTAGTATTGTAGTAGCGATTCCACTAGTTACACTGGAGTACAGGCCTCTGAAGACAACGAGCAGGTCGAAACAGTGGGGCAATGTCCTCGAAATTAGGGTCTTCGTCTGAAAAGTACTCGTTTTTGTTTCCCACGCTGCGACGAAGGCGAACGGGATGAAACCTCAGCGAACTGAATCAAATTTTTATGAAGTTTGAAATTTATGCGATTCGTCATACTAAGATTGGTAGTAAGTTACTTATAGAGTATAGGTGGACTTCCGTTTTCTGGTCGAAATCGAGCAGTTCCTGTGAACTAAATTATTGCATCCATTTTCAGAAGCTGATATTGTCGTCATTGGTGCTGGTCCAGGAGGGTATGTTGCTGCAATCAAGGCTGCTCAACTTGGTATGAAGGTAATGCGTTCCATATGTTCGAAATGATTACTAGAATGCACTTTACATCTCTTTTAAACGTGAATTTTCTGTTACAGACCATCTGCGTGGAGAAAGATCCCACTCTCGGAGGTACATGTCTTAACGTTGGATGTATTCCATCAAAGTCGTTGCTGAACAACTCGCATTATTGGCACATGACCCATCATGATTTCGCCAATCGAGGTTCGTTCAGTAGTGGATTATCACCGTAGTGTTTTCAGTCCTCCAATCGTTATCTTTTAATTACCGCAGGCTAATTATTCAGGAATTGATTGCACCGCGACGCTGAACCTGACCAAGATGATGGAGGCGAAATCGAGTAGCGTGAAGGCTCTAACGGGAGGTAGAGTATTTCTTGATGTCTTCTTAGGTTCCATTTATGATTTACCAAGAGAGTTGCCGTATCGATGGTGAATAACATCCATGCATTTTGTTCAACTTTTCACTATTTTTCAGCTTTGTACACTATATCATACTGGTTTTTTCACAGGTATTGTCCAGCTGTTCAAAGCGAATAAGGTCGGTCACATCCAGGGAGTAGGAACCATTACATCACCAAACCAGGTATGCTGCCGTTGTTTCAGTTTTTTTCCGCTTGTTTGAGAAATTCAAAAGTGTGGAAAGTTTCGTATTATGGTCCGGCGCTACACCTGCGCCTGATTCTGTTATTAAAATCATAGTTTTATTCCGAAAGGATTTATCGTTGCCATGGCAATGTACTTGTTTTTTTAAAATTCTGTTCCCATGGAGACCTATGCTCCATATTCGAGCCAACATTTACTTCACTTCGGAAGGTGCAGCAATAGTTTGCAGGTGCTCGGGGTTAAGAAAGATGCATTAAAAAGTTTGTAAAATACACCCGTTTGCCTTTGTGCTCGAAAAACGCTTATTTCAATTGTAGGGAATTGACAAATGTTTGCATCTTTATAGTCTCACAACATGACGATGTTTAGGTTCAAGTGAAGAAGAACGATGGTTCGGTGGAGACTATCAACACCCGTAACATCCTTATCGCCACTGGCTCAGAGGTCACACCGTTCCCCGGAATTCCCATCGATGAGGAAACGGTATCGATTTAACTGCTTGATTTCTGTACTTTTATTGAGTTCAGTGTCTTCCATAGATTATTTCGTCGACTGGAGCTCTTTCACTCAAATCTGTACCGAAGAAAATGGTGGTTATCGGAGCCGGAGTCATCGGACTGGAATTGGTGAGTTTGAGGGTCACACGTGCTCATTGCGAGTGAAATACAGCTTTGCTAGAGTTAAATAGCTCATTTAAAATTGTCGATACATTGAGGCTTACAGGGTTCGGTCTGGCAACGTCTTGGAGCCGAGGTGACGGCAGTCGAATTCCTCGGACACATTGGAGGCTTTGGAATTGACATGGAAGTGGCCAAGACTTTCCAACGCATCCTCGCCAAGCAAGGACTCAAGTTCCTTCTCAACACAAAGGTGAGTTGTACAGTTTATCTTCTGCTTTTAGTGAAGAATTGCCCATATTTATCCAGAAATTTTTTCATAACGTTACAATTGCCCGTATTTTATCCAGAAATTTTTCATAACATTGCTCCTCAAACTATTTGCTTTATATGCTAGAGATACGATTTTGCTGACACCCCCACGGTCGAGCGGTCACTGTATAGGCCAAATCCGCATTCACCAAGCCTCTACGACTTGAATGGAACACGAATGCGGCGGAGCGTCCTCAGGGGACTGATCAACGCCGGCACCTTTACCTTTTTACCTTTTACGATTTTTTCATACCGATAAGTATTCAAGAGCTGATTTGTTCACTCATTTATCTATGGACCCAGGGTGCATGAACTGGATATAAAACACCGGGTAAAAATATAGGTATAAAATAGATAGGTTCAGTTAGAAACAGGAAAAACGGGAAACACAATCGTGAAAAAACAAGCAGCCAGTAAGTTAGAGATACGTGCGAGAGGAGTTGCTAGTGTGACATCGTTACTTCGTGGCTTTGTATTTGGGCATAAGGGATCGTTATTGATTTTGTGTTTTTTTTTGTTTTTTTAATAATTTTGCAATAATTTTTTAAACCGTGGACTTATGTTGCTAACGTTGCTGTTGCTACCATAAATCAGGTAGAAATAACTTTCTTTTTGATTTTTTCATCACTTTTCACTTGCAGTCACGTTATTTTTTTAATTGCCAAAGGCGACCTATTAACTTTTCTCTTTATAGTTTCCAATTACAAAGCGTGAGAATATCAGGCAACCAAAATACTAGCAGTGGTGGACAAATATCGAAATCGACGAATCAAAGTCGCTCTGCCTGAGAAAATTTGAAGAATCGTTGGATGTTTTTGGCAATGGCAATCTTTTCGGTAGTCGAATAGTTGTCTTGTTTCCAGGTGATGAGCGCATCGAGAGATGGCGGTCAGATAAAAGTTGAAGTCGAGGGCGCCAAGGACGGAAAGAAGCAAACCGTGAGTAGCAATGCATGCTAAGTTTCTTTCATGATCTTTTTTCCCGAAGCTGTCGCATTCTACTTTTTCCACTTCTCGAAGCTGTCTTAATGCTCAGCTTTCAGCTGGAATGCGACGTTCTTATGGTATCGATCGGTCGCAGACCTTACACAAAGGATCTCGGTCACGAGAGTGTGGGTATCACGCTCGACGATAAGGGACGTGTACCAGTTAATGAGCGTTTCCAAACTAAGGTATGATCATAGGTATCGATTTGATTTTTTCTTTGCATTTTTGAATATTCCGCTCTATCGGCTCCTATCATACATCTTCTCCTTCTGGTTATTTTCTTTTCAAATTTCGAAATGTCCAACTGAACTTCAGTCTTTTTAGTGCACCAGACGTTTCTTACGGGAATATTGACGATATTGTTCGTCATTCTTTTAAACACAGCTTTTTTAATTCATGTTGTAAAACAAACAGTTGTTCAGGTGCCATCAATCTATGCCATCGGAGATTGCATTGCTGGACCAATGCTTGCTCACAAGGCTGAGGACGAGGGTAGGAGTTGTTATTAGCTGTCTAACGTACTTATTCTTTTTATGATTGGTCTCTTTCTTGATTATTTTCTCTATATTCTAAAGTACAAACACTTTTGTTGACGTAATTGCAACTTTTTTAACTCTTAGTGATTCATTTAATACGCATTACTTTTTCCTACGCGAGGGAGTAACAACACTTTCATGAAGTTTCGTTAGTGTTCCCAGCGTCAGGTGTTTTTGTTGCTTTGAAAAGCTTACTTATTTCACTAGTTTCGCTGTCTCTATAACAAAATTCGAAGTTACCTGCCACACCAACTCCTCGTTTTTTAAATTTCCAGCCGCTTTCAGGAATTCTCTGCGTCGAAGGAATCTGTGGCGGACCGGTGCACATCGACTACAACTGCATTCCATCTGTAATCTACACTCATCCAGAAGTTGCGTGGGTAGGAAAGCCAGAGGAACAACTCAAGCAGGAGGTATTTTATCGAATTCGATTTTTTCTCGGAATTTGCTTTCACCTACTATTTGGGCTTCTACTAGCCAAGGGTTCTTTGTTAATAGAATCAAATAACGTTACTGTTTGAACTCTGCTGAACAACTATTTAATTGTTACTCAGTTCGAAAGGTTGGAATCGATAATTTTTCGAAGAATGGGTCTGAAACAGGCGTACATGTTTGCTGGGACTGTTTGCTGTTTGCTGGTCTCTCATCCCTCTTAGGTATTACCTTTGTGCGCTCTGTGGATGCTTGTTGTGCAATGGCTCATTCTTTCCTAAAGTGGCTTTTTGGCAGAGAATAATGGCTTCCTAAGCTAAAAGACATCCTGTTATTTTGTAGCTTGATCAATGTTAGATCCCATTTGGCTTTGATGTATGATTCTTATGTGTTCTCGTGATCTGGGGCCGTATGCTCGTCTCACCCAAGATTGCTGGGGGATGGGGACTTGTCCCCGCGATGCCGCATGATTGGTGTCGGCCCGTGCAGCCTGCGCTCTTACTCGCTGGCTCCTCCCCCTTGCCCCGCCCACTCAAAAGTTGGGAGAGACGAGCATACGGCCCCTGCTACCTGTTTCTGCAGCAACGAAGGTTTCTGTATTCATAGAATGATTTTTCTAATAGCCCACTCGTCGTATTAATGATTTCACGCAAACATCCTACTGTAACGCTATTGTAACGTTTTTCCCCTTGCAGGGTGTTGAATTCAAAGTTGGAAAATTCCCGTTCATCGCTAATTCCCGTGCAAAGACGAACTTCGACACAGAAGGTTTCGTCAAGGTTCTTGCCGATAAGCAAACAGACAGGATGCTCGGAGTTCACATCATTGGACCGGTGCGTTTTTCATTTGATTGCACGTTTTTCAAAGTCGTGAACTTCAATCTGAGTGAAGGTGTTATCCGAAAGGTGTTGGTTAATACATTGTAGTAAACTTGAAAGGTTCATTACTCTTAACCATGTATATAAGATTTTCCGTCCACATAAAGGACGAGTACATATAGTTCTGTTAACTGCCATTGTTTTTTACTTTCGCATAGTGTTGATTTCTTTGTTGTTGTCTAGGCCTGTTATTGTTAACCTTTTCTGGCTAAATATGTGCTAGCTGTAGTTTCTAGATGGAAATCGCAGGAAATTATTCTATTCCAAGCGTTTTCGAACAATGATTTTGATTTTTAGCTATTGCTTATTGCTGGGCTAACATTTCTTTGCCAAGCCTATTTCTCTTTAGAATGCCGGTGAAATGATCGCTGAAGGTGCATTGGCCTTGGAGTATGGAGCATCGGCTGAAGACGTCGCCCGAGTGTGCCATCCTCACCCGGTAGGTTTTGTAACGCCAGCATTAATTTTGTAGCACACACAAATTCTGTTGTCTAAAGCATTATTTTTAAGCGATTTTTGATTCACAGTCCTAGGTTGTCTATATTTTATTTTACATTTCATCAAGCTAGACTAGGACGGAGATGAATGTCTTTCCATTTCAGACTTTGTCCGAGGCGTTCCGTGAGGCGAACTTAGCAGCGTACTGCGGAAAGGCAATCAACAGCATGTAATAATTTTGCGTCTGCCCGGTTTGTAATAGTCTCAAATACACTTTCTTCTTAAGATACTCTAAATGTGCATGTGCTTCGGGAAACTAGTTATAGAGTAATTGTTCATTTGTATCGTCGACTTTCGCAAAGACTTGAAGAATTCATGTTCTTCGTATTTGAGGCTTTGTGATTTTGTGTGTCGACTTCGTCGAGTATATAAGCTGTAGAATAGTTAGGTATCGCTTTGTGGTTGAGTTTGACGAGGTAGTTTTAATAATAAATCGTTATATAAGATGGTTTTTATACATGTCGAGGACTAATAATAAAAGGTGTTTTTATATATTTGGAGATGCTAGGTTATTCGCAAAACTCTGTTTCCGGCAGACTGCACTAATCACTGTACTACGGAAATCGGCTACTAGTAACTGCCGATATCGGGTTACCGGCACATTCCCGTGATTACGGGTGAGTGCTGATAGCAACAGCCCGACCTGGCTTAAGGAAGATGCTAGGAGATTTGCGAAGTACATCGGTAGCACAGTGGTTAGTGAAGTCTGCCGGAAACATAAAGACGCGGGTTCAATTACCGTCCGATGTCAGTGTTTTGCGAATAACCTAGCATCTCCAACTATATAAGTCCTTCAACTAGTTCTCGACTATAAACCGCTAAACAAAAAGCGGCAAATAGCAGAAAAGGTGTTCCTTTTTTGCAGCAGCCTTCGGATTTAAAAAAAAATTGAAATGACATCTTGTGCCCTCGATCATTCGTCACACATGCTTTTCCCATCACAAGGTCGCTTTTGACCGGAACGGCTTTATAGCGCTCAGTTGAACTACTTTTATTCGTCAGCCAACCATGAAAACCGAACGTGCCGACGAACTGGTTGTTAATTAAGAGGACCACTTATCTAGTGGAGGAGCTCTTAAGTGGTCGTGCTCGCTGATGAAGGTGTAACTAGTTGGCTACGTTCAAAATTCTAGTTCGAACCACAGTGTCTATCGGGACAAAAAGTCGACGAGTATTCACACTCAGTCGCGGCAGCAAGTCAGAATAATGCTGTAACGAGGGAGATGGGCGTATTTTGGCAATAGCTGCGCTCCCTTACGGTCAATACTGCTGGGAAACGGTTTTTTTTTGCGTCGGGACCAGTCACGTCGTTTGGATGATTGCCAAGTTGTTGAATGAATGTTGAGTAGGTAAAGATTCGCGGACATAACCACACACGACGTCACCTTTCTGCAGCAGCAACAAAAAAAATGATCCCTGTCATTTTGTATCGCATCAATGCAGCGATGACGCCCCTAAAAATGACGTCACTGTCCGGAGTGAACGTTTCTTTTTCTTTTCTTCTGTCACGTCTTTCTTTCATTCTTTGTTGCTTCATGTGATACTACAATAAAACCCAGTGAACCAACAAGAAGATAACACAAATAGAAATGCATGAGTTGATGATTAGCCAGAGGACAAAGATCGAACCATGAATGTCAGCCTGACAGGAAATACAGAGATAGGAATCTAATCGTCTTGAATTTTTTTGAGTCAACAGAGATATCTAATTTCCTGCTCAATTTGTCATATTTTCATCCGACGGTCTTTGTGGAAAAATGAAATGTCTTTGAGCTCTCCACTCCTACCTCACAACCGTCAACCGTTAGGGCTCGTTTAGACGCCGCGCGGCGAAAATGCAAAATCGAAGCGTAATCAATAATTAACAAAGAAATTCAAGCAAAAAATTAGGCATATTATCACATAGGGAAGAGATTCATCGAAAAAAGTGAATTTCGTCAAAATGTCTTAATAAGGAATAGCAGCCTTCTAAAAAAAGCCCGAACAACCAGTAAGTTCGTCTATATGAGGCGCCACCGGACTGCGCCACTAACGCAAAGGAGCAAATTCGATCAATGCCGTTGGTTACTGATTGCACTTCAATTTTGCATTATCGCCGCGCGGCGTCTAAACGAGCCCTTACTGTTTTATTTACTGCCGCAGGCAATGCCATATTGTCTCAAAGAAGTGGGGCTTTATTTTATTATTTTTTTTGCGGCGGAGGGGAGACCCTAAGTAACTATTCGTCACAATGAGGATCGGAATAGATATAGGAGAAATCTTGCAGAACTTTACATTCAGCTGTTCTGCGAAGAAATAGGATACGTGCTTATTAGTAACAGAATATAGCATAGCAGCTGCAGAGCAGCTCAATGGCTCTGTTTTTTCTCAGGTATAATACATACTTTTATAAGTCTCTTGAAGTTGAAGCTTCTGCTCTTTGTTCGGCACTTCAGAAGTCTTTAATTACAGTGATATTTGCATCATCTACAGAATGAAATATCAGGAATAGATGAATCGAGTTTCTTCTTCTCCTTCTTCTTCTTCTTCATCATCATCTTCTTCTTCATCTTCTTCACGTACAACCTCTTCAAAACGATCAGAACTAACAATTCTAAGGTTCTTGTGAGAGCGTACAAGATATACGTGCGACCTATTTTAGAGAGTGGCACTACCGTTTTCAATCCTCATAAGAAAAAAGACATAAAATTACTAGAAAGTGTCCAGAATAATTTTACGCGTAAGCTATTCCTTAGGTGCTTCGGCTCAAACTACAACGTTATCCCCGGTGGTGAGGAACGAAATAAACTACTGGCACTGTGGTCCTTGAAAAGTAGAAGAGCCAGAAATGATTTGGTAATGCTTCACAAAATTCTAACAGGAAAAGTTCTCCATGATCTGGCAGAAATGTTTGACTTCTCCCCAAGTAGGACTCGCAACGGTTACCTCAAAATTCGTGGCGCTGTCGCAAAAAGCAGTGCAAGAACAAACTTTTTTTGTCATCGAGTGTTCCGGAAACATAGAAATCTGATGAAGGAAAATGCTTTATCACTTACTTTGAGTTCGTTCAGATCCCTATTGAATAAGCAAAGATGTCTTCTTGAAAATTGAGTTCTCGCTGTTTTATTTGTTCACATGTCTTGTTAATAATAGGAGATTTTTGGCTTGCGTGTAGTTGTCGTTTGTTTTCTCTTAACATTCGTGGTCGCTTGAGTTCGATTGGCTGATTTTTGCCTTATCCTTTCTTGCTCCTTGGTTATGTTTATTACTTCCGTGGCATAAGTCCACGTTGAATAAATAATAATAATAATCATCATCATCTTCTTCTTCTTCTTCTTCTTCTTCTTCTTCTTCTTCTTCTTCATCTTCTTCTTTATCACATGAATGCATCATGCGATATACAATAGAAACCAACGAACCAATGTAAGGTCACGCAATGTAAACGTATAAGTTTGTGGTTAACATAAAACGAACATCTAACAGTAAATGTTAACATTATCAGAGACAGAGAGATGGTAGTCTAGCAGTGTAAGAAAGTCCTTTATTTCAACCGGAATGCTTATTTTCCTGCTCAGTCTTCTGCTGAATCTTACACCAACGCAAGAATTTTACATCGAGAAAGAGGAAAAGTTGGAGAACTCACGATCGCCGTCATTTTAGACATCGACGCTTTTCCTCTTTGCTCATTTGTCATCAATCCACACGAACTTATTCGAGTGCTGGAAATGCATCTCAAGAAATTTGAGAAACATCTGCTGCGCATTACTCTTTCTAACAGATCACCGAATCGGAAATGACCTGACCTTGGCCAGTGTCGATTGAAACCGGTGAGCCAGTCGCCCCGCACGTCATCTATCACTCTGTTCGTTTTCATACTCTTCTCTTTGTCACACTCTAGTTTCCTTATTTATTTATTTGTTTATTTATTTATTTATTTATTTATTTATTATAAACGTCCAAAGACGCGCACAAAAGCTAAAGAACAAGGAAGATCGAACTAAAATCCAAACTCAACACGAATACAATAACGCATATACAAACACTCAACAAAGACTATACAACTGAACCAATGCAGAGGAAAGAAAACTTATCAGCTAATCTCAAACGTTTTCCAGTGGTAAAAGCGGACCAGCGCCTTAGACTCGTCCTATGGAGCTGCTCTTAAAGATCACCCAAACTCTGGAACTGGAGAACTTAGCGCAAAGCTGGATAGCCAACTTGCACATAGAAACCAAAACCATCGATTCATCATAAAAATATTTAATTAACTATTTATTTATTTATTCATTTATTTATTTATCTAAAATTCACAAAAGCGCGCACAACTCAAAAACAAATTGGAAACACATGTAGAATTACTGACATTAGTTCTGATACAACGACAACGGCATCAACTAAATCACAGGAAAACAAAACAGAATCTAATGTAAAACGGACACTCTTGCTTTCTTATCTTCTGCTCGTTTATTTTACGTAATTCCGAGTAAAATGGAAACTATTCCGTAGATATCTAATCACTTCATCTTTTCAAGAACCCTACGTAATCAAAAGTAGAAGATTTTTGTCCACCTATTTTTTCAAATTTGAAAACACCACTGATCGCTTGATGGCATTTATTTGCAGACGTTCTGTTCACTATGTTCTTAGTCGAAATCCAGTTCTCCATATCAATTTTAGTTCCTCTTCAAATACTGATTATGCCTTCTATATGTATGTGTCCGTCTTTGATCAGTGGTGTTGATGACATGGTACGATTGATCTGACAGACTGTCAAATCACATAGAAATCACTGTTATCAGCAAAATTCCCCACAACCACGCATGCTTTCATAGCGCAAAAATAGAAAAAAAGCTTTTCCGAAAACACTCATTTAGAGAATGATTTGCAGGTGCTTTGTTGGTTGGCGAGTCTATGCAGACTAGAATTCCCAACAAAAATAGTCAAGTAGTTTTTGAATGTGTATTTGCTAATTATTTATATTTGTAAACTAGTTTGAGCTAGTTTTCGTGAAAGAAATGGCATCGGGAGTTTTTTCTCTGGCTTTTCCTCATCGTGCCTAGCACCAATTTCTAATAATTTGTTCGACTACTACTTTCCTTTGTACGCTTTGGGGCCCGCGTGGTACAGTGGTAAGAGGTGCTGCTGACACCCGCACGGTCGAGCGATCGACCCCGGCCCAGGCTCACCAAGTCTTCCATCCCTCCGCGGTCGGGTAAATTGGTACCAGACTTGTCTGGGAAGGTAAAGACATTGACTTGGTATAGCGGCTGGCCCCCGCATCTCATTGTATAGGCCAAATACGCATTCACTAAGTCTCTACGATTCTGAATTGAACTCGAATGCGGCGGCGCGTCCTCAGTGGACTGATTAACGCCGGCACCTTTGCCTTTTTTACCTTTATTACTTTTCTTTCGGCCTGCTGAGACGTCGGTTGAAAGTTACTCATATTACTTGGAATGGCCTGAGATGTTGGGACTTTGAAAGCATTTCATTTTGAGGAATATAGGCTAATTTTTGAACTTTCGTTTAAATTTAGTTTGACAGAAACTCTCACCTTTGCCATTGTCAAATTCGTGTTCGTCCTTCGATCATGATATCATGTGGTCGATCCAGCGAATTACAGCGGTCATGTCGTCGCATTGAATTCTGAAAAAAGTTGACGTTTTAATTGAATCAGAGATCGACAGCATTTTTGAAGAGCGAACACCAAGTTGATCACGTCGATCAAGGAAACATTCGAGAATTGAAAATACTAGAAGAAAAGGTTGCAGATAGAGATCCGTCGGTCGACGCTTTTTTAGAGCCGTTTTTATCGTTTTTTGTCGTTTTCGTTCGTGAGAACTGTCACGAAAATTGTGGAATTTTCCGCCAATGTTTTTTAATGGCTGTCTGATCTGTTTTTCGATATATGCAATGAATTTTTTCATTTATTTTTTTTGAGAAAGGGAAAAAGTCCGAAAATCTCCAGTCTCTAGTAAAAGGTCTGGTGTCGAAGGTCACGCTTTCGTATTTGTGTTGCTAGGTGTTGCTAACCGAGAGAGTTCGTTGGTAATGACGGCAATTCAAAATTCTTCTGTTTCTCAATTTGATGGTTCGTTGATGGTTCAGCGGAAAGTTCGTCAGATGTTTCTGACGAACTTTCCGCTGAAAAATTTTCAGCTGTGGAAAGGCGCGCAAGACCGTTTCTTCGGACGAGAACGCTAGTAGCTGGTTAACACGAAAAATGGTTGTAAAATTGAGAGAGGACTGATATTTTCCTCCACTTTGATGGGTAAAATGTAGAGGAAAGGTAAAGATGTTGGCGTTGACCAGTCCCCTAAGGACGCACCGTCGCAATCCTGTTCAAATCAAAATCGTAGAGGCATGGTGAATACCTCTTTGGCCTATACAGTGACTTGCCAGCCGCTATACCAAGTCAATGTCTACCTTCCCAGACAAGTCTGGTACCAACATACCCGGTCCCGGAGGGATGGAAGGCTTGGCTAACCCGGGCGATGACCGAGCGCCCGATCATTCGAGTGCCTGTAGCGCCTCTCACCACTGCACCACGCACTCCATTTTATATGTGACAATATTTTGCTTAATATAAAAGGATTGATGTTATTGGACTTATCCTTCATCTTATCGACAGTGGGCTGTTATTCCGTCGACCAATAGCTAAAGCGTAAACACCTAATACTAAAGGATTCTTTAATATCGGCAGAGGCTTCCTGATGGAAAACAGGTTAATCAAAGCTTCTGATAATGTTATTAGTTTCCTTCATATTATCTATGCAAAAACAACATGAGTATTTACACACCCTGGCTGTGGCTTCATTTTTCGCCGCTCTCGTTCACACGATCAAGAGATCGATTCCAACGCGAGCCAGCAACTCTTCCACCCCATCGAGGATGGGTAAATTGGTACCAGTTCTGACTAGAGATATGATTGTACTAATTTTCATAATAATTTTTCGTTAGCAAGCCTTTATGGGAGGCGAATGCGCGATCACAATGCATCTACCATTCAGAATGGAAGTCGAGTGCGTGGTGCATCTTGATAGAGCTGACCTTCGCCGACCACTTCACTTTTATCTTTATGTTGCTACATAGTTCATTCACGAGTCGCCCCGCTACACGAAGATCATTGCCATTTTATGGTGTTGCACTACTGGTCGTTGGTAAGCGCTAACCCGTCTGGTTCATCCGTCGGGTATATTACGCCATTGAGTGTAGCAGACCGTAACGAGAACTGGTCCCTCACATTGCAATACCGGCTCTGGGCTCAGTATGTCGTCCATTCCCATCGATCTGCTTTTTCACACTCACTGCATATTCTGGAGCTGTTTTATGACTAGTGTGGATGAACCACCGTAGTAATTGAACATGTACATACAGTGCCGGCCGAAAAGGTATTCGTTTTCACTTTTTGGACGTAACTCCCTAGAGACTGAAGTTTTTGAACTGATTTTTTTACAGTCAACGGAAAGTGGCAAGGGTATAGATATGCTACTTTCGTTTTGATGAGCACCTGAAATTCCGTGAATTTTTCCATCAGTAAAGTAAAATGCGCACTTTTGGAAAAGCGGCTTCATTGACAATAAATTTTTCCTACTCAAAAACAAGAATATTTTTTGCCACCGCTTATATGCCGTTTGAAAGAAGAGGATTTTTCCTACAGAACGATGTCTAAGACTCTGTGAAAACCTCTGTATACAAAGCACGAATTGCACCCAAAGGTAATTCACACCTCTTGGACCCCCATCGGACCAACTAAAAAAACAATAAAAGCTAAGAGTAACAAAAAATATTAATATAAAGTTTTGTAGGAAAATTCTTCTTCTTCCAAAGGGCACACAAGTGATTTCAAAAACATTACTTGTTTTTGAGTAGGAAACATTTATTGTTAATGAGGCCGCTTTTCCGAAAGTGCGCATTTTACTTTACTGATGGAAAAATTCATGAAATTTTAGACCCTCGTCAAAACGAAGCTAGCATATGTACACCCTTGCCACTTTCCATTAAATTTATAAAAATCAGTTCAAAAGCTTCAGTCCCTAGGGAGTCACATCAGAGAAAGTGACAACGAATACCTTTTTGACCCGCACTGTATGTGCATGGCGCATCCTGAGCGAGTAAACTTACAGTAAACTGTACCTCGACTACTTTTCCCGCCGACTGCTTACACAGCCCTGCCGTGAATTGTGACTTATGAAAATTTTTCATCAAGTCTTTTCAAGACTTTTATAGTTTCCATGATGAGAATTTGCATGATGATCAAAATTTTCTTGATTCACGTGCCACGCACTGGTGTTCCATTCAAAACCGTAGAGGTATGGTGAATGCACTACTTACTTTACTGATAGAAAAATTCATGAAATTTTAGACACTTATCAAACGCAATGACTTGCTAGGGTCAGCCGCTATTCCATGCCAGTGTTTTACCTTCCCAGGCAAGTCTGGCACCAATTTACCCGACAGCAGAGGAATGGAGGGCTTGGTCAGCCAGGGCGAGGATCGATCGCTCGACCGTGCTAATATCAGTAGAATCTTATGCCACTGCACCACGTGGGACCTTTTGACGTGAGTTGACAAAATAGAAGACTGCTTTCGCCTGGTAATATGCCAGAATAAAGTGTTACTCTAGACTCTACTCTTACTACTCTTAGATCACATTTTTCGAAAATGTTTGATTGTACCTGAATGGACGGTCTTGAACTGAATTGTATTTATTTCGTGTACTTTTCTTTTGTTGTTTTTCATTCTTCACACATCATTGGCTCACGTAACAGATAAGTCTATAAATCCCAATAACAGCACGGAACAACTGGTCCAAAGAGCAAAGATCTCCGAAATTTGACCATTCTCACCCCATCTCCGATGCTTGACCATTCTCCCGATTCTCTCTTTTTTGTTTTTTATTTTTCCTTCTTTCTATAGCTTTATTAAACTTTTAGATAGATGAACATCCGTTCCGTATAGCTCGTTTGTAGGTCTTGGCTACCCTGGTTTTTTCGGCTAATTCGCTGAATCCGTTGTGTTTGTGTCTTTAAGATTCTCAAGAGTTTAGTCTAAGTTTCAGTTTATGTTTTTGGGCATGCTCTTGAGTTTTATGGTTTTTCTCCTTTTCTCATGCTAGGCTTTGTTTTCCCTTCTCGGTGTGATACGCCTTAGAGCATGCTAAATGAATAAATATTTACCAGTCCTCTCGCCCTATCGTTTTTGCTGTTTTTTTAAACGAGTAGCTGCTCGGTGCCAGAAGTCGTTCACGCGGCGTTTTTTCTCAACTGGATGGATGGAATCTGTCGCCGGCGGAATTTATAGCTGGACAGCCCGTTTACACAAGAATGTGCCGGCACACGTGCCCGCTGGCCATCGGCTCCGAGCCGGCGGCCATCTTTTGGCGAAGAAAAACCACCACAATCCTACCCGCCGCTCCCTGATCGACCTAGGGCTCTTTTTTAATTGTCGCACAGCTCTAGATCTAAATATTGAAGAGCTAGCTCATGTTTTGCTACTGCTACTGTTTTGAAGGGCCGGCGTGGTGCAGTGGTAAGAGGCACTGCTGACCTCCGCACATTCGAGCGATCGATCCCGGTTCGGGTTAATCAAGCCTTCCATCCCTCCAGGATTAGGTAAATTTGTACCAGACTTTTCTGTGAAGGTGAAGGCACTGATTTGTAGGATAGCTAGCTCCCACAAGTCATTATAAGGGCCAAGCACACATTCACCAAGCCTCTGCTATCCCGAATGGAACACGAATGCGACGGCGCTTCCTTAGGAACTAACCAACGCCAAAACTTTTACCTTACCTTTTAACCTACAGCTTTGAAGTCTCCATATTCGAGTTCCGCATGCAATATTCTTTCTCTCTTTCCTTATTCTTTTCTCTCAAAACCAGCCAGTTACTCCGATAATTTAACTTCACGTCGATCACATTTAAAGCCCTTTCGTGTCTCGCTAATCATCACAGTATTTTCAACGAATCTTGGAGCACTGCCCACTATCATTCTCCAGATTCTCCTATTCAGCTGCGTTAAATTGAAACGTGCCGAACTTGTTGTATTGCCTTTTGGAAAAAAACCTTCCAAAAATGTTCTGCACTAAAATTCAGGTCGTTTATCATGTCAGCCTAACTGCGAACTACTTGAGCGAAGCGCTGTAACGTACCGTAGTTCCGTATGTTTTTTATAAACTCAACGGCTCATCCATCCTCAACTTTGTGTCGAGAAACTAGTTCGTGTTGCAGCCTTTCGAGTTTTAGTTTTCTTTGAATCAAATTCGCCATTCATCTTCAACGCTCTCTGATAACCCGAATGGAGATAGATGAGCTGTCGAGTTTACAAAAAGTCGGAAACTACGACTCATCGTTCGTTCTATGTAGATCTGAAACTATTGAAAACAGTACCCTTTTTGCGTTGAAGGTATGGTAGTTCCCTCTCCAGCAACTGGAATTACGGTAGGTGTGGTGATACGGACCAGAACGCGGAAACCTTACAAAAGCTCGAGAATATTTTTAAAAATCTGACTTGTTGGGGATCTGAAACCATTAATTATGAGGTTCATTTGGGATATTGATCACCAATCTCACACTTGTTGCTAGATTGGGGTCGATTAGGGTAACTTATGCTGGGTATAGAGCACATACCAAACGGTGATAGGTATGTATTCATGTCGAAATTTTGCAGAATGCTTCGTTGAAACTATTTATTTATGCTTCAGTTGCATAGTTCTTATTTCGAGTTTTCCTATGAATTTCATAAATTACGAAAACGTTTTTCTCGGTGTTTTAAAACCTTTCCGTTCCACACGAAGCGGTGGGCTTTGAAGATTTTCGAAAGGTTAAACTGCTCTATCGAATTCTTCGCAACAGTGTAATACCCCGCAAGATCTTTCCTTCGTAGTCGCTCTTGAAAATTTTTCACTTTCTACTCAGCTTTTATAAACCACCCTGAATACTATCTGGTTATTATCTCTTAAATATTTATCATTTATCAATATTCGCTTGCAACAACGACGCAGCGACAATTTTGCCCAACAAATTCCTTCGTTAAACTGTGAATTCCTTTATATTTGGGGCTATTGGTGGCACGAAATCACCGTACCGTAGGTGTTACATATCAGTAAAGGTAAGCCGTGCATTCGCCTTCCGTTCAGAATCGCATTGACCTGATAAATACGTAATTGCCCGTACAATGACTTATGTACGACGACCAGACGCTGTTCAAACCAGTGTCTTCATACTCCCGGGCAAGTACAATTTATCTGACCTCAGAGGGATGGCAGGATTGTTTAGCATGAGCGGAGATCGATCGCTTGGCTGTGCGAGTGTCAGCAGTCTCTCACCTCTGTACCATGCGGTATCATTTAGCAGTTTTCCGAGATAACTCAAGATAAGTATGAATATAGCTTGCGAAGGAAGTCACTTACACAGATCTTTATCAGTAAATATAAGTATGAGTATGACCCCTTAAAATTGAAGGAATGCCGCCAAGCAAATTAGTTATTCATTTAAATGAATTGATTAATTATCATAAAGGTCATTGCTGACGAAATTCTGTGGAATGCCTGGCAAGGTTCCGCTAGAAGAAAGTAAGAAAAAGGAATTCCCGAATGGAATGACTCGTTACTCGTCAGCAAATTAGCACTGAGGTCACTTCTGACGTCAATCAGTAAAAGGTAAGTCGTCGTTCCGGTAAAAGAAAGTATTGAAAATAAGAAAACACCTGATCGAATAATCTTGTAGTTCGGCGAACGCGATGGTTTTTCTTTTTCCTTCGCGTTCTCGGATTCGTTAACACTGATAGCGCTGAGCATCATTTTTTTCAACTGTTTTTGCAGTTTGTCAGTTAAAGGAGCAGGATGGACTTCTGGCATGGTTATGATTCTCATTTGTTTAAATATTCAGTCATCATTTTCCACGCCCGATTCACGTCACTGCCAGATCAACCAGTTCCCTAAAGCGGGTCAATGAATCAGCTGGCTTGTCTCCCCATTGACGTCAATCGAGTTGTTGTTCATCTTTACGATGTTAATTCATCCGTTCCCTGTATTTAATCACATTAATTCTTCAAGAGTTCCGTTCAGTTTGGCGCTGTTGTACCAAAGAGTGGTCTCAAGAACTTTTTATCAAGCTCTAGTGAGCTTTTTTTTTCAAAGATCACTTTTTCTTCCGACCCCCATACTTTTGAATCAAACTACAATGACTGTATTAAATGATAATACATATAAGAAAATGATTCCTATAGCAGTCACTTACCCAAAGGTGATACTAGGCACACGTGAATACTACCTTTAATTCCAAGTTTTTTTTACCAGCGGTGCAACCCCAAAATCGCGAACTTAACAGCTCATCGCTCAGTATTCAATTGTAATTCCAATAAATTAATGTTGCCTACGAAATTCATTCTTGAAATTGGTTGTAAACGGTTTCTCTCTTCAAAAGAGTAGTTCTTACCCTAGACCGTCTAGCACTCGATCCTCTCCCACGAACTCGATACCTCCATCCTCACGGGATTGAGTGGACTGACCTCTTTTTTCCAAATACACAGCTATCACACTGTAATTATAAGTGAAAAAAAACGTTCAGGTGCGTTCTCAGAGGTCACCGTGAAGCACATCACCTTGAAGTTCCATTCATACTCGGCAGTAATGCAGCGCTGCATCTGAGCTCTTTCTAGTGGTGCATCCACAGCTAATTTGTGAAAAATAGCAGTGGCTCTCAGCAGAAGGACTGAGAAGTTGTCATAAAAAAATCCCCAAAGACCTCACCCCTGACATTCACGATGGCCCTCAGCTCTACCCTTTCGTGCTGCCAAGTATGAACAGGTTTCTAGAGTTTGCCATTACCTGAATTCTTCGCATTGCTCACGAAATCCTAATTCTATTACCGCTTTTTATGGATTACTTCTATGTATGCGAAAAGATGTTGTAGTGCTAGCATCTAAAATCACCGCTCAGACGGGATTTGAACCCGCGTATCGGCCTACCAGACCACTACACCACCGAGCCGACGGCTCTCCTTTCAACGCGAGCTCGAATCCCGCTCAAGCTGTGATTTTTGCGATGATCCACCATCAACCACTCATTTTTGATGCTTTTCGTTTTCGTTTTGCTTTTGTCGTACTCGTGAATCAGTTGAGCGCTTAAAAATTTCAGTTGTCGCGTCGTCGGTGACTATAACCGGTTGCGTTCGACTTGGCAGAGTGACGACTGATTGTGCGCGACTGGTCGCCATCGTCGTCGTCGTCGCGTCGTCGATCAGAGACGGACAATTTGTTACAAAAGAGGCGGAGCTTCTCGTCCGAAAAGGCCGTCGATCTGACGGGGGCGCGCGGGGTGGGCGTTCGAGTTTCAGCCGAGGTCCACACAGACAGTCACACATTCGCCCTTCTTTACAGACTAGACACTACCACCGACCAGACTATGCTCCGGCTAAGTGTGTGGAAAATGTTTTAAAAATTCAAACTAAAAGAGCTGTTAAAACTTATCTGTTCTTATTCATTTTTCATTTTTTCATCCATAAAGTTAAACCCATTTAACAAAAAATATTTTTTTTATTTTTTTCCAATTCCTCATATTTTTGGGTAACATGCGTCTTTCCTACCTACATGCTTTTCTTACGAAAACCTTTCACATGTGAGATGGAAAATGTTTGAAAAATTAAAGTTGAAAGTTTTTTTTTTCACAAAATGAATGAACATGAAAAGAATTTTGTTGAAATCTCACCAAAAATTTAATTTGATCATCGAGAAATTATGGTATGTCCCATTTCATATGACCTAGGCAGTAAAGGGCCCAGATTCATGAACGGACGAGCGGATTCCGAAACCGAGGCACAGCTAGAACCAGACGGCAGAGTCGATGAGTGATTGCGTTTAACACAGGAAGTTTAAGATAAGCAGAGAAAGTTGCGCGCCGTTCACAGGCTATATCTCAGGGTTTATCGGGGCTTACCAATGATCAATGTGGGCCCAGGTTAATCGGATCGGGGACCCCTGATGACTTTTTGCGGAGGAGAGTTTGGATAAAATCTATGGAGCACAAAACTCTTTATCATTCGCCTTAGGGCACCTGCGGTAGAATCGTGGGAGGCGCTACTTCTATCAGCAGGGCCAAAAGAGCAACGCTCGCTTAAGTCAATCAAGCCCTTCATCCTTCCAGGATTGGGTGGTCCGGTACCAGAATTGTCTGGGAAGACGAGAAGTGTGCCACATTCTTGGAAAGGGTTTGGAAGTGATCAGTAACGGCTTCTTCCTCGTTTTTTCTATTTTCTATCAAACAACCACTTTAAGTGAAAGCGCTTTTCCGGTCACAGCTCCTCAATTTCCACCCGTAGCCAGAAAATTCATCAAAATGTTCACCTGATCATTTCGTTTGAGAAATCATCAACAATTGGTTGTTGATGAACGAGCTGTGGTGAGGCGGAAGTTTACCGTTTGTCAAAAACAGTGATTTCTTGCCATATGGTAGGCGAAGAACCTGTTCTGAGAGTGAAGCAATTTTTCGCCCATTATACAGCTGACTGACTGCCGTGCAGGGTAGTTTTTATGATAATTGCTTTTCACCGGTAATAGGGCTTGAAGCACCGGTTTTGCTATCTTTGATGTACTCGTACAGTGAATGCTGTGGATAGAACTTGTCCGAAGGTAAAGGTAAGGTAAAGGATCCTCCCTCTGCAATGTTTATGAGGTATACAGAAGGGCAGGCGTCCCTCTGTTTTGTCCTTGAACTGCTCTCATGAGAAGAAACTTTTAGAGCAGTTTGAGGGCATTGAGAAGTTCAAAAGAGTATGAAATCATTGGGATCGTCGACTATAGGTATGAGATTTATATTTATTTTATATTGGTTGTGGCTTTCTGGTTGCTCATTTTCTAATACTCTAGCAACATACTTTTGTTTCCGGAATTTTTGACCCTCCTTGCCTTACGGAGCTACCCAGCCTCATCTGCTCTTACGTTCAATTTTTTCTTTGAGCAGAGAGCGAACTTTTGTGAAATCTAAAGATCCTATCAAAGCCCTTGCAGTTTATTTTGCCTCTGGCTGGAATCGATTTCGTTCAAAAACGAACGTGCCAAATCCTCGAGAAATACTTAAAGGTAAAGGTAAAGGTTCCGGCGTTGATCAGTCCCCTGAGGAAGCGCCGCCGCATTCGTGTTCCATTCAGATCGTAGAGGCATGGTGAATGCGTATTTGGCCTATACATACAATGACCTGCGGGGCCAGCCACTATACCAGGTCAGTGTCTTTACCTTCCCAGACAAGTCTGGTACCAAGTTACCCGACCCCGGGGGGATGGAAGGCTTGGTTAGCCCGGGCCGGGATCGATCGCTCGACCGTGCGGGTGACAGTAGCGCCTCTTACCACTGCACCACGCGGGCCCCGAGAGATACTTAGCAATAAAAAATAGAAACTGAAATCAGAAAAAGGGTAGAGGAATTCAGAGGTTCTGTTTACAAAATTTTCAGCTACCTTTCTCGAGGGAACAACACAGTTTAAGTAATTAAGAGCAGTTCAGTGACTATAAGAGGTGTACTAGAACTTGATGTTGTAATGGTGGTGCTAGGTTCATCGCAAAAATCGCATCTCAGGCGGGAGTCGAACCTAGCACCACCAAACGCGGTAATAAAACTGGAATTTCACCATGAGAGGTGCTTTGAATAGTACTTTCACTCATGCTTCGGATAGTATTATATAATACTTCACCGTTTTTTGTTTTGTCTACCGTAGGTTAGCTGTCTAACGGCAGGTTCGGTGAACTGCTGTCAGCCAGGAGGACTTCTGGAACCGTTCGGGTAACTGGTAGAAATCAAACAATAAAACATAATATATCATCCGATGGTTATTTATCATCCACGACTGATGTGATCAATTCTGAGAGTGTGATTCGGAATCAAAAAAAAAAGACCATTTGTGTTCACATTAACACACCCTAACAGATGACGCGTTATCATCTTCCATGGTTATTCGAGAACACTTCGGTAGAATAATGTTTGGAACGGGAACTGAGCAAGTGTACAGTATGTTCTTACTGAGGTAACTCAAAAGTAAGAGGCGCTGCTGACAACCGCACGGTCAAGGGATCGATCTCCGCCCGGGTTAGCCAATCCCTCCGGCCTCGGTAAATTCGTACTAAATTTTCTGGAAACGTAGCGACACTTGGAGTCGTTTTATAGGCCGTTACGCATTTACAGTGAATCCATGATTCTGGATGGAAGGCGAATGCACGGCGCGTCCTTAGAAGACTGATCTACACCGACCACATAAGATACAGCGAGCTTTATCTTTATCTTTATCTTTATGTCAGTATTGAACAAAAGAAGACACCAAAAGCAAGTTAGTAATCAAAAACGAAACTGGCTCCAAAAAAAGCTTGCCGATCACGAATCTGTACGCTGATCGTTACCAGGAAATTCCATAAGCTCTCAACCTCACCATTCTCAAAAGAGGTTAATGAAATGTCTAATGGCGTTTACAACTGGCTTTATGTTCTTTTTTTGATGCAAAATCGTTCGATACCGGTTTGCGGCTGTTAGGCAACATAACATCTGTACCAAAGTGCTGTGTTTTGACGAAAATACCAGTTAATTTCCTTTGTTGAAGTGTGTCTTGCATGTTGTTCAAGTGGCAGCGGGTAAAAACGTCGATCAACCTTGACTTGGCTCGGTTTTTCTTCCTTTCTTGAAAGAAACGAAAAAGAAGTTTTTCCGGAGAAAAAAAGAGCGCATGATTTTCCAAGTCTCCATCTTCTTAACGCTTTTCGGAGGAATGATGCGTGGGTATAGAGTTTACGCAGCTGTTCTTATTACTACGATCTCGTTCCATTAGCTTTTACTTCTGCGGTGACCTTTAGACAATCCAGGAACCACTAAAGCACTCGCCTCAAGATTCAGTGAAGCCAAGTGAATCTCGTCTACCGTAATCCGTCAAACCAGTAGTGGGGCTAATGGACTGGTCTCGCTTCATCTGCTATAAGACTACTGTGTCTCCCACTCTAAACCTTTCGGAGTCACAGCATGACATCAAACCGGTAGAGTGTCCCTGAAGAAATCCACCTCTCCAAGATATCCTTCATCAGCACCAGCTGAAGGTTACAAATCAGTCAACTTGAACGACCTCATCGATATGGGGAAACTACTAATTTTAACTGGCTTTGACTCGTGACCTTCAATTGGATGCTGGGGTGACGAGTTTCGTGTTCGATCGTGGTCGGTCGGAGGTCGGTTTATGGTTGTGCGACCGATTCAAGAGAATGTCAAGGGGTTCAGAGAACGGTCCGATTTCAGAAATGATCGGAACTACGTGACAATTTTGAACAAAATTCACTAGGAAAGGCGTAGAGTGATTAAATTGCTGGGAGAAAGAAAGCACAGCACGAAGAGCATCTGCTAAGGCAGATAAGAAAGCCTTTCGCGGGAGCCATGCAATTGTTTACCACTGAGAATTGTAGAGGCACGACGATTACCTGTTTGGCCTATACAGCAACTTGAGAGAGCCAACCGCTGTACAAGCCAGTGTCCTCACCCCGTTTTCTCGCCGGGGCCGGGTAAGTTGGTATCAGACTTTTCTAGGAAGGTAAAAACACTGACTTGGTATAGCGGCTGGCTCCGCAAGTCATTGTATAGGCTAAATATGTATTCACCAAGCCTCTACGATTTTGAATTGAACACGAATGCTGGGGCGCATCCTACGGGGACTGATCAACGCCGACACCTTTACCTTTTTACCTTACCTTATGTGTACATTATCCTTACCCCTTGAAGGAACTCTATGATGAGCGCTTATCAAAAGTGTTAATGTGCTTCATCTGTGGGGCAAACAGCTCGAAAATTCCAGTTTGTTGAATTTCTGAAATTAAAAATTCCAGTTGCCTTTACGATTGTGATCAGTACACGAATGCGGCAGCACGCCTTTATTCATTTATTCATGTATTTATCCTTACATCCATATGGGTGTGCAATACAACCAGGATTAGTAACGACGCTGACGCAACAAAGAGAAGAAAAAAACTATACTACACAGCAAAGATGTAGAACCAGAAAGCGAAACCTCAGAACTAATAACACACATTGTAATAATAATAGGGGACTGATCAACGCCGTTATCATTACTTTTTTACCTTTTTATTCGCATCAGTTGTTTTTTTCACTGTTCCGCTTTTGTTTTTATTGTTTTGAGAGTTCCTTATGAATATAGTGGGTGAAGTAGAAAGGAGAGAGAGGAGATTTTTGAAGAAACTTCAGAGTATTCATGAGAAAAAAGCCTTCCATGGTTATGTCCATCAGCGCCCTGTTTGTTGAGAAAATATTTCGTCTAATCACTTCCTGATAAACACCTGGCTGGTATTCTGATCAACACACCTGTTGACCAAGTTCTTTGTTAGAGAACTTGATACGCTTTTCCGGTGTTCATTAGCGATATTTCTCTATCTGATCACGATGTAATATTTAATGCACCAAGGTGAACGCAGCGGTCACACCGTCAACAGCGCGCCATTGGCAACAAGACAAAAAACCGAACCACAAGTGCCAAAAATAATCAGATCACGTGGCCTTCAAGTTTCTCGGCATCTCTTGGTCGACTTTGATCGAACGTGAGGGAATGTAAAAGGTAAAGGTTAGGGATTCGGCGTTGACGAACCCACAAGGATGCACCACTGGACTTCCATTCAGAATCGTAGAGGCATGGTGAATTTATTGGGCCTCTACAATGACCAGCCTGGGCCGGCCGCTACAACACATTAGTGTCTTCACTTTCCCCGGCAGCACTGGTACCAATTTATTCGACCCGGAAGGGAGTAAGGGCTTGGTTAGTCTCAGGCAAAGTCGATCGCTCGACCGTACGGGTGTCAACAGCGAAGCTAAACGCTGTACCATGCGTGCTCGAGGTAAAACGGAAGGAGCAGAATTGAAAGGTGAAGAAGAACATCGATCACTTAAAATTAGAAGCAAGAATAATTCAGTAAAGAGTTTGGAGGATTTCCCCATTATCACTCAGTAACTTCTCCCTCCTTTTTTCGTTACTTTTATTGTATTCATTACGTCTCTCTTCTCTGCTTTCTTCCAATGCTCCTTTTTTGTTTTCATCGAAGAATAATCTTAAGCCTTTTGATTTTAGGGAAGGATGCGGTACGACAAAAGCGTGCCTATTCAAACCGGCCGGTTGCGATCCGAATCTCGACTGTACCATCGGTCTGATCTTTTTCGTCGAAGGACCCAATAAACTTCGAGTAGAGATGGTGGCAACGTCGTTGATTCCGGCCGTACAACAACAATACATTGCCATTGCGTTCTCCAATGACACAATCATGGTAAGTATATAAGGCGAATTCGAATTTTACCTTCCGTTCTGGTAGAAAAAAGGGCTTACGTGATCCTGAATTTACCCATCACCACCTCCACTTACCCAATATTAACGACACTGAGTTTCTCACCAATGATTAGCTTTGATTGATTTGAGCCGATTTCCAAATTCATTTTTATATATTTTTATCGTATAATATTAAGAACCCCTGCCACAACTTCAGTGGCCGTTTTCCAAAACGCTGCCAGCGGCAGATTAATCTGCCGTTTTTGCCATCTTTTCATAACTGTCATTACACCCTCTTGTTCACCCAGGAGACCCAAGCTGGGAATTCCCATCCTATCTTCGGTTGGAAACCGCTCAGATCATCTGAGAAAGTTGGGTTTGAGATGTGAATAAGGGAAGTTTTGGCTGATTACTAGTTTTTTTTGACCGGGATAAAAATATTAATAAAATATATTATAATTCTCCAAATGATATCTTCATGATGCTGGCATGATGTTTGATCCACAATTATCTTTCCCTACTTTACGATCCTTTCGTTAACGTTGAAGAAGTCCGTCAGAACTGCCTGTGAGGTTCGGCGCCTGGCCAAACAAACTAAAGATCAGGGTCTTCGAAGCATTTTCACGATAATGAAGAAGGAAAGGTCGAAAGGTCAGGCCTATAAACTTTGATCCACCTAATAACTTGGCTCGACACAGAAGCTCGACACAGCGATTATGTTAAATTCTCTAAGTTCTCCTTGTAACCTCCGCATAGAAAGATTGTACTAATTTTTTTCTAATCTCGGATACGATACTGATCTGTCTGTGATAGCAAAGATCGCTCATTTGGAGCGATCTCTGAACGTTCTATCGTTCTTCGCTGAGCTAGTGGTGGCCGAACGAGAAAGACAAAGTCAGATCAGTCAGCCATCATCGATGGGCAACGCCCGCGACCCGTAACCACCCCTACCCGACCAAATCGTCGTACATTCAACCTTGATTCCGTCTCCATTGACGTCTGTGAAACGATTTCGCCGTCGAACGGTCAAACACCCTATCTGGGGAGGTTTTCCTAATCATCGCACGTAGGCTAGAGAAGTTCTAGAGCATTCTTTTTCTTTGAGCCGTATTTTCTTTAGACTCTCCATAAGGTGGTTACCCTCCATTCCGTACCTTCTTCTGACCAATTTGTAAGCGGACAAAATTAGTAACTTCTCAGAGAAGACCGAACGAGGTCAGTGTTGTGGATCAACTTCATTATGGCCTAACGTCTCGTCTTAAATGTCGTCCTTAGAGGCCTAAAAAGTGGCTGGAAACTTAAGTACTATTGAACCGTCCTGCCAAGCGCCGTGTCGTCCCTAGCATTTTTGACGGACTCCTACAATCACAACAAAAATGCTAGGGACGATACGGCGCTTGGCCGGATTGTTCATTGGCACTTAAGTTTATGTACAGCCATTTTTTAGTCCTCCGAGGACGACGTTAATGTCGCAACGTTAGGTCACAATAAAGTTGATCCACCATACTAAATTCGTTCGTCACAGCAGCACACGATTTTTATAAGACCATGTCGAGGTTTCAAGAAGAGAGAACTTAGACTTTTCAGAAATTCTTATGTTAATAAGCATCTGAGCCATCAGAACCGACGAGTGATTGAACGTCACTTCGGTTAACCAAACCTTCGATACCTCCCGGGTCGGGAAAATAGGTACCGGTCCTCTGAAAAGCGAAGATAGCGACCTGAACGGTGATTGATAATCCTGTAGAAACGCATGGCGCACCCTTAGGGTACTGCACGAGGCCTTCCACCTTCACCACCTTCTTAGAAAACGTTCATTTCGACGAAAATTCACCTCAATTCTATCATTCCACAATCTGCATGTAGAGTAACTAGATCGAACTTTTCTCCTAATCAATCATAAAATAATTAAGTGATAAAGTAACTTCTTTGATATTCCGTGAGGTGTGTTGTTATGGTCTCAGACAAGGTAAAGGTAAAGAGGTCGACGTTGATCAGTCTCCTGAGGACGCGCCGTCGCATTCGTGTTCCATTCAAGTCGTAGAGGCATAGTGAATGCATATTTGGCCTATACAATGACTTGAGAGGGCCCGCGTGGTACAGTGGTAAGAGGCTCTGCTGTCACCCGCACGATCGAGCGATCGATCCCGGTCCGGGCTAACCAAGCCTTCCATCCCTCCGGGGTCGGGTAATTGGTACCAGACTTGTCTTGTCTGGGAAGGTAAAGACACTGACCTGGTATAGCGACTCGCCCCCGCACGTTATTGTATAGGCCAAATACGCATTCACTATGTCTCTACGACTTGAATGGAACACGAATGCAGCGGCGTGTCCTCAGGGGACTGATCAACGCCGGCACCTTTACCTTTACCTTTTACAATGACTTGCGGGGGCCAGCCGCAATACCAGGTCAGTGTCTTTACCTTCTCAGACAAGTCTGGCACCAATTTACCCGACCCCGGAGGGATGAAAGCTTGGTTAGCCCGCACCGAGATCGATCGCTTGACCGTGCGGGTGAAAGCAGCGCCTCTTACCACTGTACCACGCGGACCCTCGTCGGAGACAAATAAGCAATAAATGATGTAAATTAGCAAATGAACTGATCTTTGATGCAACAGGATCGAGTGCTACAATCTCATCTCATAATACCAGTTGTCCGCCACTTTTTTCACAAGAACAGTTCATTTCTGCCACGTGTTGCGTTGAACGACACGACTAGCGCCGCCACTTAATGCCGGCCTCGCTCTAAATCCAAGGTCAACTGCCACTTTTCTGGCCGTTGGTCTGCTCATTTCGAGGTGAAAACACCCGAAAAGGTACTTCAAAAACTATCCACATTGGCTAGATGAGTAACCCAAAGAACTTCTCGAACCTTTTTCTTCTTATGAATGATTGTTTTAGGGCGGCGACTTCGTCACTGAGTGCGTCATGAGCGACATGGGACAATTTGCCGGTTGGGAACCGGAAGTGTTCGTCTCGTACAATCATGGAAAGTCGAACGATCGCATTTTCCTCGAAGATGTAGGTTTTTTGGTCGATATTCTAGATCGACCTCGTAGAAAAGTTGTCGCGCCGCGACGCGACTGACGAACATGACTTTGTTTCTTGTAAAAGTCATTTGAAAGCTCCTTCAATCGCCTTGATTATAGCACGAACATCGCGTGATGATCACCAACGTCTCCTCACAAGTGGAGGATGGCCGATTGGTCTGTCATTTCACCCAGCAGATCATTCCCGAGATCGATCGCCGTGACGGACTCATCTGGACGCTCGACAAGTCGTTCTACGTAATGGGAGCTACGGGATCAGCTCAACCAGATGGTAGGTGCTTTTGATTGGGCAGACTTTATTTTTTGCTTTCTTCAAAGATCCTGTGACGAATTTCAAAGTTCTTTAATCAATTTTGTGCAAAAGATGGACCTATTTTGTGATAAAAATTTGTTCTTCCTTTCGTCTGGTGGAAGTAGAACTTTCCTCCTTTTTACTTTCATCATTTTTCTTTGCTCTGGTAGGCTGTTGTCGCAGTTCTTTTATCACAAAAAATCTCTTTTTCGTTTGGGTTTGGGAAAAATTTGTTAACATTCTGCAATCCCATTTTGGCCGGCCTCCAGTGTAGTTCTGGCCTAGGCAGTCGGAAATTTTGACTGCTTTCGATGCTTTGTAATAATTTGGCAGATTTCCTCGAAATTTTAAGCAGTATAAATGAATCTTTCGTCCTAACTTATCTTTCTGCCGGACGTTCTGATCAGATTTCTAATCGATTTCGATCGTCGTTGTATCTTCTTTCCACGTGACCTGTCTGTATTTCAGAGGTGAACGCGCACGACATGAATCGCGGTTCACACTTCTATCCGATCGTCTCATCGGCGAAAATCAACCCGTCTCAGCTCGGCGAGATCAAGGTGGGCACAATTCTGGCTTATTTGAACCCTGGATCCTTAAATGATTTATATAGGCATGGTAAGGGACGGGACGAGGTTACGATAGTGAAATCTCAAGCAAAATTTTGAAAGTATTGGATGTAATTTCTACAAAAACTGAAGGTAAAGGGATCGGTGTTAGTCAACTTCCTAAGGATGCGCCGCCGCATTCGAAGTCGTAAATGCATGATAAATGCGTATTTGACTTACCCAATGACTTCCACGAGCCTGCCGTTATACCCAGGGTTGCCTTCACCTTCTCAGACAAGTACCCAATACCAGTTTACCCAACCCCGGAGTATGGAAGCCTTAGCTTACCCGGGAGAGCACGATTGCTTCACCGTGCAGGTGAACGTAGAGCCTCCTTCATATGTAGATGAATGAATGAGCAGTTTTTTTTTTGAATAAAAAGGAACCACTTGTTATAGAAAGAGATTTATTTTTTTAATATTAATTGTTTTAGGCCATTTTTTGAATTCCTCTAAATTTCAGTACGACCATCCGCTGAAGACAAATGTCGTCTCGTCGATGAAATCTCAGCCGCCAATGTTGTCCGAGAAACCTCTGAAAGCTGAAACAACAGCTCTCCCCCCAGCGGTCAGCTCGTCCATCGACTATTCGACTGGCGCCGAAAACTCGTCCGCTGCTGGGTTCTCTATTCTCGCTCTCACTATGCTGCTCCTTCGGATAACATTGTAAAATCACTTATTTTCAAAATTTATTCGATTTTCTCGTCAATCGATATGATCAGGGCTGATCTGAACGCTAGGTTGAGAGTTGTGAATGAAGTACAATCTCGTTTTCGTTTTGTTCACTGTAATCAATAATCGATCGACTTGATTCCATTGTGTTTATTCCGATGTTCTAGTTCTTGCTTGCTCTAACCTCTCTGCAAATGTTCATCTTCACACGCCACGGGTATCCGCTGTAAATATAGCAGAGTGTTGTTTAATTTTGATTGTTTCATTGATCGATTTTTCTTTCAGGAAGATCAAAGAACGGTAAATTTTGACTCATGTAATTAAAAGCGGCATCAAATAAAACTGTACATGCGATCTAGTTGTATGCAAGTTCCAATCGATGGGATTGGGATCTTGGCGGTAGAAAAGAAATTGTTCTATCGAGATCCAATTTGACGAGAACAGCTCAAAATACCCTCTAAAGCGAAGGGTCTGTTGAAATTTGACCACTCATCTTCCTCAAAATCTTCAAGACAGGTCTTTTCCAATTCATCAAACTGGACAGCTTGTGAAAGATGCTGATGAGTCAGGAAGATCGCAACAACACTGTTATGCCAGAAATGTGAAGAGTAAATGATATGAGGGGGGGGGGGCAAAAGTAATACGTAGTTCCAATTCATTCCCTTATATTAATATTATATTAATTATATTAATAACTCCCGACTGGTGTCCCACTGCATGCTCGTCGCATATAGGTGTCTGTATGCTACTTACTTGGACAGAGTGGTACAGTGGTGAGAGGCGCTGCTGATACCCGCACGGTCGAGTGGTTGATTCCTGCCCGGGATAACCAAGCCTTCCATCCCTCCGGAGTTTGGTGAATTGGTACCAGACTTGTCTGGGAAGGTAAAGACACTGACCTGGCATAGCGGCTGGCCCCCGCAGGTCATTGTGTAGGCCAAACACGCATTCACCAAGCCCCTACGACTCTGAATTGAATACGAATGCGGCGGCGCGTCCCTAGGGGACTGATCAACGCCGGCACCTTTACCTTTACCTTTACCTTATGCTAATCACTTAAGACCACTTGAGAGTTTATCACCTCGGAACTTTCCAGAAACATTAGAAGCTACAGAGAAAAAAGAGGTTTGTTGCATTTTCCTTGTTACTCTTGGCCCTTAATAGGACAGAGGAGGGGTTAAAAGAGAAAGCTTTGCCTTTTAGTCTTTATTAGGTTTCTTTTTTGTTTTCAGAAAGCAACGTGAAAGGAGTATTCCGACAATGTTCGTCTACAAAAAGGTGTTCTTTGAAAGAATCGGTCTCCTTTTCGTGACGAACCATCGAACAACCATAGAACGGTCTCAGTGATGAGAGAAAATTGAAAACGTTGATCATGTGAACTTTAAAGGTGGCCATACGTTTCGGAAGTGTAAGATTTGTTGGGACAGAAAAATGGTCCGTGAGAGAAATAGAATTAGATGGAACACTCTCGTTACTTGGCTAAAACATTTCCCAGTTCGCCTCATCAGATGGGAAACGTCTACTTCTCTCCTAAATTCCAATTTTTCAATAGAAAATTGTACAAAAAATCAAACGCTGGCTTTTAGCTTATTTTCTTGAAGATGTAAAGATGCTGAAAATGTTTTCTCAACTAATCGCAAAATAGATAACAGAACTATAAACATGCCTAATGATTCACGGAACACCTTCTTCTGTTCAGACGTCTTAATATCTTCCTTACGAGGCTTTCGATAGAACCTTAAACAACTGGGCCCTCGCTCGTTTTCGCAGCTTTCAGGGCTAGAAGAGATAAATAGGCTCGAGCTCCAATTTCTGAAGCATTTGAAGTCCTGCAGAGTGATGGGGTATGTGAAAGACATTGCTACCCGTTTTCTGACTTGAAGTTGTGATAAACGTACGGGTCATGTACTGACCCAAGCCTCACCACTAGATAGCTCTCTTGTTTATCGTGGTACAGTGGCAAGAGGCGCTGCTGACACCATAGTCGAGCGATTGATCCCCGCGCCGGTTAACCAAGCTTCCATCCTTCGGAGGTCGAACAGTAGATATGTAGGTAACAGACTTGTCCGGGAAGGTATATACACTATCTTGGTATATCGATTATTCCAAGTCATTTTATAGGCCAAATACGCATTCACAACGTCTCTACGATTTTGAAGAAGACATGACTGCGTAGCGCGTCCTTAGAAAGCTGATCAATGCCTACACCTTTACCTTTGCCTTTACCGACTTGGAAGGGAAGGACATGATTGAAGAACTACTCACTTCAGCATCAATTTTGTTATCAATGTCAATCGGATGTTTACTATTCGGTGTCGTTAGTATTTGGTGTTTGGTATAGTTGTGCTCTCCCAAAAATTTCGAATAATCGAATATATTCGAATATCGACGATTTTCGAACGTTCGAATTCGAATGTCATTCGAAAATCGCGATTTTTCGAACATTCGAATTCGAGTACATTCGAAAATCGCGATTTTTCGAGCATTCGACTTCGAATACATTCGAAAATCGCGATTTTTCGAGAATTCGAATTCGAATAGATTCGAAAATCGCGATTTTTCGAGCATTCGAATTCGAATACATTCGAAAATCGCGATTTTTCGAGCATTCGAATTCGAATACATTCGAAAATCGCGATTTTTCGAGAATTCGAATTCGAATACATTCGAAAATCGCGATTTTTCGAGCATTCGAATTCGAATACATTCGAAAATCGCGATTTTTCGAGCATTCGAATTCGAATACATTCGAAAATCGCGATTTTTCGAGCATTCGAATTCGAATATTCGATTTCGAATAGAATTATTCGAATTCGAACGTTCGAATATTCATTCGAACACAACTATAGTGTTTGTGTATTGCTCACTTAATTCAACACTCTCATATTTTGTTGCACCTTGCAGGTAAATAACCACTTCAAAGTTACGTGTTCTCTTTCCGGTTGTTACCGACAAAAACTCCATCCCATTAAGCACGTTACCCATTTGCGTCATCAGATCACTCTCCTACGCCGGCAAACCCAGTTTCAGCTGACATCTCATCAACATTGAGTAATTTTTACAACCATTTACCGGTTAGTTACGGCAGACCACATTTCTATCCTATTAAGCATTGTCGTCATCGATAGAACCCAGTCTTCTTACCCTTCCCCCTACGGGCAATCGATATGGCCCCGGTCCAATACGACCGACGGCCGGTTAACGCGATAATTTCATCTAATCATTTGGTAGCGGGGGGCGAACACAAAAGCATCGAACTGCGTGACCATTTACGAGTACCCAAATTGGGCAGACGACTGAGTGGGACGGGCATTGTTATAGACAAGGATGAGCAATCAACAAAACAAGAAAAGTTATAATAATTAATGTTAAAAAATGGAAAGCGAGAGAAATAAGTAAATATTGAAGAATGAATGATAAATGAAATAAGAATGTTAATTAATGAAGAGAATAGAAGAAAAATCACATTAAAAGGTTAATAGTGATCCTATTAAATTACTAGTAAGTACGTAAGTAAGTAATAAGTACGTAGTAAATTATAAGAAAGTAAGGTAGTAAGAGAACAATAGTAAAAAGGAACATAATTAACGATACTGAATGAAAAATATAAAATAGTATTACTAACAAATACAAAGTATCAGTAAAAGTAAACAAATACCAACCTATCCTACTATATAATAAGCGAAACCGCGATTTTTGTTATGGGTGGCTCATATGGGTCCCGTCGCGATAGTCTGTTACCGTACACCAAATGCACCCAAGCGACAAGGGAGCTGATGAAATTGCTTCATTTCTTCTCAATCTCCCAATTCTTCGATTTCAATTTGCCAAATCTCTCAATTTCAATCAGATTTCGACTGATTGAGTGGAACAATGCCGAAATTTCCTAAATTTCCATTTTATTTGAGTCGGCCGATGGGCCGCTGGAGTGCTGGTTAAAAGATATTCCGTTCCCGTTTCGATCCTACCCTTGAACGGACCTAAAAAATAAAAAATATACTCCTCGGCAATCGATTTATTGAATATGAAGGTGTTGATCAGTCTCCTCAGGACGCGTCGCCGCATCCGTGTTCCATTCAGAATCGTAGAGGCATAGTGAATCCGTATTTGGCCTATACAATGACATGCGGAGCCAGCCGCTATACCAAGTCAGTGCCTTTACCTTCCCAGACAAGTCTGGTACCAATTTACCCGACCCCAGAGGTATGGTCTCGACCGGGCAAGTGCCAGTAGCGCCTCCTTCCACTGTACCTCGCGCACCTCCCGATTTATTGACTTTGGATAAAAGCAGTTGCTCAGAGGCTAGCTAAGGAGGCCATATATTAGGTTAACCCAAAAGTCCGTGTGCATTTCAGATTCTGACTTCCTTTATCTATAACATAAAAAAAAACAAACAAACGACCAATAAAGTTTTAATAGTCAAGCACAATTCTTTGTCAGCAACCTGGTAAAGAATTGTGCTCAACCTAGATAACCTGATCGGTCATTTATTTGTTGCTCTAGAGATATGAATAAAGCAAATCCACACGAACTCTTGGGTCACCCCAGCATTTCTCATGTATCTCTCAGCACAGGTGGCTTCCATTCCTCTACCTGGGTCTGGTTGGGTTTACCCAATCCGTCTCTCTGTTATGAAACCTACTATTTATTTTCGGCTGTAATTTGAAGCTGTTCTTGGACGACTGATTGCTCAAATTCTAACTCTATTTCAGGGGCCGACGAAGGCGAATACGCCGAAACGTCACCCGTGATCAAGTTGTATCAATCTTCTCATCGGCAGCCGCATATAGAATCTTATCGCTTTATTCAATCTAAATATACATATAGACAAATTCTTTGTCATTATATCGTCAGATGCTCGTAAATAATCGTGTCAATGGCAACGAAATTCGTATGATAACTATATGTGTGTAGCAATGAGACATCAATATAAATCGAACGAAAGCACTTGGAGTGTAAGCAGTGATCAAAGAAGGAACACACGAGGTTTTCTAGTCGTTAGGCTTGAGAGCGCTCGCCGATGGACGCCGCCGCCGATTCCATGTTGTTGTTCTCCTCAAGAGACTTCTCCAGCGATTGTCGTCCGCACTCGTCGAGCAGTTTGAAATGCACATGACAGTAGAGACCACCGTCTTTGCTGCGATGTACGCGTTCAACACTGAAACAGTTCCAAGCAGCTTGAAGGACAGTTTGCCCATGAAAAACGAGGTTAATGATTCTGGAAACTCGGATCCAGACCTAGAGACAAGGGGTTTCCGTTACACGTTTTATGTATTTCGCGGTTAGCAGTAGTGCACCGTTGTTGCGGGCATGGTGTAGGTTAAGCCTGTTCCCGAACCCGCGTTTTGTACGATGGAAAGGTTGTTTATCAGGCAATGTTCAAGCACACGTTTGGTATCGAATTATTCGTCTCCGCATTCTTTCTTAGTATAAAAAGTCCGATTTCATTTCTATGCTGGAACATTAACCAATTTCTGTAAGTTAGTTAAGTGTAGCCACAGGGTCTAATTAACGAGGACGGCCTTATGATGACGGCCTGATGGTTGACATTGCGTGGTCGCCACCTAGGCGAGGTCAAAGAACACTCACATGAAAATTTCATAATTTCACTGTAGTTTCTTTACTGTTGGATAGATTACGCGCTTTTGACGACGGCCATGTGTTTTTTAATCAGTACAAACAACTCTATAGTGATTTATGGCGAGTGAACCGTAAAAACGATCTATCCTTCTAATAAATAAGCGAAATCACGCTGTTCGTTTGTCAACTCTACGGTCCCGCGGCGATTGCCCGTTACCGTACTCCCAGGGACGTATTTCATCACTTCCTCGCCGCCTTTTGCTGCATGCTTTTTGTTCTTCGTTTTATTTGTTGTTATAAAAGTTCTACACATGTTTCCCACTAATCATTAGTCCATTTGACGGCCTGTAGGCCGCTGAATGGCTGGTATCGTTTTTATCGCAATTTGGCACAAGTTTACCGACAGTACTATACTGTCACTGAGCACCGATTGCCCATGCTTCCTAAATATTGAACGTCCTTGTGCTCTAATTGTTGCATGGGCTATCCGCGGCTGGCCGGGCCAAATCTCCTATTCCCGATTGATCTTAGGAGCTCTGGCTGGTTTTCGTTTGCCCTGGGGGATCTGTGGCACCACTGTATCGAATTCGGAAGCGGAAATGGAGATCATGACCTCAGTTGATGTACCTTTTACGTCGCCCACATAACCCAGGTGACCCAGATACGTCAATGACGTTGGTATTATGGAACAACTAAGTGCATCGTGGCCTACTGAGGTGACCACGATACCGCGGCAATGTCGGCATCTATCAGCATTTCGTTCTGTTGAAATATGCCTAATTTTGCCTTAAAGTGCGCTTCCTTTGTCCCAACATTCGACGTTACACCAGTACTGCGATTTCCGTTGCTTGTATTGCTTGAGAGCTATTCGTCTGATAATTCTTCACGTTTTGTCGAGGCCGACAAACTTAGAAGGAGAGGCAGGTCGCGGTCTCGTGGTCACCTCAGAAGGTCACGCCCCTCTTCGACCTCTGATGGAGCTAGTCTCTATTACTGTACTGTTATTGAACGGTTGTGCTTTATGCTTGTTTGTCAGGTTAGAATAAATTATATCTGAATACTCTTTCGGGACAAACATGACAATACGGATACCTTCGCCTTTTCATTCGGCCCTTCCCGTCCCCTTACCCACTCCTTCTTTTCAGTTAGTTGTGCTATCAAGCATGCAGTAGTGACTCAGAAGTACAAACTCGGAGCTTGTACGCAAATTGCGATGCTCCCGACTGCGTATAAAGCTGCTTAAGTGAAATTGGCGAGGGTGAAATGAGTGACACCTCCACTTATGGATGAATCCGACATGTCTTGAATAGATAGCAAATCCCAAAATAGTAATGCTTACCGTAACGCTTGTCGGCATACTGTACATCGGAAGCAGTTCACGTGATACTGTACACCGAAGCACTCGAACTGTTCGGCTCGATAGACAGTCGTGGCACAGATGGCGCATTTCGGCTGTGGACGCATCACGAAACGCTTAAAATAGACGGCAATTCTCGTGCAGATTAAAAACAGAAACACAGCAAAAATCAGTGGTTAGTTATCACTGATCGATAATTGATGAATCAAAAACATGCCGAACAACACGGGACTGATAATTCAATCAAGCGCTTTCAAAACAACGCGCTGTAAACCGCCAGTTGCGCCAGAAAACATGTATGGCGCCTGAATAAGGATCGATTACTGATTCATTGGAATAAGAAATTAGTTGTAAACATAGCAGCATCCTGAGGAGTCGCTTGTGGCGCGAACAACGCAGGAAAATGCGTAAATAATAACACTAAATTGGAGCTAAACGTGCATATTAGAGCACGCGATCGATATATTGATTACTTCCTCTGGATGCAGTCGTTCTACGACGGGTCAAAAAAGATTAGAAAAAGAGCAAACAAAAAAGTTATTTAGCGAATTTTTTGGTAAGTATATCAAACGAGGTTTTTGTTAATAATATCAAACACACTAACAAGGTTAGTCGGTTATTCACGCTCCACCGCACACATTCGATCCGTGTGTACAGCGAATCACGTTGATAACCTTTATCAAAATGAATTTGCGAAAAAATACGATTCAAAATAGACAGAGAAGTTCTCAAGTCGATGGCAAATCTACATACAGAAACAACGACAGCGTGAGAAAAAACATTACAGGTACGGTATAAGCACCGTATCAAGGTGACTTGAATTAGGGACTAGATTACGGTATGCGGAAAATTAGAGATGCAGAGCGAACGGGACAACACAGAGAGCAGATGACTACGCGCCGTGACGCCATTGATATCAATCGATAGCGGTCGCGACGACAACTGTCACAAACGGAGGAACAGTTGACCGGAAATCGATGACGACGAGAACTCGAAGTGTGTGTGTGTGATAAGAGAGCAATACTACACGGGTGTTATGGATGGCGCGGCTGGCTACATATGTGTGCGATTTGGTGCAGTGAACTCTGTGCTGCTCAATGCTCATTGATGGTCCTGCAACGAATTATCGATCGAATCTATCGAATCATATTGATTAGTAAGCGAAATATAAGCTCCGACTCGCCATCGTTAGAGAACGTAAACATCTATTGCTATGCATGGAAGAATCGCGTTAAAGCCACATAAATTAAAGCGATTTAGTATAAGATAATAATATGATATAGAATCTAAAGTAAATCAAATGTGTTATAATATTCGGAGCAACTAGGTGGTTAGCGATCGATTATCGATTTATGAGGCGGATTATTTGCGGCCAGTACTGTTGTGCTACGCAAAACAACGCTAACGTCAGGCAGACAGCGGCGGATATCAACTGAAACCAAGAGCGATCAACGATACAGTCGATATCGTGTGCAATCGATAAATCGATTAGTGATCGGGACATGTTAGATGGAGAGCGGATATTTCAAAATATGGTGGCTCATGAGAAGACCAAACCGTTACGGTAAACATTTTTTGGTTTTCGTTTCTTCGTTTTTCTTCTTGTTGTTCCCATTTCTTTCTACGATCTGAGAGCAGCTTGACGCCCCAAGGTAAATTTTTGTAGTATGTACGAAAACAATCAATAATGATCAAAATTTCTATGAATCCTGAAGCAGTGTTAGCTAGCATGAATACTCCAACCCGCAAAGATGAAATATTTCCAAAAATTCTTTCCTAGCGGCCACTTCTGGTTTTTGTGAATGCCTATCAAACTACTGTCGCCCCCAATACCGCATAATTCCAAAACATTCGAAAAATCATTTTTAGTAGCCCAATTATCACCAGATATGATTATCTCCTAATCAGCGAATTTTACGGGTAATGGAGAACAAAAAATGTCTCATGTTGTAGGGAAGAAGAAAAGTGGTGGCATTACAACCCCACACCTACAATCTATCAACAAAAAACAATGAAAATTACTGAATATTTGATCAGTGAAATGCGAAAACTTGCCTACAATTTTCTCATGCATTTATTTATATCAAAATATCAAAAAAAAAATTGCCGAATTTTCAACTAAAATACCAAACACAAATGCGTTAGACGTTTGAAACTCCTATAAAATGGGCAACAAACTCACCGCCGCCTTCTTTTCGGGCATTCGACTCTTCTCGGCCTTCTTCGCCTCCTTGGCCTGGATTTTCTCCCACTTGGCTGCCATTTTCGAGGCGTGCTCGGCCTAGAAACGAAAAATGATTTTGACTATGTGGACGCAGTGACACGGTGAAAATCGATATATCGATCACTCTGAATTGGGTGCTCTGAAACTGTCCTGCAATCTTATAGTTAGAGGTACAATAGTGTTCTTTTACCTTGATGTTGATATCGTCCTTTTCCACCTCTTTCGGCTCCTCCATCGCTCTTTCCTCCTCAAGTCGTCGTTGAGCCTCTTCTCGTTCCTCTGCAAAGGATTGGTATCGATTTTTAGGATGGAAAATTTAGAAAGTCAGCAAAATTTGTTACTTTTAAGTCGCTCGAATTCTTCCTGCATTTGCCGCCGCTTCTCTTCGGCCTGTTCGGCGTCATCGTCAACACCTTGCTCGAATCGCTGTTTCAGACTCTTCGCTTCGGTTCGAATCGCTTCGAGTTCGGCACGTTGCTCTCTGCAAAAATCGATACATCGATCGAAGTCGATCGTTAAAATTTTGAACAGAGGAGACCAAACTTGTGAGTTCGTCTTTATGTTTGATTTTTTCGTAAGCAAAATGGGTTTATCGTAAGTCGAGGTCAGGGAGTCCACTAGTTTCGGAAAAAAGAAAAGAACATAGAATCTTCTCCCAATCAGAAATATTACTTCTGGAAGATTTTCAATAGCACGATAAGCCTTTGTCGGGAACTAATTTAACTCGAAGGTTTTAAGAATTTTAATTGCCCGATGAGCCTATATCGGGAGCAAATTTATTTTACTAGCACGATAAGCGTTTATCGAGAACAAATTTAATTTCGGAGTTTTAAGTGAGGAAGGAGGACATTAGCTACCACTTTTCTTATCATTCTTATTTTACTTCGTTCCTTTTTTCCTGACTTCTTTCGTATTTGGTGAATAGGGCAAAGATTAGTGAAGTAGATAAATGAACATCTATTCAAATAAATAAATAAGAAAAATACTTACGCGCTCAGGGCTGTTGTAGTTGGCGCCGCTTCACCAATGTGTTTGAACTTGTTCATGAGATTTTTCACATCGAACGCATCCTCGTCCTCAGGTTCATCGTCTGAAAAATCGATATATCGACTTTCTGCTGATTAACAAAATCGATGGAGATGGTCTCTAAAACCTCTTGAAGACATTTAAAGGGAACATTTTGTACAAAAAGTGTGACTGTAAACGAATGAAGCTTACCGTTCTAGTATGTCTATTGTAAGTTTGGATCAAAACAGCAAAATCAACACGTGAATTGAGAATGAAATGCAAATTTTATGTCCAAATGTCGAGTATTCGCAAAATCTCACTGCTCACGAAAAATGTCAAAAAATGGAGAATAAATATAGGGAAATGAAAACGAGGTAGAGCTATTCTAAGAGGTATTATGATGCTTGGCAGAACTCACTGTCGTCAACGGCTCTCCTGTTGATGACTTCGGCAGTAGGACGATCTTCCCTCTTGTCCCACTTGCTGGGTTCCTAAAAACAAATAATCGATTGAGGGAGTTAATCGATTGAAACGGAAATTTCTAAGCTGCCCTGATTTACTAGAGAACTCCTACGTTCAATACGAATTTTCAGCAGTTCATTATGATCAGACGCGAACTACTTAAATTTACATTTAACGAACGGACGACAGCTACTTAAATCTTCGAATTCTTAGTTGCGTCGATTTACTGAAGAACTTCTATTTTCAAAAAATTTTTCAACGAAAATCTAGTAAAAAATGACCTAAAGTGTCAGTTCAGTCAGTCCGCAACTCGAAGATCTCCCAACTTTGAATATCGAACGGAAAAATTTCATCGAAATTTTATGGTGAGTGATAATGTAGATTATCATTTCAAACAAAACTTTCATTTTTTCTAAATCAAAAACGGGAAAACTAATACTGAGTAAGTTTTCGATGTGACTCTCTTTTATTACTACACCTGATGTCGTTATTTTCGACAAAGCTTTCCTTTTGTTCTCTATATTGTAAGCGCTTTGGTACATTTCAGATGGATTCAGATGAATAATAATAAAAATCGGTTTCAAAACGTTCAGACGATGATTATTCGAATATTAATTGAGGACAGAAAGGAATCGGAAAAATAGGCAGATCCTCACCTTCCTGCCTTGATCGGGTAGCACAGGTGTAGCGCCGGAGGCGTCGATCTGCATGAATTTCTCGCGAGCTTTTCCCGCCATCTTGATCTCAACATCGATTGGGCGGCCTGAAATTTGGATTCAAAGCTCCAATCTTCGTAAATTTGGAAAGGACCATTAATTCCTGGAGGTTTACTATAGACTTCTTCATGAGAAAATGGTGGTAAAATCAATAAAATATATAATGAAAATAATTAAAAAAATGAGAGAATGGTAGAACGGTAGATCTTGCAGAGAAGCTCAAAGAAAAATTTTCGATGTTCTCCGCCGCTACACAATAACGAATCCTTTTCTCCGTTTCATCAAATCTTCCCTGACTTTACCCAGGAATACTTCATGTTATGGCAACAAAGAGATGTTCTGGGTAAAATTTTACTTCAACTCACCATCGGCACCGGTGGTCTTGAAGGCTTCTCCCTTGTCGAAGCGATCCTTAATCGAACCGACGTCGGCAGCTCCCTCTTCACCAGGTGTCACCATCGACGCCTCACCTTCTTCGGCCTGAAGATTATTAAATATTATTTCCCTATTTTTTCATTGTTCTTTGATCAATTGAGGTGAGAAATACCTGTTGCTTAGCTCGCTCAGCAGCTGCTCGCCTGGCAAGCTTATACCTGAGAAACTCGGCCTCGATCTCCTTCTTTTTCAGTGCGGCGCGTTCCTCCGGTGACATTTCTTCTTCACCCTGGAACAAATATATATTACCGATATATTTGAATATATTAAATATATATTATCTTGTGTTGCAACAAACAGCAAAAAAACCAAATTCTAGAATATCAAATGACACGTGTTGCCTAAATGACAGAATCTAAGGTTATCCAAGAAATTGCAGATAAGAGCAAATAACAGTCATGCAGAAAGAAACCGTAGCAGTGCAAAAAAAGCAGATGTTCGCAGCAGTTGGCGCCTTACCGGATAACACATGAGGTTAAGGAGTTAAAATGGAATTGAGTGTTTTTTGAATATGTTATGACTCACTGATATTTTGACCTTTTTGCAGAGCTTCTCAAAGGAAGAAAGAGCCCTAACATTCAAAAAAATGACGTTGACAGTCAAGGTTTACTCTGCCGACATTAGATTTAACAGTTCCGCCTTGGGTGGTTCCCTTCCTCAGCGACATAAGATCTGCAGGTCTCAGGCTCGTCCTGTCGTAAATGATCTTATGGCACAACAAAAGATCGTTTCGTTTCCTTCTAAGGGCAAGTGAGGATGAGCCGAAATTCAGGTTCTTTTTTTGCGGATTTGGATGGGATCTGACCATACACAAATCTTACTGCGCGAATCCTAAGCTTTCTGGTAAAGCTATTTTGAACCTTTTCTATCATTTCGATGTGCTTATAGTTTAGATAAAGCATTCTGAAGGTTTTCGGTCACTTTTTTTGCCGCGTTTTATTCTTAGAATATGACCAATATAAGGGTAAATGCTACTGCACAACTGTTTTTGAAATCGTGCTTACATCAATAATGCATATTTGTGAAAATTCAAAAAGCTGAAGTCATCTTAAGTCAGATTATTACACATAAGTTAACATTTAACGATTAATAGTCAAATTATTTCAATTAATAGATAAAACCCAAAGAGTTCGTCTGGCTACTTCTCAGGCGTGAAATTCATTTTGGAAAACATTTAAAAATTTATGATCAAAAAGAGGGCGTTGCGAAGAAAAGTGGAATGCAGGGCGAATGTTGAGGAACAGCTGGCCGAAGGCGGAGGAGGATCGACGAGAAAACCGAGAAGAAACATCGATGTGTCACAAAACAACGCGCAAAGATGAATGGACCTAGGGGCTTTGGAGGGCATAGGGCCCTCTCCTTTACTTCTTCGGAGATTTCGACAATTTTGAAAATTTGAAAATCTCCCCACAAAACATTGTTTTTTTTTCTGGCACGATTACATCTGACACTATGACTAGCAGGGGAGGAGGAACAAGATCCATATATCCTGCTCCCTCGGGGGATTCATCAACAAGTCACTCGCTATCTGATAAGAGTTGCAGCTAAGCCAAGAATAAAAATATTCAAAAAATCGCAGCGATTCAGCTAACGTTTTCCGAGCGAATAGGCTCAAATGAAAAACCTGATCAGCTACACGTAACGATAACGTAAAAATCACGCAAACCAGGTATTACACTTATCAGATCAACAAAATTGTTTTTTTCACCTATCAGATCAACAAAAAACAAACAAATTATCATCAACAAATTATTATCAAAATTCGAACAAAGAAGACAGTGAGACAGTTGTGAATACAGTAAATGTAGAGCTGGTTTGAACCTTTCCTTAATCGAGAAGTTCAAAGTGAAATATAAAACATTCCTCGACTACAGAGTGTCCACGAAATGGTCCCTAGCGCAGCAACAGAGGCACCTAGCGAATTTCGGTTGAGGATGTTGATGGACGTCATAATTTTGACACATTAGAGGAACTTTTAGATACTATAAACGTGCTATTTCTTCTCAGCACTTCACTGTTCATGAACGCCTGCATTGAGACAATTATTTTGACTTACAGTTTGCCAAAGAATTCAAAAATACGAATGATGCCAAATTTCAAATATTGAAAAACGTCGGATTTGAACCTACGTGTTCGAAAGCCGCCTTGATGCCGCCGAGATCCACTTCTCCGGCCAGATCCACTGCCGTCTTCTGCACATCAATTTCGGTCTCACCACGCTCGAATCGTTCTTTGAAGTTTTGGAGCTCTAAAAATGAAAGGTGTTCGGGAAGAAGTTTTTCGGAGAGTGTAGAATAAGAAGAAGTAAAGGTATAGCGGCATGGCTCGTCTGAATCGAAAAAAAAACATTTGTGAAAGCTTTTGATGAAATAGAGGAGAAGGCTCTTGCAAGGTGTGTGTTTGACAGTTGCCTTTCATTTCTGATGTCTATCTAATTATTGTCACAATTATTATTGTTATTAGAGCCTAAAAGTCACATTTCATAATAGTTTTTTGCTATCCTGTTGGGTTCCCGGTCCAAGTTGGTCACGTATTTATATCCCCATAGACCCGCGAATTAAGCCTCCTGAGCCCATATTCATCTTTGGTAAACCCCGATAAACCCTGAGATATATCCTGTGAACTTTCTCTGCTTATCCTAAACCTCCTGTGTTAAACGCAATCTCTCATCGACTCTGCCGTCTGGTTCTAGCTGCGCCTCGGTTTCGGAAACCGCTCGTCCGTTCATAAATTTGGGCCCTGGTTGGGGCATATACTCGCATGCACGAAGGAGTTTACTCGGAGAAAATAGCAGGCTTGTTTCGCCCAAGGCGTAATATACCCTGATATTCGTTCACAAACCTTGACCCTGTGGATTGGATAACCTTGCGTAAAGATACGCTCCCTACTAGCAGAGATCTTTTCCCCTTCTCCAGGCTCCAATCCGCCCAGAGGTTTTACCCCTCAAATTACGAGAGCAGCTGGCTTCGAAACGACCCAGCACTGACATATGGGGATCGGTATTTTTGCAACGATACGGAGTAATTGACGAATAGCCGCCGACAAGGGTTCCGGCCGATTGCGACGCTATTTCGCTAAGAAAAACGATCCGAATGACAGCGAACACGAACGTCCTCGTTCAGATTGAGAACGTAGAGTGAATTGCACTTGACATCGACCAGAATGGCAGCGGAATTTCCGGCCCTTTGAAAAAGCACTAACGGACAGCCGTTGAAAAAAATTTGAAATTTTAGGCACATTTTGACTCTCAAAATCAGCTAATCTCGCTATCTTCCTGTCCTTTCCTTAGCAGTTGCCTCACTCCCTTCTCAGGTAGCTCGCCAACCCACGGGACTTTTGAAGTGATTTTGTAACATTTTCAGATGTTCATTCATTGAGATTTAGCAACGAAGCGATTTCGTTAATTAATTTCAAGGGCACAGCATTGAATTACGAGAATTTTTCACAAAGATCCGATAAGGTTCAACCGTATTCGTCCACTGTCTTTCAATCAGACCCCCACTTCCCTCGCCGCATTGCGAACCTTTTTCTTTCATTGTTTGATGGAGAACCGCATCTGCTCACAGGTTTTGAAAAATGAGATCTAACAGATCCCCATGTTCTCTCGTCTTTGAACCTCGGAATCGATTATAATATTCTTAATATTACTTGATAATATTTTCTTGTGCCGCACGAGGTTGTTAGGTGGAAAAACTCCATTCAACGCCCTAATGTTGAAAACCTATTGAAAGTGACTTAAGTGACTTGCCATTCTAGCCATCAGAGGTTCATAGATTCAAAAGAATAGCAATGTTGCAGGTGCTAATCTTTTAAGATCTTAAGCTGCACTGCTGAATGTGGGATTGATTCGTGGTACTTTTGGTGATATAAATACCCGTTGTTTATGCGTTGCCGCCTCTACTCACGTGTGCCTTTGAATAAATAAATAAATAAATAAATAAATAATTAAATAAATGAATAAAACGTTTCGACCTTCCCGTCGCTCAGTCTTCCACATTCAAGCTGAGTGCTCAATGTTCGTAGATATTACGTTAGTAGAGTTACAAGCAATATAAGAGCAAAAAGCAATATTAAGAATATTATCATAGATCCAACAGAATTAAATTCTCCTTTGATTATATATTGAATAACTCACGCTTGAACTGGAGCTCCTCCAGATCCTTAGCGCTCTTCTCAACCGCGGTATGTTCGTAGGCAGATCCCTGCATGAACGATTTTCTAGCTTCAGCGGCTCCTAAAAATACGGTAATAACTTATGTCAGTGTTTATCTGTCTGACCTGAGAGAAAGCGCTACCTACAGGTCAATTTTCCCAGGAAATTCGCAGGTAAAACTTTTCAGACTGCTCTCATACCTGTCATATCAGAGGGTTTTCAGTTATTTTCAAAAATTTCTTATCCGCGAAAAAAGAGAAAAGTATTCTTCTGGTTCGGGTGAAGACGAGGCTAAATGGAAAAGTGAGATTTTTGATCGAATTAGCGAAATATCGGAGAGGCTTGTTGAAGAACTGGGGGATTATTTATCGCTGAAGCTGTATTAGGCTAGCAACTATGTTCGTGGACTCTCAAGGGCGTTCAACAAAAATGTTGTTTAGTGAACGGCAAAAGAACAATTTCCAACCAAGGTGTAGTCCTTTAGAGGGTCCATGTACTTCAGAACTCTGGGGGTGCTGCTCTATTCTACCTCTTTTAAATAAACATCAACAAACACCTATAAAAAAGCAAGGAGAGCAAGAAAATCGGTGTACGTTCAAGCAAGTCATGTTTGCCAGAAGTAGTGGCTGCGAAACAGTCTACGAACTTAGTTGCCAACCTAATAGTAGAAGCTGCATCTACGGATTAAGTATAGCTTCCATGACCTCTGTTAGAAGAGTTCCGCCAAATTATTGACGGTTTTGCCTTTCGGAAGGAAAATCTCTCAGGTGGCTTCCAGCGCTTCAACCCCCGAAGATGGCACACAGTTCTCTTCCTCTAATCACTTTCCTCATAGAAAGGAAACCTTGCTGAGAATGAACGGATTATCGAAGAAAGTCTCTATAAAATTGCCATACTTATCGGAGCCTATCACAAAAAGTTAGTTGATTTACTTTCTTTTTCAATTCATAATAATTAAATCACCTTCGAAGTATCGTTTCCTTATCAAAGAAAGCAAAGCACGCACCGCGTCCGGATTCTCTTAAAAGACCGATTCAGTCGATTCAGCCAGCTCACATCTGGGTGATTCCGGCACAAAAGCAAAAGCTGACAGAAAACACGACGCGGTGGATGTGGTGGTGCTGAATCCGGACGCGTTGCGTGAGAAAAGTCGGACATCTCCAGAAAACACAGAACAAGTAATCGTACGTCCACTGGACAGAACTGAGATGTGGTGCTGGTGGTGTGGGTGTTGGGTAGGACAATTTTCGTCACCTGGCAGGACGAAAGAGGACAATCTGACGCATTACGGACATGCAGTACCGGACGTGCCGCAACGATGAAACGGCGCCAGCGGCGCTTTCTTGCGCAGAAACCGCCGTTTTTCTATATTTTCTTCGAAATTGAATTATTCATGAAAATAAGCATGATTTTGAACTCAGCAGCCAGAACTCTATCTTTTCATATAAAAATTCAGCGATTTTTTGACGGCTCAATATTCTGTCCTTTGCCTTTTCTATTCCTCCTCTAATGACTAATCGCTCGACGAGGCTCCGCCTTCGGCCAAGCAGGGATCCCCGTTGGGTATGCGGCGTTAATGAATAGAGATAGAGTCTGTTCGGGTCACCACGTGTGGACCCCCAAAACGGCACCTTTCGGCGCAAAAAAGCGCCGCTTCCGCCGTTTTGTCGCTGCGGCACGTCTGGTATTGTACATTTGGGCCGAAATGCCAAAATGACTTCATCCAACATGGAGTCCGCTCACTACTCAAGCGGTTGGAGGACAAAATGGACTCTACGGGACTTTCAATGAAGACGGTACACCGGCTGCTCACAAACTAACCGGCAGTGTCGAGTTCGCTACGATCCCAATGACGTTCGACGACTGTATCGGCATCGCTTCGCTCCTGGAAGCGCTCCTTCACCGATGGACCAGTCTGTAACATAATACAGTTAATTGATACTGGCCACCACCATAAGTTCACCACAATTATTTTGAGTCTTCGTTTCATTTATTTCATTTCATTTATTACACGGGACAACGCCGTGTGTAAAAATCAAGAAACATCTACAATCAATAATCAAATCAAAAGTAACACTGAAGCAATGTTGAACACTGCTAGCAACGCCATCGATATTTAACAACTGAAAGTAAGCAAACCAGTTAAGCAACATACATAGAACTTGTCAAATTTTTAATTTTCACGTAATCAAGTTCCGGTCTAATGCGTTTTTGAATGCCTGAATTCCGCTCGGTAACAATTTAGACCCACTGATTTGTAAATAGTCAGCTCCCGCTCTAGTAATAGTAAAGAAGCGCTGCCGCAGATTATGTCTTTAATGCCCATGCCTAAGTATCCAATGATGTAAATACGTAAAGAGAAACGTAAAAAACGCGTTGGACAGGTATTTAATCACGTAAAAATTGACGAGTTTTATGCATTTCGGTTGAATTGACCATTTTTGATCACTATCTGTTGTTAAAAATATCGATGGTGTAACTGGCACTGTTCCAATTTACTTCAGTGTTACTTATGTTTTGATTGTTGACTGATGGATGTTTCTTGATTTATACACCATACGTTGTCCCGTGTAATGAATAAAAAAATAGGAATTTTATTTGTTTATTTGTTTACTTTAGCTGTTCGTTGCGGCGTACTAAATAATTAAATAAATAAACGACGATGGAAAATGACACGAACCTTAAGCACTTCGAGCTCTTTACGCTCTTCGGCCTCCTTCTGCTCGGCAGTTTCAACGTCACCCGTTTTCCATTTGTTTTTCAGATCACCAACCTAAAGGTGCTGGATGTTAGCTTAGAAACAATATTCGTTGGAGTGTTCAAATCGTAGAAGTGAGGAAAATGAAAGTGTGATCAGGGTAAACGAGGAGGATGAGATAAAAAAAGCGCTGAAATTCCCTCTCTCCAATTCCTCGTAGACGAATTAGGCCCAAAGTGGACCGATTGACGCTCTTCTACTTGCGCTGCTTAACCTACTTTTCTACGTAATAAACTAGCTATTTGAAGAGTTTTTGAAAAGGTCAAAGGATACGCTGCGGTCACATCGATTGAAAGAATATCATTGAGTTCACCAGAAAATCGAGAGAGGCTAGCATCGGTCAGTTTTTTCTCTCAATGTCGAACCACTAATCAAAGCAAATGTTTGAGAATCCGTAATGTTTTTCAGTGATTGAAAATTCGAACTCTCAGAAATATAGTGTTGTTATTACGGCTCACCTGAGCAAAGTGCAGTTCCTCCTTTTTCTTCTTCCTCTCCTCCCTAACGATATTCGGATCTCTCTGTCCGTCGTCCTCTTCGCTGCCCTCTTCTGACCCGTCGACACCACCGGTGAGAAACCTGAATGGAGCGCGGCGGATTTTCCCGGACGAGATCGTTGATGCGGATTAGACGACGATTGGTACGATTATTTCCTCCCGAGGTTGCCCCGGCACACGTCAAGGTCGATTCACAGTTCTCATCGAACATTGTTGCCTTGGACATCACTGGCCCCATTTTTCTTGGGAAAATCGAAAAAGTCCCAGAGGAAAAAGGTTCCAAAATATGTACATAAATGGGCAAGTCACAGTGAAAGATCAAATCAGAATCAAACAGCTCGAAAAGAACAGTTCGTATGGAGAAAGATTCTTCTCTATTTTAAACTAGGTTTCCTCGATGACCTTTCCGGACTTCTCTTAGCTGGGTATCGAGATGGATGGTATCGGTTTTATATTTCGGCCAATTTTTGCAACCCCTTTCTCTATCAGAACTTCTAACTCCATCAGAAATATGCTCCCTATCATTGATACTCCTTTTCGGTGTTTGGAGTGTGGAACAACTACGTTCTTTTTGCAATGAATGAAAGAGTAGAGTTAACAAGGACTTAAGAATGGGGTAAAATCTGTAAAGACGGACAGAATTTCAGGAGTAGAACTCACTTTTCCTTGTTAGCCTTCACCTTGCCGGCTTGGAGCACCTCGTCTTCAACCTGAAGAAGAGAGCCTTTCAATTTAAATTTCAAGTGGAGAACATTTAAAGAAGAGGAGTTATCTCGCAAATAATTATAAAATAAAAAATGTGCATTCACGACGTTTGTTGTTCAATAGCAGGTTTAGTCAGCTGTTATTTATAATGTATTTGATCTGTTGTCCGATAGAAACGCTTTTCAATAACGTCATGAAAACATTTGCAAACATTTAAAGTTTATATTTATGCATTATACAATTTCTACAAGATAGCATAAATAGCACAACCGTACCCAAGATGGCTATATTATCCACCTTTCGAATCAAGTCGTTGTCTACTTATTTGGAAGTTCACACTTTTGTTGCGCACGTCTACGCGCAATAAATAAATAAATAAATAAATAAATCTTCTTTCGAGTGGTTAAAAGTGAAGCAGTAGAATAGAGCACGACAGTGTGGGTGAGCCCTCTATAGGAAAGAAACGTCTCGTATGAAAAAGAGGAACCTTCATTTTCATCGCAATTCTTATTGAATGCAAGCGTTTTTGATAAAATGCTGCTGTACTAAAAAAAAGCCGTAGTAGTCGCAAGATAATGCCTGCATAATACCGGCAAATATGCTAATCTTAAGTTACTGCACAGCAAAGCGTTCCCTAAAAAAGAGACATCAACTCTAGGCCAACACAGCCAAATTACGTCTTCGAAAAGAAACGGTTAGGTTAATTATGTCTTTCTAAATTCTGCCTACCTTCCAGCTCCTTGCAATATGCTAATCTTAAGATAATACTGAAAGCGTCTTCTAAAAAAGTGAGGTCAATTTTGTGGTAACATAGCAGAATTACGCCTTCTAAAAGAAACTGTTAGGTTAATTATGTCTCTCTAAATTCTGCCTACCTTCCAACCCCTTGCAATATGCTAATCTTAAGTTAATATGTACTGCACAGCAAAGCGTCCTCTAAAAAAGTGAGGTAAATTTTGGGCCAACATAGCAAAATTACGTCTTCTAAAAGAAACGCTCAGGCTAATTATGTTTTTCTAAATACTGCCTACCTTCCGGACCCTTTCGATTCTTGCCTCCCTTTTTTTCTCTCCGGCCTCCCTCACTCTCTTAGGACATCCTCATAAGCTCCGAACCAGCCGTCCAGCATTCAATGGAAGCCACAACGTATGCATCAAATTGCTCACACAGATGAGTCATTAGTCCTCCCTCAATGCAGTCGGCAAGCCCGTTCGCCGGAAGCTTTACGGACTCATTGCTGCTAATGTCTTTTCGCCGGAATTTCGCAAGAATGCTTCTTCTAGATGAAAGTTCAACCGCATCAAGCACCCCATTTTTGAGAGAAAAACAACAGAATCAATAGCAAAAGTTAGAGAAATAGATTAACGAAGTTAGAATGCAGAATCAATAGAAAAAGTTAGAGAAATAGATTAACGAACAGCAGACAAATAGCGAGAGATCGTGAAAATCTATAATAGTTGTATAAGCGCGTTTTTGCGAGTTATTATTGATGGAAGAGACGCCGGATATATCCAAATATCTAAATATTCAGATCTTTCTGGCTCTTTAAACTCCTGAATTCCATATAAACTGAGAGTTTTTGGGAGCTGCTGAATAGCTAAAGGCATATCGTTGTTTGCATGCTACCCATTTCTAATCCATCGTCAATCGTCTATTGAAAAATTGTTTATTTCACGTTTTACTTGTCATTGGCTAAAGTAAATAAATAGATAAATAGTAGGGTGACCCAAAAGTTCACGTGCATTTCAGATTCTGACTTCCGTTATTCATACCTCAAGAACTTCAAATAAACGACCAGTAGAGTTACCATCGTTGAGCACAATTCTTTACCAGATCGCTGACAATGAATTGTTTTCAACCATGATAACCTTATTGGGCATTTACTTGCTCTTCTCGAATTATGAATCAAGGAAGTCAGAAGCTGAAATGCACACGAACCTTTGAGTCATCCTTAAACGACTAAGTGCACTGGAAGTAGGGTTCAAATCCCGCCTGAGCCGCAATTTTTGCGATGATTCACCCGTTTTTATGAAGGCCACATCTGTTTCCTCCTAGACATTTTTAATTAGAATTTTGGTTTACATTCGCCAATAATTTCGAGACGAGACCCTTTTAGTGACTAATAGATGACTCATTGAGTGGGATACGGAGAACTTCGAGCTGCTCAGAGCTGTTCGGCTCCACTTTGGAGCCGTTGCGCGCGCGCTAACTCGTTCAATGTTGGCTGTTTGCTGAGCTTTGTCGATGTTTGTCCACTGGATGAGCTATTGCACTACTCACAGCACATAGAGCGCATCACAACAGCCAGCCAGCCCTTGGACTGATGAGGACCCCGCCCCACTCCCGTGGACGAGTTCTCGCTTTTCTAGCGATGACATCATCGACAGGACTGTAACCAACTGATTGGGTGCGGTTTCTGCTCTTTCATTGAGTTTGGCGTCGCTGTTCTAGAGAGAAGCTGATCTGTCATTGGACTTCTTCGACATCCAACGAAAACTAGGAGAGAAACAAAATTTTGGTTGTGACAGGAAACTATGTATTCCGCTATTTGCCGCTTTTTGTTTAGCGGTCTATAGACGGGAACTAGTTGAAAGACTTTGGAGATGCTAGGTTATTCTCAAAACACTGACATCGGACAGGTCAGTGTTTTGCAAATATCCTAGCATCTCCTAATATATAAGTCTTTCCAAAAAAAAAATGGGGTTTTTTAGATTTCTAGGTCTGATAAAGAAGAAGCCGTGCAGTTTTCTAGGCTTCGCTGAGACTGAAAACCGTATTCAGAATCTAGAGCCCCTTTTTTGAGTCAAATTTTGGTGAGAATTTACCCCAGCTGGCGAAAAAGAAACCCTCGGTTTGTTTAATGGCCAAATTAAACCCTAGTCCTGCCTTATTTGATACACCGCAGTATGGAATAGATCACATTGTATGTATAATAGTGAAATAAAAGACGAAAAGAACGTCAAACGCCTGAAGACTTTATGTTGAAAAAATAACCTTCTATGTAGGTCCAACAGCATTTCAGGTTCAATAACCATTTTAGGTTCAATAAAGACTTTAGGCCAAATAACAAGGTTCAATAACCTTTTAGGTTCAGAAACAATTTTAGGTACAATAACGACATGTAAAACGCTTCCGATTATGGCGTCGGTGTACTGTTTATCAAGCTAACTTGAAATTTTAATGATAATAAAAATCACCAAGTCTTCACAATACCCTACTATAACAGAATCTCATTTTTGTTCAGCGCAAAAAAAGAGAAAAATTTTTTAGAGAGAGAGCCGCATGCCTACATGAGAACAGTAGTGGGTTCTACTACGTGACATCCAAACCCGTTTTATTTTAAAAAAATGCGACATCCAAAACCCTTTTAAAAATATACTTTTTTCGATTTTGCACGAAATTTGACCGATTTCCAGAGTTTAATCTGAAACTATTAGTTTGCGGATTCACCGGATATCGCTGTCGATCTAAAACGAACACCGCAAACCACCACCACACACGAAACGCGAGAGAAATCCTCAAATCTAGGCCGATTTCAACTGCTCACAACGGAGGAGATTCTTGACATGATTAATGACGGCTGGCTGACGAGATGGTAAATTGGTTTGAAAGGTTATCGTAGCAATGATCATCGAATCTCGAAAAGTTCTACGAAGCTCTGTGCGAAAAGGAACAAATAAAGGTAGAAAAGTAGTTTTCCAGCACTCCCAATAGTGGTAGAATCTTTCGGGACATCTTTGAAGTTCATATCATGAACGTATATAGCAATAATCAGAACAAAAAAATAATTCGGAAATAATAATTTTTCTATTAATTAAGAACGTCTTGTAACAGACCGATTGTTGATTTCGTTCGCTTCTTCCCAAACTGAATATGCTTATTGTCGATTTAGTTTGATTTGGTTAACTATGTATAGCAGAAAGACACCTACTTTGATCGAACAGATAGATATAAATAACTAATATAAATAAATATATAAATAAATAATATCAATACATAAAAGAACGAAGAAAAGAACAATGCCTACAGTGTGGGCAGATTGCGAACAGAATGCAGAAGCTACTTCGTCCCAACGTGAATTTTTAGTCAAGACACTAATGAAAGAAAGCAGTGGTGAAAAATTGAAACCTGTGACAAAGATCAACCTAAATGTAGAACACTAATAAATAAATAAATAAATAAATTAGCTAAATAGATATGTGAATAAATAAGTTTCGAAATTTTGGAGATAATAGACGAGATAAAAAACCAACTTTCATCTCTCTGCTACTAGATGAAAATTAAAATCAATCGTCAAATTCAAAGTAATAAATCAACCAATCAATCAATCGTCAAATTCAAAGAACAACCGACTGAGAGTATGAAGGGTATCGGTATAATTACCCGAAATGTGTCAAGTGATCTCGTTAATAACCCAGCCCAATTATTACCATCGGAGTTCAGCGCTGATGGATGGTATCTCTCCCAGGGGCAATTCCTCACCAGCCATCTGTCACAATTAGACAACTTGACAATGATTATGAAGAAAATAACACTGTTAAATACTAATATATGTAATATATTGAATAGTACTTCATATGTGAATTTTTACAAAAGCGAAAAATGACGCGATCTAGAAGGTGGTCGAATAAATGAATAGACGTCACAGGCCGTAGGAGGAAACATCTCGCCGTTAAAATTTAAACTTCGCATTGTAAGAGAAATGACTTCTGCGGATTTTTCTTTTAGAGATTTCCCACTTCATGAATTTGTTGAGACTAGCAAAAAACACTGCAGAATTATCTGACGAGGGATTAAAGCCTGAAGTTCAAATTTATATGAGAAATCTTCGTGTCACATTATATCGAGAATATATAATATTAGAAGGAAAATCTAAGGAATGAAAAAGAAAACAAACTAGACGTAAAAGAGCGTACAAGAAAATAACATCGTTAAGCAAAATACTGACGTTTACAATAAAACTAATTCCGGTATACTTTCCCAACTTTTGGTAAAGCACATGGGAGTTTTCGTGTGATCTGTACGCTTCGTAGAGCGGTCTGATTATTAATTCATGGGAAATAAACGAAAGGTTTCCAAAACCGTAGGCGTTTAAATTTGTTAAATGTTGTTTAAAAAGTTCAAATTTTACTGCAACTACATATAGCAGGAAAAGAACGAATATTCAAAAATTAATGGCACTTGAACCATAGGGAAAATTTGCCTTTAAAAGCAGTATTTCAAAGGCGGAAATGGTTTCATCTACGATGAGGCAAAAACACAAAATAAGTTTGCCAGTCAAACTTGAATTAGTGGAGAAAATCGTATACATGACTTTATTTCTCCTAGACAATATATAATCGAAGATACGAGCCCACGGAGGATTATATTTGCGGTGACAAATTGAATCTAATAAAACGATCCAGGCATTCGAGCGTTGCAACGGAGGAAAGCCATCAAAATATATCGGATAAATCGTGAAAATGTTTGGAAAAAATAATGAAAAAAGCACACAAGAAAACAAGAACCGAGGAAACACACCTTGGTGAGACGTTCGACATTGGCGGCCTCCTTCACCGACGATTCAAAATCGCCCTTCTTCGACTTGAGACTGGTGATCTGCGCCAGCTCGTCCTGTACGGCACTGGTGCCGGCTGCAACCATAATAACCGTTCGAATATCAGCCGCAGAGTTCGTGAAATCAGTTCGGAACGGCTCTCAGCGTTCAGATAGGAATTGGATGGGAGGGGCTGGTTGGGCGGGTGGTCGCTGCTGATGGTATGTGGAATTGTTTAGAGTGTATAATTATACGATGAGCGCCAGTGCGAAACACTCGGCCAGATCGGACGGGATAGCGGGCCGACGACGGGAGAGGAGGGCGGTCTCGGGACGGGGACGGGGGGGGGGCAGGACAATAATGGACGACGGGGCTGGAGGTTGTCTGTGAATTGTTGGAAAGAGCGTCGTGCAGATTCCTAAGCCTGCAAGAAGTCGATCAATAATTCTACCACAAAATTCTCCCCTATTTGGACTATACAAAGAAGCCCTCAGGGGTGATTGCTGTAAGGTTGGGTATGGGCGACCCGTTTGAACTGGATTCTGCTTCAGCAAAAGACAATTGAAGACTTATATATTTGGAGATGCTAGGTTATTCGCAAAACACTGACATCGGGCGGGAATTGAACCCGCGTCTTTGTGTTTCCGGCAGACTGCACTGACCACTGTGCTACTCTGTTAATTGTGAACCCGCAAAACAAAAAGCGGTAATTACCAGAATAGTTTCGTGTTACAACTGGATACATTCCTCTTTTACATTTGGTGCAGCACTAAGATTTGCTGAAACGCCTCAGGGCCTTTAGAAGCTTCCTCTAGCATCAGGTGAAATCGTAATTTTTCAGATCCCTAGGTGCCTCCACTTTTACTCGAGTGTTTTTCTAGAACTTTCTTCGACTTACCCGTCCTCCTACGAAGCCGACAATGCCAAAAGGTCACCTGAATAGACGCGCTGTAACAATCTTGTCTAACAGCCACAGATGCATTCAGGCACCTGTCTTATTATGCGATGATTTAGAGATGAGCGGATAGGGCTGCAGTTTGCGCTTCTTACGAAGCTCCCAGGGAAAAAGGAGAAGAAAAGAAAAAGAGAAGCTAAGAAAACGAAAAGCTGATAGTTGAGTGAGAGCCGAAGCAGGGTTGAAATCCTACATAAATTATGAGTATGTTGTCCGACTTCATTTTTACTTCTATGTAGCGAGGAAAACGTAAAGGAGATCATGAACAAGATCGCTTTAAACCACGTTCACATTTGGACCGGCGAACAATCACTAGGAATAATCCAATAGGAATAACCCTCTAAGGATGAGCCATGCACTCGTCTCCCAGTCAGAATCGCAGAGTAAATGTGGCTGCAAATTCGGCCCACACAATGATTTGCAAGGCCAGCCACTGTACGAGTCAGTGTTTCGACCTTTCCAGACAAAGCTGGAAACCCGGAGGGATGAAATTCTTTGGTTAGCCTGAGTGAGAATAGACCACTCGAACCACAAGGTGGAAGTAGCGCCTCTAACCCAAAATTATCATCTTTTCCGGTAATTTTCACTCAACACCTGATTCAGGTATATCCAACCATCGCTGAAAGGGTGTGGTCAGCTTCGACCGCTAGCGAATTTCTGCTATACGAACGCATGCAACCACACTAATTCGAACCGACATGCGCGTTCAGATAAACATGGACGTCCGCACACCTGCGAAAAAGGTGTGTGTTCACTGCGACATCGCTGATCTTGTGAAAGATGGTTGTTGGCTTGGGTGCTACATAAATTGCTATTTAGAGCAACAACTCGCTCGATTCACTAAGAAAAGTCTTTCGAAGCCGCGGAATTGAAACCAGACTTGTCTAGAAGGTAGGGAAATTTAGCGCGCCCAGTGGCTGATCCCGCAAGCCATTTTAAAGCCCAAATTTGTGACCATCATATTAAAAAAGATGCTGAATGGAAGATGAGTGCATGGCGCATCCATATCCCATTCAAGGCCGACACCGCTCTAATAATTCATATCATTATTCTGAAGAGAACCATCCATTGCATCCCGCACAAGCTGTTGCGCCGTTCTCATCGCTCATACCTTCAGAAAACACACCGTTCATCTGTAGTATTGAAGCACCAGGTGACAAGTATCATTTCCATTAGACACGCTGCGTTGTTATTATCTGTGATTATATAAATTATCAGAGCGGTGTCGGCCTTGAGTGGGACTACCGGTATTTCCCTTGGAAAATAAGCCAGGAAATAAACCAAGAAAACCTCTCGTTGGCCTAACGTGACTTCTTTCGTCGTTCTCAGGGCGCCGTTCAGCCATCTGGTCACATTTGACATAACGAAGCGCATTAATTTCACGCCACATCGGACGCTGACTGGACTAACTGGCTGCGTTTATTAAGATGTAGCCGATAAGCCACCCCCTCCCCCTCCCGGCCGACCCGCCACTACCAGATGCTTTGAGATGATGTCGCTCACATGCAACCGATGGGCTATAATTCATTTAATCTGAATGATCCCGGTCGTAGAATTCTGATCGTCCAGATTAATGGCTTTAGGATGACAATGGTTGCATAATTCCCTCGTCACCTTAGGGTTTCCTTACCCTTTCCCGTTCCCCTTTGTTGGCCTCCTGCTGGTTCTTCTTCTTCTTCTTCTTCTTCTGCTTCTCCTCCTACTCCTCCTTCTTCTTCCTTATTGTCTTCCTCTTCTTCCTCAGCTTTTGTCCCGATTTGTATCAAGGTCCGCTTTACCAATTCTTTAACGCCAAACCATTCTGTTTTGACGGCCGGATGAATTTCTCCTTCATAGCGATCCCTTAACATCCCCATGACCGATGTTCTTAAAATTGACGAAAAAAGGCTGGGTGTTATGGATAATGTGATCCAGGTGAGGGGAATTGAACAAGTGATTGGCGCAAAATCCTGTAGAACTTAACTAGAATAGGAGGAAACTAGTCTATTACAGAAATATACTGGAGAAAGAAGGTATCCAATACAATTATCGAACTTGTAGAGGGGACAATCAACCCATATTTGTCTTAGAAAAGCTCCTATTGGTTCATAAATAAATAATTGAATAAATGAGCTACTAAGGAAAGGTTATAAAGAAGTTTCCACAACTCTTAGTTTCCTGACAACATGGTATACTATATATAACATGTTTTCCATCTATTACGACTTTACGGGTAAAATGGTCGATTATCCCCTTGGAAGGCGCCACGCACTCGTCGTTCATTCAGAATCGTAGAGGCGTGGTGAATAGGTATTTGGCCTATACAATGACATGTGGAGCCAGCTGCTGTTCATATCCTTATCTCTACCATCTCAAACAGGTTTGATGCCAATTTACCTAACCCAAGAGGGAAGAAAAAGAGGCAAAAAGGGCTTGGTTAGCCTGGGAGAGGATCGAGCTCGACCATGAATGTATCAGTAGCACCTTTTACCATTTCGGCGAAATGGCACCTTTTACCATGAGACATAATAACGTGTTAATCGCAGAAGATAGAGGTAACGTAGTGGACTACAGGATTTCGTATAAAAGGTGAAGTTAAAAGTGTCGGAGTTGATTCCGCTAAAGACACTAAGGATTTCGTGTAATCTGGATCAAGTTCACAAAATACTGTCGGAAAACTGGAAAACGCAGCTATTGTTGGGTTTCCTGGTGGCTTATTTGTAAATTTCCTTACCCTTTGAAGGAATTCCACGGTGAACGCTTACCAAAACTATTAATGTCGTTCATCTGTGGGCAAAACAAGTCGAAAATTCCAGTTTGTTGAAACAAACGCGATATGATCGACACTCTGCGATGGAACACCACAGCAAAGAAGTGTAGCGTATGACTGACGATAGCGTTGTTCAATGTGACAAGGTTAAGGCAAAATTTGTTAGCGCTGCAAAAGGTTACAGTTTAGATTGCGATCGATTAATGGAAAAACGAACGTCTAGTTGCAAGGTCTCAGAAGAACTGAACGATGGGATCGTATTTCGGTTAACACTTCTCTTAATTGGAGTTCCTGACGATAAAGTCTTCCTTAGGGTTTTCCTACCGAGTTCACCAAAGAAAGAGGATTCTACCCTTGCATCTCTTCTTTCGGGGTTGAGTCGGCGAAAAAATGAAACGATATAAGAATACATAGGATTTTTTGTGAAGAATTTGTAGAAGATATTAAAAAAGGATGAATATCACGAAAGGGTTTACTTGGGTTTGATCCAACGTGAAGTGTGACATAATAACGTGTTAATTAGTGGCAGAAATCTGTGGTAAAGTAGTCGACTGGCCCCCTAGGGATACGCCACGCACTCGCTTTCCATCCAAAATTGTGGAAAAGTGGTGAATGCGTCCTTACCCTATACATTAACCTGCGGAATCAGCTGCTGTCCAAAATAGTATCTCCACATTCCCATAGAAGTCTGGTGCCAATTTACCTAACCCAGAAGTGAAGAAAGGCCTCGGTAGCCTGGCGGAGCCGAGGGATAATTAGTCTGTGCGTTACGGCGGCCTTGTTTGTTCACTAATTTTATAATTTCGTTGCAATCGAGCGCCGAGCAACCAAGCCAATTTGCGATAATGCCCGATTGAGCAGCTCATCGGGTAGAAACAAAGCGTCCAGTTCGACTGAGGGTAACGGTGACTTTTCTCGGGTCTTCTTGGATATCTCTGGGCCACATCCATGTTATTGGCCGAGGAACAGCTTTATCTTCATCTTAACTCAGAACAGGGTGGTATTCTACGAACTTCGGACAAGATTTCTACTAGTCAACATAAAATCTAACTTAGGCGCTGTTAATTACCGTAATCCCAGCGCATTGATTCACGGGTGTTCGTCTGTCCTGAGAGGAGACCACGAAAGGCTCGGACGTCATTGTTTATAGTGTCACGTTCATGGCGCGCTCGTCTCTCACATTGACCCTTGAAGAAAGGGAGAGTCAAGAGAGCGGCTGTGGGATCATTGATGAGAGGCCGCCGGCCAGCTGCCCCTCGCCGTCGACGGCTCTGAGGTCATTTCAAGCCTAAAATCGTCTATTACACCCGCTGGCCGACAAAAACGTTCCCACGACAAATGCTTCTTTGTCCGACGTGATTCTGCAGAAATAGAATTAGGACACTGCGGTAACCAGAGGTTACCAATCCACTCAACAAAACCTAACCCTGGCTTCTACCGCGGGCAGGGGAGGCACTGGTAGATGGATCCTTCTCTGGATTAAGGGCACGCTTAAGCAGCTCCTGTGTTATTCATATGGAAGGAATCGAGAAATAACCCGGAAAGCCCTACAAAAGTCACCGCCACTAGTTAATAACCGCGACTGAACAACGCATAGAGGAGTAAGTTCGAGGTAAATATCGCTGAAGCATCTACCTCGCTGATAGGGGTGGGTCGGTGAGTTTAACGGGAAAAATTGAAATAGATGTCGCAAAACCGTGTATTTCCTGACACGGGCGGGTATCGGTATCGGATACCCAGCAGTTAGAGCGGTGTGCTATTGCCAACAACTAACTGCTACCGTATTGAATCAGATGTCGGGGTAACTTGTCGTCAAGTGAACTGGGATTTGTAGCCTCGGGTAACCAAAGTGTCGCTTTCGTGCATGAATCTGGGTCAAGAGAGCGACTAGGATGGCAAGTAGGTTTGGTATACCGGTGAAAACCAATTTATAAACTGGCAAAGGATCAATTAGAACAATAACTTCCATAAATAGACGTTATGGGCAAGATTGGCCAGCTGTACCAACACAAACCCAAGAACAAGGTGGTCTAAGCCATGAAAAAAGAGATAAATTAAGGCGCTGAGAGGTCCCGAACCGAGAGTTACCCAAGGTAAACATTGAAAACTCACACTTGACGACACCATGCAGCTGCTTCGGCTTGTTACTGACCGCGAACTCATCGTCGTCGTCGTCCTCAACGTGCTCGTCTTCTGCAAATTATTCTATGATATCTTTTCATATTTGGGGGTACTTAAAAGTGCGGGTGGTGCAGTGGTAAGTAGCGCTACTGACACCCTTACAAACGAGCGATCGATCCCAGCACCAGCCAACCAAGCCTTCCATCCCTATGAGGTCAACTAAGTTAGTGTCAGATCTGTCTGAGAAGGTAGAGACGCTGACCTGGTATAGCGTCTATAGGGTCTAGCCCCCGCAAGTCATTGTATAGGACAAGTACACATTCGCATTGGCTCTACGATTCTGAATTGAACACGAATGCATGGCGCGTCCTTGTGGCACTGGTCAACGCCGATGCCTTTACCATTCACCTTTACTAAAGAGGGCACGTGGTGCGGTGGTAATAGGTGCTAAATCCCCTCGCACGGTAGATCGATCTTCCCCAAACTAAACCTCCCATCCATACGAGATTGAGTATGTTGGTACGAGAACTATCTGGGAAGGTGGAGTGTTCATGAACAGTGGATGGCCCTCGCATTCACCGCTCCTCTGCGATTCTGAATGGAAGGCTAACGCACGGCGTGTTCTAATGGGACTGAATATCGTCGACTGTGTAACCAAATTGCCAAGAATATGCATTTTTAGTCCTTTAAAATCAGTTTGAGTTGTTTGACTAAGCATCTGTCCCTTTTCCTCGTTTTCTTCGTCTTTGTATCGTGCGCTTCTGTTTTGTTTCTGTTCAGTTTTCTACTAACTATACCAATTAGCACGTCTACGACCGTAAAAGATGAATAAATAATGATCATCTCTCAGAAGAATAGCCCTGGGATCATCATTCAGTCCAATGGTTGTTTATTGAAAGTGCCCGGTCGGGGAGGGGGCCCGGAGAGAGATATTTGGCCGCTCAGTTCATCAGCGTTCTAACGCCAGCCGATAGAAACAGCAGATACATGAGCGTGCATATAACAGATATGACACCGGGCCAGGACGATCGGCTGATTTGTGGACGGTCGGAGTCCTAAAATTAATATCGGGACCAATTTTATATCGTAAAATAATTGTCGATCGGTTTTACGGCATCGTGAAATGACAGGTCATTCTACTGCGAATACTTTAAACTGAGAAGACAGGAAATGGCTGAATTCGATTTTCTGAGAATTTTTTTCAGGCCTTTCCGAAGGACTGGTTTGACAACAAAAAACTTAAGGCTTCGTCAAACAAAGGACGTTTTTTCAATAGAACAAAAACTGAACATAAATATTGACTGAAAGGCAAAAATCAAATAAAACCCTCTAGTGGTCCGTACAACGGTTTTTAAAGACGACCTCTTCAATGAACTCATTGCTAGAACAATCTAACCAAACCATGAAAAGTAAATGTAAAGTGATCGGCACTGATCAGTCAGCACATGAAGGATGCGCCGTGCATACGTCTTCCATTCGAAATTGTAATGGAACATTTGACTATGTCCATGTGGGATGGCAAACGTTAAGAGGCTTACATGGACCGCTTTCGAGAATCGCTTTTCACCTCGTTGACTTTGAACCAGAGGAACAGCAGATACTTTATTACGTTGACGACGGTGCCTTTTTCGCGTGTCTGGCGCGGGGGCCCACCGATTTTCTAGCGCGCCGAGGCTGTGGCATGGTGCCGGCATACGGCGAATTTTTTTCGAAATGGAAGTGAATAGTAAATCTCGAAGACTACATATACAGTCCTGTAATATCGGGGATTGTGGCTATTCCTTTTTTTGCAAAGAAAATAGAAAAATAGCAACTGGAAACTTTTAGAATGTACTTTTTCCCTATCCAGGTCAAAAGGGAATTGTTATTTGTTTATTGTTCATTATTTGTTTCTTCTAATAATCAATATTTGTTCGTATTTATGTGTTTGTTTCAGTAACCAGTATTTGTTTGCATCTATTTGTTTCTTGCATCGAGAAAAATACGATACAAGACTGTGGCGCAGCGTTGCGCCATGCGGTCCCACGCGGCCGCTTGAGCGTGGCGCAGCATTGCGCCACACTGCCGTCAACGTGTTGAAGTTAGTTAATAATTTATTAATTTAAACTTAATTAAATTAAAACCTTAGCCTTTTCACATAAACAATATCAGAAACCAGGAAGAGTCTTCTGAGAATGCGCCACACACTCGTCTTCCAGTCAGAATCACCGGAGAAAGATGATCATGCATTTGGTCTACACACTGACTTACTGGGCCAGATGCTGTACAAGTCATTCCTTATGGTTCACAAGCTTGGTTAAAATTTCCCCGACCCGTCGTGATTGAAAGTTTGATTTGCCTGGGCGACGATCGATCACGCGACCGGAAAGGGCGTTGTAAGTACCGCCTTTTACCACTATTCTAACGTACGAAAAGGGTAAAATCAGTTGTAATTCTATTATATATGTCTCTATTTCTGCTATATTTGGGTTTGTTTTCGATGTTTTGTCGTGGGTAATTCGATACCGACAAGCGGTGCACAGGTGCGTATCACCTTTCAGATGCTAATAGGAGGGCGCTGACAGCGGCCGTCTACACACGCGAACCAATAGAGAGCACGGTGCATTGTAATGCATTCAGTCATGCGATCCCGTTCATTTATTCATCGACCCGGGCCGCCGTTCATTCGTTCATTCATTCGTTCATTCAGTCATTGAACTGGGTTTTGATGAATCGGGGAAAGACTTACCCTCGGTGGTCGCCGGATCCATCGTTTTGGCGATTTCCGGATGAAACACTTCGAGCATGTGCACTTTGCACAGCAGGGCGCCCTGGTGCGAATTGTAGTTGGTCGGCCTAAAAACGTCTGGTCTTTGTGATATTTCAGTGGAACAGAGAGGAAAAGAGGAGAAGCCTGTAAAAGTTGAGAAAGATAGAGCACCTTACACAGAGCATTTATTGAAAAAAATTAGCTAAGAACTCAAGGAAGTTCTCAAATTGCAAAGGTCATGTTACAATCACCGATGGCAATTTCGAGGGTTTTGCTGTCAAGGACAACCTTGACAGCAAAAAGAGAATTTGATGAAGGTGTGGTTCCAGCAAAAAGACGAATGTAACCCAATTCTGTCGGAATTTGGTCGGACTGCAAGGTACGACCTACAAAAACCCCCAAAAAGCCTCTAAAAACGGTTCAAACGAAAATGCCAGAAGCGATTTCTGCTGCTAACTGGTTATCTAAAATACAAAAAAAGGGTATAAGAATCCTTTACAGCTTTTCTGTGGCACTATGCGTAGATGTCCCTAACCTCTAACCCATGGGTAACCTAATGCTGAATTCACAATCAGCATCATTCTTGAATCGTTCCGCTTAGCAGAACTCTTCTATCAGACTGGGCAGCAAGCAGTGATTAGTGGAAAGGCAACCACTTCTTTGCTCATTCTATGGTTCTGCCTCGATTTTTCCGTCTTTTTGTTTTTGTCTCAGCCCATACATAGTTTTTCTTAACGATTAGCCCCAGGTGAACATGGAGATTTGAATAAATGAATAAATATATATCTACCGTATCCAATCAAGGGTTAGAGGAATTTTCTAAAAAAACGTAATTGCAGTGGAGAAAGGCAGCAATTTCGTCGTCAGATTTGAGCACCACCCCCTCCCCCCCACACACACACATCCGGAAATAAATTTCCACGACGAATCTCGGACCGGACACCATCAATTTTGTTAGTTTTTCAAAATGCATACGCTCCGACGTCTGAATAAATCGGAGATTAGACAATTGAAAACGATTTATGACCAAGCATACGTAATCTATACATAAGGGATTGGGTCTAGGAGCAAGGTAGAGGTAGAATTGATTACCTTCAACAATTTTGAGAACTAAAATGAGGTCATCGTGATATTTCTTATTATTTAGTGATGTCACTTATTTATTTATTCTTTAAATTATTTATTTATTCTTAGAAGACGCCGGCGGAGGCCACACTTGATATGAAAAAAACAACTACTGAAGAATATTCACTGATACCATGTAGAAAAACGTTAGGCACCTCAACAAAATCTGTAAAATTCATAATCACCAACACATTAAATTACGAAAAAACGCAAAAAGAGATCCACGACCTATCGATTTGATTACAAAATACGGTTGGAATCTATGTTCAAGGCTTTTGTAGGTGAAAAAGCTATTAATACAATATTCTAGTTTTTTACCGCGTTTTTACTATTTACTATTAACTCTACATGGGACAGATGTTGTAATGATGGTGGTAGACTGATCACAAGAAAAAAATAAAAAACAAAAGTAAAAGTAAAATAAAAGGAAGTAAAAATCAATCGAAATGAGATTCTTATTGTTTGTTTGTGCGCTTTTGCTTTTTATTGCGTGGAAACAGTTTTGTCCGGAAAAGTAGAAATACCTAACCAATGCCTTGTGGGACTCATGCCAATGTTTTCACCTTTCCAGAACTGTTTGGTATGAATTTACCCGGCTGCGAAAATAGCGAGGGCTTGGTTACCCTGGGCGAGTATCGCGCTCGACTGTGCGAGTGGAAATAGCGCTTTCTATCACTGTGCCAGGGCGCTCTACTAACAGAATTACCTTGATAAAATGCGAAGACGCTAAAAAAAATTATGTGACAATCAAAAAGTGTAACTAAGATTGGAGACACAACTGTAAACTGTGTAATTATAGATTTTTACGTGTCTCTTTAAAACCCTAGAGAAATTGATCGAATTGGAGGGCGTAAAATCGGACCGGAAACGGCGACGGAAGCCCGGCGACATGGCCGATGATGCTTCAGTGGCCGCGCCTCGGCCAACAAATCCAATTGTAAACGGCAATTTTCCTCACTTGGCTGGTTACTACTAAATGGGATTCGAGGCAGAAGGACAAGAAAAGTAAGAGAAAGCTGGATCCAAGAAGGAATAGCCGTTCCGAAAGCAATTATTGCCGTCACCTACAAACTTAAAGGTAACAGGTAAACTTCCCAAGTCGAAAAGGCTCGCAGCCTCAGACGATTTGTTTCAAGAATATGAATAACCAGATGAAACAACCCCCAAGATTGCTTCAAAGAATTCCAAAAGAGATTTCAGACAATTTCGAAGATAGTCGTGTATGTAGTTGCGAAACGTGAAACGACAACGACTCGATCAGTTCAAAAATTCATCAAAAAAGAAGGAAAAATCGAATCGAACGATAATCTGGTTTTTCTTGTGACCCAACACACACGGATAATTCGGTTTATTCAACCTGACTGAGCATTCAGGTGGATCGCCTAAGGAAGAATTTTCAATTCGCCAGTGTTCCTAATTTTGTTCCAGAAAAAATACCATGGAGCTGAACTAAATAACCGAGTTATTGCTGACTGACCGCAATTAGTCTGGGGTTAGAAACTATTCGTCTCTAAAGTTACTTTTTTTCAAATTAATATTATTAAAATTTAAATTAGGCTCTCGACAATGCAAATTCTACGGTCTGATTGACAATTGCTTCCATGTCATTCAACTGTCTATTTCGTCTGCTGAAAAACGTCATAGCCGCAAAAAAACTAGGCTGACTTGTCAAACAGAAATGCCAAGCCCTTACCACCTCAAATCGGAGGCAAATGCATGGCGCGACCTATGGAGACTAGTTTACGCCAATGAATATTTTTCGCTTAATTCCTGCCTACTATACTGTTCTGAGCAGGTGCTGTAGTAGGTGAAGGTGCTACTTAAACCCACTCCATCGAGCGATGGACCGTCATCCGTGGCCCAGGTTTTCCATTACTTCAGGATCGAGTAAACTCGTAGAAGAACTGCCTGAGAAGGTGAAGATACGGACTTGGATAATGTTATTAAGTTATAAATTATGTTGAATTATAAATTATTGAGATACGGAATTCCCGCTTCGGGTCAATTATGAGTCCAATATGCTGTAACCGCAACTCTACGATTCTGAAAGGAAGACAAGTGCATGGCGCATCCTCAGGATCAACGTCGAGCACTCTACACTTTTAGCTTCCACCTTTTCCTGAGCTCTATTTGAAATGTGCACGCTTCCATGATCCTTTCGGAAGTTCGAAAACATTGAAGCCGAAAGAAACCGCTCGAACTGGTCTCTGACAGCAAACTGGACCGCCGCAATGAATCGTGGAAGGGTATTCCGCTGAATCGGATTACTCAACCAAAAACTGCGCCGTTCTATTTCATCTCGTCAACTTTTGTAGTCTGCCGTCAGTTGATGTTCTCCCGTGGCTCTCGAAATGCAAATAAATAAACGAACAGGGATTATTGTGGTTATTACGAGCAAATCCAACCAGATCATGTTGTTCCCGTTTCGTAAAAATGCTAAATATTTGGTGCTATGCGGGCTAGGGGTGAAGCAGGTGGCAGTGCTATTTACTTGCTATGCTCACCAAAATTTTCAAAAGAAGAACTTTATATTAACACGTTGACGACAGCGCCTGTTTCGCGTGTCTGGCGCGTGGGACCAACCGATTTTCTAGCGCGCCGAGGCTGTGGCATGATGCCGGTATACGGCGATTTTTTTTCAAAATGGAAGTGAATAGTAAATCCTGAAGACTACATATACAGTCCTGTAATATCGGGGATTGTGACTATTACTTTTTTTGCAACGAAAATAGAAAAATGATAGCTGGAAGCTTTTAGAATTTCCGTTTTCCCTATCCAGGTGAAAAGGAAATTGTTATTAGTTTATTGTTCATTATTTGTTTATTCTAATAATCAATATTTGTTTGTATTTATGTGTTTGTTTCAGTAAACAGTATTTGTTTGCATTTATTTGTTTCTTGCAATGACCATTATTTGTTTTTACTTGTAAAGAAAACTAGTGCACAATCAAAAATTCCAGTAAATCAGAAGCTAAGAATTGTTTTTACGGACCACGAGGTTTAGAATGATTTCTAATCATGAGGTATTTGGTGGCCAGACAAATATTTCCCAAAAAATCGGGATAAGTCAGAAAAATAAATTTCAAAACTGTGACGCAGCATTGCGTCACACGGTCCCACGCGGCCTAATACGTGTGACGCAGCATATGTGTCACACGGTCGTCAATGTGTTAAATGAATATTTCTAGATTCTTTTAATTCGAGCCCCAGAGTTTTCACTGAAGGTTGAGCAAGGTTCGGCGAAAAAATACGGCCATTGAATTTTTTTACACCACCCAACCCAGATAGTTCCCCCGTTTTAGTTGTGCGTTCGTTGGAAAGAAACGAATTTGACGTGGAGCCAGTTTCTTATTGAAAAATAACAAGGGCGTTATTCAAAATTGGACCTTACAATTAGAGATAAATTGAGGGTCTATTTTTCTGGTCCCGAACGTCGGGAAAACTATATCTTGCTACTCTTTTATGTTATAAATTTTCGTGTTCTTTGAAAACAAAAAAGAGCAAAGAAAGTGCCTATCGGGTCTGGAAGAGAGATATGTGTTGGGTTTTTTATTCGTTCATTAAATTTTAAAATTTGTTTTAGGTTCTGATAATTTCTGGTTTTGCATTGTTCAATTTTGTGTTTCCCTCCACTTTAACCATTTTATCAATTGATCGGACTTGATTACCTGTTCAATTGCAGTTTGGGGCACATTGTGGTGTACATAATAAATAAATAAATGTGTAGGTGCTGTGGAAGTACGAAAAAAAGAATATTTTTAAGAAATTGAAATTTTCACTCACGTGAGCTTCTTCTCGCACTTGGAGCACTTGAAGCATTGGTTATGGTAGAGCTGCTTGTTGGCGAAGATTCTCTCCACAGGATAGACGGTTTTGCCGCACACGGCGCATTCCTTTGGCGCTTCGTCGGCGGTCATATCCTGCAAGAAAAAATTCCAGCCATTTCTAGAGGTTCGAGGTCTGGGTGACCATCCGGTAGTCAAGCATATCCTCCTCGGTAATCGTTTACCTGTTCACAGGCAAAAACGCAACTTAGAGGGTTTTACATGCATGTTCTGAGTGAGGAAATACCAGCCTTGGTTGCAAATGAGTGTTCTGGCGCTCTGTGAGGAATTTCTTAATCTGCTCTTCAACAAACTTTTGCCCGATACTTACCTTTCTCGGGGTCTATCGGGTTAATAGATTGAATGGGTATAAATTTACTAACCCGACTGAATGCTGCTTTCATTTTCTGCATGTCTGCACTGCGCTCAATCTCCACTTTTTCGCGATCAATGGTCGTATCCTCAACGCCTTTTTCAAATCTGAAATTTCTATTAATTAAATGATATTTAATTAGGTTTTAATTTCAAACTCGGGATGTCACCCACGAGAAAATTCACGGAGATCGCCTTTGTAATCGCTTTGGTGGAAAAATGGAAGAAGAACTATTTTTAGGCAAAGTCAGAGAGAATGAAGTACAAAATGAAGTTTCTTTGAGTCACCTCTTTGTTACGCATAGAAAAATAATGCAATTTTCCGAAACAACACCCAAATTTCACTCATTATATTTGAGCAGGAGAACTAAGCAGCGATCTGATTGCGCTTGCGGTCAAAAGTAACCATAAAAGGATTGGATGCAACAGCAAGAGGATGTTACCAGCGTTAGTTGAAATGAAATGTCGAACAGATTGATAGGAGGTGGAGTGATGCGGCCAGATCTGTAGTGAATGAGGACCGGTATAGAGCCATCTATAGGGCAGGATCTCTCCATACCCTTCTCTAGAGGGTATGGCACAGAGAAATGCCATCGTCTCTAGTTAAAGGAGATGGAGAGATCTAACGGACTCAAATTCCTGGGTAAACTGCAGAGGTACAGATGGGTAGGGAGAGTGGGTAGAAGAGAAGGGTCCAGTTTTCCTAAAGGGTAAGCAAATAAAAAGCTCAGCGATTAAGATACCAACGGAGACTGACAGAAAGAAGATGTGGATACTTCTTGTTTGTTTACTTATGTATTGACTAATTTTGCTCCCTGCCATTTTCAACCAGTAACAGCACGAAAATGCCGTTTTGATTTTGTTTTGATTTCTGCCATTGTTTACTTTTACTGTCTTATTTAAATCGAGTTTTCACCATCGCAAGATAAGTGCATTTCAAATAAATAAATAGATAAATAAATAAATAAATAAATAAAATGTTTTGCGTCACCATCTAGAAAAGGTTCTGATGATGTCGGGTAACCTGCAAAAATTAACGCTCAGGTGATAATCGAACCCGCGTCTCAAAATCAGGTTTACCTGGGGCATACAGAAGCTAATATGAGTATCGGCTGAATATGATAGAAAACATGAAGTTAGGAGGCAAAATGTAATATTATAATAATGCCCTGGGATGTCCGAGATGACAGAGGCAAGAGCAATGAAAAACTACGAAAAGTGACCATCTGTTGGGCTTTCAAACTCTTTCCGATCTTTTTACCACCATCGAAGCTTTTCAAATAGCACACATGTGTAAGCCGACAAGTCAAGATTGATTCAAGATTATTACGACTATAGTCTTGGTGAATCCGCCCTAGACACGATGGCAAACTTGGGTAATAAAACTTCTTGAAATATTTGAGATTTTTGAGGAAATCATCCATAGAGCCAGCTGTGGCCCTGAGGGGCCTAATAGCCTGACTTCAAGAACCGTGTCTCCCACGGTTCAACGGTCAGCACCTACTACTACAACAAAAACAGCACATTTAAGAGGCCGTTCTTGGCTGGTGTAAAAGCGTCGAGTGTTTTGGGTGGAGAAGAAGCTGCACTGGCGACGGTAACGCCGACCCCATAACGTTTGGTGAATGGCGGTCTATTCGTGCGCCGAGGTAAACGATCGGTTGCACATGTGGAAAACGCCACACGAACTGGCTGCTGCACACTAAGTGCCTCATTCATCGTGGTGCAGAAGTTTGTCCCTTCATAGCCGAACGATTGGGAAGCAAGCCACTTTTGCATCGGCAGCAACACCTCCGAGGACAGACAAAGTTCAAGCCGGATTTTTGGAAAATTTTCGGCAAAAAGAGGCTGTTTCAATACGTTATTCAAAGAATCAATCAATCAATCAATCAATCAATTTATTACGACTATGAAAGACAGTCGTTAGACAAGAAGGAACGAGAAATTAAATCTTTTGAACACTTATACAAAGACTGCAACGTGATTTAATACTGGAGGAGAGCATTCTTTACAAGTCGTTGGAAGGATCCAAGAGTCTCAGGAGAAGGGGCAATGTTGCTCTTTAGTGCCAGGTACAATGACCCGGCCCTTACCGTGAAAGAATGCGCCCTGACTCCTATTCTCGGTCTTGGATACCATATTTTAAAGGGCATTCCTCTGGTTTTTGAGGGGACGAGTTTAAGCGCAGCAGCGCAAGAAGCACATGGTTCAGTAATAGGACACCCACACGGTCGAGTGATCGATTTTGTCTGACAATGAGGCTAACCAAGCCCCTAACGTCCTCCTGGTTGGGTTAACACGTTGACGACAGTGTGGCATGATGCCATGCCACGCTCAAGCGGCTGCGTGGGACCGTATGGCACGATGCCATGCCACAGCTTAATATTTCCATTTTCTAAATGGTGTCGAAGGGTTCGGGCAATCTTTCCGATGCGATATATTGTCCACCTTCAAACACTACTTTGGAAGGAGTGGTCCATGGAAACAGTTATCAGTTGCTGATTTATACATTAAAATATACAAGTAATCAAGTAGATCAAAATATGCGCAGGTCTTCTTCGATACTCTAAACAAATATTAATCGCTAGAAAGGTTTTTGGTGTTTCTAAAGATGACATTAGACACAAATAAACCTCAGATATCAACAATACTACTCAAAATATGGGTCACTGGAAAGGTTTTCTGTGTTAAGAAAGGAAACAATCGAAACCATTCAAAAAAGGTGACCTTCTAGCAAAATATGGAAGATTTCCAAGAAAATTCCATATTGGCCTAATATCCTGACTTTAAGAGCCTTGCTCTCTACAAATAAATCGCAGGTATCAATAATACTACTACAAAATATGGGTCACTGGAAATATTTTCTTTGTTTAGAAAAGAAGCAATCAGAACCTTTCAAAAAAGGCGACCTTTCAGCAAAATATGGAAGATTTCCAAGAAAATTCTGTCATTCGAAAAAGGTGTAACTACATAAGGATATCGCTAAGACTAAAGATCCCGATTCCTTTTTTCGCTCTTTTCTTTTTAGTTTTACCACGCCCTGATCTCGGCGAAAAATCGATTGGTCCCACGCGCCAGACGTGCAAAAATAGCGCCGTCGTCAAAACGTGTTAATTGATATTAGTCTTGACTGAGAAGGTAAAGACACTGACTTGGTGTAGCGGCTGGCCTCGCATGTCATTGTACAGGCCAAAAATACGATTCTGAATGAAAAAGGAATGCGTGGCGCGCCCTTAGCGGACAAGTCAGTGCAGCTACCTTTGCCTTCTCCTTTTACTCTTCTATCATATGAGGTTGCTAAGTGGAAGTTTTGTATTCATGGCCTGACGAAAAGTAGAATAATAGGAGAATAAATATTGAAATCATCACCAACGATGACGAGTTATAAAGATAAGATAACTTGGAGAAAAAGGAGGCTAATTTTGGCGGAATGGCTGGGTTCGCTTTCCCGTGCCGCAGGGCGCTCCAGCTCAATGAAATAGGTATGGAGTCAATCCGAATAGGTGTCTCCGCCCTGAAGCCGCCGCGAATGCCATCAAATGGCTCCTAAGGGCATCGGAAAATGCGTCAAAGCGAGTTCGGCGAAAAAGCCGATTGGTCCGAAAAGGAAACGCCGTCTGCTTGCGCTACACACTCGTCTAACTACCACATTAGGAACTCAGCAGCAGCGTGCTTACCTTTCTTTGGTGCTCGCCAACGTTTCCTTGCCGACGGCGATTAGATCCTTTTCGAGTCGTTTCATCCGCTGTTCCAGGTTCTCTTCCAGGGTCGAGTCCAAGTTCTCGAAACGATCCTTGAACTTCGAGTACTTCTCCTGAACGAAAATTAGTGTGCTGAGAGAATCTATTTGAGATAAGAAAATTTTCGCTCAAAGATGCCTCCGTTTGACAACTTGATCTCAGAAATGGTTTAACATGGGAATTATTCGATTTCCAGGTTTGTTTAATAAAGTTTTTTTGAGGTCGCTCCTTCCTACTGAGCAGTACCGGCAATGTCCTAGAACTAGTACTTTATACCTAGCCGATGAAAGGCACGAAATGATCAAGTTAGTGCTTATTTTATTTATCTATTATTTTGAATACTTTTGTTGTTTTTCTTTCTTATTGAGAACGAAGAACGCTTCGTGATGGTATCTAATTTACCACTAAATTTATCAACATATTTATAGTTTTCACGGTTCCTCAGAAATATTGTAGATTCGTTTCGTACAACTATCTGTTCTATGTAGAGTGTCTCGGAACGTGCTCAATAAATAAATAAACTAATAAGTGAACTAAAAATAGAAAGAACATATTGTGATCTTTGTTGTTCAAAATGAAGGAATTAATTTCGTAATGGCAGCTAATTAATCGTTAGATTTATCAGCACATTTATACTTTTCACTGTTTTTCAGAAATATTGCAGATATGTTTTCTACAGCCATCTGCTCCAGAGTGTCTCGGAACGTGCTCAATAAATAAATAAACTAATAAGTGAACTAAAAACAGAAAGAACATATTGTGATCTTTGTTGTTGAAAATAAAGAAATTAAACTTCGTAATGGCAGCTAACTAACCCTTCAATTTATCCGCATATTTATAGTTTTCACTGTTTTTGAGAAATATTGTAGATTCTTTTCATACTACTATCTGCTTTAGAGTGCCTTGGAATGTGCTAAATAAATAAATAAACTAGCAAATAAGCTAAAAATTGTGAACAATGTATTGTGACCACTATTTAGCAAAGAAATGACCCACCTTGCCGATCTCTGTGAGCTTCTGCCGCTCCTCAGCAATAGCGGCCTTGGCCTGTTGAAGTTCTTCGGAGGTTGTGCTGGCCACCTTGCCCTCCTCGAAGTCCTGGAAATAATTAATTAGGAATATTTACTGGTGACTAAGCAATCCAAAAATATCAACTAATCAATAGGATTTTCAGATTACTGCAGGGCTCACCTGCTTCATCTTCTTCAAGTTCTGTGGCCTGTTTTAACTGTTCAAGTTCTTCTGTTCGGGCCTCATCCTTGACGATGTCCTTCGTTTCGGCCAGAGCGGATTTCTGAACGGAATTTTTTAAGAGACAAATGAAAAATTAGTAAGAAATCGGAGAAATTCCAGTGGGAAAGAAGCAAAGTGTCCAGAGAAGCGAGATGTGAGATAAAGGAAGGCATTTCATGCGTTGACCGCCGGTAATGTGAAGAGTGAAAAGTGAAAAGTGCAGACGGAGAACGGCCTCTGATTCAGCATTATTATGCAAACACCATCACATAGGGCTCGTAAAAACCCCGATGAGGACGAACCGCAGACGCTTCAGAATGCAGTCGCTAAACTACACATGAGCACATGGAACGCATGTCAAGTGCAGAATTCTTATGAAAAATGTCGCCCTCCCGCCATTTTTCGTTTTGTCGCCTAGATAGGCATTGAATAAAACTAGAAACGGCGTTGGGAAAGAACCCGAGCCCAGATTCGGCTTCTACAGCATCTGATCCACCATTCTCCCAAAAAAGCCTGTTCTACATACAATTATTAGCATATTACCCTTATTTAGAAAGAATGGAGGAAACGATAACATAGTTCCTTGCTCCTTTCCAAGAAGAATTGCTGGCATTTTCCCTCTTTTCCTTATCCATCCTGTGCACCGCACTTTCCAGGAAGCTCGAATGCTGGTGAACCAAAATGATGAAAACCGACTGGAGGAAGAAAAAAAAGAAAAATCTCAACAATTTCCACTAGAAAACAAGGGATAGAACTATATTATCGTTTTTTGTTCCATCACTGCTGAATGAGAAGAGAATGAAAAACATGAAAGGCAGAATTTTACTGAACTGCCTAACTGCCCGAAGAAAATAAATGAAAAATGAGCGCCGGGGAAAGATATTCATGCTGATAGAGGAAAATATAGAAGAGGAGTAAAGAGGACGTCACCTTGATGATTTCGAACTTCTGAAATAAAAGTTGTAGATAGAATGACCAATGACTAAAAGAGTAACTCAGATTTCACTCTCGCTCACTACCAAGATATTCATGAGTGCTTAGACTTCATTATTTCCATTACTTTTTCCTATTTTCGTCATATTTGTAGCTGTTTCTGCGTCAATGTTAATATGAACAGCTCGATTTCCTATGTGACATGAGAAAATCAATTTTTATTATTTTTCTATCGATTTTTACTATATTTATAGTGAAAGGACCAAGTCGAGGGAGGTGGTCACTTAGACGCCAAACGTTCATGGAATGGTACGTCATCGAAATGCAAACACTGACCGCGGTCCAACGAGCACTCGAAGTCTCATGGTCCGTCGCGGCACCGTGTATCGTCAAATTCATTCAAGGGCCTAGATGCATAATAAAAACCAGGGTTTCTTGATACTTCGAGGTTAATAAACGCACTGTTTGTTACCACGAATTTAACAATTTTAACGATAATCAGAGTATCGAACAGCAGAGATGAGCAACGGTCCGGCTCCATCATTGTGGTGTACATACCCTTCCTATAAGGTAAAGGTAAAGGTGCCGGCCCTGATCATACCTCCTAGGTCGCGCCAAGCATTCGTGATCTATTCAGAAATGTAGAGTCGTGGTGAATGCGTACTTCCCGGGGCCTGCCGCTATACCAAGTCGTCTTCACCTTCTCAGACAAATCTGGTGCCAATTTACCCGACCGACGCGTAGGGATGGAAGGCCTGGTTAGCCCGGGTCGGGATCGATCGCTCTCAGTAGCGCCTCTTGTACCCTTCTGGAAGAGATTGGTAGGACAATCGTTAGGCTACTGCTCCTTCGGGGAGAGGATTCGTGGCTACCTCAGGTGGATCAGGTCACGTAAATCCGATACCTTGCTAGGTGGGGTGGTAACGAAACATAAGGTTGGTTTAACTGGTTTAATTACTCACTGGTTACCCATTACCCAAGTTTTAGATATGTACGCGATCTTTATTATTTTACTTACTTTGGAATACACGACTATCTTATTTTTATATTAATAGAACATTTTGAGAGGACTTATCCAATTCAGGTCGGTTTTTCATTTCGTTTTTGTAATTGATTCAAGTTTGTGGTGTTGTCCTTTTTTTACTTACTACCTTCTTTTTCTTTTTCCTTTCCTTTATGAGTCCCCCTTACTTTCTGATAAGTACCGGGGGGGACTCCTATACTTTTTAAATTTGCTCGTCTAAGGTTTAAGGGACGAAAAGAGCCTTTGAATTACTAACATCTTTTCTATTTATAAGGGCCCACCACTCTCTTACTCATCTCGCCTCCACCGCAGAGCTCTATTCCGTCCGAAAGCCATTTTACAGTTCAGAACGGGCGGTCCAGAGCTCGACGTCCATCCGACAAACGAAAATGTACGAATGTGTAACAGAGATGACTCACTTTTACGCCAACAACTACACTCGGCCGGGGTGCCTGGGGTGGACAGAGGTGTCGACGATTAAAGAGAGGTCGTGACTCCGACGCTGTACTCGTCGCTTTAATTACGACCAATTTCACGCCTTTTGAAGGGAATTGAACCTCGACCAATCGATCAGTCGAGCATCCTGACCTTGCTGTGTGTCGGCATTTTCCTCAATCAGCCAGCGGTCGGCCGGTCGGTGGCCAAACGCAACAACAAATCTCCACCTCGATTCGACCGGGAACAGCTGTTACTAACGCCAACTGCGAACGCAATAATGACGCAGACCCGACTGCATTTTAATGCTCTCTATTTCTACCGACAGCTCAAAGTTCGTAGGTGGTGTCCGCGGATAAGCCATACCTTCGTATTTTGCCGATTATTGGAGAGGAACGCTCAAGCACGGAGACTACAGAAATTCGGTAAACGTCCTGAAATGTGGATCTACTAATGCTATGTTCGTCGAAAAAAAAATGGAGGGTCAGGTGCGATTCGAATCCGTGTCTGATGCACAATCAGGATATTTCGATCAAGGTTCGGACTTGGTGACTGCGGATGAGCCATGCCTTCGCATTTCGTTGACTATTGGGGTGGAAGTTCAACTGCTCTACTCCTTCCATTGAGCAGCGGGCTAGCACGGAGACTTATCGTTAGAAGATTCAGTAAATCTCCTGTGGTTCTGCTAGTCATGTGACCATCGCAAAAATTGAGAATCAGGTGGGATTCGAACTCGTGATCCAGGCACATTTAGGGCAGTCTGATGCTATAGGGCACTTCAGCAGGACCATCTTGCATTTGACTAGGTGAGGTAGATATTCTGTATTCTTCAGGTCTGCACTTCCTCTGAATGGAAATGTAAAAGAACGACGAAAACTGAAAAATAATAACACTTCAGCTCATTGATGTAAATGGCGAAGGAGTCTTCGATGATCAGTCGCCAGAGAATGCGCCACGCAGTTGTCTTCCCTTCAGAATCGTAGAGACACGGTTAGAGCGTTTTTGTTCAATAGAATGATTCCCAAAGGGAAGCCGCTGCTAGGGTCGGTGTCCTCACTTTCCCAACCAAGTCCGGTACCAATTCACCTGACCCCGAAGGGTTGAAAGGGATTTCAAAAGAATTCTTCTTTCACGGTGTGCCTCGGGCTCGGCTTCTTTGTAATGGTTAATTGTTACATTTGCACCTTTTCCAAAACTAGAAGTGCTCATTGAACTAAAAAAACTAAACCTAAAGCTCACTAAGAACTCATTGAATAAAAATGAAAAATATTGGAAGCATTCTCAATCCCTCTCAACCGCAGCTTTTCTGCCCGCTTCTGTTCCCCCTCACGACGTATCATGAAACCTCTCAGCTGTCATTTTTTGCCAAAAATCAACGGGTGAAAAATGAAAAACAAATCCAACTGGTGTTTACTGCCGATCGAAATTGATGAGTAGAAGGGTGAAGCCCTACCAGCTGATTGATATCGGCGTTTGCTCGACCTTCAATTTGAATCTTTGGCGGAGGCTTGCGTGAATCCTCGTCTTCGGAGTCACTGCTCACTGCGTACGGATCCTCTTCCTCTGCCATCTCTCTCTGAAATCGATATCAATCAATGCATGATTAATACGAACTGGAATCGATTGCACGCATCGATTGGAAAGAACACGGAAATGCCCCTCAATCTGAACAGTGTTCGGGTGGGTGTAAATGGACGGAGGATGGCTATACATGGGACAAAACTTTCAAGATCTGAAACAGATTCAGAACAAAAACTCAAAATATCTAGCAGAATATCTAGAATTCTCTTTCACAAGAAGATTAAGAGACAACAACTACAAGATACAGTAGTAGTCCAGAAGGAACTTCATTACTAGAGGAGACCAAAAAGGACTTTATTACCCCAACACGTATTAATTGAACCTAGTCGAACAACAAGAGATTCAACAGCACTACAGCCTAATTTCAAATCGAGATTCCCCACTTGAGAAACTCTCTTCAGGTTGAAAAAACCTATCATAATAAGTCCGTTTAAGCAGAAAAATCGAAAACAGACGTCAGCTCTATCCATCATATCCACTGAAGTAGTAATGACATCGACTCGAACCCGGTTATAATGAATCACAAAACGAGTGGATCAACTGGAAAACCAAAAATAATCCTATCTCAAATAATGTAAAGTGAGAGCCAGAATATTTGTTGTAGTTCATAGTCAGCTTTGTCCAGAAAGTAGATGGAAAGGAACAGTGTCCCCTGTTCCCACTGGACTAACACCGTATCGGCTTGAGCTTCAACCTACTGATTTTTCTCTTGCGTTAGCTTTTGTTGCCTACTTTCCCTTACCGTTCTTTTGACCATACGACGGTCCTTTTGAAGAACTACCGTAGGAAAAGCGACTACGAACTCGAAGGAATCAGTTGGTATCCGCTCACCAGCCAGAAGATACGCTCCTGAACTCTTACTAATGGTATATTCATACTAGACAGCAACATGGTAGCCAAAAGGGGTTTTACGGGATGAAACAACACAACACTCGTATTTGAATTTCACGTTTTTCTTGCAGTCGCCGAAAGCGACAGGACCGGGGTAACTTCACCAACTGTCCCGTTACCAACGAAAAATCGTCAACAATTCCAGTTTCAACGCCACTGCAATAATGCACTACCTCCGTCTCTAATCAGTACTCAGTTCTTGATTGTTCTGATTTGCTGCCGAGTATGAATGGGTCTTAGCATCGTACCATTTTCCAGTTACGAAGTCACGTTCACAAAAATTTCAACAAACGCAGAATGGCGCAAGGAAAAGCTTGCTGCCTATCACCAATTAGGCGCAAATGGCTCGAACCGGTGAGGTCCAAATTTTTAGTTCATCGTGATGATGTCAGCTCTAGGATTTCATCGTAAAAAAGGTGAAAGGGGCTGGTCACTCTTCTAAGGTCGCGCCACGCACTCGTGTTCTATGTGGAATCGTAGAAACATGGTGAATGTATACGGCCAATATAATGACTTACGGTTGCCAGTCGCTATGCACAGCCAGTGTTTTTACCTTTCTAGCCACGCCTGGCAACAATTTAACCGACTGCGGAGATATGGAAGGCTTGGTTAGGCCGCTCAAGGATCGATCACTTGGCCATGCTGGTGTCCATAGCGCCTCTTACCACCGCACCACCGGTCATTATGTTCTATGGAAGAATTATCCACATATCGATATGGTTGTGAGCTGTGAGCTTCTGACCTATTTGGGTGCTATGTGGGTTGGTGGGTGCAGGGCGTTGGTCTGTAATATTGCGTCACCTCTATGCTGGTTAGCATGTTAAGGTGTGAACAATTCTGAAGAGTTTACCTGTCAAACATGTCAAAACCGACCGAGTTGAACGTAAACAATGACAGATAGAACAATGATAACACGTTAAATTCGACCTAAAGTTGCGGACCACCACTCTGCACCCCCCAACCCACATAGCGCCCCTATTTGGGCAAGCTGGGCCCAGATCCATCGTTGGTAAACCCCCGATAAACCCCGACATATAGCCCGAACGGCGCCCACCTTTTTCTACTTATCCTACTCTTCCTATGTGAAACGCAATCCCTCATCGACCCTGCTGTCTGGTTCTGGCCGCGCCGCGGTTTCGGAGACCGCTCGTCCGTTCATGAATCTGGGCCCTGGTCTACTACAAGACGTAGGACAAGGAAGCCCTGGCGAGAAGGAAAGTGTGTCAGCAGTGATTTCATGGCTGAACTCATCTTTGCGAGCAAACATGAAGCCGCGTAGGAGCACGTCTGCGTGAAAATCGAGTCGAACCGGTCCAAATCATTCCTGAGCCATCAGAGCACTCAGCTGGAATTTCTCAAATCCTCTATCCGATCAGCTGGATGAGGTCGACGTCGAAGAAGTCGGGTAGGCGCAAAATTAGCCCTTTCAATGCATTTTTAATCGGAGCAATCGATATGACCTCGATCAATTGACATCGAATCCGTCCGAGCTACAATTCTGACGCATAATTTTACACATTTAACGGGCGAAAAACAGCAGCTGTGTTTTTACAGTGAAATGTTACTTTCTTCAACACCGTTGTTTACCACGGTAGGTCGAGAAATCGGTGCTAAACAATCATCGCAAGAAATCAAACGTCACATTAACGAATTAGCTCCTCACCACGAACGTTTACACAGTCAATTTTTCCGCCAACTAGTCTGCAGCTCAATTTCACAACAAGAAGAACAATCGAAAAGAAATTTGAGTTGACTTCTTTTTTCGTTTTCTAAAGCAAACATGGCTCGTGGTTGTGGTCATCGATCGGTGCTAAGCTAAAACTTGAGAAGAAGAAAAGAAAAGAGTCGGGATTTCAAACGCGGGGAGCTTGAAGCAAGATGTCGGGGGCCTAATAACAATAGCAAAGAAACGTCAGTGACCGGTCAACATTACCGGAAAAAACTTGAGACTCATGGCAACCACATGTATCTATCGAAATTCCCCTTATATGCAGCTTTTTTGTTCTAAAATTTGGGGAGGAGATTTCGTTAACGACCGCTTTCGTCGGGGTTTGTTTTTGAGATCAGTTGAGGGCAAAAAATTTCAGCTTATCAGTTCTGGAGAGTCCCGCTAAGGTAGGATCGAAATCTTTCGATCTTCTTCTATGATAACATTGTTAAATGATACCAATTGAGGTAATACTGAAAGTCCGTTCTCCAAGAGGTCAACCGTGGTGATTTTTGGCTCCAGCAATGAGAAACAGTATTTTTTCCTCGATTTTATTTTCTTGCTTGTGCTCGTTACAATTTCTCCAGGGATACTGGTGAAGACGCAGCTCTTAGCTGGGTAAAATTACGGGTGTCCAGGCCTCTGGATACAAAGAGCTGGACGGAACAAGAAATGCGTTACCATAAGTGGTAGGTACAGGAGGCGCCTGAAGCCAAATGAATAATCGAGACATGAGAGCTAAAACAAAAGTGTTGGTAAGCATCACCAATAATGCCAATGTTCAGAATTGAGAGATCATGAACAGTATAAAATTTCCTTTCAGGAGAATGACCGAATCGTTTTGGGATTTAGAAGGACTCTAAGAACGTCTGGCAAGAAAAATGGTTATAAACTTGGAGATGCTAGGTTATTCGCAAAACACTGGCATCGGACGGGAAGTCTTTCAACTAGTCTTTCAACTAGTTCTTGTCTATAAACCGCTAAACAAAAAGCAGAAATTAACAGACTAGTTTCGTGTTATATCAAAAAATGGTTAATTCGCGGTAAGGTCAAGGAAAATCGGGCGCTTGTCCTCTTGTGAGTCATCTTGAAAGCCAAGGACAGGAGAATAGTTTAGAAGCTGACGAAATCCGTTAAGTATTGTTGGATCCAGTGTTGACGCGTGGACATGAAAGAGTATGAAGTATAAAGAAAATATGCACAAATATGAATAATATGAAATTTTGCTTCAGGAGAATGATCGGATCGTCCCGGGATCTAGAAGGACTTTAAGAACGTCTGGCAAGAAAAGAGAGTTAAATCGCAGTAAGGTCAAGGAGAACCCGGCGCTTGTTCTCTTGTGAGTCATCTAGAAAGCAGTGGACGGGAGAAAAGGATAGACGCTGCAAAATCAGTTAAGTATTGTTGGATCGAGTGTCGGCGGGGTGAAGGGTGAAGGTGAGCGGAGGAGGCGCTGAGGCTGCTGGTTGGTTGGCTGGTGGAGATCTGGAGGAGGCGTCTGAGCCGGCGACGCTGCTGGTTGGTTGGTTGGTGGAGATCTGGCAGCCGACTGTGCTTTTTACTGAACATTTAGCGCTGAAGAATCTCGTTCTCTCGTCGCGACATTGTCGTCTTTATTGCTAAAACGTCACCTGAACACACACGAAGTTAGTGACGAGCCGGCGACGACAAACATAAGCACCAGCGAAGAGGAGACGACGAGGAGGCGGCGGTGATGGTGCTGAGAGATCGCCACTGATGTTCTCCATGTTGAACACCGATTGTCGACACACCAGAGATCGCTAAAGGGCGACCTCCACGGTCCTCCGACTAGTTATTACATTCAAAATTTAAAAAGCCCCTGAGCAGTGAAGAAATTTAGCACTGAAGGTTTTATTACCCAAGTTCGAGCTTAAATGGAAAGTATGGATTCAGAGGGCACCACCGCAGCTGCGGTGATCTTGCTGATGCGTTCCTCTAATCGCTTTCTGACCCATACCCAACGCTAAAGGGTTATTGTCGGCACTGCATGCTGCCTCTCCCTTGTCAGTTGCCAGCGAGTTTGTAGCCAGTTCGTTTACCTTCTTCGTCGAAGAGAAAATCACTACCCTAGAGAACTGATGAAACTGTTGTATGTATCGCTTAAAACTTCAAAATGATACCTCAGTAAAGACAGCTATGCTATATAAGAAATGATAGACAATACTAGGATGGACCTTTCTTCCAGCAAAATAACCTGATGGATATAGGGCGCGCTTGGTATAGCGGTAAGAAGCGCTACCGACGCCCTCACCGATCGGGCGACCGATCCTCTCTCCGGTTAACCTCAGATCTTTCTTCCATGTGTGGTGTGGTAAATTGGTACCAGACTTGTCTAGGGAGAAGAAGGCACTATGTAACTTGGCAGAGCGCTGGCCCGCAAGTAGCTGTTACAGGGGTCAAATACGCATTCTTCGTGCCTCCAGGGCTCAGATTCATGAACGGACGAGTGATCTCCGAAACCGCGGAGAGGCCAGAACCAGACGGCAGAGTCGATGAGAGATTGCGTTTGATATAGGAAGTTAAGGATAAGTAGACAAAGGTGGGCGCTGTTCGGGCCATATCGCGTGGTTTATCGGGGGTTTACCAATGATGAATGTTGGCCCAGGAATCCGAATGGAGGGCGAGTGCATGGAGCATTCTTAGAGAATTGGTCAACGTCGACACTTCTACCTTTATCTTCATGTCTCGCAAGTACTTCTCATCATTTTTTACGACATCCCCCTTATAAGGACCATTTCTATAGTTTATTAATAAGAAAATTCAATTATCGATCAAATCAATTCCAATCAACTCGAAGGCTCCACAGCGGGTGTAATATCGTCAGCAAAAATTGAAGAAAAAACAGCTCGCACCTCAACGATCACAATAGCGAACAGAGCAAATGACTGTGGCAGCTGATGTTCACAGAGCTCATAATGCTGAACAATCTCATCATCATCCGGGCTCGGCAGTCTGACAATTCTCCTTGCTGGTCATCTCCTAAAATTTAAAGAGGAAGAATCATCCAGACAATGAGCTAATAGAACGGCGCAAGTCATTGTATACGCCCATTATCCATTAACAATCTCTCTACCATTCTGAATGGAAGACGAATGCGTGGCGCGTCCATAGAGATCAGATCAAAAACCACCGATTTGTTTTGCTCATATTATTCACTCGTTCTCCTCTCTAACTTTTATTTCTCTTAAGAACACTCAAGACAAGACAGCAGAATTTCTAACAGAGAGGCTCCTGCTGAACCGTTCCTATGCATAAAGAATTTTACCGCTGAGACTCCAGCCTCATGGATGCGTTCGCGAGGATGCCATAACACGCAAAAACGGGGAATTATCACTTGCATCCACGATTTATGATTTTATCGTGGTAAGAGGCGCCACTGGCATCCACATGGCCGAGCGATCAATCCCGTCTCCTATCAACCATGCATTCCATTACCAAGGGTCGGGTAAACTCGTACCAGACTTGTTTGGGAAGATAAAACATTGACTTGGTATAGCGGCTTGCCCTCGCAAGTCATCGTGTAGGACAAATAAGCGTTCACCATTCCTCTATGATTCTGAATGAAACACGAATGCGGTGCGCGTCCTTGGGGGACTGATCAACGCCGATCCCTTTACCTCTAGCCTTACAATTTGGCAAGTAAAAATTAAGGTGGTTGAAGAGTTGGGGAATATCGGAAGGCAGATTTTTTGTTGTTGTTTTTTAACAACACAAGATACCTTGGGTAATAAACATATAAATATAAATAATAGAATTTTGTGACGATCTGAAAGAAATAACTGGAACGGTCAACGCTCAGCAGGACAAACAACACCTCGCTCAGGAGATGTGTTCCTTTCATGGAACTCACTAACGAAGGCACGTACAACATAAGTGGCCGAACGAACGACGCCGAACCTCGTCATTTACGGCGAATATAACCGTCAACAACTAGTCCGAAACTCGCACGCGGCCAAGATATAGGCTACTGGTCCGGGTCGAGTGAAACTTTGAAAAAGAAGTCGCCCGGGTCAACGGCTTGTCTTTAGTTTGCCTTTCAGGAAGGCACATTATAGTCGACTAACTATAAGGGCTGGGTTAAGTTACCACCGTCTTACTTGTATCATCGACCCCCCCCCCTTGCTGTGTCCTGCTCACTTTTTTTCACTTCTTATGAACGGCGTTTTTTTTTATTCTGTCCTCATCTCCTCCACCTCTCGCCTCCGACACAGCAACATCTCTTTTTCCTTCCCCAAGCAGCACATCCCCTGTTATCTCTTTTTCCTCTACATTCTCCTGTCTAAGTTTTACGGAATTTTCCTCTCGTTTTTTTGTTGTTGTCCTTGTACTCCCTCGTCCAAATACATTCCGTGCGATTTTATCACTCGCATATCATGACATGCATACCCGATCGTTAAAATGGATAAAGATTTGATATTGAATAGATAGGTGTCCTTTGGGTAAGGGTATCAAGCTTGAAAATCGATCGCCACTTTATGGCTAGAGAAAGCTCAAAAAAAGCAAAAATGAGAGGAAAAGAAGAAAGGTTTCAAAATCAGATAGAAACATCGTCGGTAGAGACGTATGGTCTCCCCTTTACTGAATTTTAACCCCGTCGAAGATCAGGCGTACTACGGACACCTTTACTATTCTGAATAGAAGGCTGATACATGGCGCGACTTGAACAGTAGTTTATGCCACGACCTACTTTCGAGTGTTAATTCCTGCAAACTTGTTCTAGACGTGTGGTGTAGTGAGAAAAGGGGTTTTTTCAGCCAGCACGATCAAGCGATCGGCCCACGCCAGGCTATCCAAGCTTCATTCCCTCTGCGGTTGGGTAAATCGGTACCAGACTTGTCTGGGAAGGTGAAGACTAACGTGATACACAGGCTGCCCCACACAAGCCGTTGTATATGTCAACTACGCGTTCACCAATCCTCTACGATTCTGAATGGAAGTCAAATGCACGGCGCGTCTTCGGGGAGAGTGATCAACGCCGCTTACTTCACCGTTTACACTAATACAAACTGCTCCATTAGTAGTTTTCCCAATTATAAGAATATTTTGTTCAACGATTAAGAAATTCTTATAAAAAAAACTAGAACTGACAACAGGTATCAATCCACAGGCGAAAGGCTTATGTCCCATGCACTTTTTGCAAAAGACAAATTTAAGACCTTTATTGACAATAGAATCTTTTGCAATGCAAGCTCAGCACTGTAACGTATCATACATAACTCGTCATCAACAACAAAATGTACAAAGGTAATTACACAGAAACCGGTACGAGCCCCCTTCTCCATTAGTAGTTCTCAGGAGTGTCCTTTATAGTGTTCCCTCCTGGACGCCTGGATGATTAGTCGCCTCATAGCGACCTCGTGCTTCTGAATAGCAAGAATGTAAGAATAATAAAATAATATGCCTGAGAAGAACAGAGAATAAATTAGAACCAGAAACAATGGAAAACTAATTCAAATCGATGCAGTAAACTAGAAGCGGAGGCGTACCAGAAGAGCTGAGTGCAGCTTGTGAGCCTCTATTCGTTCAAGGTGATCACCGCTAGTTGTCGCTACCGCTTTTGTCCGTTCCAGAAGAGCCGCTATTCTGGGATGTAACCGGGTGAGCTGAAATAAAGATAAAATCCGCAAAAATGAATTATTAAAGTGTTCCTAAGGGCAGCTGCAGTTCCAAAGAGATGCATGAATGTAAAGCTTCTCACAATAAATACAGGAGAATCGTTCATCAAATTTCAAATTCGACCCCAGAGCACATGAAAACTTGGATTGCAGCAAAACAAAAATTCTGAAACACAAAACCTTACCTCTAATGGCGAGGCGAACTCGAGCAGCGTCCCTATTGTTCCATAAATCATCGAATAACTCGACGACGGGTCTTCAAACCTCTTCTTCACCGCGTGAAAGACTCGTCGTCGCGTATCTTTCGTGCCGTGATCCCTAAAATTATAGATAAAAGGTTAAGGAAAAGTGTCGTCGTTGATAACGACAAGCCGCAGTCAAAGTCCATTTAAAATAGCAGAGGCACGGTGAATCCGTAGTCGGCTTATACAATGGCTTGCGAGGCCACTCGTTGTACCAAGTCAGTGTCTTTACTCTTCCAGACAAGTATGGCACCAATTTATCCGACCACAGAGAAATGGAAGTCTTGTTTAGCGCGGACGGGGATCGAGCGTTCGACCGCGAAGGTCTTAGCAGCGTCTCTTCCCACTGCACCACGCGGGCCCCATAAGATTATTGATATCGGGATGAAATCGTAAGTAGCCCTGGGATCAAAAAAATTGAAATAACGCACAGTAGTGTAAAGGCATTTCATGGAAAATATCCTAGCACATCATTCTTCACAAAAAAAGGAACGACAAACAGTCTGAATGACCGATCAAGTGACTTGTAATAACTCGAAAAAATGAACTCAAAGAAGTCTGGCTAATCTATCAAAAATTCATCAACAAATTAAGCAATATCTAGATTTAGAGCACGGAAAACAGTAGAACGCATGCAAACATCTTCGACCTTTTTCCCAAAGGCTCTAAGACTTTGGAGTCTCGGAGAAAGTAGCAGCAATTTGGTGAGCATCGGAGAATTTTGATGACATATCAAATTATATAAAAAATAAGAAGATCTGTCCAGTCCTGACCGTTGTCTATTTCTATGCTACGAATGGGTGGCTTTCTTATCACTCTTTATGAAACTGTACATGGACATTGTATTCATCTCTGCCCCTTGAACTTCATTTTTTTAGGATCTTGAAATGATCTGCTATTAGCCTACTTTGTGTGATTTCCTGGAACATGATATTATCGTGTTCTGTAGAAAGTGTTTTTTTGTTCGACTAACCATTTGTGCTTTTGTTTAGTTTATTTACTCAGTATGTTCATGGTCATCTGTTCTATTATACTAACCATTTCCAATTTTTGGCGCCCATGTGCGTAGTGAAATAAATAAATAAATAAGAAGAAATATCCTAAGTTTAAGTTCACTCACTTTATTATGGTGCTCAACGTTTTCGCAGCGAAATCCCTCAACGCCCAATGGTTGTCGGACTCGGGTCGGGTACACACGAAACGACATACCATACAACTCAGCAAAGAGGGCAGAAATTCATGGAGCTAAATAAGAATAAAATTTAAAAAACTCAAATAAGCAGAACAGAAGTCAAGACGATGCAAAACATGTAGCAAATATCGAACCCATGAGGCAAGACGATCCGGGAAGGAAACTCAGAAAACTCACAACTTCAGCAAGCTTTACGGATTTGTTTGTGGCAACAGCTCTCATCATACGTACCACATAGATCAGCATCGAAAGACAACGATGGACAATATTGCAGCGGATCTGAATATGAGAATAATAATTTTTACTTTCACAATTTTGAGAAGGTATAGGTAAATGTGAATGTGTTGGTGTTGATCAGTCCCATAAGTATTTGGCCTACACCACGACTTGTGTTGGCCAGCCGCTATACCTGGTCAGGATTCTTACCTTCCCAGACAAGTCCGGCACAAATCCAAATTTACCAAACCCCAGACGAGTGGAAGGCTAGGTTAGGCGAGGCGATGATCGATCGCTCGACCGCATGGGTATCAGCAGCGCCTCTTTACCAGTATACCACGCGCGCCCAGGTAATAACAAAAATAACGTGAGATTATAAACTATAAGTGGAAACTTACGGATGTATAAATCATGCGAGATAACCGTGGTAGCAGCTCTTGTATTCCAGTATCTCTTTCCAATGACTGCAGAGCCTGCTGCCGTCTCTTGTCATCCTGACCCACACAGGCCTCGACGATCTCAGTTAGATATATTTGTTGCTCCTAAAATTAGTATGGTTCAAAAACAACCTACCCACAAGATTAGCAGCATACTGATACCCCTATAAAATGAATAAATAAACAGCTAAATAAAAAAATCATTTCATAACAAAAAGTGTAGCTTTGAAGAGAACCAACCACGGACAGCGGCTCCAAATACGAAGGCTTGACCAGAATTTGTTCCTTCTTCGGTATACCCTGAGAAGATAACCGAAAAGCAACCGACGGAGCGGCAAGCTCGGACGGGGTTGGCACTCTGTAAAAACAATAATGAAATGTAAGCTGTTAATAATCGCACTCTTAATATCAGCCAGATGAGCAACCTGGAAGGACAACGCGGAAAAAATATCATAAAAATGGAACTTCTCGTTCCGCATACCTTTTCCGCAGAGCGGCTGGGATGTCCACTGATGAGAATCTTCCCGCTTGACTCAGTTTCTTCGCTTTCTTCTCAGGAGGTGGCTCTTCTTGATTGTCCACGTTAATCCAATGCACTAAACATAGGGATGTTACAGTGCAAATTTCTTGACGGAAAAAATTGGAACAATAGGAAAAACTAAAAAGCAGAAAATATGAGACCATTTGCAAAAGTATGACGTCAGTAACGGTCCTGTAATAATTTGAGGGGAGAGATAGACAGTGAGAGAATAAGAATTAAAAACGGATTGAAAATACATTTTCCCCGAAGGCAAGATGAAAGAGAAGTTTAAATGAATGAAAAATTCAATCTACAGTAATGGCTGCGGGGGTGAAGCCGAGTGGGTAAGGATGTCATTTGGGACCCTAATGTACGGATATCATGGCAGTTAATCACAATCACGTTAATCATAATCGCAATGGCTCATATAGTCAAACAATCGGTACAAGCGGTAGAATTTACCACTAATACATTCTGATTGTAGGAGTTAGGTTACTCGCAAAACAACCAGCAACGGAGACCCAATAAGTTGATACTTCGAAAAGAAAGGAATATTGAAACTTCGAAAAGAAAGGAAATATTTCAAAAAATCGAGCTCGAAGACGGGAGGAAATGTTCAAAAATATAAACTAGAACAAACCTCGAAAATGCCTTTTCAGGGGTATCTTTGCCTGTGGAGGTTGCGCCAGCGCTTGGATATCTACGTCGGCATCTTCACGCACATATAACTGCTCTCCTGTAGGCATACTTAACTGCCTCATAGATGGGGTGTGTCGTACCACTGTACCAATAGGTGCCTGGATCGCAAAATAACAAAAATATAACACGAATAGCAATTTTTGCATTCATTTGTTATTTTTTCTCAAATTCCTCATTTTAGCAGTCCCCTTATTTAACTCGATTTTCATTGATATTAAATGGCACACGTCAAGTGCACGGTAAATAAGTAGTAAATTGAAATACTTCATGGCGGGTTCCTTGGCGATGAGCTCCAAAAGTGTGGTTTGACATTTTTAGAAGCTGATACCTGTATCCCCAAGTGGTTCAAGTTTGTCCACGTTATTTTGCCTGGTAGTAAATTGAAATACTTCATAAGAAAGTGTGAAATTTTTAGAACTACCTGTATCCCCAAGTGGTTCAGGGCCTGTTGGAAATCTTCGATCCGCAACACCTTGTGCCTCGAATGTACAGCAAACAGTTGCGCCATTCTTGAGCACCGGACTAGCAGATGGGTGAGCTGCATAAGGTTTCATTTAATAATGATAGACTAAAAATATGGATTTCTTATTTATTTTATATATTCGAAGTGTCGGCCGAGTCCATAAGCGATATAAAACAGACAATTTCTAAAGCAATCAGAGAAGGTAAAAAATATGTTGGGTTCCTTATTGATTTTTAACCAGTATTTGTGCTATGCACGTTTTTTTCGTTTGTACGATTTCCTTTGTCTGATGACGATCTCATAAAAGCGTTCCTACATGAACGCGCAAAAGTAAATGACCTTGGAAACTCCTGTCTGAAACCTTAATACACTGAAAACATTGGAAATAACAAAATGAAAGGTCTCAGATGGTTGAAAAACAATTTAAGTCAACTAAAAGATCAGAGCACTAATCTCGGACCGCAGGGAAAAGTGGACGCAAGACAAATACAAAAAAGAAACTCAAACAAAATTCAAAAATCACACCTTGTCTGCGAGAGATTGCAGTGCAGCCGGTGTGAGATTCACAACACCGACGGAATCTCCTACGATCTGAAAACAAATCGAATAAAAGTAAAAAGAACTGAATCAACAGTAAATAATGACACCTAGGAAATGTTGATCAAGTGAATATACATAAGTAATATGTAATAGCAACATACCCGAACATATTGAGGTTCGATGCGTGGAGGTACGGAAAACGTGGATGACGATGCACTTGCATTGTTCGCCACCATAAACCTAGAAATGCCTTGCTTTTCGAGCCATAAGAAAATATCAGTCCTCTGAATCTTAACGAAACGGAATGTAACACTTTTTGAAACGATCAGAAAAAAACCACCTTCTTGTAAAAACCGTCGAGCACCTAAAAAATTATCTATTAGTAACAGGGTAGCCAATTCAGCAGGAAGTCCCAGAAACAGAATAAGACAGGTAAATGGATGAAAATCTTGCCGTAATAACCGCAAGCGAAAAAAAAAGAGCCGTGGATTCTAGTGCGTTGTACGCAATCGCACTGTGAGCACTTTACCCGCCGCTCTTTGCTTCGAAAACTTTTTTCGTAGCTCATGTACCCAGCACGGCCTTAAAAACCATAGTTCTAGTGCCATTTAGCTTCTAATTAACTCTTGAATTGTAATATCTGCTGCTGCCTATAGTTTTATGATTTTGTCTATACCACAAACTTGAATTTACTACCTCGGATATCATTTTACATCGTTGCACCCCATTCGTCTCACAATCAGATTTTTGCCGTTGGTTCTGCCTTTTTCCGATGAAATTGATTTCCTTTTGTTTGATCCATCGTTTCCAAAATTATTCTTCTGGAGCTGTATTTAATTCTGCTTTCTAGGGTTACAATGGCTGACGTCTGGAAGTCGCAGGGTCGGAAATTCTGCACCATTTGTAAGGTAAGTGTCCTGTTCTTCATGTTCGCTATAATTTCCATTTTTATTTGGTGTTTCCTTTCACTTGACCACTAGAAGCATACAAAACGTTGCATTTCGTCGTTATGTCGTCTAGGATGACTTCTGATTCTTTCGCATTTGATTCATTCTGACCCTCCTTTAATTAGCCCTGCCTGTGCTGCTGTGCGTAGCGGGCCCAGCCAGGAAAAATTCTCTTGAGAACGTATTTTTCCACAGAAACTTCTCGGATTAGAGTTAGAGTATGGAGGATTTGATCATACATTTAGGCGAAATTTGACCTCTTTGAGAACTCTGCTACTACTAACTACAACATTTCTACTGGCTGCACTCGCCATATATTGTTCTCCCCAAACCACATATCACCTACGTGTCTATTATGACTCACACCTGAAAGAGGTGGGGCAGATCAGGTAAAAGCTTACCCCATCGAGCGTCAGGTTTTGGTGTCAAACAAGTGTAACAACGAGTTGAGGGACGTTTTTCAAATAAAAGTAAGACGTGCAAAAGTACGAGTAGGTAATCGAAGATGTGCTGTGGTGTTCAATTTTTTGATAGTTTTGCTTACTAACCACCCTCTTACCCACCTGTTTTAGGTGTGGTTCGGTGACAATCGTGCTTCCATCGAATTCCACGAACGAGGTCGAAAACATAAGGATGCGCTGGCCGCAAAGCTTCGTGAGCTGGGAAGAGCAAGTAAAGAAAAGGAGAGAGAGGTGAGTGTTTCAACGAAACTGTGTGTTTGGTCTAAAGTTTGAGGTTTTTTTGATTATCTAGTAATTTTTTCAGCAATCAAAAATGAACAGCGCTCTGGCGGCTATGGAGGCAGCGGCGCTGAAATCAATGCGTGAACATGGGGAAGCTTTGGAACAGGGACCAGCATTGCCATGTAGGTCTTCTTTCGTTTTTATTTTTCAATTTGCAAGTTAAAGTTATAGAATAAACAATTTGCTTAAGCATTCTAGAACTCCACTCTCAAATTTGGTTTCCTCATTCTCCGCTCTACTTTCACTGAAAAATAAAACAATAAGGAATTACTCGTTTCTTTTTTCCTTTTCTTTCTCGACCCGTTCCGTTTGCTTCCTTGATGGTTTTCTATCTCCGTATATATTGACCTTAACAGTTTCATATTTGTTCACAGATTAATTGATTTAGTCATCCATTCTTTTTCATTTCTATTGTTCATATTAAGGTACCGGTTTGGCATCGAGAATTTTCGACCCGAGGCAGATGAAGGACGTGGGTTTAATGGCACGAGAGATGGCAAAACGAAAGAATGAAATGAAGGAACTTCATAATCAGAAAAGGGTATAGCTACTGGTTATCTTTCTGATTACGTTAAGGTTTCTTGTGACTATGTTATAATGTTTAGTCATCGGCTGCCGCTCCGCCAGTGGCAAAATATTTCAAGAGGGATCTACATACGACCATCGACTACTCGGGTATTTTTCGTACTCTTCCGTTTTTCTTTTTTTAATAAAACGAGATAATTCAGAATTCACCGCTCCAATTGTTAAAGAGGAACAGGAGCCGGTAGCTGCTTCGTCATCCGCACAGGGCTTTTGGGTAGAAGCTGATGCAGGCGATGGCAGAAACTATTATTTTCACATGTATACCGGAGGTTAGTCTTTTGTTCTTTTTTAAATAAGATTTCCTGGCACTGTCACTTGCAGAATCAACTTGGGACCGACCAGAATCATTTTTGACCGCTGAACAGTACGGTATGTACCTTCAAAGTACGGGTGCCGCCCTAAAGACAGAAATACCGGACGTCAAAGAAGGTAGACCTGAGTTATTATTATTTTCTAGTAATAATAATTTTACATATTGGAATATTTTACAGAGGAGTGTTCATCGCATCCCTCTGAGCTTCCCGTGGAGAATACTGCGGTAGAGGAAGTCTCTGGATCGGTAGCGGTGAAGAGTGAGCCGTGCGATGATGATGTGATCGATTTCTCATCTGAAATCGCTGATATACCCTTACCCGAAACAGGTTAGTTTCTCTAAACGTTCGATTTTTTGACACTTTTCGTGTGTTGCGGTAATTTTTCTATCTTTCCCTCAATCAATTATTCTCGACGATTGGAAGGCTTGGATCTAGAGTGAACGATTCTTCCTGAGATTTCTGCTTCGTTTTTACGTCTACATCTATTTCTCTCTCTTTCCTGGAATATTGGTATTATTTATTGGGTGCTTGGACTCATCGTCGACACGCGCCCGCCCCTGCTGCCAGCCGGCCAATATCGTCGGCAGGGCGGTCCATAGACGCATGGGGCGCCCCGGTAGCCTAAGCCTCAACTGGAACTTAATTCTAGGCCTAGCCCCAACCCTAAGCCTAACCCTAAGCTTAGCTGAAGCCTAAGACTAACGAGGGAAGTCTGTCAGCGTGCTCCAGAGATTCTCAACGAGACCTATATGGTTTTGTAGGACTTCGAATGGCGATTACAACGGTATAGATTGTTTTTGCTAAATGGCAATGGGCGGTCCAAAAAAGGCGAAAAATCTTGACCACTAACTAGTGGCGAGAAGCTAGTGGTGAGAAGGATTCTAGGTGTTAACCTCCAGAGATAGTGCCACGGTGGCTCAGTCGGTAGCATGTACGGCTCACAATCTGGTGGTGGGGGGATCGGTCCGTCTGTTAGGCTTCTCTTTTGTCTTCGTACACTAGATGCCAAATTAGGCTCTTTTCGCAATTTTGTCGCAGTTGAGGGATAGAATCGCGTTTGGAAGGAGTATGGCCAACAAAGTACGCAGAAAGGCGAAAATTTACTAGCACTGATGTATGTGACCCACATTTACCGTAATCAACACAAATCGACGCCAAATTCAGAAACAAATGTAAGATTCGTGATCAGCGCCCCAGATAACCCATAACCCAGACAAGGTTTGGGCTAAATCGGTGATTTCGACCCAACCAGCCTTACTTGTGCCGAGTGTGCAGGTGTGTGAAGCTCCAGTTGTCGAGAATATCTTTATTGTTCCACTTTTCGGACTTTCTAAATATCAGGACTTCATTTCGAACTAGTTTCTTTTCATATTCATCAGGAAAGATCACTTGGACTGCTGGCAAATTCACAAATCTAACGTCAACTTTTCCCATTGTGTCTGACATGCGCTTGCTAGGCTCCGTTCTAACAAAGTAGGAGCCTTCTCACCACTAGCTTCTCGCCACTAGTTAGTGGTGAAGATTTTTCACCTTTTTGGACCGCCCATTGCCATTTAGCAAAAACAAACTATACCGTTGTAATCGCCATTCGAAGCTCTACAAAACAATATAGCTCTCGTTGAGAATCTCTGGAGCATGCTGACTGACTTCCCTTGTAAGCCTAAGCCGTGCTTTGCCACACGCTGACTGGGTGATCAAATACTGGTCTAAATGAGCACGAATAAGTAGAGAGCACAGAAATTCGATAATCATGAATGGCGTGACAATAACGATTATTGTCATTATTTTTGTAGTCTGTGGTCGAATGATGCCAACGGTTTTCACACTTCCGGATACCGAAGAGAAGGCAATCTTCTTCCTCCAGCAGCGAGGTGTTCTTCCATCGCAGAAGAAATGTAAGGACGGACATCAAATGAAGCTCATTTTCGGGAATAGACAAACCTTCTGGAGGTGTTCCAAAGTAAGCTGCGGCAGGCAGAAGACGTATTTAACGAGTGGGACATGGTTCAGGAACATGAACCTGACATTCGTAACTGCCGTTCGCTTCCTGTTCGGCTGGAGTCAGGAACAAACGTCCCTCAAGTGGTGTAAGGAGCAGCTTTCAATGAGCTCAACTTCGTGTAAACTGTGGAACGCGCGAGTGCGAGAAGCCATTGCCCGTCATGTTCGACAGCGCTCCTCACAGAAAATCGGCGGTCAAGGGATGGTTGTGGAAGTGGATGAGACTCTGTTCTCAAAACGAAAGTTCAGTGCCGATCGAGTCTTCCGAGCGGAATGGATTGTAGGAGGCATTTGCCGAGAAACGAAAGAGTGTTTTTTAAAGATGGTGGAAGACCGCAGTGCAGATGTTCTCCTAAAGATCATCGAGGAGAATGTTGCTGATGGAACAACGCTGCACACAGACTGCTGGAAGGGATACTCCACCGCGGAGTTAGAAAATGCTGGTTTCCAGCACCTGAAAATGAATCATCGATACAACTTCGTGGATCCAGATTCGGGAGCACAAACGCAAACAATTGAAGCGCTATGGAGCTCTCTAAAATGGGCCAATGAACGAAGGAACGGAACGAGCCGTAATAGTCTGGATTCATACTTGACGGAGTTCATATGGCGTCAACAGGTATGTTGTTGTAGTTCGTTTATATAAACATAAATCAATCATATTTTGTTACAGATCGGAAGGCAAGATCCGTTTAACGCGTTGCTTGACGCGATAAGAGACTTCGTAAACGAATAATTGGTTTTTGCCGTATCTTCTTTTTTGGTTAATCTTCTTTATTGTTCTTGATTTGTTATCGACCAAGACTAACACTTCATACTTGCTTGTATCGCTTTCGCATCAATAAACTGTAAATGATTGCCTTGAACAGTGTAGAGTACACAAGGTTATGTAGTGCTATTTAGTGCTCAATTACTTAGGATGGGAACTTGGCGTAGGTCTAAGCCTAAGCCTAGGCGTAGAGCCAAAGGCCTAAGCTTAGACATATGGCTTTATGCTTAGGGTTAGCCCCTACGCTGGAGCTAAGGACTATGCTTACGTCTTAGGATTAGGTTTAGGCTTAGGCTAAACCTTAGGCTTAGACTTCGGCTTCGGTACAGGCTTAGGGTCAGGCTTAGGGTTAGGATTAGGATTAGGGTTAGGCTTAAGTTCCACCTGAGGCTTAGGCTACCGGTGTGTCCCATGCGTCTATGGACCGTCATCGGACGCTGTTGGCTAGAAAGGGGGGGGGGGGGGGGGCGGTCGCGTGTTCACAATGAGTCTTAGCACCATTTAGTTCTGATTCTTTGGTGTAGCGCCAGCAAGCAAGCAGCTTATATGTTTTTATTTAAATTCGTTGTTTCAATATCTTGCATTTCTTATTCCATTTCCCCTTCTTTTCGTGATTTTTAGATATTCTGTTCCAGACTATGTCCAGCCAACTGTATCTGATATGGTACCAAAAGAAGCCTTATCTCCTGTAGCGGTAGAGCCCCTAGAAGCTCATGATTCCGGAAAAGTTACAACTCTGCCTGTGATGCCAAGTCACAACTCTGCCTGTGGTGCTGAAACATTCTCTGGGACCGCTCATGAGGCTGAAGCTGAGGAAGAAGAGGGCACAGCTTCGTCAACTGGGCCGTTTGGATCATGGACTCGTGTGAAGAAGACCGACAAGTACGTTTATCACCATGTGGTTCGTTAAACATTACACTACCGCAAAGAGATCAAACGTGTTTAGTGCCCCGGTCTTCTCACCGCTCACTGCGAAATATCGAGCTGACGAGGAAAGGGAGCGGAAAGCCGCAGAAGAGCGAGAAAAGCAAGCGGCAAAAGCGGAGCCGGTCATCGAATTCACGGAGAAAACGAGTGCGGTTCTAACAAAAAAGGTGAGCGAGATCTTGAGAACTGTAAGAATTTTTAATTCCTCTATTTTGTGTAGTCGGCAGGGGCTCTATTCATCCATCTTCCTTCTACTAACTACTATTTGTCTCTTTTATTAGTAATTTCTGTGAAGGGAATCGATTTGGCTGCATTCGACAACACCCTTGCACTTGCAAGCATTCTTTCTATCCGTCAGTTATAAGTTCTCTTTTTTACCACCGTTATTTTAATTTTTATAGGTGAAAGGACCAATAGAGTTCAAGAAGAAAACCGCAGTCAAGAATGTGAGACAACGCGTGCAGTGACCGGTAATACTGTATCTTCGTTATCCTGTTCTTTTCTAGATATTTTGAATTATTCGTTGTTTTTTCCAACGTTATGGTTCGTATGTTTTCCATTCTTAGGAATTGTGAACTTCCCTGTTTCATAATTCCTCTAGAATCATATAATTGAATCAATTCTTGTCGATATCTGCATTGGAACCATTTTCGCGAATGGATAAATTCAGTAGATCACAATTTTCCGTTGTTCAGATTGGTCCATATGGGGTATTTTTCTCATTTTTATGGTTTGAGTAAGTCCTTTGCATGCAACTGTAATTGTTTATGAAATTCTATGGTATCCATTTGTTCCAATGTTTGTTTTTTGCCGTGTTCATTGGCGATATATTAGTTCGACTGCTGGTTTTGCATTCATCTTTGTATTGTGAAGTTAAATGAATGCTTCCGCGTATGTGAATTCCTATTCATCTTGTTGTCTCGCTCATTGTAATAAATATCCACAAATTTTAATGTCATAGTGAGTTGTTTTGGCAATGGATATCAATCCAGGAATTTTTGTTACCAGTTTCCCTTCCTGCTTGCACTTTTTCTCCAGGAAAAAATCGCGCCAGTAGTTCAGAACTTACAGCATGGATGAGGACGATGACCTTTTTGGCTCAGATCTCGATGATGACGACAAGAGGGATAAGGGAAGTCCGGAAGATAAGAAATTTTTCTTCCGAAAGGAATTGCGTTCCATGATGTACGGATTCGGTGACGACAAGGTAGGTGTGGGAGCTTTTTTGTAACGGATTCCAGCTCTTTATGTTCGATTATAGGTTCCATACGACAAAACGCTTGAAACATTAGAAGGAATCGTACTGGATTACATAAAGGAGCTCTGCGAAAGAGCCATGAACGTTGGTTTACCTTTCCATCGTTGATTTACCTGAAGTGATTTTGCCCTTAACTACCTATTCATGCAATTTCTTGCCTTGTGTATCCTTCCTGTACTAGGTGGGCAAGACGGACAAAATCGCCCTTGAGGATATCCACTACCTAATAAGGCGCGATCCGAAGAAATTCGCAAGAGTCAAGGTTAGTCTCTACTCGGCATAGCTGTTTCGTTTGCTCAATTTACGGGAAATATTTCATTTTTTCTCTTAGAGTATTGTTTCCAAGTTTCTTCAAAGAGTAATAGAGCATAATTCAGGATCTCCTATCTATGAGTGAGGAGTTAAAGAAGGCACGAAAGCAATTTGACGACGTCAAAACTCTCTGAAATTGATGCATCCTGTAATTACGTCGCATGGGCTTTTATACATAGCCGCTGTGAATATTTGATTTTTCTCGTTGGTTGGAGGGTATATTAGAAAAGTGCTTGTTTTACTGTCGTTGTCGACAAAAGTTGTATGATGTTGTATTTAAAATGATTTGTAAAGTGTTGCAACAACATGTTCTGTTGTTTCTGTGAGTATGTCGTTTTTATACTTTCAGCACCTCGACAGCGTGATTGAATTTTATTTCAACCGTCTTAGTCGGCTAACTGCAGTATCCCGAATAGAAGATGAATAACATATGCGTCGGACGTCTGCGACTTTTATTTGAAATACATCGGCATCCTTATGGTGAAGGGTGTCAGGCGAGGCGATACTCTATCGGCGGAGCTTCTCACGACGGTAGGTGATGAAGTCGCTCAACTGGGAAGGTAATGATATGTGTGTGAACAGGAAATTCTTCTCAAAGCTCCGATTTGCGGACAACATCGTCATCACTGTGACCACTAACACTGAAGCGGAGACGATGTTTTGAGAAGTAGGAAGGAAGATTGGACTGCATATTGGTAACGGCACCGTTCGTTATGAACTTCCCTTCGGGAGATGTCTATATCAACGATTTTCCATCGCCAAATGGATTTAGTCTACCTGGGACGTAGGGATGGACGAATAGATGGAGGAAGGGCTCACCAAAGAGAAGACAAACTATTATTCCATGGAATCAAGAAAGGGGTACGAGGTAAAGTGCGCTCAGTTGGTTACTCTCCCTCAGATACACCATATATTAAGGCCCGTTCAGACTTTACTGCATTCCTGCCGCAGTAACGATGAAAGATAATGACCGGCGGCGCGCGCGGCAGCTGTGTAGTAGCGAATTATCCGATTTTTGATGTCTTCGCGAAAACCACCCATATCGCCATCTGTGCACTAAATAGTTTTTGACCGACGACAGTCCAGTGGACGGTCGCAAAAGCGTACAGCTATTGCGGCAGTACCCGTACTCCCCTTGCAACTGCTCTACATTGGTTTACCGGGGCGGTAGTGCGTGAAGACGCTCTTTTCGTTAGCCATCCACTGAGAATAGCGTTGACCTCCTGAAATCTTGTTTGGCCTAAGAGGGAAAGGTCACTCAATGTAGAACTAAGCGTCGTAACCTTCCCAGACATTTCTGGTACTGAATTCCCGGCTTAAACTGAAGTCTGGTTTCATAATAGGCGATTTGAGAAAAGCCTCTCTCCCGAGAATCTTGAAAACCGCCGTTTCTCTTCCGTAACAGACTCGTTTTGAACTTCTAATTCTATTTTGAAAGAATTCTTGTCTTTCAACCCAATAAAGTCCGTTTTTGGTACGTACTTGTGCCGACTTTGATTTATAATGAAGTTTATAAAGATGAATGAACTTTGTATGGTTTTGTGATGAATTTTCACCGTTTACTCTGAAGCTATCGCCGAAAGTTGAACGCTTTCACAAAAATGGTAGACATATTCTAGTGGAAACAAAACGAGCATTCTATGGGTACCTTTAGAAACAGAAAAGGAAACGTTTCGTAGTCCAGTTTTATCTAAATTGCAATAATTTGGTGATTTTCGCACTGAAACAGAAAAGGAAACGTTTCGTAGTCCAGTTTTATCTAAATTGCAATGATTTGGTGATTTTTGCTCTATTTCCGTTTCCGTGTTACGGTTTCCGGCCATTTTTGGTCATTTCCGTCTTCCGCTTTTTAGAAAAAAAAATTCCGCACACCCCTACTCGCTACCTTTCTCCCCCATGCAACTAGTGTGATCGGTCTACGGGTCTCTCTCAAATAAGTTAGATGACGGCTGCCTGTGACTATTTCTTAAGCAAGTTCGACTGCTCCACAGCAGATTAGGTCACATTTAACAGCACATTACTTTATTAAAACACAGAATAATCACAGAGGTGGATCATGTTCACATATCAAGGAATTTTATCGGCTAATTACATGAGATCGTGGTCTTCCTCGTCTTCAATACGCCTTTGCTCCAAAATGAATGGCTGTTCAGTGTTCAGTGGCTCAACTACAGCCATTTGTTGGAGCTCGGACATTGATGTCTGTACTCGTGTATTTCTCAGTCTTCTCGCAAGTCTTGGAAGTCTTGGGCTATCGGGCATTTCGACCGGTCTGCAGAGAGCCGTGATTGTAATGGGAGGCATGCCCATGCAGACAAGTGTACTAGATTTGATGGTGACTGGAAAATGACTACCCACATTTCATCGTCGGGAGGTTTTTGACCACCATCGAAAAAGCTAACAAGGTAATCTTTGAACGATATTGCTGAAGATAAAGAACACATGAACCAAGCGTGCGTGATACCAAGCACCCATACAAAACCGGTGAGAAATATGTTTATCAGTAGGTGACAGCCGCATCCCCACTTAATGTAGACGGCTAGCGGCTGGAAAATTCGAGAATTATTTTGAAATTCAATGTGTACTTATCCTCCCTACTATATGGTAACAAATCATCGCAAAGGTAAAGGCGTGGGCGTTGATCAGTCCTCCATGGACCCAACGCCGCATTCTTGATCCATTCAAAATCGTAGAGGCTTGGCCTATACAATGACCTGCGGTGGCCAGCCGCTATACCAGGTCAGTGTCTTTACCTTCCCAGACAAGTCTGGTACCAACTTACCCGACCCCAGAGGGATGGAGGGCTTGGTTAGCCCGGGCCGGGATCGATCGCTCGACCGTGCGGGTGTCAGCAGCGTCTCTTACCACTGTACCACGCGGGCCCATAGAAATCAACGTACCGGACAAAAAACTGCTATAATGAACAGCCATACAAGGTTCATGTCGTTTAATTCTCTTCAAATTCTTGTCGAGATACTCTGAAACGGAATGGAGGCAGTTTTGAAGATCATTTTACCAGATTAGTGAGCGAAAAGAACCTGCCTCCAATTAACCACAAACTTGGACAACCAGGTGGTGATGTTTTACATACTAAAATGATCCGAGTGACTGTTGAAGCTAGTTAATTTTGATATTGGTTGATTTCAATGATAGCAGGGTGGCCAATTTACACGACTATAATTACAGATCGACTCAAATTACTCACGACGAAATAGTGTGTTAATTTTGATATAGTTGTTTATGGTTGATTTCAATGATAGCAGTGAGTAATATGAGTCGATCTGTAATTATATTCCTCTGGCCAATTTCTATTTACCGGATGACAAACAATCTGGGCAGCCTTTCGTATCACTTCCAGACATTTGCGAATACGATAGCTTTCAGAAGTTTCTATGAACAGGTGTTGATAAGAGAGTTCGCGAATGATCTCGTTTTTTTTTAGATTTTTAGACGATTGTTGGTATTTAATCCATCGCAAAATGCAGGACTTGAAACCTCGTCTCCCTTGCCAAACTAGCTCGAATTCCTCTCCTTCTAGAAGTTTGCAAAGGTAGCGCATATCTCCGATCCTGCGGATCTGCTTCATTATAGTAGCGAACTCTGGATACTGTTGCTCTCTTCCTTCTCCTTATTATAATTTTTCCAGATTATATAGATCACACTGCAAGTGATAGCCCGGGGGCGACGTGGGCTGTGTGAGGGTATGGAGACTTCGAGAGATTTAAAAACAGGGATTGCAAAAGAAGGAGTAGAATTCATAATTAGTGGTCTACTTCCGCCCACTGAGATGGGGAAGGAGAACCTGCACGTCCACTATCGATATCCATTTTCCACCTAAGGGTCCGCCGTCGCATTCGTATTCCATTCAGAAACCGGAGAGGCATGGTGAATGCGTAGTTGACCTATGCAAGGACTTGCGGGGCCAGTAGCTATACCACGTCAATGCTTTACCTTCTCAGACAAGTCTGGTGCGAGTTAATCCGACGAAGGAAGGCTTGGTTAACCTGGAACGAGATCGATCGCTCAATCGTTCGGGTGTCAGTAGAGCCCCTTACCAATGCACCACGCGGGTGCGTTTTTTCCAGAATGGCTACTAGAAACGAAAACTTCCAAAAACTGATGCTATAAATGCTAGAGGATAGCTGTGTAGCGTTCTGATTGGCTAGGAAGAACTGGTGGGAATCTCACTGAACAGCAAAATGAAGCGATATCATGTGTCTGATAGCAGGAAAGTGCATGATATGTCTTCGCATGCACGGCCGCGGTGAGGACCAGTATCCATGACTTCTCGCCCTCGTTGATGCATGTGGTGCCGCTCTCGATGCTTATTTTCATAGCTACTGGTGCGTCTGGAAAGGATGAGATCAAATGCACGGTAAAGGCTGACAGTAAGGTAAGTATACACGATAGAAGCTGCGCAGCTTGTCAGCTCATAATGCTGCTGGACAGTTAGAATTTGAAACATTAAACCTATTCAGAGTGTGGATTTTATTTTCAGGCTGGCCCCCACTCATGTTTGAATATTATGCTACATTATGAAGGCAAAAAATGTAGCAATGTAGGAGTCGCTCGTTTAGGAACGGCTGAAGGAAAAGATGTCAGGTTTCATGCTATGCTTTTTATTAAACAACGTTTCTATCCCGATCAGTTACGGGGTAGGTCTTTCATGATAGTCACCACGTCTTCTTTCTCCTTGGTACTGTTCCCGCTTCGTTGAGGGTACTACACTGTCATCTCGTCTGTCTTCAACTCCTTGTGGGGTGGCCATATCGTCCTCGATTGCAGGTTCTTGCGCTCCGCTTTCTTTCATGCGACCATCGATCCATCTCGTGGTTGTAACAGAGTTAACTAAAACGGGCAAAATGAGGATATTTACGTGCTCTTAATGACCGCAATTTTCCATATGAAAACGTTAAGCATCATGAAGAAGGAACTACGATGTACTAAACAGATTGATCAAACTTGTGAAATGAAGAAGTTACAGGAGAGATAGTAAACGACTAGACCGGGTTGTGAACAACGGAAGAAGTTGATGAGCCGATGATAGGGACTATGAGTTAGTGCCTTTAAATCTGCGGACAGGAACGCAATTTTACGAAATTTTACGAAACGGACCATTTTATCGGAAGAATGGGGAAGGGGCGGTGTGGACGACTGAAAACGGATTGAGATTGATCGCCCCACCGTAGAGGTGGGTGGGGAAGGGGGAGGGGGGGGGGGGGGTAAGAAAACCACTTCATCGGTCTATCCTAATGGAATTTCTAGATATTTCACATTAAGGTCTTTAACGAACATACGCAATGTCAGTATTGTCCTTTACGAAGGTGTTTAGGCGGCTAAGGGAAAGTGCAGTACAAGTGCTGAGTCACTGAATTGCTTTTGTGGAACAAAGGATATGCCCAAATGTGTCGACAAGATTCTAGGGGTAAGCTTACTCCAAGGTAGCTGAGTAAAGTGCAGCAAGAGTCTTCGTTCAAGAGAAAATCCTCCCACTCCCCTTGAGGAACGTCCCATGCTGTTTGAGCAGAGTAGTAATGATTAAGAATAGATCCGACATACTCCATCCGTACCCATAAGGGCCTTTACATACTCGACGACGAGCAGTTTGCGCGACGAATTGGCCGTTATAGGTGCAATTGAGCGAAACACGCAACGACGAGCATTCTCGTCCAATGCGATAGCTGTTCGCTGAGTACACTCAACACACTGCATTGCACGACGGCTGCGTTGGACAAGAATGCTCGTCGTCGCGTCGTCGAGTATGTAAAAGCCCTAACCAAACGAGCATACGAAGCGGGTCAGTAGAACCCTTGTACCTAGGTGGCGGTGTGCATGGTTCTCCGCGCGAGTGGTGGGGGTTACCCACTCGCGCCTATCCATACAAAGGTAGCGACGAGTTTCCTCGGCCGCGTCGCGTCACGCTCGCGCCGCCCTGATCGTGGTCGAGAGCTCAGCGGCTAGGTAGCCTGGTTTATAACTGCGATCGTTCGCAGTAGTGTGGAAGGATTTACGAAAACAGCGTCAATGTCGACTTATCCAGAGCAGGAGACGAGCTTTCACACAGTTCTTGGGTTGCGAGGACAATAGTGGCCGGCTAGTTTTTTTTTTTTCGAGAAAACGGCACTTGTTAGAAGTTCCGACTCGGATTTAGGTCGAAAATTTAAATTTCGCTGAAATTTCGTTTACGGGGGTTAATTTGAACGCTGATACGGATCTGATGTTCGTTTTCTGGACTTCGGCCGAGGACCCTATTAACGATTTGGGCGGTGGGGTCAAAATCTCAAATCTGGCTGAACACCCTGACCCGGACATCTAACAATCAAGCCACTTCACTCTTCGATTAAGTCTTAGCCTAAGTACAAACCTAAGCGTGGTCTACCTAAGCGCAAGCTAAGGAAGGAACTCCGGGGTGGGTGAACCACTAGTTCCTTGCAAATGGAGGGTCTAAAGGATCACTACCGAAAGCAGAGCGACAGCTTAAGCTTAAACTGAGCACTACAGAAAGCACCCAGCAGGAAGGACTCGAACCTGCAACCCATACTCGACAAGCATCTTCGCTATGAACATCCACTCGGCCATCTCGGCACTTTGATGGTTGTTCTTGGCCCTCTCATGTGGATACTCCACCGTATGCGGCGTACACGGCAATCGCGCGCGGTTTGCAATGGAGCGCGTCAACGGGACTACCGTTTGTATGGATAGTCGCGAGTGGGTTACCTCGACCCCATCAACCATTCGTACTCTTAACCAAACGTATGGGCAAAAACCGGTGTGGGCGGGTCTGGGAAACCATCTCAACTCGTGGGGAGAGATGAGCATATGTCGCCAGGGCAATAGGCGCAACACTGTGCCATTGTAGTAAAGAATGGGCCCCTGCATACTCGACGACGCGACGACGAGCATTCTCGTCCAACGCGGTGCCGTCGTGCAATGCAGTGTGTTGAGTGTAGAGTACACGGCACCGCCTTGGACGAGAATGCTCGTCGTCGCGTGTTTCGCTCAAGTGCACTTATAACGGGGAATTCGACGCGCAAACTGCTCATCGCCGGGTATGCAGGGGCCCAATGGCAAAAGTCACCGTTGTAGAAAAGTGTCGTGAAGTGTGTGATATGGGAGAAGTTTACGGACCACACTTCATCTCATGACGGTCCGAATGCAAGACACTGGTTGCTGGTCCAATTGCGAAGGATACCGTATCCCAGTAGTTTTTCTGCGATGCGGTGCAACCCACCCTCTACGTTGCCCCTCGACTATGGTTCTACTTTCGCAGCCAAACGTGAGTGTGCCCCCTGCCCCTTGGTTAAAGTCCACTGTGCTCGCAAAAACCTCGTTAGGTAAAGTGTGGTTCACATTGAGCAATTAAGAAGTGACCGTTTACCGGTCCTGACTATTTAAATGGAGGGCCTGACCAGCACTGGCTGGGATCGATCGCTCATCCGTGCGGGTGCCAGTTGCGCCTCTCACCACTGCGCAACTGCGGACACTGCTGTGGAGCATAGTTGCTCAATTTTTCTTCTTGCAGGATGAAAGTCTCGCCAAGCTAACCGAAGGATGCGAGGACAAAGTGAAAAGCGCGTTTACTGAGTTCAGAAAACGTTATTTGGAAAAGCAGTCGAAGACCAAACCGCCGACGGCAAAAGAGGAAACTACTGCAACAACTAAGTCAGCTGCTGTGGCAACGACAAAGAAAAAAGCGACAACGACAAAGAAGAAAACGACAACGACAAAGAAGAAAACGACGACGACAAAGAAAACGACGACGACTAAGACCACTACTACACCCACTACCACGACAAGAAGAACGACAACGAAGAGAAAAACAACAACGACAAAAAAGAAAACGACAACCACGAGAAGCACGACAACTTCGCCTTCCGCGGAACTTTCCGAGGAGGCGGAATCAACTTCTGCGTCAGACGCATTAGCGATAGGTTCATCTGATTCGTCCGCAGAAGTCGAGTCGTCAGAAAACGGGGGTCGGACGTCAGGTGGTGGTAGTAGAAGTTATCAGGATCAGCAAATACGTAAAGCAGTGCTTCATTTCAGACGGACTGGATTCCATTGACGACGCGACGATAGCGAACATCACCATGAACAAATCATGTGAGTGAACGATTTGGGTTAGGTAGAGCTGCGACGAACAAACTGGAGGATACTACCGTAGGCATTGTCAACGGGTTTTCGCTAATCGAATAGTGATAATAAAAGAAGAATTTCGTTGAGAAGTATAAGGAGGGCGAATTTGTTTTCAGCAGTGACATAGCAGTGCCTTCGAATTCCAGTCTGGCTAGAGTTACATATGGTCGTTCTGTGTCCTACCCCTCCACTAGACGTGGGACACTGGTTCGACCAAGGCTCAACTTCAACAACAATACCGTACCCCTTTCCTCGTTTTTAGAGTTGATTTATGCCAGGTTTTGCAAACTTTATTGAGGAAAGACATTCTTGTAAAACTGCCTTCGTCGACATTTCTATCACGGTATCGTAAAGTTTGCTCAGACTAGTCAAGCAAACACCCCGAAAAAACCTCATAGGTACCTCAATGTAATGCTTGTCCCGACAGGAAGGAGAGTTTCATAATAATTCATTAACATGCATCTCTCATGGCCGCATAGACAACCGTAAACTACGAGTACAGTAAAGAAGACTGGCTCCATCATAGGGACCCCGATATTATGACAATCTTCTAACATTTCGTAAGAACTCTCACCGTTCCATTTTTCCCTTACGTTCCAGCAACGGTGAACCCTAATGCGGCAAGAAGGCGCTTATCCAAGAGAGCTCGTACCAAATTGAGAGTGTAAGTCAAACAGATTTGTTATTCTTTCATGATGAAACTCATTTTGGCGCCTATCCTCGCTGTTGTGTCCATCATTTTAACTTGTCAATGCTTTCCGTTCATGAATGTATGAATCAGCGGCCTGGACGCCGCCAAATGAACCAGTGAGTCGTAGGAGACATATCACCTGTATCACCTGTCGTCCCGTTGATCATCGATTTGCTCGAGCGGGCGCCAGTAACGTCTCCATTCGTCCCTGTCGCGTGCCATGGAGGACCAGTGGGTCTTGCTCGCTCGAGGAACACGAAGAGCATCAAATCGATCGTTCAGGGATTTGACGAAGAAGTCCGACCAGTGCAAAGGTGGGCGACCTGGTGTCCTTCTGACGTTCCGTGGAATCCAGTCAGTAACGGCTCTCGTCCAACGGTCGTTACGTGTCCACCCACATGAACTTGGCCCATGCGACTGCGTCTCAGATCTTCGACTGTCGTCGTAGCTCGGAGCTCCGTATGCCGTCTCTCGCATGGATGAAGCGAGTCACTCCGAGCATCCTTCTCTCTATACTTCGTTGCGCGACGCAAATCGCATGTTCATCCTGCTTGCTTAACGCCCAGGATTCTGAAGCGTACGTCAACGCAGGAAGAACCGTAGAGTCGAAGAGTTGGGCGAGGAGTCGGGCGTTCTTCGTCTTCCTCACTACTTCATCAACACTCTTAAATGCACCCCAGGCCGCTTGTTTCCTCCTGCCCAGCTCTGGACTCAAGTGGTTGGTCATGCTGACTTCCCAACCCAAGTACACATAGCTGGAGCATTCAGAGATATTCGTTCTGTATAGGAGACATATATAAAACATTTATAACAACTAACAAAACGAAGAACAAAAAGTACTAGCAGCGAAAGATGGCGAGGAACTGATGAAATACTTCACCGGGAGTACGGTAATGAGCAATCGCGGCGGGACCCTGGAGTTGACAAACAGACATCGTGATTTCGCTTTTATCAGTAGGATGGTTCTGAGTTAATAATTGTTCATTGCAGACATAAAGCTTCACTGCACCTACTCATAGTCACCGTCGTCATGATAGTGGTGCTAATGATACAGCTTTTGTGTTTAACCCTACTTCGAAGAGCTCGCCGCAGAAACTACAATCGGAATATGACGAATGAACCCGGAAGACAGGAGGCTAATGTTGGCCTGGCAGCGAACCGAGCAAAGCCTATGCGGCTGACTTCCAATGAGTCTGCAGATCAACGAAATCGAACACGTGCATCGGCGGACGTGATCAAAACACGCTCAGCCGAGCGATCAGGAATGAAATCCGCCGAGAAAACGGCGAGAAGAGCCTCAGCCGAGAAAGAAGAGAGAAAAAAGCCCACGGGTAACTCGATGGAAATGAACAAACTGCCTCCGTTCCAGTGGAAGTCTGTTAACCAGCCTTCGACGGACAAGACTAAGCCGTTTGATGATCCCTACGAAACTGGTGCAAAAGGTATTGGCAGCTACTTTGCTATTCCGTCTAAGAAGAAGTGATGGCCAGAAGCTACTGATTATGGACTTTTACTTACATCCTCTGCATAATTTACAAAGTTAATAAAATTTCTAATTCATTAGAAAAAACAGAAAAGAACACTCCTGAAACCAACCCTCCTAATCCGCCTATTAGGGCCCTTACAGACCCGACGACATGACGACGAGCATTCTCGTCCAACGCGGCCGTCCGCGCGTTGCAACGCGGTATCGATTAGAGCAATGCGGCCGCCGCAAACGTCGCGTTGGACGAGAATGCTCGTCGTCGTGTGTTTCGCTCAATTTCATGCTCAACGGCTAATTCGTCGCTCAAACTGCACGTCGTCGGGTCTGTAAGGGCCCTTAGTCTCCTACTGATTGTTACATCGATAACATAAATGTGGAATGAAGGTGCGCCCCTTTTCCGCCAAGTTTTTCGTACCTTCGAGGTCGGGTAGATTGGTACCGGACAAGGTTTGGAAACTTAGAGACTTTGACTTGAATAGCTAATTAATAGGTAGTTAATGGTTCCGAAAGTCAATGTAAGGCCAGATAAACATTCACCATGTGTCTGTGTTTCCGAATTGTTCATGAATGCGTCGGAAACATGTCAACTCCAACCACTGCACCTTTACCGTCGACCAACAGTGTAGCCCTGAATTCCTCCCATGCTTGTTTTACGAATTTCAAAGGCAACGGGTGGTGTAATCTACCCGCAGACTCTACCTGCTACACTCGTTTTATGTGGTGTGTTTGGAAAATGGGAGAATACGATGATGATCAGAGACGGCATAAAGGTAGATAAAGGTGAAGGGTAAAGTGATCGACGCTAATCGGTCTCCTGAGGAAGACCACACATTGGTGTACCATTCAGAATCGTAGAGGCACGGTGAATGCGTAACTGGCCTATAGAATGGTTTGCGGGGACAAACCGCTATACCGAGTACTGTATCCTTACCGTCCCAGACAAGTCTGGTACCAATTTATCCAACCCCAGAGGGATCGAAGGTGTTTACTGCTGCACAACACCACGAAAACACCACAAAAATACGATTTTCACAAGTTTATTCTGTGAATCATGACATTACAAAGTGTTCAAGAGGAATATACACCATAGTACAATCGTTCAATCAGTAAGAGAATAAATCAGAAGCGAAACCGATACACATCAATCAACTTGAGAACATTGGAATTAACAAACGATATGGAAATTTAGAAATTCGTGTCATAGCCGACGAAAAACAAACCGTTTTTGTGTTTTTAGGAACTTCTAGTGTTCAAATTTTTAATATCTAAAAGGCGACGTTTCACGTTAGCCGTTACGAAAGGCTAGCAGACTGTTTCCTGTGTTTAAGGCCATAGCCGGAGTGCAGTTCGTGTAAAATCGATGAGAGCCGGGTCGAATGAGAGCCTGAAATTTACCGGACGGCGATGGTTGATGGTGGAATAAAGGTAAAAAGTAAAGATAAAGGGTAAAGATGCTCGGCGTCGATCAGAAATCAGATCACCGTTAGGACTCGCGTCGCATATTAGAGCAGAAAAAAGTCGCTGTCGGTGAGGTCAATTTTACACGTTTTCACTTTTCACTTTATAAGCCGAAAAATTATAAAATTTCAAAATTCGACAAATAGCTAGAGCACTGTCTGAAAGTACAAATAATTTTTCCTAATGCTGTGTCGAGCTCTTCAGAAGCTTCTATAGCAAGCTTACAACGGTCGCTTGAAAAAAAACGGCACGAACTTATGAAACAACCTAATATTTCTTCTATTCCGAATCGTAGAGGCCATAGTGAATGTGCATTTGGCCTACGATATGACTTGTGGGGACAGTCGTTATACCCAGTCAGTGCTTTTACCTTCTCAGACAAGTCTGGTACCAATTAACTCGACCCGGAAGGGATTAAAGGCTTGGTTAGCCTCAGGCAAAATCGATCGCTCAACCGTGCCTGTGTCAATAGCGCTTCTTACCAGTGTACCACACGCTACCTGAGTGAAGGAAAACTTGGGTAAAAGTAAAAAATTACTCACGTTCGACCGAGAGGAATGGAAGATAAGGATGTCGTTTAGTGTCCTCGCTGATATTCGTGATATCTGTGATCGCCCTCACGGCACAACAGCACCCATAAGGCGTGTATCACTCCAGGAACCCATATCAACAGGGTAAGCAGGAAATTGATCCAGAACTGCGCCGTGCAGCCTTGATCGAACAGCACTGCCAATGGCTGGAAAGTTCTCGTTCTTACAGAAAATTTAACACACACTAAAAATAACGTATCGCTTCTGAAAATGAATTTCTTTCCCTGAATTGTTTTTTACAAAAAGGAAAGCTTACGGTATGTCTTGCTTTCGTTCTGTTGAAATTTCGTGCTCATGTATGGTGGCTCACTAACTGTAGAAACCTTCTGCCCTTGTTTATATGGGCACTAAGCAGTCGAGAAATCCAGCATTGTTTTCGCTTTATTTCGGTTCATTTTATTATACTTTTTCACTAGGAGTTTGCGGGATAACAATTTTTACAGTTAGCTCAGTTGAAATAGTGAAAACTCTGAATTACCATGAAATTTAATTAATAAATACTGAAATTTCTACGATTCCATCTCAAATGAAAACTAATTTCCGCTAGACATCGAAAACTTCGCGAATGAAGGAATTGAATGGATTTTTAACATGTGAAAATGTGAAAAAAACGACCGGAAAGCTAAAAATCTCAGTGAAAGTGACCCGAGAAGTAAGTCCAATGCTAACCGCTGGCGTTCACTCCCCCACTACGATCCAATAGTAAAGCTTACCGTCCTCAACTACGACCGTCCTCTTTCAAAAGAGAGAAATTGGTTAGAAAAAGCCAAAAAACACTAACCGGACAGAAGAAGGCGAGAATACAGAGTAGAACAACACACATCGTCTGACGCGATTCTGTAGCACGCTGAAAGCCGGGGCTGATTCACCAGCAATAACCATCGTAACAGCGAAACGGCACGTTATTCGACGAGAACGATGAGAAACGACGGTGACAAAAACAAATTGTAAAAAGAAAGAAAAACATTAAAGAAAAAGCGGTATGTAGCCGCTACATAGGATCCTGTCTCCCCGATCAAGAAATAATTCAGATGTTTCGCGATCGATTTTCGATTAGAACGATTTAGTTCAGCAGCATCAGATTTCCACAATCAGAAGGATGGAAAATTTGATAGAAAAAGGAGATCAGAAAAACCAGAAAGGCAAATTTGAAATGGCTGGCATTCATTAGTTCTCTGAGGACGCGCCGCGCACTTGTCTTCCGTCCAGAATCGTACTGTACTGTACGATGTGAGATAAATGAAGGAGAGTAAAAAACGGCGGTTCCGAACATCCGTCCATTGGACTTTCAGTTATTTTGATGTTTATGAAAATAGGCGTTTCTATAAAATAGCAAAATAAGTAAATTATGAGATGCATAAAGGTAAAGGTGAAGGTAAATGTGTCATCGTTGATCAGTCCCCTAAGGACGCGCCATGCACTCGTGTTCGATTCAGAGTCGTAGAAACATAGTGAATACATGCAATGACTTGCTGTGGCCAGCCGCTATACCACGTCAGTGTCTTCACGTTCCCAGACAAGTCTTGTAGCAGTTTACCCAACTCCTGAGGGATGGATGGATTGGTTAACCCTGGCGGGGATCGATCGTGCGGGTATGAGTAACGCCTCTTACCACCGTACCACGACGCCAATATGAAATAAAATATGAAATAAACAAAATATGAAATATGAAGTAATAGCATTACGTTGCTAGTCATCTCTTTTCAAGTTATTAGACGAAATTTCTAAATGGAATTATGGAAATTTGGCTTGTACACCTAATCACGGGCTTTGTGGCAGGTACCCGAAGCAAAATTCGACGCATAAGAATTTAGGTGGCATTTGAACCAACGACGCGGGTATATCTGGCATCATTAGAGGTACAGAAACGAGAAGATAACTGCAAAAAACAAAAAACATCTGAAAACATCGAATCGTCAATCTATTTTCGAGCAAAATTTCGAGATGGAAACCGCACAAGGACAATAAGTTCACTACGAGCGAAAAAAGGCGATGTGTTGTTCAATTTTGCGAAAATCATAAAGAAAATGCTGGAGTACATACGGTTTTGTTGAAAAATAACAGAAAAATGAAAATTCAAACAAAACGATGAAACAGCCCGCCAATTCGGGCTGACCGCAACGTTTGTGGAGCTTCGCAGCTGGCTTCTCCGAGCAAATAGAGGATCGTTATCGATTTTCTATTCTCACACGAGCCGACGAAGAATTATTGCCATATTCAATAATCCGTAGTTAATGGAGGAATGGATTGATATTTGTCTGGTTCCGATAGCTGGTTACCAGTTTACACAACGATCCCAATTTTCAGCTGGAAAATGGCCGAATCGCAGCTGTACGAGGACAAGGAGCTCTCAATTCACGCATAATCCATCAAAATGTTCGGAAAGTCCTCTTAATTATATTCAAAACGAGAAAATCTATTTATTTATCGATTCATTCCATGAAGTCATACACACAACAGACAAATAGCTGAGAGAAATCGGAACAAACACAAAAGCAAATACCTCTAAACAGCAAACCCTGGGAAAGAAACTCATAAAACAAAACTCTTAGAACAATTTAAAACAGATTTAAAACATTTCTGAACGGAGTCAATGGTCCGTTTGAGCTGTTCGAGATAGACTTTATGAGATCATGGAAATCGGATTCCACCATAATGATGATTTTTGGATACCCTCACTCGTGAGATGCTATCTCTCTCGATGTTGTGTATCTCGATGTCAAAAAATGAGTGTCAGTTGGCAAAGAGGTCGTATATCCTCATCTCTACAAAAAAACTCCTTACTTTTCTATTAGCTATCGTTCAGCCGTTTTCTCGAGGCACAGCGGGTGATTTCATGTTTATTAAACACAGCTGTTGTCTTCCGTCAAGTTTTAAGGTTGTACATCAACGACCACCAAAACACAGACCAGTTCTTATCGCGAAGTGCTCGCCTCTCCCAGAGATTACATCCTGACCGCCACAACCCAAAGTCATCGGAGACCTCTGTTCGTATAGAAAAGTACATTGTCGAAGCTAAACATTGTTGTAGAACCCGCGTGGTGCAATTTCAAGAGACGCGACTGACACCCGCACGGTCGAGCGATCGATCTTCGCTCAGGCTAACCAAGACTTCCACACCACCAATGTTGAGTACACTGGTACCAGACTTGTCTGGAAGATAAACACTCTGATTTCGTATAGCGGCTGACCCCCGCAAGTCACTGTGTGGGCCAAATACGCATTCGCCATGCCCTACAATTCTGAACGGAAGGCGAGTGCATGGCGCGTCGCTAGGGAACTGATCAACGTTGATGTCTTTACCTTTACCTTTAGTTTGACGTTACATAAAAACTGGGGAGCCAATAAAAAACACACCAATGCAAATATGATTCAGTGATTAACAAGAAAACGAAAATCTAACTCCGAGGGTAAGCGTTATAGGAGATAGAGAGAAAGAAGTCGAACCGACTCAGTAATTTCCCGAGTCAGGCAGAATTTTTTTTAGCCAGTGGGATCCATTTGGTTCGATAGTCGCACACATTCATATCACGATCCGTTAAAGAAACATGAGTGAATTTTTCACATGGATTTCTCCGCTGAACCTTGAACTTTTACAAATATTGCAGCAATTCTTTTATCCCCGTCCGGCTTCACGGTTATAGTCCAGATCTCTTTCACAGTTTTTCCCTCTGCACATTTCATTTCATTTCAAAATGCCTATTTTTCTGCTCGATTCGTCATGTTCTGAGGTGAAAAAAAAATGAAATCTACATACTGTTCTTGTGCGGGAGATTTCAGTTGATTCGAGGAAATTATCGATGTTAATCGGTTCCGCTCGTGAGCGAGAGCTCTTCTCCATTCTTCTTCATAATTACAGACAGATAGGCCTCACTGAACGTAATGGCTTTCGTAAAATATGAGGGCTCGTTTAGACGCCGCGCGGCGAAAATGCAAAATTGAAGCGCAATCAATAATTAACGTCCTTGATCGAGTTTGTTCGTTTGTATTAGTGGCGCAGTCCGGTGGCGCCTCATATAGGCAAGCATACTGGTCATTCGAGTTTTTTAGAAGGCAGCTATTCCTCATTGAAGGACATTTTGACAAATTCACTTTTTCGTTGAATTTCTTCCCCATATGATTATATGCCTAATTGTTTTGCGTAGACGCGGCTCCACCGGACTGCGCCACTAACGCAAAGGAGCAAATTCGATCGATGACGTTAACAATTGATTGCGCTTTCGCCGCGCGGCGTCTGAACGAGCGCTTAGGCAGGGTCCTATATACGGAATTCTCTTGCGCGTCAGACGAAAAGTACATCGGGACAAAAGTTCTGAGAAAAATGACACGTGACAAATAGATCACCTTTCGCACGGCTTACGACCATATTAGAATACTAAGGAGCGGTTGACGGATGAGGTTTCATTCAAAGTCGTTCATCCGAGCTTGATGAATGGCCGGAAGTTCGGTATATCGACAGCGAAAAAGTAAGAAGATTTCCGGCAAAGGCGAGTCGGTCGAAACGTCAGAATAATAAAACCTATATCATCTTGGCCAGCTTTACAACTTAAACTTAAACCATTTTCTCTTCGTTTCGCCACAGTTTCTTTTCTTTTAGTAGAAATCTCCGGTTCCTAATGCCGCAGAAACGAAGGAGTAGCCTTCAGAAGGCAGGCTAGATCGATGTTTCTAGGGAAGATGATTGAATAGTCGGGAAACATCGAAGTTAGGAGATTAGTAACGAAGGAGAGATGGAAGGGGAGCGTGTCTAGTGCTGTGAAACCGCAAAATTCAAAATGTGATTACTCAGCAGAAACGGGCGCGGATCCTTTTTCTTATCGGTCCCAGATGTGTGGTTCTTTGTTCCTTTGAGTCAGTCTGAGAACTCAAGTGGGCTCGTGCAGACAAGGGAGAAGCTCAAGGACAACGGAGAAGCTCGTGGACGATTATAAACGGGACTAAATACTAGGTGATCTTAAGGAATCAAATACAATCCAGTCAGGACGAGGGCTGGTTTGAAATGCTCGGTGCTCTTTCTGCTAGGAAGAGTATTTTCTTGTTTTTTCATTCACGATGTCGCAATAGGCCGAGAATACTTGGAATAGCAGAGGACTCGTAACGAATGAGTTCTCCATTTGGTAACGGAATACCAGCAAGAAACCTGCGGCCTCTCAGCGGGGAATTTACCCCCAAAAAATTCATAAAAACTTGCGATCCCATCTGAACATGCAGAACAACAGAATGATCTGCACTACTCGTTTACACCTTCAATGATTTGAGGAAAATCCAACTGAACAAGCCCATATTGAGTTGACTAGAAGAGGCGGAAAACCAACTGAACACTTGGTGTACGATTCGAAGAAAATTTGTCTCAGACAAAATTATTGACGTTTGCAGTTCGCATCACGAAATTGTTAACATCGAAAAAAGAAAACAAGAAAACAGATATCTATTGGAAAACGTTTCAGTTGGAAAGCTAAAACAAGAAAACCGAAGAAAACAAGAAACAGATTCATTAAGTGCATGGTATATAAATAAATGAATAATAAATAAATAAATAAATGAAATCGACACGTCTCGAGTATAAGAGCTGATTGTTCAAAATGTGTCAAAATTTTATAAACTTTTGATTTTTTCTAAAAATCGTAACGAACAGTTGGTGTGGCGATGTTGAGCAAAAATCGCTGGGACTGAATGCCTCGACGAGCCAATAAATGGAGAAGCTTATTTGGGCTGTCGCCGAGCGACCAACAAGCAGCAGCTCTTTGATATTTTTACGCTTGTCTATCGACTTGAACCTAACCTGACTCTTCCCAATCGGCGTCTACCCTCGAAGAGAGCTGTCACAAACAACTTTTCAATTAAAAAATTTTCCAAGAGATATCTGCTTTTTTTGTTTTCTTTTCTTTCAATGTTAACAATTTACTGTAAACGTCACTAATTCTATTTTAGACGAATGTTCTCCGAATCATACACCAACGAGCAAACCATTTTGTGTTTAAATGTTTCAGATCTATTGAAAAGATAGGGAAAAAAGAGAAAATTCGAATAGAAAGAAAAAAGGGCAATTTGCAGCGGTTCGAGCGTTTCCAAAAAGACTGCATGGCAGAGAAAATTGAAATAAATCACTGCGAGCCTCATATTAAATCCTGGCGTTTTCTGGCTCTTCTTAAACTCTAGCCGAGAAGGAAACAGAAGATTCAATTTAGCTTAGACCTCGCTAATAGGCCAGTATATTAATACTTCCAAATCAAGATAGAATCAAAATCAATGGACCATTAATATTCTTTATTGAATTCTTCAAGAAATTAAACCAAATTAATTTATTTATCAGGAAAAGAGTGGATCTCGCTCGAGAACTCAGCAGTGAACTGCAGTTCCGAAACGAAGCTAAAACGGTTTCGGAAGCGGCCATTTCTTGCTGGAGATGGCTGAAAACGCAGCAGAATGAGATCAGGGACCATCACGACTTCCACATTCCAAGGGGATGAACGGAATTATGATGAATAGTGATCGGTATAAACTTCAGAGTGTACGACTGTGGGAATGATAACAATGGGAGGAAAGGGCAGTTGAGAGGCGCGTGCCAGACGTGTGTTAGAGGCCGATCGTTGTTTTGGTCGTCGTCGACAGGACGGCTAGGGAATCGATTCCAAGGCCAGTCGCCAGCCCTCCCACCATCACAACCCCGTCCTCCCCCACTCCGCCTTCCATCGGACTATTCAATAGGGGTGGTTAACGGGACGCCAGCTGCTGCTGAATTACAGCTGGTCATTTGGACCTGGGAACGGCCATTAGCGTGGATATCGGAGTTTCTCATTCTTTTTTCATGAGAATAGTAGCGACGAACTTGTCAACGTCCAATTATTCGGTAGATTCGACTCTGTTCCAACATATAACATTTATTATACGCTTTAGGCGTGAAAGAAGATAATAGAATCTAACACAAATTCTAACGTCGACATTCGCGCAGCCTTGAAAACGTAGGGAATAACGTAACGTGCAAAGAAAGAAATGAGGAAATAACATTAACAATTCAAATGTAAAGTGGCACAACTTGATAAAACAGGATACTACACAACATAGGATAAGGAAAGAGCAACAGGCTAACAAAGAACTTAACTATCAGAGCTTGTGCAATTATTTAACTCGGGGACGATTACAAGGCCAAATGTTTTCTGAGCACTCTCTTGAAACTATTCTAGTTCTTTGGAAATTGTACCTTTTTACTTACCTTAGCATACTCCAGTACTGTACGTATTGTGAAGAAGCTGCAACGCAGAAAACACTTTGATAATTTAATGTGAAGCCTGCTCGGTCCTCCTCCAGTACGAGATGGTATTAATTAAAGAAATTCTGTGCCTTCGTTTGTTTGTTTATTACATGGAGGTGCCACGTGCAGTACAATACAAACCGACGATAACGTAACATCGAACAAGGAGTTGAAAGGAACCTGAGTAACGTAGATTGTTAAAGAACATTTGGGTAACACAAAGAAAACAAACCAGACACCGCCATGTCTAAAGCAATAGTTTATCTATCATTTTCTCGAAAGCATTGTGGCTCACAGGAATAAGTTGCTTTTTGCTAAGAGTACATAACTAAGAACGACTCTGTTGGTAAAAAAGTGCAACCTACAGTCTTTTCTAGCCCTGGCAGTAGCGAAACTATATGAACCTCCTCTGGTGACAGTTGTCCTCTTATTGTTAGAGCATAGCTTACTAAGGAGCAAACCTGACCTCCCATGGACGATTTTGTGACAAAGAAGTAGCTCAGGCCTTTAAGCCCTATGTAACTAATGTACCATTATGTGAGCGTTGATTTTCCGCCTAATAAGTAAGGTGAGAAGGTTTAAAATCTGGTTTCGAATAACACCCCTAGGAATGCTTTTGTATGTGTAGCCATGAGCTCTGATAAACACCTTTCCAGCAAAACTATTTTGCACTTTTTCCACTATTCGAATCAGCTTCTTCTTTTGGGGATAAAATATGCAGATGCCATATTCCACGATTGGTTTCAAGGCCCAAGCTGAAACATCTTAATGAACAACGCGACTCATTCTGAACAAATCTATAGTGATAGTCTTTCGTCGACAAGCACAGGCGGATCCAGTAATGAACTCCGTATTAAAAGACCGACTAGAAACTGGCTGTTACGGTAATCGATTCTACTCAAACACCATAATCCGTCACTAATGAGAGGTAACGTACAAATATGATTAAAAAACGGAAAACAGAAAAAAAAGTAGAGGACTTTTAGTTCGCCATAATAGAACAATGTTTAAGTGAGAGAGAGTGTTCAGTCGGGTGTTATTAAGGAAAACTGAATACGACGAGAATCAACGGCAGGCGACTGCTGACTCATCGACGACGGCGAAGGCCACGGGGTGGTTTTCATAAAAGCACTGAGTCAGCCGACTAAGCTTACTATCGTTACTGCAACAAATGCTGAAATCGGCATTCCGTGTAAAAAAAGTAAAAGGTATTAGGTAATGGTAAAGGTATTGATCAGTCTCCTGATCAACGCCTTTACCGTTACCTAATATTGTAATGCTTTCTCGGAGTGTTTGAATTATCTTGCAAAGAAGAACTGTTTTTTGTTTTTTTGTGTTTTTATTTTGATTTGTTGTTACTACTACGCGCACAGGCGTGTGCGTCATAGAAATGAATAAATAAATAAATAAAAATCAGGCCCCCTACCGTTTCCGCGGTCCATTTAGAATCGTAGAGAGATGTGAACGCGTATTCGGTCTATACGGTGATTTTCGGGGGTTAGCCGCTATACCATGTCACTGCCATTACCTTCCCAGCCATGTCTGATGCCAATTTACGCGCGAGGAAAGGCTTGGTCAGTCGGCCCGGAATCGATCGCTCGACCCTACGGGTGTAAATAGTGCCTCTTACCAATATACCACGTACGCCCCTGTTAAAAAAGTAAAAGAGAACTTTGGATCAGAAGCTTGGGACCTCAAAGTTAAGTCTTTACCAAAGCGCTCAAGAATGAGCTGGAGACATGTTTTGACTTCGACAACCGACGCATATCGAACTTCTGCCTCCACAAATCTGACCTAGCTCCATCTGTCTACCATCGTTGAAGGGCTACATACCTCTCACCCTGAGCCTTAAACTCTAATTCTTTCCATATTAACGAATGTCTTTAATCTGCTGAGGTACAATGGTAGGAGGCGCTACTGACACCACCCTCTGGGTTAATCGATCAATCTTCGCCCAGGTTAACCATGACTTTTAAACACCCAGAGTCGGATAGGCTGGCATCATACTTGTCTGAGAAGGTTAAGACACTGACATGGTAGAGTGGCTGGCCCCGTTAACACATTGTGTAGGATGAATATTCATTCACAATGCCTCTACGATTTCTAGAGGAAGAAGAATGCCAGGCGAACCCTTCAGGGGCTAACCGACGACGGCCACTTTAATTTTCTCTACCACAGTAGAAATAGCCAAAGCAAGGTAAGCTTCTATCAAGCGGGACATAGCTAATAACCGTGGGATTATAACACAAGTATGTATGTATACCAACCTGAGGACAAAAGTCTTGACTCTTGAAGATCTTACCACTTTCTGGCAGTCGTTACATCCAGTTTTTCGCCACCTGACCGAAGCCCATTTTTCTCAGAAAACGACTGGGGCGTGTTTTTCTTTTTTAAGGCGAAGTCTCCTTTTTCTTCTGGTTCCTGTCCTTCTCCGCACCTCTCTTGTAAGCCACCGACTGGTTTGCGTACCAACTTGAAGAGACCTTAATGAGCACTCACCGGAATGTCATGTTTGTTATGTTTATTCCACAGATTGCAAACCACCCATGTGAAAAAAATGATGTAAAACACACGGCACCAAGCCTTGGAATCCAATCGATAAAACGATGCGACTAACGTGGGAAAACATAGAATCAAAAAAAACTGAAATGCATCCAGAACAAAAACATCAGTAGTAGTAGTGAACAAAGAGAGAAAGGAGGAAATATGTGAGGTATCGAAGTGCGCCTTCCTTACTTATGGCTCTTTTGAAAGCACCATAGCTCAGTTGCCAAGAACCGTTCTTTGCTAGCTTAGCAAACAGTGGAGCAGTACGATTTATGAAATAAAAACGTCGGCAGTTGAGCTTGGAAACCCTAGCCTGCAGTCTAAACGAACTTCTCGTGGATGCTCTACCGAAAGATACATAGTTCCCAGAATTTATACCACAGACGCCATGAATAATTTTATGGAGCAGGAGCAAATCGTTCACCTTTCTTCTATGCCAGAGAGAGCTAAGACCAAGATTAATATTACGATCCTTACTAGGAGGTATCCGATCATAGAGAAATCCTATTACTCTAGTCATTAACTTCCTTGTGAAGCTGTTTTGTACTCGCTCTAGCTTATCGATACTTTTACGTTTGTAAGGAGAGAAAATGGGAGTACCATATACGAGAACAGGCCTCACATAAACCTTATAGGCTCGAAGAAGAACTTTAGGATTACGCGTAAAAAGTGTTTTAAAAATCTTATTCACAACAACATTGGCCCTTTGAGAAACGAGATCACAATGGACCTTCCGGTTGCGTGCCTCACTTGACGGGCATCGCCTGGGGTGCGTACCAGTTTAAACAGTATCGAAAGGGCACGCCCCGGAATGGATCGTCCACTCGCGTGCTTTCCAGGCAGTAGGCAGCGTGTGAGGACAGTAAGCCATCTGCTATCAAGGGACAGTAAAGCACTCACGACCATACACGTCAGTCTCGCACCTGCTTCTTATGTTGCCCTGCTTGTCGCTTCCAGAGTATTACTTGCTGCCATGTCGTGTTTCATTCCCCCTTTCTCAAAAAAATCCATTCCAACGTAATCATCAAGCTGGACCATTTTTCTCCACTTATGTTGCTGGATTGAATAAATATAAATATGAATATGAATGTAGAAACATTAGTTCGGCGGGGCTCACGGTGTATCTCCGCTTATAACATCAAAATTAGAACTGGTTTTGTATCATTTTTTTGCTGCTTTTTTCATTTTATCACTGACTGATTGCATTTCAAGGACTTTGAAGAGGCAAACGGCAACAGTTTTTATTTGTTCAATTGGATAAAAATGAACGCGTCTGAATGATAATGGCTTCACCACAGCAGATACAGCAGAGGATACCGCTGATCAGGGCGGCCTTTCGATTCTATTCACTTCTGTCGAATATTCATTCTTTTCATGCTATTTACCTAACTCGAATGCCCTTGAGAATCTCTTGGCTAAAAAACTTGCATGAAGATTTTATTTGCCTTAGTGAAGATTTCAAAGAATTGTTTTATGGCCACCGCCACGGCCAAACGAGGAGGCCGGGTTATATGAGGAGGGTAGAGGGCATAGTGCTGGGATGAGGCAAATTAGGCGTCTTGAATGTGCCCTCCTATATTTCGTGCGGCGTAGGCGCCGAACGTTAAGATCCACTGTAGCAAATGCCTGAAAAATTTTAAGATTTAAAAACAAATCGGAACTGTGCTTATTCGAATAATAATTAGAAAATCGAAGAGAATTCCTACGAGGAAAAAATCGGTGTTTTGTAAACTGTAATTGCGCAAAGGGCCGGCGTGGTGCAATGGTAAGAGGCACCACTGACACCAGCGCGGTTGAGCGATCGACACTCGTCTAGGCTAACCAAGCTCTTAATCCCTTCCTGATTGGCTCAAGTGGTGCTTAATTGGGAAGACGAAGACGCTGACTTTGCATACCGGCTGGCCCCCGAATGTTCTTGTATAGGCCTAATACACATTCGCCGTTCCTCTACGATTCTTAATTGGATCGGGATGCGTGGCGTGAAGTAAGGGGACTGATTATCCCGATAGCTTTACGTTTACTTTAACTAACCATAATTTACTCATTGCCTAATGGTATTTACCTCATTAGAAACGACCAGTAGCACAAAGAACATCAAGCAGAGATGAAGGATTCTTGGATTCATCGTGTGCCTGAAAATCGTCGTACAAGTTTTTTAGCCAAGAGGTTTTCAAGGGCATTCGAATCAGGTAAAAAACATGAAAAGAATGGTAATTCGACAAAAGTGAATGAAAGGACGCTCTGATCAGCGGTATCCTCTGCTCTATTTATGTGGCGATGAAGTCGTTATTATTCAGTCTTTTCCAGAATTCAGAGGCGTAATTGATAGGTGAAGGAGAACTGTGTTTCGACAAAATACGTAAGTAGTTCAATGTACAAGGAAGCACCAGAGTTCACAGTTGATGGAATTTCTCTATTGTCGATATATTCTGCAGAATTTAGCAGCCACAACCTTTCGAACGTTTCCCGAGCAAAGTGTCGAATATCATCAGAAAATGTGACGGATCCAATGAGAGCGCCTGCAAAGCTGAACAGAATTTATTCATCTTTTAGGTTCAAAAGAGTCTCCCGTGCTGTAGTGGTGAAGGGCCGAACAAACACTCATACGGGTGAGTGATCGATCCTTGCCCAGGCTATCCGAGACTTCCAATCAGGGGTGTGCGGAAATTTTTTTCCAAAAAAGCGGAAGACGGAACAGAACGGAAATGGCCAAAAATGGCCGAAAACCGGAATACGGAACACGGAAGCCGGAAATAGTGCAAAAATCACTAACTTATTGGAATTTAGCCAAAACTGGACAACAAAAAGTTTTCATTTCTGTTTTTAAAGGTACCCATAGAGCGCTCATTTTGTTTCCACTCGGATGTGTCTATTATTTTGATGAATGTGTTCAACGTTTAGTGATGACTCCAAAGTAAACGGTGGAAATTCATCTTTACAAACTTCATTATAAGCCGAAGACAAGTACGTAGAGAAAGACAGACTTTTCTGGCGTTATAGACAAGAATGCCTTCAAAAGAGAATTAAAAGCCTAATACGAGAATGTTACGGTGGAGAAACAGCAATTTTTTCGTGATTTTGGGGAGAGAGGCTTTTTCTCAGGTCGTTTACAATGAAAACAGCAGAAGAAAACAATCTCTCGCACTCGGACGATGTGGCAGGTGCCGACAAATACTTCTTTGCAATTTTTATTGGGAGGGGCGAGGAGTGTACTTCGTTGCATTGGTTTATTCTACCAGAATTCGAATGGATCGCATCGACGTCAGCACAATAACTTCAGTATCCATTTTGTTAGCTTGCACAGTAGAGGTCTTCGATTTTTTCTTCCGTTTCCGTGTTCCGCCCAAAAACAAAGCGGAATACGAAACGGAACGGAAGGACCAACAACGGCCGGAAACCGGAATTCGGAACACGGAAACGGAAGTTCCGCACACCCCTGCTTCCAATCCTCCAGGGTTGAGTATATCAGTGCCTGTCTCGTCTGAGTAAGGTGAAGACATTGACTTGCACAGCGTTGCCAGTCATGGACTAATGATCATTTCACTAGGCTCGTACGATTTTGAACGGAAGACGAATGCGTGGCGCGTCTTTTGGGTTTCGATCGACACCACTTCACCTTTCCTTTAGCCTTTCTTCTGGGATATCGAAAACAAACTCTTAGCTGTGATTCACAGCTTTAGAGCGCGAGATGGGTATTACTTCACAGGATTCGATGGAGCGCTCCCCTGCCGTTCTTTTACTGATTTAATTGTTCTTTTGTGTGAGCAGAACCAATCTTGCTTTTCTTTTCTGCTTTTCTTATTTGATTCTTTCTCATTTGTTGTTGATCCAGTTTCCTCTAAAATCTTTGTTGAAGAACTCTTCCGCCAGTGCTCCGATAAGAGCATTTGACGAAGTGAATTTGGAAGCCGCTGCGCTGCCCTATGCTATGCCATCGTATATCAGTCGAATCTGAACACTGCCGCAATCAGGCAGGCCAGTCGTAAAACCGATATCGATTGGTCATCGGACGTTGCCAGTGTTTCACTTAGTGGGTTGAATCTCGAAGCAGAGTCTCTTCCGTTGGTTAAAACCGCTGTCTTGAAGCTCATGTGAACGCCTATTCCCTAGTTAGACTTCTCTTCAGCTCACGTTGCTTTGAGTAATTATTTTGAAGTCGGGTACCTATTTCCACGCTTCTAAATAATTAACTAAACCCATAACTTTCCGATAGTGTGAACCTATGATGTTTTACATCTGTTCGTTACAATTTGCATCATGTAATATGAGTCGGAAATGCTTTTTCTACCATGGATTCCTAATCTGTTCATTTTTTGTTTTCTGCAACTGTTCTTGTTTCATAGCCGTCTACGCTAATTTATCAGCCATCAGTTCGCCATTACTGCAGCCCATATTCTCTCTGTTCATGCAGCGAACAATTGACTGTTGTTTTCGTAATTTTGCTGATAACAATTCTTCATGGACGATGTCACACAGAATTTAATCATATCAGATCATATGGCGCATTCCATCGACGAGTCCTTTGATGTGATTGTTGTGGGCGCCGGAATATTTGGCTCTTGTGCAGCATATCACAGCCAGCGGCAAGGACTGAAAACGCTTCTTCTTGAGCAGGTCAGCTACTGGAAACGATTCCAGCTAACTTTAGAGTCCGCGTGGTGCAATGGTAAGAAGCGCCAAAGACACCCGCTCAGTCGAGCGATCGATTCCCGCATGGGCCAATCAAGCCTTCATTCACTCCGGTGTGAAGGTAAATTGGTTCGCCAGATTCGCCTGGGAAGGTAGAAACACTGACCTAGTAAAGCGGCTGGCCCCGCAAGTCGTCCTACAGAGCAAATACGCATTCACAATGCCCCTATGATTCTGAGTGGAACACGAGTGCATGGCGTGTCCTTAGGGGACTGATCAACGCCAACCACTTTACCTATTTTACGTGATCAGAAGCTAGGGACCTCAAGGTTGAGTCTTCACGAAAGCGCTCAAGTATGAGCTGGAGTCTTGGTGATGCTAGACTGTGATGAAGCTCCTGTCGTAAAGTTCAAGTGACCGAGCTTCTTCCTATTGAAAGTGCTTACAACAGATGAAGGTAACGGTATCGGCGTTGACCAGTCTCTAGAGGGCGCGCCATGCTCATGTGTTCCATTAAGAATCGCAGAGGCATGGTGATGTGGTATTTGGTCTATACATTGACTTATGGAGGCCAGCCACTGCACCAAGTCGGTGTATACTTTCCCATACAAGTATGAATGGTACCAATTGCAAATGGATGGAAGGTTTGGTTAGCCCGGGTGGGGTCGATCGCTCGACCGCTGGATCATGTGGCTCTGAAGGTTTACTAATTAACCTAATAAGGAAAAATTCATGCCAGTTAATATTTTTTTAGTTCGATCTCGGCCACAGCAACGGTAGCTCTCATGGTCTTTCACGGATCATTCGATATGCTCACACGGATTCCAGTTATGTGCCATTGGTGGACGACGCCTATCGTCAAATAGAGGAACTAGAGAAGAAAACCGGCGAAAAACTCTGGATGTAGGTGCAGATAGTAAAAATCTAAAACATAATAACACATGGTGAAGGAAGTCATAAAAGTAGCTCACACTTGTCAGCTTTTGTTGGCAGCTTTTTGACATCTTCAAAGCAAAAGCTGAATGTGGGCGGCTTAGCTCTATTCTTTGTCAGCTTGTTTTCTTATCTATTTTTTAAAAAATTTTCTTGTCAAGAAGAGGAAATGGAAAAGGAAACTGCTAAAATACTCTTACTGTAAGTGTCGAAGCGAATAAGCAACTTGCTTTTGGAAAATTTAAAACAGACAGTTAGCAAAATGGTCACTGCTTGCAGGCGATGCCTCTGCAAATCATTGCGACGTCATAAATTTTGTGACAGAAAGTGTTGAAGTAATGCTTAGAAAGAAAAAGAAATAGAATTCACCTCCTGTTTCACTGCATTTCAAAAGAAACATGAAAAATGGTTTGTATTTTTATTTTTTGTTTTTTTTTTGAGGAGGTCCACCTATCACCTTGGTCTTGTTCTAACTATAATATGTAGACTAAATCTAGAACTAGCGTCATCCACACTTTTTCTTAAGATTATTGTATATAACATATAAAAGTTTGAAGTTTTTTTTCATAGAAAAACCGGCCTCCTCTGGACTTCATCCGTTCGAAAAATTGATTCAATATCACGCATATTACGTTCTCATAACGTTGCTCACGAAGTTGTCAAAGGAACAGAGGTAAGCACTGAATATTTTTGAGTTCTAGAGGTAGAGGTGGAATGAAAGATACTAAACAAGAGAGATAAGCGACTTATCTATGACTCCTGTCCTTCTAGAATGATATATGATTTACATTGATTTATTGATTTAAGATTGCTCAACGATACCCACAGTTCAAGTACGATAATGAATGGTCTGGGCTGATTGATCCAATGGGTGGAATGCTCCTCGCCAACAAATGGTTACAAGCGTTCCAGGTGGGCGCAGCAATTTATTCACAAATAAAATAATAGAAATAAAATACAAAATGTGATCAAGATACCAAGAAACAAATTTTTAAGTTGTAAATCATTGAATTGTTAACAACCCAATAGAATGATGGTTCAGATGACAAAGGCACTCAATGTGCTGCTGACAATCGTACGGTCGAGTGATCGAGCCCCGCCCGGGTTACCCTAGCTTTTTACCCTACCCTCCGGAGTCGGATAACTTGGTGTTAGACTTGCCTGGGGAGCAAAAACACTGAAATGGTGTAGCGGCTGACCCTGCAAGTCGTTATATAGACCAAATACGCCATTTACTACCACCCCTCTGTGATTCTCAATGAATGATGAATGCATGGCGTGTCCTTAGGAACTGATCACCCTCGCGCCTACATAATCTCAACCTTTATTCTTTTTGGAAATGATCTATGGGTCTTCTGCATTCGTTGAAACAGATTTAATCAACTTCTGTTATTAAGGCCCACCTATGTATGCTCGCCTCCATCAGTCCTCTAAGGAGGCGCCATGCATGCGTTCACCATTCAGATTCGTAGATTGATCATTCGGCACGTGACTCGCGTCGGCCGACCACAGTATACACCAAGTCAGTGCCTCTTTTTCCCGGACAAGTCTATAACCAATTTACCGGGTCCTCAGAGATGGAAGCCCTGGTTATCCTTGACTAGGATCGATCACCGAACCACGCGGTTGGAAGTAGCACCTCTTATCACTCTAGCACAAGCTTCGCAGCCTGCAAGACCCTTTGCTACATATTTATTATTTATTTAGAAAGAATTTGTTGCTCATGGCGGCATCATTCGAGACAGCGAAGAACTACTTGACTACCATGAACACTCAGATGGTTCGGTGACCGTAAAATCCTCAAAAACCGAGTACAAAGCCAAAAAAGTGGTCTTCACCGTCGGCGTGTGGATTCAAAAACATTTTCCGACGTTGCCACTGACAATTCAGGTACGGGAAATTCCGTTTTCTCTTCTGGTTAGCCGAGACATCTGAGACACGGTTAAGCCGCAATCGCTCGCCGTTTGCTACTGGAAGGCTGCTCGAGCTGAGGACGCTCCGCTGCTGGAAAGTGGTAAATTTCCAGTGTTCATCGCATCGAACGACGAAGATTCAACATTTGAGTTCTTTGGGTTACCAGTGATCGATTACCCAGAATCGGTGAAGGTTTGTGGATTATTTTACTCTCTGAATTAACCCCATGCGCTGAAAAGAATTAATTGCTCTCCGGCATAAGGACTCGTTTAGACGCCGCGCGAAAATGCCAAGTTGAAGTGAAATCAATAATTAACGTCCTTGATCGAATTTGCTCCTTTGCATTAGTGGCCCAGTCCGGTGGCGCCTCAAATAGGCAAACTTACTTATATTGATATATTTAGATATCTAGACGAAATTCACTTTTTTCGTTTAATTTCTTCCTTATGTTATTATATGCCTAATTTTTTTTGCTTATACGTGGCGCCACCTGACTGCGCCATTAACGCAAAGGAGCAAATTCGATCAATGACGGTAATTATTGATTGCGCTTCGATTTTTCACTTTCGCCGCGCGGCGTCTTAACGAGCCCTAAGGGCTCGTTTAGTGTGCACGCGACGCGCGACGCGAACCCATGCAAAAGATGCAAAATCAATAATTCGCGCCGCGAATTCGCGTCGCACCCTGCTTATTGTGCGTCGCACGGACCGTATCGTAGACGTCAATTCAACTGCGTCATGTGTCATTGCACACAGTAGCTTAATTAATGATTTATGGTCCCCTGAATGGGTAGCTTCTGCGTTGCTTGATACATACGAAAGTGATATCTTCTCAAGTTTATCTCCAACAATTACTTCTGCCAATATTCAGCATTTCTGGTGATATCAGTCGATCCAAATTAGTTGGAACAAGGTATTTTCTGGCACTTAGGTAATGAACTATTTGAATCCAAACACAGACAAAAGTAAAATTAATGACGTTGATGCATTATAGGACCCAATAAGTGGAGTGATTTCTAAATCTCAGAAATGAGAGAAATCAATTATGAGATCGTCTTCTGTGTTTTAAAACTTCTCAATTGGGTCCTAGGCAAACCTGTAAAAAAGCTTGTGGGCCAGGATTTGGGAACCTCATTTGGCTGAAGAGTACATATTATTTATTTTGTCTGAAAGTGTAAGGTTTATAAGCCGCCAAATCTAGGGCGAAATTTGTTTTTGTGTACCGAGGCTGTATGATGGGTTCAAATTCTTCTTATCGTGAAATCCTTTTTGAGGGACTTTCTTTGTCAGGGGATGAGGTGATAGAATGTCATGGGACCTCATTCCGGCCATTCGCAGCCGCACAACAGCACCGCACGTAAGGTGCGGTGTCTGCCGTGTGGCTGCGGCAACGCGTGCAAAACGACGGAGGCGCGATGGGAACATCGCGTCGGCCACCTATCGCGCCGCGTGTCGCGTGCACACTAAACGAGCCCTAAGAGGTTTATGAGCGCTTTCTTACTCTTTTGACCTCCTTTAATTTGAAATGTACTCATATTTACTCTACTAATTGGTAAGGTAAAGTTCAAGGTATCGATGTTGACCTGTCCTCTAAGGACGCGCCATGCACTCCACCTTCCATTCGGAATTGTACGGGTATGGCGAATACGTATTTGGCCTATACAATGACTTCCGGGGGCCAACCGCCATGCCAAGTCCGTGTCTTCCCCATCCGAAACAAGTCTAATTCCAATTTACCCGACCCCAGAAGGATGAAAGGCAAAGGTGTCGGCGTTGACCAGTCCCGTAGGAGACGCCACACATTCGCATTCCATTTAGAATCGTAAAGGCATGGTTAATGCGTATCTGACCTCACGAATGACTTACGGGGGCCAGTCACAAAACTAAGTCAGCGCTCATATCTTCCTGGACAAGTCTGGTACCAATTTACCCGACCCCGGAGGGACGAAAGGTCTCGTTAACCCGATAGCGCCTCTTACCCCTGCGCCACGAAGGACCCTTCATACAGTACCCGACGCGCCGCAACGATAAAACGGCGACAGTGGCGCCTCGGAGCCTCGAAACCCGCCGTTTTCTATCAACTTCTTTAAAATTGGTTAATTTGCAAAAATAAGTGTATATTCGAGCTCAGCAGCTTGAGCTCTATCACTGCACATGCATTTTTCCCAAATTCGTGAAACATGTTTTCAGTCGATTTTTTTGACCCCTCGATTTTCGCACCCCGTTGCGGCCCCACGGGGTGACTCGAACGGGCTACCGCGCGTGGCCTCCTTTGAGCACAGGGCGTAAATGAACTGTGGTTGGCTCCGTCGGGTCACCACGCGTGGACGCCGAAACGGCGCATTTCGGCGCTCCGAAGCTCCGCTACCGCCGTTTTATCGTTGCGGCGCGTCCGGTACTGTAGTTGGTATCGGAATAATTAAACAAATCTTTGGTTGCAGATCTGCTCACACTCTGGTCAACCTATCGACGACGGCAAATATCCTGACGTGATTTCTCAGGTCAATTCCGGATTTTCCATGCTCGCGCCTAGTTACTACATTACCAGCCGTTCAGCGGCCTAACGGCCGCCTTACGGCTTTAAAGGGGGGGGGGCTTCGCCCCCCCCCTCATCACTCTCGAAATTTTTAAATGTGAACATAGGAAAAATATGGTTGAAAGTAGAGAACTTCGAACTCCATCTATGGCAAAGAAGATGTAGCAAAACCTTTATGTAAAATCAGTCACTAATAGAGAAACAAACGGTTACTCTATTAGTGACTGAGATTTTCACAACCCGCTGAAGTCAAAGGTATTCCTCGAAAAAATGTACTTTATTGTGTTTCTCATAACTTCGTCCACACCATAAGCTATCCACCATTACTGCATTACCATTCTTTCAGCCTCACGACACCATTCTACAGTACATCAGTCATTTCTCAGTTTTGTTTCACAAACGATTACTCTATTACTGACTGATTTTACATGAAGGTTTTGCTACATCTTCTTTGCCATAGATGGAGTTCGAAGTTCTCCACTTTAAACCATATTTTTCGGCACTATTCAACTTAACGGACTCCAGTCCTCGATTTTTTTCGAAATTCGAAATTCGCTGAAACTTTGCACAGGGGGGTAATTGAGGGCGCTGATCACGAATCTGCTGTCCGTTTTTCACGTGGGTGGTCTCGGACCACCCATATTCACTACTTGGGTGGTCCAGTCAGGAGCACCGATTTCGCTGAAACTTGTCTATGGGGGTTCTCTGGAGTACTAAACACGATGGTGAAGTCCATTTTTGAAATGGCGGCCGAATACGGTAGTTATATGTGGGTACCTACTATAGTCTTGTCCTTGAAAAATTTTTTCGAATGAACGAATAAACGAATATATTCGATTTTTCAAATTTCGAATGAACGAATGAACGAATATATTCGATTTCTAAAATTTCGAATGAACGAATGAACGAATAAATTCGATTTCTAAAATTTCGAATGAACGAATGAACGAATAAATTCGATTTCTAAAATTTCGAATGAACGAATGAACGAACAAAATTCGATTTCTAAAATTTCGAATGAACGAATGAACGAATAAATTCGATTTCTAAAATTTCGAATGAACGAATGAACGAATAAATTCGATTTTCCGAAATTCCGAATATTCGAATAACGAATATTCGAATTTTCGAATTTCATTCGAACATTCGTTCGAAATTATTCGATTCGGACAGCGAAAAGACAGAAAAACAGAGCTATTCCGGCACTATGGTAAATTTTGTACCCCCTTTTTTCGTTAAACATAGGCCTATAGGGGGTAATCGGCTACGGGTATCAGATTCGTTCTTCTCATAGGCCATTACCCCCTATAGACCTATTTTTAACGAAAAAAAGTGGGGTACAGAATTTACTATAATGCTGCTATTCCACTTCAAGAAAGCCAACGAACAAAAAACCCTTTCACTTCAGAACAGTGATGAAACCCACAACACACCGGTCTCATTTGAATTCGTATCGACATCTGGACACTACTTCTGGCCTTCGCTTATATATAGTGAAGAGCATTAATCTTGCGTTCATTTTAAAATTCCAACCTATTAAATAAGAGGCTGATAATATGATGGCTGCTAAATATCGTCGGTATCACACCTATTTCGCTCACGAGAGTTAATTGGATCACGAAGCTTACATATAAGTTGGAAATTTGGAGCCCTTTCAAAATACTTCAGCACTGGACTAACCAAACCTAGCGTGATCACTCGCTACCAGCAGAGGAAACAATGGTTAGAATCGTGAAGTCGTGATGAGTACCCTAGCTGATTCACCCAAACAAATTTTGAGCGGAACGAGTCAGAAAAATTGATCTGGACGTCAGAGTCAATTCTTGGGAAATTCAAGTATCTGGAAAGTTACGATCGTTGATCTGGAAAGAAATTCTTGGGAATAAAAGAATATATTCGATTTTGAAAGTTTCGAATGAACGAATAAACGAATATATTCGATTTTTCAAATTTCGAATGAACGAATGAACGAATATATTCGATTTCTAAAATTTCGAATGAACGAATGAACGAATATATTCGATTTCTAAAATATCGAATGAACGAATGAACGAATAAATTCGATTTTCCAAAATTCCGAATGAACGAATGAACGAATAAATTCGATTTCTAAAATTTCGAATGAACGAATGAACGAATAAATTCGATTTTCCAAAATTCCGAATATTCGAATAACGAATATTCGAATTTTCGAATTTCATTCGAACATTCGTTCGAAATTATTCGATTCGGTCCGAACTATAGTACCTACCGACCTTACCTGGTGAGACTCACCTATAACTACCCTACTCGGCCGCCATTTGGAAAACGGACTTCACCATCGTGTTCAGGACGCCAGAGAGCCCCCATAGGCAAAGTTTCAGCAAAATCGGTGATCCTGACTGGACCACCCATGTAGCGATTTGGGTGGTCCGAGACCACCCATGCGGAAAACGGACAACAGATTCGTGTTCTGGACCCTAAATAACCCCCATAGACAAAGTTCAGCGGAATCGGTGATCCTGCCTGGACCACACAAGTAGAGCTTTGGGTGGTCTGAGACCACCCACGTGAAAAACAGATAGCAGATTCGTGATCAGCGTCCTCAATTACCTCCTCTATGCAAAGTTTCCGACATATGAAGTTTAGGATAGTTGTCCGTTTTCCGCGTGGGTGGTCCGAGACCACCCACGCGGAAAACGGACAACAGATTCGTGTTCTGGACCCCAAATGCCCCCCATAGACAAAGTTCAGCGGAATCGGTGATCCTGCCTGGACCACCCAAGTAGAGCTTTGGGTGGTCCGAGACCACCCACGTGAAAAACAGATAGCAGATTCGTGATCAGCGTCCTCAATTACCCCCCCCCCCCTATGTGCAAAGTTTCAGCGAGTTTCGACAACTGAAAAAAAATCGAGGACTGGAGTCCGTTGTAACAAACATACATACATACAAAGGCTGGGTGAAAAACAGATAGCAGATTCGTGATCAGCGTCCTCAATTACCCCCCCCCCCTATGTGCAAAGTTTCAGCGAGTTTCGACAACTGAAAAAAAATCGAGGACTGGAGTCCGTTGTAACAAACATACATATATACAAAGGCTGGGTCTCGCTTATTATATAGTAGGATACTGTATTATTATTGGTAAAAAATTACACGATGAGCTTTCCAATTTAAGATGGTGAACTTGCTAATAGATTAATATTAGCAGTGTCCTTTCAGAAATACATCGATGACCCATCCAACTTCATCAAGAAGCACGTACCAGTCCTTGATTCAACACAGCCAACACATGTAGACAAGTGCAAGTACGCCGTAAGTTTCGGCTATGGGATAATTGCCTTAAAAAATCGATAAATGATCTAGATTTTGTAGGTTGAAAGTGATTTATAGGTAGTAAGAAGTTAAAGTCTGCCCAAAAAAGAAAGTAGCGTGAAATATAAATCCGGGAATAAGAAATCATCAAGATAACAGATGTTTGAAATAAATTCAAATTCAAATTTATTACATGCGGTAGTACCACATGTGGTGTTAAAAAGTACAGAATCGATAAGAGCAGCATAATGACAAACTAAATTGAACAAGTTTACGAGATCGTTAGAGAAGCAAATCATAACATCAACACACCTCCTATCGCAGCATTTCACTTCACAAGAGATGGGAACCTGCTTATCACTTTTCTAACAATAAGTAAGCAGATATGAGTTTTGAAAATGTTTTCGAATTGTGAGGACCTTGCGTTTTTTGCTCGATTTGGAATACTGCGCCCTCGCTCAGACCGAGAAGTTTCGTATGAGTCTGGTTTGCGGTTTCATTATAATCAGCTTTATCTCAGCACCTCTGGTCCGTGAATATATACAGAAAAACTACGTTTGAGGATTGAGTCCTGTCATCTTTCCATTATTTTACACGCAGCCATCAGACCTATCTTTTTCCTCCTATGATGGAAACTGTGCACATTTAGGATTTTGTTCTCAATACAGCTACGTGGAATAATTCTGTTAGTGAAACCTAGAGCTCTAAAGAAAATTTTCCTAGTGAACCTGTTTTGCACCTTTTCCAACCTCTCAATTACGTTTTTTGGGTGGATAGGAAATAACTGTTCTACATTCGAGAATTGGCCGAACATGAATTTTATATGAAAATTATATATGCCTATGTGAGAGCAGAAGGATCTCTGGTATCAAGCGACTTCGAAAGGATGAAAAGACGTTTTAATACAAAATAATAAACAATAAAAGTGAATAAACAAAATGGAATCTGTCCAGGAATTAGTCCTCCAAATCTATTTTTCACTTGAAAGTGATTCTTCACGTTGTGGTCAGCTTTCACTGCTAATTCTTTACGGGGCGCGCGTTGTGTAGTGGGAAGAAGCGCTGCTGACACACGCACCGTCGAGCGATCGACTTTGTCTGGAGCAACCCGAGCCCTCAATCCCTTCCGTTTGGTATAATTGGTACCAGAGTTGACTCGAAAGGTAAAGTCAGAGACTTGGACATATTACCCGTTTTACCTTCGATCCTTCAAATGAATCTGTTTTTTTGGGAAACGACTGAATTTTCAGGTATCCGAGGACCATCACTACGTGATCGACTACGCACCTGGATCAAAAAGTGTCCTTATCGGCGGTTGCGGTTCTGGAAGCGGTTTCAAGGTGAGAAAGCCATCTGTACCTTCATGTTCCCCCGTGAATGAAGCTAATTACTGTAACTAATTTTAATCCGTTTTAAGGTCGCACCTGCTATCGGTAGGATTCTAGGAGAACTGGCCGCTGGAAAGACGCCATCCATCGATTATTCATTTTTCACATTGAAAAGATTCGAGAAAGCATAACAGCATCTTTTCCTCTCTCAGTAGTAAAACCATTGGGTTGGTAAAATTATATATGAGTTTGTGATTCTTTATCTATAGACGAATGATTCAGGTAATTTGTCACGTGATCCTTTATTAATATTGCTTTCTCTGTTGTTGCTAATACTGTGCGGTATGGGCCAGGGGTGGGCGTTAAACTGTGAGCGGTAAATTTTTTACCGAATTTTTCCAACGCAAAAATCCACCGTTAAAAACCGTTGAATTCGTCAAACTCGTTAGAATTGTTTAATTGTGCTTAAAATGCGACAGCCTTAGGAATAACTATTCTGAACGAACGTGTGAGAAAGCAACATGTGGGATCAGATAAAGATATGTTTTTAAAAACAAGAAGTTTTCAACGGTACCCATCAATTAGCGATCGAAAACCACCAGTGGAATGTTACTATCCTACTATATAATAAGCGAGACCCAGCCTTTGCATGTTTGTTTGTTACACTATAATAAGCGAGACCCAGCCTTTGCATGTTTGTTTGTTACACCCTGTGGGTCCCGCCACGATCTCCTTCTTTGATACTTTCGTAGCCTTGCACTGAGTCTGCTGTTTCACATCCGCCAATTTCTGCTCTTTTCTGATTTTTTCTGTTCTTCTGTCCTGTTATTTTTTCTGTTAGAAATTCTGTTATTTTTATCGTCCTTTTTCAGTTTTTTTTTGCTCAAGAAGTTTTCTGCTGAAGGGCGAAACCCCCCCCCCTTAAAGCCATATGGCGGCCGTAAGGCCGCTGAATGACTGGTGGACATTATATGGGGCTCGCGTGGTGCACATGTGAGAGGCGCTACTGACACTCGCACGGTCTGGCGACCAATCCTCGCCTGGGAAAACCAAGTCTTCTCGGGGGCCGGCAGAGATCGATCGCTTGACCATGCTGGTATAAATGCTGCCTCTTAACACTGCCCCACGCACGCCCTCGTTAAAAAAGTAGAAGAGTTGGAGGGTCGCATGCGTCTGTTGATGAGCCTTGAACCCTAATTGTTTCCATATTAACGTTTGTGTTCAATTTGTTGTTTTTTACAGCTTTTCACACATTTGAGAGGCGCGCGAGGTGCACTGGTAATAGGAGCTACCGGCGGAACTCTCAGCTTAAGCGATCAATCTCCGCCACGGTTAACCATGCCTTCCAAACCCCTGGGTCGTGTAGATTGGCATTACACTTGTCTGAGAAGGTTCGGGCACTGACATGGTGCAGCGGCCCCGTTAAGTCATGGAGTAAGATAAATAATCATTCATCATCCCTCTACGATTTTGAGTGAAAGAAGAATGTCACGCGTACCCATCAGGGGCTAATCAACGGCGGTCACTTCAATTTCCTTTACTACCGTAGTAATAGACGAAGGAAGGTGAGCTTCCATCAAGCGGAGCATAGCTAATAACCGTGGCATTATAACAAAAATATGTATGTAGAAACATTAGTTAAGCGTGGCTCACGGTGTAACTCCGCTCACAACGTCAAAATTTGAACTGATTTCGTATCATTTTTACTGCTTTTTTTCGTTTTATCACTGACTGATTGCATTTTAAGGATTCTGACGAGAGCAAATAACAGCAGTTCTCATTTGTTCGTTAACTCAACCAACTATCCCGGGTAGAGGGCATAGATTTAAAGCTGGTATGAGGCAAAGGAAACGTCTTGAACGGAACCTCCTCTGTTTTGAGCCACGTGGGCGCCGAACTTCACGATCTACCGTAGCAAACACCTGAAAATATTTGAGATTTATGAACAAATCGCAACTATGCTCATTCGAATGGTAATCAGAAAATCTAAGGGTATTCCGTTGTAATTGCCCAAAGAGCCCGCGTGGTGCAGTGGTAAGGCCCTTGTTATACGTTCGCTCACCCCCAGCGTAACTCGTTCATTCAGTATCAGACACCGTGGGGCCGGACACGTTTGTACGAGTTATCATGGTGATGCTGTCGTGGTGAACTCGTACAAAAGTGTCTGGCCCCACGGTGTCCGATACAGAATGGACGAGTTACGCTGGGGGGTGAGCGAACGTATAACAAGGGCCTAAGAGTCGTCACTGACACCCGTGTAATTGAGCGATTGACACTCGTCTAGGCTTACCAGGCTTAATCCGAGCCTGGTTGGGTTGATAAGCACCAGTTACATTGTTTCGTTACATAGTTAAAAAGTGATCAGAATGGTGATGGAAAAGTCTCAAAAGGCTTGATCGCTTTTTCCTCTCTCTTCAGCTTCTGCACCCCTTCGTTTACACCGGTGACGACCGCGCGCTCCCAGCGTGTCTGGCGCGGGGGACTGCGCGCACGTGCAGTGATGAGAGTGCCTCAACAGTCATAATTGTTTTCAAAATGGTTACAAGAATAGCTTTTCTGTGCATATTGCTGACTTTGAAACTTCCTCATGTAATCATTAGGAGTAGACGATTTTCAGACCCTTTTTGAGCCTGTTGAAGGGTCGTTCACTTGATGAACGCCTTGAAGCTTCCATAAAACGGAAAATGTAGAATGGGTAGTAACTTTGCCTGAATGGACACTCCTATCCACAGTGTCTCCCAAGAGGGGGGGGGGGAAGCGTTGCCCGTCGCTGGGCTTCATGTCCCACGCGACCACAAAGTGTGGCGAGCCGATGGGCTTCATGGGTAGTAAAATTGCCCACATGGCCCGGATAATACAGGGCCTCGCGATGCAAAAAGTGTATCCCACCGGCGGGACACACGGTTCACCATGGACCAAAAGGTGCGTCTCGGCGGCGGGACACACGGTCGCCAATGGGTTAATCCGTTCCTGGTTGAGTTAATAAGTAGCAGACTTGCCTGGGAAGGAGAAGACATTGACTTTATATACCCGCTGATCCCGGATGTTATTGTATAGGCCTAATACGCATTCACTGTTCCTCTAGGACTCTTAATTGGACCCAAATGCGTGGCGTGTCCTTGGGGGACTGATCATCGCCGATACCTTTACTTTTACCGTGACTGGCCAAAATTTACTCAGTTTTCAATGGTATTTTCCTCATTAGAAACGGCCAGCAACACAAAGAACATCAGGCAGAGATGAAGGATTCTTGGATTACATCGTGTGACTGGAAATCTTCACACAAATTTTTAACCAAGAGATTTTTCAAGGGCGTTCGAATCAGGCAAATAGCATGAAAAGAACGAATATCCGATGCAGGATGAACATGCGATTTGCGTCGCGCAACGAAGTATAGAGAGGAGGATGCTCGGAGTGACTCGCTCCATCGACGCCAGAGGCGGCATACGGAGCTCGACAGTTGAAGATCAGAGACGCAGCCGCATGGGCCAAGTTGTCGAAGATCAGTTGGGGCGGACATGTAATGCGGTTTCGTGACGACCGTTGGACGAGATCCGTTACTCACTGGATTCCACGGGACGTCAGAGGAACACCAGGCTACTTGTGTTCCTCGAGCGAGCAGGACCCACTGGTCTACCATGGCAAGCGACAGGGACGAATGGAGACGTTATTGGCGCCCGCACGAGCAAATGGGTGATCAACGGGACGACAGGCGATACAGGTGATACCTTTACCTCTTAACTTTTAACTGTAAATTTAGAAAAGTTGTGGATTTTACAAAAAATTCATCTAGAAAAAGTTTATTGCAGGATCATATTGGACATATAACAGTCAGCTATAGAAATGATGTAGATTTGTGAAAAGACAAAATAAATACGTATATTCCACAAAAACATAAAACCGTTTATTTGAACAAAACAAAAAGTCTCCTACATCGATGTGAATATGGTACCCGTATGTTCGATCTCTCGGCACTCGATAATGAAAGAACGATGGCATTGCAGCTTGAGTGATAGAGTGGTATGTGAGTCAGTGAAGAAAACAAATTACTAGGCACATAGAAACGAAAGTATAATGAACAAAATAAAAGAAATGAAAGAAAGGCTAGCAGACGATCGTTTTGTACAGATAACAGCGCTGAATGATATTTCGAAAGAGAGCATGACCAGTTGCTTCGAACAGAACCTATCGACTCGCAATCAATCGATTGATCAATTGATTGACACCTGATTGATTCACTGAGTGTTCCGTCAGGTGTCGTTCGAATTCGTCGAGCTCAACTAGTCATACTCCTTTGGTTATGATCTCAACATGAAATGAGAACGCCTCAACTATGAACTGGTGGTCACTAGGCAGCTGTAGTGACAGTTGTACGCGTAACTAGCACTACTTATTCGGCGCTCTCTTCTGCACCCATTTCACGTATACGTCGTTGTATTCGGGCGAATGATGTCGCATCAGATGACGCATGAAATTCGACGAACATGGACTTTTCACCACTCCCGTACAAATACCGCATTGCGCGTTACCGTCGGCCGTCCGCTTGAAGTACTCCCACACCGGGTGTTCGGTTTTCCTTAAATAAATCACACAAAATTTACTTAAACAATTGAAACAAAATATTTAAGTAGTTAAATTACTCCACAGAATGTGTAGCCTATGCCGGAAGGTGACACACACTGAACTTCTTGTGAGATTCCCCCCGTTTTACCCAACGAAAAAGCTAAGCTAAGCGACGACGTTGGTCAGGTCTCAAGGGACGCGCCATGAATTGGTCCTCCACTAAGAATCGTAGAAGAGTGTGTGTTTGAAATCTACTATGACTTGCGGGCGAGTTGATGCCTTCACCTCTACGGACAAGTCTAGTATCATTGTACCCAACTTCGAAGGGATGGAGGGCATGGCTATCCTGAGCGAGGATCGATCGCTCGATCGTGCGGGTGTCAGTAGCACATCTCATCACCGCAGCTATTTGACTAGGTAATAATTACAGATCGAACTTACAAAAAACTTCTTAATATGCATCATATACCCTGAGAAGTACGAGTGGGTATAGCCGACCGGTTTGAAACCAGGGTCAACATAGTCAATGTATGTACATTGTAATGCTGTTTCAAACTGATTCACTGGACTTCTCTGACTTCAATTCACAGGGAACAGGTCGAAACTTCAGACCACAACAAAATCTGAGCCTGCCAACATTGTGCGACACATATAATCATTATGACATCATGCCAAAGTTTCAAAAAGGGCCTGCGTGGTGCAGTGGTAAGAGGAGTGACTGACATCTGTACGGTCGAGCGATCGATCCTCGCCCAGGCGAGCCAAGCCTTCCATCCCTCCGGTGTTGGGTAAATTGACACCGGACTTGTCTAGTTAAGTAAATACACTGCCTACGTGTAGCGTCCGACCCCCGTAAGCCATTGTATAGGCCAAATGCGAATTCACCGTGTCTCTAAGATTCTTAATGGAACACGAATGCATCGGGAGGGGACCGATCATCGCTGATACCTTTACCTTTACCGAAGTTTCATGAATAGAGAACATAGAGTATGCTATCTTAAAATTTTTTGTAACTCCGTCCCTTCTCGGACAAGCACTGACCATCCAACATCGCTTCTGAGACATGCGCCTATTCTCATTTGTCACTGTCGTGTTCATTTTCAGCCGATGTTCGCAGTATCGAGCATGTCGTATGTCAGCGTTTTCAACCACGACCTAATTTCGCGTGAAAAAACCAACGGCACACTGACCTATTGGCTCGACCTTACCCCGTAAGGGCTGTATTCTGTTGAAATTATTAAGGAGACGGGAAAAATCTGAACGACAAACCTGTTTCTCTTCATGTACGGCTTGTCGGCCGTCGCCGACGTTCCTGGTGTAGTGGTGGCCCATCCGGCTGTCGGAGAGCTCAAGCAACCGTGAAGAACTGGAAACGATAGCTTCTTGTTGCAAAATAGCGGATAGGTAAAAAAAGTCGAAACCACAAAAATAACTAAAAAATAACTGAATCAATCAGGAGCAACTATGAACAAAAAGTAGTGAGAGCTTAATAGAGATGATAGTCGTCCTCATCGTCTTCTTATTCTTAACCGTCTTCTATCCTATGTTTCCTCGTTAGGCTCCTCTTCATTTTCGTTCATTTTTTATTCATTTCTCATTCGTTGTTCATCTTATTAGAATACGGTAGCCGACCTCCAGTCATGTCAATTCCAGAGGTGGTGGCGTCGTGGTTCGCCGGCCATTGACTCCATTGCCCTCGTTGCCATGTAAGCGAAGGATCCTGAAGGAAAAGCAGCTGTTTTTTGTCTGGAAAAATGATATTTGAATCTCAAAATCCTTCGAAGATAAGCTTGGTACGTACTTCAATGAATACTTTTCAGTAAATCCAATAAACACTTTGAAGATATTCCCCGTTAAAGAGTACTTCAGTCTGGCTGGTGGCTACAGAGAATCGTCACTTTGCGGTTGCTTATTTGCCCTATAGTCCCAACTTATCTTTATCTAACCAGTCAGCGTCCCTTTTTGTTGCTTAAAATAATGTTTAGCATTTTGTTCCTATTGGTTTATTTGTTTTTTCTTTTTTTCTGCTTTTCGACGGTGACCCCTATAGTTGTAGCGGATGCGTAAGGACACCCATAAACCATTGTAACCGTAAGGGTCAAGTTTGAAAACAGTTCACCCATTTTTTGTAGAAAAAATTTAAAATGGTCATTTTAAATTTATTAATTAAGATATTTCTCCTGATGTGGTCTTCATGTGAGGCGTTATCATTTGCAGGTCTTTTGTAAGTTTTTCTATTTGTAAACTGAGTTGTTACACGTGAATACCTTACCTTCAGCGTGAATGAATGGGAATTTTGTCAGGAAAACTGTAGGGTCCTCAATCCACACTCAGGTAATCTACTCTTAGGATAAGAAATTGAGGTTTTTGTTGGAAAAAGTTGATTTTAAATTAAACTGTGAAGACGACACACATGCCGATCGTATCCGGTGCAGTTCCGCAGCACATCTTCACGGTCGAATTGAGAGTACATGTGTTGAGCGTAGTTGTCCGTTTTCACGTACTGATTCGTCGACAGTATACACGACTGCTGATGAGTTTCCGGTGACGACATACCCCCAGTCAGCGGCCCTTTTTGTTGCCTAAAATGATGTTTAGCATTTTGATTCAGTTAGTTTATATCTTTTTTCTTTTTTTGCTTCTCGATGATGACCCCTATAGTTGTAGCGGATACTCAAGCACACCCATAAACCATTGTAATGGTAAGGTTTTGAAAATAGTCTTCCCAATTTCAGCAGAAAAAAAACTTCCGAATTCTGATGGATATTGTTCTTTTAAATTTGGTAATTAAGATGTTTTTCCTGATACGGTCTTCATGTGAGGCGTAATCATTTGCGGGTTTTTTGTAAGTTTTTAATATCCGCAATTCAAGTTGTTTCAATTAGTGTAGTCGCTGAAGTGGCGATAGGTCAATCAGAGATCGGTGTGGTAGTAGGTGAACCTGTACTGTTTGATTTGCACGATCAGCTGCTGGTAGTCCTGTTGGTGATGGCGTTCCAGATGTTTTGTCATGTTCGTGGCGCACGCCGACTTCACGACCTGAAATAGTGGAATACAGCGGCGTATTCGGCAGATACACAAAAATCTTGAAGTTGAAATAAATACCGTACAATGCCACCCTATATTTCATTTTTCGAAGAAGTATTCAAAAACATTCATGCAGAAATTACGTAACATTCGCATGCCAAGCCGATTAAATTGAAATTTTCATCTTATCTGCTTCTCGCTTCGAGAAGTAAAGTAAGGGCCCTTACAGACCCGACGACGTGCAATTTGAGCGACGAATTAGCCGTTGAGCATGAAATTGAGCGAAACACACGACGACGTGCATTCTCGTCCAACGCGACGTTTGCGGCGGCCGCATTGCTCTAATCGATACCGTGTTGCAACGCGCGGTCGGTCGCGTTGGACGAGAATGCTCGTCGTCGTGTCGTCGGGTCTGTAAGGGCCCTCCTAAATGTGGAATAGGTATGGGTAAATCAAAGTATAAATGGCTGAGGGTTCATCAACTTTTCATGAGGACACCTATAGTAGGCCATGGAATGGTGTGTTACTAGGTAGTGCTTCTCCCCTCGGTCGTTGCCCTGGTTAACTCTGGCCTCCATCCCCTCCTGGGTCTGGTAAACTGGTACTAGACTTGTCCGGGAAGGCGATGACAATGTGCGTCGAAGTATATGATTATTAATTGAAAATCTATTCCGACATCCCACTCGAAGGATGTGACCGATGGCTACCGAAGAGGTATTGAAAACCCCTAGAAGCGAACCGCCGGCGCCATACCCACCCGTGTACCTGGCGCCGACCGGCTTCGGGTAAAGATCGACAGAGCGCGTCGCGCCCTTAATTGACCGTCTAATCCATTTGTTTCTTGCTCGATCTGTTCAGACTTTCTTTGCACTATTTCGCCCCTTTTACCCCTTTTCGTCGGAACTTTCACATCAGCCGGCTTCTCGGCCTCTCTTGCAGACACCGACGAGATCCGCGGATCACCGTAGTCACCCGTCGCCCGCCATCATTATGCGACATCATACGGTAGCATAGCTGACTGGGACGCTGTCGGCTTCTTTGGGTTTCCTTCGCCCCGGAAGAATCCCCCTCCCATCTGTCCGAATTTGGTGCATGCGAGTCGACAACGAGTCGATGGCGACGATGTCGTTTAATAGGTCACTCGAACTGTTTCAGATAACAGTCGAAGGTCGTGTCCTAATGAATGAAACCAACGTGATCGCCGCCGTACGCACCGTCGAAACGTCTCTCGATCGGAATTCGACATCATAGTCTCTGTTTTTTTATAGAACAGGATGTTGAGGAAAAGAAACTTAACAAGAGTAAGACTGATGTAGCATGTCGGGATGCATGAACAACTGTAGCAGTTTGAAGTTAAAATCTCTTTAAACACCCGGACATTAATGGATAACAGGGCTGAGAAAACAAGAAAACCAAGTAAGAAACAAGGGCAGCGAAAGTCCCTTGTTAGTTGCACAACTCCGCAACAGGATTCATGGAAACAGCAAAAAACCGAAAGTTGCGTTCATTTCTTGCAAAGTTCCCAGGGCCCAGATTCATGAACGGGAGAGCGGTTTCCGAAACCGCGGTGCAACCAGAACCAGACGGCAGAGTCGATGAGAGATTGCGTTTAACATCGGAAGTTTAGGATAAGTAGACAAGGCGACGTTCGAGCTATATCTCGGGTTGTCGGGGTTTACCAGTGATGAATCTGGGCCCAGGAATATTGCGTGGTGGGTAAAAGTTGTGGTACCAGGTGACTTAGAAATCGAAGAGAGAAGCAGAGCAATGTTATCAGTACCTTACTCTCGGAAACTCGTAATTCACGAACTTCGCATCAACAAGTCCAGAAACAATAAGAATTTTTCGTCTGTTCCCTCTTGGGTTGTTTGGAAAAACTTTTTTCTACATGGTGGTAGCGCTCGACTTCGAAAAGTGGTCAGAAGTGGTACTGATTCGAGCGCAGTCAAGCGATCAATCTTCTCCTAGGCTAACCAAGCCTTCCATCCCTCCAGGGTTAGGTAGATTGGCCCCAGACATACCTGGGAAGGTAAAGACACTGTCTTGAACAGGAGCGGGCTCTGTAGTTCATTGTGTGGGATGAATACGCATTGAACATACATCTAACTTTCTGATGGGAGGCGAATGAATGGGCGACCTTCCTTTGGGGCTGGGGGTGGGCGACTCGAGAACATGATTTTACCTTTACCTTTTATCTTTACCCCACTTCTAGTTGAAGCATGCAAAGTTTTCATGATTTTCCTGTGAGATCCAAATACACTGCATTTGAAAAATCGAAATGGAACTGGTCTGCTCTATACTTTATTCTATTTCAGAGATAACGAGGTTAGCCTCGGTTTATGGGTTGAATTATAACTCCAAAAAGCTCCCTCTAGGTGGGAAACACCGTTCTGTCACCTCTGCGTCATAGGAGCGGAAAACGAAAAAGCTTCGTCTGCAGGCAGTGGGTCGATGGGCGATCGAGAGGAACTTGCTGCAGTGTCACATCATCGAGGCGATTAATCTACACAATAAGGTGCACTTCACTTCAAAACTGCGCCGAGACCCTCGCCAAATTCCGTTTATGATTTACGCGTGCCCAAAAAAACCCACTCGCCAGACTCTCGTCTCGGTGAAGGTAAAAGGACCCTGAAGGAATGGAAGGCATGGCTTGCCCAGCGGGGATCGATAGCCAAGACAGGGTCCCACCGATCAATAGTATCCAATCAATAGGTTCGTTAGATCGATTCCTGATGTGTGATCGCTCCCTGAGACGCCGGTACCGTCTGCGTCGAGGTTCCGGATTGGATATCGGGCGGGACCCACCGCGGGCTACCGTACGCCGAGGATCCGGCGCACGGGGCGATTTTCGTCCTCAGCGGCGATAATCCCATACCGTACCCTCGAAAGGGAGGTTTCGCTGGTTTTCCCATACCTTATGCACTAGAAATTTCTCAATTAGTCAACCACCTAATAAAACGAGAGTTCATGGAACCGTGTATATGAAGGAAGGCAGATAATTTTATGAGGGAAAGGTGTCGGCATTCAGCATGGTCCCAATCTTGCTCCATTCAGAATGGAAGAGGCGTAGTGAATGCTTATCCATTTGTCTGGTCTGTACAATGACTTGTGGAGACCAGCAGATATACCAAGTTAGTGTTTTTACCTTCCCAAACAAGTCTGACACCAATTTACCCAACCCCGGAGGGATGGAAGGAATGGCTGGCCCGGGCGGGGATCGATCGCTCGACCGTGCGGGTGTGAGTGAATTGCCGATTGAATGTAGCTAATTTTTTGAATAAAAAGAAAAAAACCTTATTGCACAGCCGACATCGAACATTCTGGTCGTCCAGACGAATGAAATACCCCCAGCAGGGATTCTCTGTTGGCCGTCCACGTTTCGCCGGTGCTGCCCCATCTCGGCTGGGTTCTGAGCGCTCGTCCGCCTCGAACTTCACGTCCTCCTCCTTTATCGGACGATCGGGCTCCTGCAACGAATCTCTGTTACCGACAGGAAAGCTTACATAGGTCAACGATCTGAAATTTACAAGAAAATAAAATGAGAGATTCTCTGTTGCGAAGAGAAAAATTTGAATCGATTGCAATAAGACGTACGAGCTCCAGTGAGGAGAAAATGTTGCTCAAGGGAACAGCGCGAAGGAGAGGAATCTGCTTTTCAAGGACTATCAATTTTCCTGTCTATATTCATTAGAGATTATCAAATTTTATATCTGTTTTTGTATTGGAGAGAATGGAGAGAATATCGGACGGAGACCCTTCTTGGCGACTGGACACAGTGCTTTGAAATAGAAAGGTGCAGGGGTGTTGAAGAAAAAAAATTCAGGCATGAGATAGAAAAGAGATACAGACAAAGGATAGTTTTCACCTGAAAAAGATTATTTTGCAATTCTCTCGAATAAACGGAGAAATGGGCCTTTGAAAATAGCAGTGAAAGTGAAGGCGAATTACGATCTGGTTTTAAGTTTTCAGGAAGTATTTTGTCGGACGAAGTCGTTTCGAATTGCGAGAAGAAGACCATAAAAATAGGTCTACTTTATATTTCCGGTTTTCTTGCCATTTTGATCCATTGAGAATGCTGGATTCCAGAGAAAAAAACGAAAAGGAGAGAGGTCACATTTCTCAGCGACATAAATTTCGATTTTTAGGTTTTTCAAGTACCACCGCGCAAAAATAGTGCGTTATTGAAGTCAATAAATTATACTTGAACATGCACAAAATTAGCGAAATTCTTACTGCTGCTGCGATGAATAGCTGAATCCTTGTAGGATGGTTAGAATAGTGATTTAAGAGAAAATGCAGCTTTCAAATGCAAGACCGACAACAATGTGTCCAGCGGCAAGGAAGAGATGCAAAAAATAAACAAAAGCTGTGATAACAGGATAAATAATTAGCATAAGAAGAATAAAAGTGAGCTTAATAACTGTCATGAGCTTGAGAGCCATGTGGGTCAAAATGCCTACGCATACAGTAAAAGAATTTTTAAACTTATTCGCGAACTAGCACATCTGATCCAGAAGCCTGCTGAGAGAAAACAATTTTGATAGCTTCTTCTGGAACTGACGAAAAGAATAAAGAGAATGTACAGAAAGCAAAAAGAAAAAACAGAGAAAAGGACAAAAAACGCGTCTACAGTAGACAGCTGGATCCTAACGGCGGCGAAGGATGGACTCGATAAAAACGAAAAATGTAAAAAAAACAAAATGGACTCAAACCAAATTTTCCTTCTAAGGTCCACCGCGAAAACTTCCCGGAACACCATGATCAAGTAGTGGAAGATTTGCTCATAGTTTCTTACGGTTAGCTGCAAATTCAAATTTTTTCCCGTTTCATCTACCGTATACCTAGAGTCTCCACTTCTATTGCAGGTGTTTCCTATTGCCGCTCTTAAAGTAGGGTAATAATTCTCAACTGACCTCAGCTAAAGCGCGAAGCGAGCGAGTTAGTGCCATTTATTTATTTATTTATTTTTATTACCTCGTTTTATCCTTTTATTTGCTTAGCTTGTTATAATTAATCAGAAGTTAAGGTTCATTCTTTTTCTGGGAAAGCGTGTGAGCATCATAGTGACAGAATGAGATGAGCAGTTAAAAAGATAAAAAAGAAAAAAAATCAATTGGAGAATTGAAATCAGAGAGTGTCACCGGCGGACCTTATGGTACAAACGTTGTTCCTCGTACTGCTTCGGCCGAATGTCAGCGTAGTCGTACTTGAGCGGTTCGTACTTCTGAGCGCTGGAGATGTCCTGGTAGTTGATGCTGGCGATCTGCAACTGCTCAGCGATCATTCTTTCGTTCTTATCACTCCTAGCAATCATTTTTTCGTTCTTATCACTCCGACAAAAGTCGAACAGAGGTCGACGACCTACCTCAGCCTCGTAGCCACCGTTCTCAACCGGTCGAATGTCGTGATAGTTGGGAAATTGGCACCACGAGTTGGTGATGTCGATGTTGCCGAGTGTTAGGCCGGTGGGCAGACTGACCGCCGAGCCGAGTGCGGTGGTGGTGGCGATGGGTCCCATTTGCAGCGCGCCGGAGCCGATGCCGTTCATGGTCAGCGTCGCCGGCGATGCCATGCCGTAGGGGTGAATCGCGACGGGACATGCCGGACCGTCTGCTTCGCTCGAGTTCATCGCCGTGTGTCGTCGCCCCGACGTGGTCGAACCCACCAGCACCGCCCCCAGAGGGTGATCGTCGCCATCGCCGCCAACGCCGCCGGCCGCCACCGTCGACGCCCCAACGACGACGACGATTTCGCTCTCATCGTCGCATCATCGAGGCCCGATCCAGCACAGTAACGATGATCTTCGAAGGGAAGCGACTAAAAAGACGGAATGGCCCCGTGTCCATTCCCTGGAGGCAGTAGTTTAGGTGTAGCGGAGGAATATGTGCTGACATGCTGGTCCCGACAGGAGTGAGAGCTTTGATATAATTTACTATAACGTATGGAGCAAACATAAAACACAACCGTTCAACAACAGTACAGTAAGGAAGTCTACTTTATCAGAGGTCGGAGACAGGTATGGCCTTCTGAGGTGACCACGATACCATGGCAGTACGTAGGAGGACATGGTCCGTCAATTAAATAGCAAAAATAGGTGCTATGTAAGTTAGGGATGCAGTGTGGGAGTCTGCAATATTGCGTCGAATCCACGTCGATCAACATATTATCACGATCATATCTACGATTGTATAGTTGTGGTGGTGTGGAAAATTTCCCAGTGTTTACATGTGAAAACGTGACAAAAGCGAAGTGGATAGGACGCAATATTGCAGACCCCTAATCATATGGCGCAGAATATATGCATATTCTATTTTTATTCCATTTTGTTCAAATCGAAATGGACAATATAGCAGTCAAGGTAAGAAAGCTATTGGATACAATGAAGAACTAACAGGCTGAAAGGCTACTATACACAACTATGGATTAAAAAGGTGCCGCTATCTAACACCTAACGACAAGTAATTCAGAACAAACGTTCCGTTAGTGCCTTGGGCACAACAGAGCAGTCAATTCGAACAAGAAGAGGAAAACCGGCTGTAAAGGAAATAAGAAATAATAATGCAAGTCAAAGATGGGAGACGAGGAATCAGCTTATAAAACAGATCGGCGAGCACAAAAAAATAAACATGGAAGGGAAACAACTAAGGAAAACTGAGCACCCGCAGTATTTAATTTTGATTAGGGACATCCGAGATGATAGAAACCCTTTTTGTTTGGCCAACGTTTCATCCGGTGACTTCTACAACTGATCAAGAGGATGATTGGCGCCGCTGCTGAAGCTCTCGCGAGAAAGCTTATATGAGTTTCGGATGTAAAAAGGTAGAAGGTAAAGTGGTCAGCGTTGGCCAGTCCTTGAGAGATGCGCCATGCATTTGCCTTCGATTCGGGTTCGTAGAAGCATGGTGAATGCCTATTTGGTCTATACATTGACTTGCGAGGACCATCCGCTATACCAAGTCTGTGTCTTTTAGGTGCTTCCCTAACCCTACTGATGATTTTAAGGAAGTGCTATCCATCCGTAGGTACGAATCCCTTCCATTAGTTGTCCAGTTTAAGTCGAAATGGTAGAACAAGATAGTTCTTCTCCACATTCATATTTTAGTTATTATACTCAACTAATCTTTTTTTACCTTTTCCACTATTTACCTACCCGAACAAGTCGAAGATACCATTGATAATTTGAAGACAAAAGCTTGAGTACGAGCTGAACCCCTCTGGGCAATTCGGAAGTCGTAGTTCTAATCAAGTACGCTGCTGATTTCCCTTCGAAAAACGCCATGAGGTGGACTGGGAAGTATAACCAACACAAAAATTGAACGAAATGGTTAGAACAAAGGACTTCGGAATGGTCTTGGCACACGGAAAGTAGAGGATGGACAAGAGGGACCTTTAAAACAACGAGCTTAAGCACCAAATCAGAAGTGGGTTAAACGATCGCAAAGAATCCAAAGTGTGAAGGAATCCAGAAGGCCATGCACCATACCACGCAAGCTTAGCAACCAGTGGGGATAGCGGAACTGGCCGAACACGGACTACGTAAACAAAGGAAAATGTAGTGGAACGAATAAAAGAGAAAGAAATTCGCGTCAGATAAGCGGAAGGAAAAGTGACGCGAAATATAGAGAACCGCGAACATCAATTCACATTGTGTTTTTGCCGGAAGGAAGTTTCAGCATCGAATTCGCTATCCGATTTCACGTTGCGAGCAGATCCTCAGAGTATTTTTTGTGAAGGAGAATGTAGGTGTTCTAATAGACTGTAATCGTTGAAGTATTTCACCTAGAGCATTTATAGTAGCTCGTACACTCAAATTTGCCCTTTGGCGACATTTACTGACGTCTTTTCAGACAAAGGATTAGGTATCAAACGAAATATTCCCTTCTCTTAACGAATCTTATCCTGTACCTTTATCAACATGTAGGAAACGTTCAGGAGCATCGGGCCGTTGTGGTCAAGTCAGTAAAGGTTTACTCAAAGTCCTACTAACAAATAAGCGAAACCACGATGTCTGTTTGTCAACTCTAGGGTCCCGCCGCGATTGCCCATTACCTTACTCCCAGTGACGTATTTCATTAGTTCCTCACCGTCTTTTGCTGCATGCTTTTTGTTCTTCGTTTTACTTGTTATTATAAATGTTTTATATACGTTTCCTACTGTTCATAAGTTGATTTGGCGGCCTGCGGGCCACTGAATGGCTGGTCTGCGTATATTTGAGTCAATATTTATGAATTTTTCTCTTTCGCTTACCGTATACCTACAGTTTCCACTTTTCATCGTTAGTGTTTTCCTTGTTGCTGGTATGCAAGAACAAGAAATTTTCATTCTATATCTTTCATTTACGTTACTTTATACCAAATGACTGTTAGTCGGACAACACCAACTTTGGGCAGCAAGGCGCGATTGGTATAAACACTCAACTCGAAGAAAGAACTTTATCTTTCTAGCTATTCGCTCTTTCAAGTGCTGCTTCTAGTTCTAATTGTAAGACAACTTCCACGTATCACGATGTTTCAGATTGTTTGTGTGGAATGTCCACTATCCCCTTGTCGTCAGAGTCTGGTTCTACATTCAGGGAAACGGCAGCGGTTTTGCCTCTGTAAGAAGATGATCATTAAGAGTCCATAACTCAGATTCGAATTTAGTCTGATCGGCGGCGAATTGATAGTCGTTAGATCAATCAACGCCCGTCGTCTGACTTCGGCGGAAGTGATGGGTTATGTCAACGACTCTTCACATCTCTCTGCGAGCGCTCCTAAAATAATAACGAACAGCGAGTACATAGTTCCAGAGAGAAGTATGTGAACTAGAGTATGTCAATGATCATCTGGCGATTGCGCCATGCAGTCAACTTCCTTTCGGAATCGTGCACAAGTTAGTGTCTTCAGCGGCCCTAGTGAATACAATCTTGGAGAGTTGTAATTCTCTGTTCGACTTGGGTACCGCCGCGATTGTCCATTACTGTACTTCCAGTGACGTGTTCCATCTGTTCCTCGCCGTCTTTTGCTGCATGCTTCTTGTTCTTCGTTTTACTTGTTATTATAAATGTTTTATATACGTTTCCTACCATTCATTAGTTCATTGGGCGGCCTGCAGGCCTCTGAATGGCTGGTTAACATATAGCTGGGTAATCATCTGCATTTTGTGCTCCTGTCAAGATCCGTGCTAACTACTGTCATCTGGAAAACCCCTTAAAGGTGGGATAAATACCCCACGATAACAGCTCAAAAAGAAACCACTACTTCAAACCCTGCTGTGACAACATCATTTTATGTCTCGCGGTAAACTAAATAAAGGAAAGACGAAAGGAGTTAAGCGAAAGTACTTCAGTGGTTGCAGATGTTACATTGAAGCAGTTACTAATGGCCTTCCTTCATTGATTTATAGGGCGTGGTGCAGTGGTAAGAGGCGCTATTTACACCTCCACGGTCTAGCGATCGACTTTGCCTAAGGCTAACCAATCCTATGATACCTTCCCGGTTATATTATTTGATTTATTCCATGGCCAAACACGCATTCGCATGACTCCACGATTCTGAATGGAACACGAGTACGGTGGCTGTTCTCAGGGGATTGGCCAATGCCAACCCCTTCACTTTTTACTTTATTTTTAGCAGTATTTAAGCATCTGAAGGGCTCTAGTAGTTGAAGCAGTCGGCACCAGCTCCACAATACGGCTTCACGATCCTCGTAGCCAAGCCGTATCGCCTGCAAATCGCTAGGCAACCCACCTAAACGACCGATACCATCGTCGTCGTCGTCGTGCACCCATTTTGTGATATCGGCAGGTTTTTTCGCCTTTCGGGGGCACTCCGGCCATGTACCGACGACCAAGTGCGCCAATTAAGTGGGTCAACTTGTTCGGCGCTCGGGAAAAATGACCGAAATCTATGCGAAGCCCCCGTCATGAAACAATGGACACACGATGAGAGACGACCGGTCGCGCGGCACCGATTGCAACGTTTCCATATCGCACGCGACGTCGCACGTCGTTAACGCGACGAACCTGCCGCGAATGTGTGAAAAAGACGCTCTTGACGAGCCGCAAAACTCGATCCAATCACTAGCGGATGGGGAGAGTGAGAAGAAAGTCTCGTAATGGACTTGCAGTGACTTTCTGTCAGCACGAGATGTGGGGCTGGAGAGATTCAAGGAAAAAAGGAAAGTTGTCCAATGAGGATTTCTTCTTTTTTTTTTACATTTTCTCAAAGTTTCTTCTACGTCAACTTTTACGTTATAACTAGAGATAGCCACTTCTATGATGATCAGTATCAGTGCTTCGATATATGAGGGTGAGCAGCACTACCGTACTCCTATTCACTTATTCACAATCTTAAAACCTGAAACCCTACAAAACAATCGTAGAGGCATGGTTACTGGCCACCTGGCTATACACTGTATAAATAGCAGGACAGCTCAATTCAATTGTATTTAGCTTAAAGAGGTGCCAACATACACCCGCGCCGGAATGACGAGTTCAGTCAGTTGCGTTGGTGTTTTGGGCGTAGAGTAGGTGAAGAAATTACCTATGCCAACAGGTCGTTGAAGGTTATGCTGCCCCTAGTTTTTCATTTATTTTTTTTCTTAGTTCTTTCACAACTTGATCTCTCTGTATTATTACGGACTACTCCGGTTCTCTTGGTCTTTGATGGAGCTGTGGCGTTCTGATGACCTTGGCGGAATTGGGTTGTTGAATCCGGTAACCAACTCGCTTTTTTTGATGGCCAAATTGATGTTTTGATCAATTACTTCGTAGTTTTAGACAGATAGATCAGACAGAGGGTCTCGTGTTGCTTTAGGCTCTGATTGCTCACATCTTGTTGCAATTGAAATAGTCAGGCTTTAGTTTTGCGGATTACTGTTCAACTGGTGTTTGTTTTGATTTCTACCATTGTTTACTTTTACTGTCTTATTTAAATCGAGTTTTCTCCGGCGCACGATAAGTGCATTTCAAATAAATAAATAAATTCAGCGTCCTCCCTTCCCTGACGAGAGTGGAGCCAATTTACCTGATTCTGGAGGGAAGAGAAGCTTGGTTAGCCCGTTTAGTTCGGCCGTTCAGGTGGAATTAGTGCCTCTTACTACTACTCATGGGTGAGTTGATGCTTTTGATGAATCACTAGAACTCTCAGAACGTCCCATGCGATTTGTCTCTCATACGTAATCGTATAAACATTATGGAAGCTACCGTGGTATTCATAAATAATTGTAATACCTAGTCGCCCTTTTTTGAAAAGCTCGTACCATGGGCGGAAAGAAGGCGAGGAAACCTCATTGAGGGAAGTAGAAAATGGCCTCCCCAAGAGGTTCTGCGTGGTAAAAGTCCCCGACATAGAGGTAATTAATCTGTCCAAAGCGAGCTTACTCGTAGACCTTACCGAATCTTACTGTGGTCGTTTTTTGTGGCGAGTTTGGAAGTAAAATTTGAATGGAATCCTAAACGCGACGCGATAGGCAAAATTATGGGTATGCTAAAGAGGTAACCTATTGTCGGAAAGGCGGCCTTCCCCATTTCCATTTGCAAAGAGCTTTGGATTCTTCTACCGATTTCATCTGCATTTTACCATACTCAAGTTTCCATGGTGCCATTTCCGAGCTTGGATTACCGCGCTGACCTCCATAACCTTAATAATGGCTCTGCAGTTTGATTTTGGCAGTGTTTTATTTTCTTGTTATGATGATCAGCCTAAAAGATATCAGCCTAAAAGATAGAGTACATCACAAAAATAGTGGTTCAGGCAGGGTTCGGATCAACGTTACAGGCCTGTCTCACCAGACAGGTGCTTGGGTAGGCGAGGGCAAGACAGAAACAGAGGTATCGCTTCCGTTATTCAAAAAATCACTAACCCCCGAAAATACCATAAAGCAGCACTTAAAAAGGGTGAAGGTAAAGGTAAAGACGACAACGTTTATCAGTCCACTCGAGGTGCTCCACGAATTCGTCTTCAACTTAAATTTGTTTAGGTTCCATGCTTCCTATTTGGCCAATACAATGACTTGTAGTTTCCCGAAGCTGTGCTACACCTTTACCACCCCTGACGGATTGAGGACCTGGTTAGCGAGGTCCATGGGCCAAGATTGATCGCTATATCGTGTCAGTGGTACTAGCTACCCCCGCCACGGCGCCATGACCTACGATTCGGTGGAGCAATTGACATTCAGAATTCAATGTGAAGAAAATGGAAGGAGATACAGGAAAGAAAGAGAAGAAGCTCAATCAGTGATCAGTATGAAAATTCAAAGAAAACTTCTGTGAGGAGCATTTTCAGAGATGAAAATGTTGGCGGATATGTATTAATGAGTGCGAGGAAACGAGTGCTATCATTCTAAGCCTGTTACGCGAGTTCGAGTCTGATCAGAGTCAAGATTTTGTGAGTCGAGCATACACGAAATAAATTGGAATCGGTTCCATGCAGATATAGCAATGAAAAAGGAATATCGTGAAAATGGTAAGAAATCATGGCCAGCTCGACAAGCAAAGTGCACTACTTCGATTGGCCGTGGTTTGTGGCCTTGAAATGGCCTGGTGATGGAGTTCTTGGCCAGTGCAAAAGACGAACGATCGTGTCTTATCTTCATATCTACAAAAATTTCGTTCTATTTACTTATTTTTCATCAGCATCAGCACCGTCAAAAACGCCTAGGAATCGAGCGCTACTCTCGTAACACAAGAGTGTGAGGAAGGTTAGCTACTATTGGCAAAAATACGAAGCGTAACCGATACCGAGTCCTCCTTCGAGGCCATGACGAACATATACTTGGAGTTTATTTATTTATTCATTTAACGTGTACTTGACGCGCGCCTTCAAATAACAAGAACGATGAGCAATGGACGAGTTGTGTTTCTGTGAGAATATCTTTTTATGCCTCGCACTAATCTTAATAATATTGAGGTGTAAAGAGTTTACCAGAAAGGACCCTGATGTTGGACTTTCTGTTGTGGAAAATGCCACATTATAGTATATATTTTTGACCCTCTCTCATTGCGGTTCACTCCTGCGCATGGCTGGTTGGTTGCTTTCTTGTACCTAGCGGCTGCCCTCTTTTAACTACTCTGTAATTTGTTGAGGCACCTGGGATGGAACTGCGCACTCTTGTTTTCATCAAGAGCATTTACTATGTATTGCACTAAGTATCCTTTTATCGGTGCTGTTTTTCATCTTGCTCTATTGGTGCTAGTTACGACACCGATATTGTGAATGAATAAATCCCTCCGGGGTCGGGTAAGTTGACACTGCACTTGTCCGAGAGGGTAAAAACACTGAGTTGATGTAGCTGCTGGCCACCGCAAGTCACTGTATAGGTCAAATAAGCTTTCACAAGGATTCTACGATTCTGAATGGAAAAGGAATGCATGGCGCGCCCTTCGGGGATTGAGCAATGCTGAGCGGTATACCTTTAACCTTTGATTTGAGCAGTTCCCTACGCCATATAGACTTGAATCTTCGGAACTTATCCAAACCTAATGAGCGTCTTTGCTGATTTTGCAAAACAATCGCGATCTCACTATAAAAATTATGTAGGGAATGTTTCCGTAACGCTTCATACAATAGCAGATAAATTTGTTGAGTTTTTTTCATGGTAGGCTCTTGCTTACTTGCTCACTTACTGTTTTCAATACTCTCGTAGAAGAAGGCTCGAAAGATTTGAAAACAATAAATGGGATAGAGTAAATTAGCGGCTCGATGATGAAGTCGTCTAGCTACCGGAAACCCTTCAGACGTAAGCTCGGGTCCCCCCTACGTCAAGGTTCCTGCGTATAGCCCAACAAAAACGCTTTCTTATCAGACGATGTTTTATCGTTTTCTGATGAAGACCGCACCATGGAAGAACGTATGAGTTCTAGGAGATAGGAGAGACATATACAAGGAGAACACGGCAGTCGTAGAATGAAGAAAGGGAACGGAATAAAAGCGGCCAGTCGTCCTCCAGAAACCGAGTCGCGATGGTATTGAAAATCGTCGGTCTGAAAACTGGACCGTCGATGGACGGAATTTCTGTTCTGATTCGAGTTTGGCAGCAGCGAGACGTACGCAAAAAACGTCTCGACGATCCCACAGACACACACTCACTCACTCACATTCCCCGTTTTCGTTTCTCTTTCCCACTGAGTTCACCGTCCGTCCGGCCGTTCGTTCGTTCGGCCAGCCAACCATTACAGCCATTTGCTCGCACTTGTGGCCTGTTATCTCTCTTTATCGGACGTCAGTACGATGCCGATAGATCGATTCGGTAACGATGTCACTTGGCGCACTCCGTTTGTCAGCCATAAAACTGTTCCTTCATCGTTCGCCGACTTTGCTCCTCGGAAACCAGCCCGCTCGGTTCTCTAAAATATTTAAATAGTAAATGTAAAAGCGAAGTGACTGACGTTCAGCAGTCCCACAAAGATGCGCCATGCACTTGACTCTCATTCAGAAACCTATGGACACGGTAAATGCGGATTTGGAGTATACATACAATGGCTCACTGGACCAACTGCTGTTCGTGTCAGGGTCTTTAATCTCCGAGGTAAGTATGGTACTATTTTACCCGACCCTGGACGGTCTGAAGGCCTAATTATAACGGCTATCCCCTCAAACAATTTCATTGAAAGAATGTGACGGTGATACAATGCGAGCTTAGCTTGAACTAGGCGGAGTGGTCGACGTCTATCAACCACCCAAGGACGCGCCATGTCCTCGTCTTTCACGAGGCTTTGCAGACAAATGGTGAATGCGTATTCGGCCATGCAATGCTGATGATCTTCAATTTGTTAATCCTGGTAAAATAATTTGACTCGTAACGTGATCTAGTCAGAGCACAAAATATTCTTCCCTCCTATGTACTACTGATTAGGTCCTCACACAGTAAGGGTTTTTTCTCCAATTTTTGCTTGTCAGTGTAAAAAAAACAGAGTTGTTGCCAGATGAGCCAGAAAAATCGGAGCTAACCGAAACTTAGTGCTCCCCTAATAGTAGCAGTTTAAGTGTGAGCCCATGTAAAACAAGAACCGAGAAAAAACCGATCGAAATTTTCAATTAGGGAAGTCATTCGCGAATCATGACTCATATCCGCCAAAAAATTTTAAAAAATTGCAAGCCAAAACGCCATCTTTACAGTATAGTGTCGTTAGAGCTCTCTCGCTCGTCTTTCCCCAAATTGCAAAGATGATGCAGAGGTAACTTCGTTGAAGGCGATGGGTAGAGCTTCTCGACAGAAGATACGGCACTAGTTTACAGAATTTTATATTTTTGGAAAATGCAATAAGATTATTTACTCACTGCAATACGATTATTTACTTACGCGTTACTTCTTCTCTGAAAGCTAATCTACACTTTGCGGCAGCAGCTCTGGTGCTCAAGCAGAGCAATGGACATCGGCAAGCGAAAACGGCAAAACGGTAGCATACAGCTAAATATTTACTTTTTTGGTAAATAAAATATAATAAATAAATATCCTGAAATAGATCATTTAGAGCCGCTTAGAGATTTGTTTTGGCCACCAGGGTCAACAGTACCACTGGATTCCTGCCGCGGATGTCCGCAGGTTTTTGGGGGACAACACCGATCCCACTCATTATTTCTAAAATATTTTTTGAAAGTCACCCTTAGCGTATTTTCTAGAACCGGATATGTCCCACTACTTAAAGCTTAAAAAACTTCCAGAGTAATAGAAGACATATACGCCGGTACAGCGGCCTAGCTACAGGGTCTAAGCGTTTTGACCATTTCGGCCTATTTCTTCTTCTTCTATCATTTCACTATGATCGGTGAGTAACATTTTCGTCAAATTATTTATTAAATAACAAACTTATGAAACACGTAATTTCAAGAACAAATATGCGGACATTGTGAGAAATGACGATGCAGATGCAGTGCCCAAGCGGATGCTCTCCAGTCTGTCGATGAGGTTCTGCAAGGAAATATTTATATTGATAGTTTTCGAAATTTAGTCTTACATGTTTTCCAACGGGGAACGGCTGGAGGACAGCTTTATCAAGCCTAGGACAGTCAAAAATTTTGCGTAGAAGGTGCTCAGACTGGATCCGTCTGTATTGCGACTTTATTGGAGAGAATTCTAACTAAAGTGCGGTAAGCAAGTACCCCGTCGAGTGGTCGTAACCCTTCACCAATGCTTGCGTGGAGTACGAATGAAAAGAATTTCTTCAGAACATTAACAAAAAGAGTAAAATGGTGAGTGTTCGAGTACTACGGTGTCCTGGGTACAACGAAGTGTTATACGGTATATCCTAACCCGCGTTTGATACGATTTTCCGATAGGTATAGATATGTTACCCGTTGTTGCCCAGTTAATGGTTCCATATCAGAAGTAGTGGTAAGCAGATCGACTGTTATGGCAGCTCCCAACTTCTAATGACTGCCGTGGCGTCGTGGTAAAAGGCGGCACTGCAATCCGCATGGTCGAGGGGTCGGTCCCGGAACTAAATCCACGATTCCTATGGGGTCTCGTAAATTGGTACCAGTGTTCTCTGGGAAGGCAAAGACACTGACCTGGGCCCAAATTCATGAACGGACTAGCGGTCTCCGAAACCGCGGGACAGTCAGAGCCAGATGGCAGAGTCGATGAGAGATTGCGTTTAACATAGGAAGTTCAGGATAAATAGAGAAAGGTGCGCACGTTCAAAGGCTATATCTCAGGGTTTTTAGGGGTTTACCAATGATGAATGTGAACCCTGGTGAAATGGCTGACCCCGCAACTAATTGTATAAGCCAAATAGGTACACCTCGTTTCTCTACGATTCTAAATAATATATAAATGTGAGGGAATGATCATCCCCGATACTTTTACCTTTACCTTTACCTTTACCTTATTGGTTGCTAATCCGTATCAATAACGTCTATTTGGAGGAAAGGATAAGCTAAGTAATCGAGATGGTAAGTAAACCCACCTCAGTGAGAAGTCTCGGCCTTCTTTGCGCTGCAGCATTTGCATCCGTCACCGCACTTGCAGCTCTCTCCACAACACTTGCAGTCCTTTCCACAGTCTCCTCCGTCGCAGCACTTGCATTTAGCGTCGCACTTGTCTACAATCAGAGAAAGACTCAATTACCTTACTTTATCCTTATTACCTCCTCTTTGAGAGTTGCTCCTATGCATGGTAAAAGCAAATGTTCTGATAATTACAAGTTCATCGCAAAAATCGCGGCTCTGCGAGGTACGAACCCTGATCTCGCACCTATTAGAGGCTCATGTACTACACAGAAAAGCTAACTCCAAATTTGGGTTTTTAATATACTAAAGAGAAAATCTTAACAACTGATCGATAGTCGATTCTGGATGCTCCCCTTCCACGGCACTTTCTAGATAGCTTCGGCTTCGGCTTCAGCTTAATGGGTCCAATGCCGAATCCGGCTTACCAACCCAAGCCTCTGTTAGTGCTGGAGGTATTCCGGCTTAAGGAAGCTGCTAGGCCAGCGCAAATGACCGGTACAGCTGGGTCGTCTCAGTAGTGTAGTGGTCTATCATATCTGCCCCGGATAGGGGCAAGACGTGGGCTCGAGTCCCGCGCAAGCACCACCACTACAAAACGTTTATACCCACTAAAGCCTGAGATCTACTTCGAGATTCACTCGTGGATCAAACTTGAAAGAAGTTGCATTGGAATTTTACTTATATGGCAAAAAATCTTGGGTTGTTTTTGAAATGTGGGTATTCGAACAAGGGAGGTACAGAACTTCCGCAGCCATCTAGAAGGTGCCGTGGAAGGGGAGCATCCAGAATCGACTATCGGTCAGTTTTCAGGATTTTCCCTTTGATATACTGGAAACCCGAACTTTGAGTTCTATCTTTTACTAGTATTCGTTTACTTTTACTATTACTATGCACTTATTAGTAATACTATTTTGTATTTTTTGTTTAGTACCATTATTTATATTCCTTCTTACTATTGTTCTGTTAATACCTTACTTTCTTATAATTTACTACTTACTTATTACTAACTAACACACATACTAGTAACTTATTACTTACTTACATACTTACTGGTAACTTAGAAGTATTTCTATTAACCTTTTTGTATAATCTTCTTTCATTCCCATTATTAATTAGCGTTCTTGTTTCATTTGTGATTCATTCTTCCATATTTACTTATTTCTCTCACTTTCCATTTTTTGACATTAGTTATTATAACCTTTGTTGTTTTGTTGATTCTATGTTTGAAGGCAAAATTTAGCAAAAAGTTCAAACACTGGCTTTGATCAATACAATTTCTACAAGGCCTCGAAGTATATTTGCCAATAAAGGACCAACTCACCGCACTTGTCAGGCATCGTTGTCGAGTTTGAGGAGACTAGCAACTGCTTGTGATATTCGACTGAACGTCTTCATTTATACGGCTAGAGAAAGGGGAGGTAAGGGGTGGGTTAGGGCAAGCCCTATTTGCTCGCTGATCGCATTGCGTTGGGTTAAAGTGGTCGTTACACCCAGGGAGAACACAGACCGAGAAGAGATGCATTGGGCGACGATGGCGCGAACACGGCCAGCTCTGCCTCATCAGCAGAGCCGCTGATAAGGCACTGATAACGGTTCATGCAACTGAAAACGCATGTCGCACAGTGATGGGGTTAGGATAAGACGGCTGAGGTAAACAGCCACTAATCTGTTGTGGCAGTGCCTCGTCCATGGGTAGATAGTGATAACGGTCATGCGATTTCTTGCCCGGTAAACAAGTTATGATTAGCACAAATCTTGAGTAAAACGGTTGTTCAAATTTTTATGAGCTCAATTGAGTCCATTGGAATGACTAAGCTTTTTGGGAATATCGACTGCATAGTCCAATTAAACGGAAAACCAACGTGAGCGCCTTTACTGTTACTGAGCGTGGCTTATTGCGGTATCAAGGCCTCAGGCTTATTGAAATTGAGGACAGCAACCGCGAGGAGAGGATGCGTAAGATATTATCCTGGTAGAGCCAAGCTTACTTGCAGACGTAGCTTTTTCACCCATAGGGCCTGCTCAGTTTACGACAACCTTAGCAAAAAAGGTGATATCCCACTTAGGTTATCGTCTTTTCAGATCCTTTCTAAGTCGCTGCTCCAACTTTCAAGTTGTAATCTAGGATGTTTTCCGGTTTTTGTTAGGCATTTATCTGGCTCATTTTCAACACTGTGTGCGACTTCCATTAATCTTCTTAGCATAATTCAGATATTTTCGTTGTCGATGTTTGTACTGTATCGTGTTTGTTTTTTGGGTGTCATAGGTCCCAGTGTTGTAACCCACACGAGCCCACTCGTGTATCAAATAGATAGAAAAAAGTAAGTGGTAGAGTTAAAAATAACGTTTTCGGTGTCAGTCAGTCCACTAAGGACCCCCACATTCGTGTTCCATTCTGAATCGTAGAGGCATAGTGAATCCGTATTTTACCTGTGCAATGAATTGAGGGGGCCACCCGCTAAACCAAATCGGTGTGTTCACCTTCCAGACCACTCTGGTACCAATTTTCTGATCCGGAGGGGATGGAAGTCTTAGTTAGCCAGGGCGGGGATTGATCACCGCGGATGTCAGTAGCGCCTCTTACCAGTGCACCAGCTTGCTACTTTAGCTACACTACAATAGTCAATTCTTTATGCAGGCCTCTTTTGACAGGAGAGACACATTTATGATATATACATTTATTTCAATATAGGGAGTTCAAAGTCAAAAACTTTGAAGTCGTAGTAGTACAATCGTAGGACATCCCTCAACAAAGTCGCGTTGTTCATTAGAAGTCGCTCGGCATTTCGACGCTCCTTTCGGCCGTAAGTGGAATGGTGGGTCTTTCCCACTGAAAAAGGAAGAGTTGGGCCCGAAGAAGTGGAAAAGTGGAAGAAGTCCCCATTATGGAACATCTACAGTAGTGTTCGGAAACAATAATTTTCGCGTTGTGACCAGCAACGACATTGGATCGCTCTCCATGTCATCTTTCTGCCCTGCTACGTTTTTCCCCTACCCTTACCCATTACTGCTTTATTGGGGCAGTAATTTGCGAACATCCTCCTCACTTAATAGGTTTTGAGGTTTTCGATACCGCACCGCTTCACTGGGGTATGTAAGACTACAATTACCCTAAATGAAGCCATAGCCTGATTGATGAATCGCGGTTGGTTCGCCAAACGTGGGATTCATAACGGGCATTGAAGTCTTGAATCTGGCCCTGGTGAAGATGTGCTGGAGGAACAGGTCTAGACACCATAATGTAACGAAAGCAAAGTATTCTAGTAATGAAAAACGTTGAAAGGCAGTACAAGTGATGAAGGAGAGAAGAGGAAGAAAGGATCATTCGAAATTCACCTAGCATCTCCCGATAGATGTCCTTTCGAATGCCCTTTGGTACTCCAGCTTCGCGAAATATGCTGTTGAATTCTCGCGCGAGGTGGGCAGCTCCCGCTTTGCCATTTTTATACTTGATGATTTTGAACTGATCTAGGCTTTCTTTGAAACGGCAATACCTAAAATAAAAGGTGTTGACGACTTTTAAGGTGGAATTCAAATTTTTGGTGATACTCCTCCGACTTGGACTCTGAAGTTCCAACATTAAACCTCAACAGACAGGATCTTATGCAACACGATATTTCCGAATATGGAGTTTCACCCAAGAATTCAGCTCCATAAACATTGCATAACGTAAAATTGCTGACTTTCTTCATCACTCGTCTACAGAAGTCCATCTGGATTATACGGGCGCGTTTGATATTCGAAAACCATTTTTCAGCCTTCATGATGTAGTTTTGAATTTTGTCAGAACCAGACCACAACGCCTGGCAATTAGCTTTTAATAAAAGGTTTCGTCAGCTTTTGCTGAGACTATCTTCCTTTGCTGAGGTTTCTCTGCTCCGGAGATTGTCGAACCTTCGTCTCTAGCTTTTTCGTCATGAAACTCATGAATCTCAGCAGCTTCTTCGAATATCCAACTGAGCACCATTTGCGTTTTGGGCTACATATTTTTGTCTAGAGAAGTTGGTGGGTGGCAGAACTAAGGTGGAAAAGTAGAGTTTAGCTGCAGTTGATTTTGATATACAAAAATTGAAAGAGGCAGGTGTCGTTCCATGATCTAATGCAGAAGTTACCATGTCTGCGGAGCGAAGTGAGATGCGATGTACGTGTAGTCTCCGTTGTTCTCGTAGGTGTTCCGTAAATGTTCGGTTAGTCGCTCAACGAAGCAGCTCATGTTACCGTCGCACGAGAAACATGCATCGATTGTTTCCTGGCGCTCTCTGAAATTAACTAAAGACATTCTAGTCAGCAGGAAAGGTAAGGAGAAAAGATGAAAATGTAAAGTTGTAGACGGTGATCAGACTTCATAGATAGAATAGGGTAAACAAGACTTTCACAACGTTTCTTGCTCATTGGAGTTTTTGCACTTGAATGTCCCGGAAATCATGCAGTGAACAGGACAAACATAATTTCTATCAACAAACTGCAAACTGAGCTATAAAGTCGTTTATACTCAGCAGCAAAATATCTATACTGCGTAGTTACGGTTAGGTGCTGGCCAATGAACCACTTCTCAGATGTTTTGCAACGGCAACCATTTCAAGATGACCATATATTGAGTTTTTTTATTTTGCTTTGTTCTAGTAGACGGATCTATTCAGTCACTAAACTTGATTCGTCTGAAGACGCCAAAATTGTCGGTGAATGAATGAGACGCTTACATGATGCATTTGTTGACGAAAGCACTGAGAAATCTGTCGATCGGATGACGAACAAGAACGAATTGAGTTCGTGGCTTCACCGCCTCTTGCGCAAGCGTCAAATTTTCGGCGAAGTTCTGACGACGGCAGAATCTGGAATATGGTCGCACATTTCCTATTTAGCAACCTTTCTCCAAACTTCCTTCGCTACTAACTAGGAAGACACATTTTATCATTTAGAGTGTATCACCTTCAATTTCAGGGCGCGCGTGGTCCACGGTTGAGCGATCGATTTTCCCTGAGGCTAATCACTAATCTTGACCTCTTTTGGGTCAGTTTAATTTCTATCGGACTTGTTTGGAAAGGCAAAGACATTGATTTCGCATAGCGGCTGGCCCCAGCAAGCCATTGCATAGACCAAATACGCAATCACCAAGCCTCTGCGATTCTCAGTGAAAGGTGAATGCATGGCGCGCCCTTGAGGCTGATCAACTCCGATGCCTGTACCTACACCTTCACCTATTACCTTCAGTTCCACTTTACACCTTATCGAAGATTGTGTCTTTGAAGATTTTCAAAAGATTACTAAAATCCACATGTTCCGTTCTGTGAAAAATTTCGATTGAGGCTTGCATTCTCGCCTTCCTTTGTTTGACGATTCTCGCGATTTTTTTATTTTTTGCTAATCACTGGGACTACACCATCACGGGTTTTTTGTCCTAATGCGCCGTAACCTTTCTGCCTTTTTTCTGCACTAAGACTAACCTGTTCGTGTAATTCTCGGTGCTTATTCTGCGCCTATTGGCAATAAATTCTGTAGAGTTGGTGATATAGCAGAAAATAGCATCCGAAAGTGTCACCATTACCTTTTCAATACGACACATCAATAGATGGTAATCTGGTAGTATCTGAAAAGTAGAAAATACCAGAAAATTACTTCAAAGATACTGTAGTTTGCAAAAATCTGTTAGTAATCATCGAGTTAATTATTAAAATATCAATATCATAGTCTAAACAGGAGGAAAGCGCTCACATGAAATCTCTCAGAGTAGCCGTGGAATGGCGGTAACAGTTCGTTGCGATCGAAAGGAGCAGTGTCGTATGTTCCTCTTTTTATTTCATCCACACGATTTCGCCAACCTTCAAAGCTAATGGTGTTTACTCGTTAACACGTTGACGACAGTGTGGTGCAATTCTGCACCACGCTCAAGCGGCCGCGTGGGACAGTGTGGCGCAATGCTGCGCCACAGTCTCGCATCGTATTTTTCTCGATACATTCCAGAATTTCGAAGGATGTTTTTGTGCCTCTTTATAGTAGACCTTTACACATTTTTTATAGGAAGAATGGTCCATGAAAATGATTCTTAGCTTCTGATTTACTGGAATTTTTGATGGTGCACTAGTTTTCTTTACAAGTAAAAACAAATAAAGATTATTGCAAGAAACAAATAAATGCAAACGAATACTGGTTACTGAAATAAACACATAAATACGAACAAGTATTGATTATTAAAGTAAACAAATAATGAACAATAAACAAATAACAATTTCCTTTTAACCTGGATAGGGAAAGAGGACATTCTAAAAGCTTCCAGCTGTTATTTTTCTGTTTTCATTGCAAAAAAAGGAATAGTCACAATCCCTGATATTACAGGACTGTATATGTAGTCTTCGAAATTTACTATTCACTTCCATTTTGAAAAAAAATTCCCCGTATGGCGGCATCATGCTACAGCCTCGGCGCGCAAGAAAATCGGTTGGTCCCACGCGCCAGACACGCGAAAAAGGCGCTGTCGTCAACGTGTTAATGAAACAGTATAGTTTTAGATTTTAAAAATGTTACATAGGCTGTCAGCAATGTAAGATAAGATATCTATTATCAGAGTAATCATACGTATGTAAGACCCTGTGAAGCATAGTTAATTTATTCCATTCACTCACTCATTCCTACGCTGTGAACTTTCAACCTACCGTCGTCTCTACAAATCGCCGGAAGTGGATTGTTTGAAGTCATGCACAACGAGAATCTCTAACCTCACTCGACAGAACCAAATAAAAATGAAGGTAAAGTTATTGGCGTTGATGAGCCTCCTAAGAACGCGCCGCGCATTTGTCTTTCATTTGGAGGGGATTTGAAGCCTCACCTATAGACGGGATCGTGAACGGTCTATAAAGGTAAAGGTAAATGTGTCGGCGTTGACCATGTCCTCAAGGGCATGCCACGCATTCGACTTCTACTGAAAATCGTAGAGAAACCGTGAGTGCGTGTTTGGCCTGTACAATGACTTCCAGGGACCGGTTGCTATACCATGTCAGTGTCCTTACCTTCCCAGCCAGGTCTACTGCCAATTTATCTAACCCAGAGGGGTGGTTGTCTCGGTTAGCTCGGGCGGGGATCGATGGCTAGACCGTGACGGTGTCACTAGCGCCTCTTACCATTGAACAACATGCGTCCTGAATGGTCTGCAAACCTACAGAAATGGCGATCGACCAACCAAGGAATGAAAAGTTTGCTAAGAAACGCTACCTCTACAAACGGCGCTGTCATTCCGAGAAAGAGTGCACTGAGACAAGGTATCCAGTTGAGCTGTGGAAGAGCTAAGAACTGTCAATAGAACATAAAACATAATTGCTACGATCGATAGTGTCACAGCAACGAATAATGGTGATTGCATTTTTGATGACTCTGAAAGAAGTAGGGATCAACTGTCGAGAAACTGTTCAGAAATGAGAAAGAAGTCGCAGACGGTAATGTTCTTTATCAATCGTTTGATATTTTTCAAGCTTACATGTTTGATCGAAAATGAGGGGAGACTGTCGAGATTATGGAAATGTTCTAAAAAAGAGGAACTGAGTGGGAGAAGAGGTTCTATGCCGGTATTAAAGAAAATGGCATATTCATGTTCTATGTGTCCTCACCACTCAGGACCGCTGTCAAGAACTACAGGATTCCAGGGATGCCGTGAATGTTAAATGGATTAGACGACCAGTGGTATGATCACTTGTTGAAGCACAATTTAGATCGATCAGTGAGCGACATCCCTTCTGAATCACATCAGGAGTACCTTATAGGGTAAGAGTGAAATTCAAAAGACTTTAGGAAGCAGATCTAATCGTAATGTAAAATTTCAACTACACTTTGGCGCATTGTCGTACGGCGTCGGTTATATACGCTGAAGCATTACCTCTAAAGAACAAACGATATACGTGAGTCAGGTTAAAACCGAAAAATGTCCACCCTGAAGAGATGCCACAGGAGATAACAGTCAGTGGAAAGCTGCCATTTGCTGTCAATCTCTTTTCAATTTCTAGTTTTCAACATCCTTTATCGCGGTGATCCGATTTTCGTGCCACTAGAAAGACGTGCAGAGCAGCCTCGTGATGGGATATTGGGATGGAAAAATATAAGATAAGAATAAGTTTCGGTGAGCTACGGATGATTATGAAAAAGACTGCAGCAGCATAGGAATCAACAAAAACGATGTGAGTGAGGTTCAACAGTTTCTTCAGAAACTGAGGTGAGACTCTTTCCTCTCGTAGATCTCACTCTGTCTCACCTTTGATCTTCGGCAGTAATATCGATAAATATTCTTAAATTTGATATTGGGCGCGCTTGTTGCAGTGATAGGAGGCGCTGCTGACACCCGCATGGTCAAGTGATCGGTTTTGCCTGAGGCGAATCAAGCCGCTAATACCTTCCAGGTTGGTTTAGTTGCTACCAGACTTGTCTGGGAAGAGAATGACACTGACTTGGTATAGCGTCTTCATAGTGTCTCTCAGATTCTGAATAAAACACGAATGTGCGGCGTGTCCACAGGGGACTGATCAACGCCGACCCTTTACCTTACCCTTTTTACCGACTCTGTTAGTTGGTCTAATAATGCAATTCGAACGCTTCGACCTACCATCGTCCTCAGAAGCTTTGACCCTATTGTTGGGGTACTGGTTTCCATTACCATATACTATTAGTTAGTGGTGTTTCACAAACAACGAATGAAAAAAAAACAAAAAAACACCAGCTGATTTTTTCGCAGATGTTTTTAGGTCAGCGCCATTTTTGAGCGATAGGTCAACCGGTGCATCCAATTTTTCGATTTTATCGAATCGCTTTCACGCCTTGAAATAGAGCACAAAAATTCTCCGATCTAGATCCGGCTTTGGTTTCACTACATGCGTGGATTCGACTTTCCCCCAGGAAAAATCAGGCGCTGAACCCGTCTAGATTAGAAAATTCATCATTGTTCGGAAGCAGAAGAAAGTGCTGTTAAATTGGCCTAACGAGTGATTTGTTATTCATATTTTCAGATCCGATCAAAAACTATAAGTTGCTTATGGAAATTGTGGCTCCCCTCTCTCCTCCTGTCCCTCATAATCAAGCGGAAATCTTCTAAGCCTATATACTTAGTAGGAATAAAACTAGGAAAGGTCGCTAGGAGAGGCTCTAGGATAGAGAACTTTCCTCCTATTTCTTTTCTTTATTAAGAAACGTCCCATAAAAAGTTTAGAGAGTGATTCAGGAATCTTCATGACCAACGAGTACGTCACTTGGAAACTCCCAAACATTTAGTTTTGATATACAACCTTCCCTAAAGCCAAGCTGTTGAGAAAGAAATATCAGATTGACGGCATCCACTCTGTTTCATTTTTTTGTCTTTCTTGTTCTCTGCTATGAAGCAGCAAATGGAGACACTTTTATCAAAACATAGAAGGCAGTTCATAGTCGAAAAGAACAAAGTCATAGTAGTACAGTCGCACAACTTCGGTCAACAAAGTTATGTTGCCCATCAAAGTCCGCTCCGCTTCTCGACGATCTTCACTCCCGTAAGTGGTATGGACCGTCTTTCCCGCTGAAAAAGAAAGCTGCATTAGTTAGTGAAAAAATAAAAATCAACGTAGTGATGGAGGCGAAAGAAAATCGATAAAGCGATCAAACAGAACAGAGCTAACGAATCCACAAATCAATTTATAAGAAAATCCACTTCTGGTGGTGAATTTGGAGAAATTCTAACGGCAACGGTATAGATGATGTTAAAGGGAAAGGTGTGGGCGTTGATCAGTTAGCTAGGGACGCGCCACGCATTCCTGTTTTATTCAGAATCGTAGAGGCGTGGGGAATGCGTAATTGGTCCGTAAAATTATGTATTTGGGGGGGGGGCAGCCGCTGCACACCAAGGCCGAGATTCATGAACGAAACCGCCGGTTACGTTTCACCGGTCCGGCAAGGCTAGTGAAACGTAACCGCCGGTGAAACTTAAGCGCGGCTTTGTTCATGAATCCCGGCCCAAGAGAGCTTCCTTACCTCCACAGACTAAACTGGTAGCAAGTTATCCTACACCGGAGGGATGGAAGGAGGGATTAGCTCGGGGGGATCGATCGGTCGACCGTGCAGGTGTCAGTAGTGCCTCTTGCCACTGCACCAGGAGCAAGAGAATGGAGTTCCAATGGAATAATGTGCTGTAGAATTTACCAAGCATCTCCTTAGAGATCTCATGACGAATGTGCTCCGGCACTCCGGCCTCACGGAAGATCCTGTTGAACTCCCCGGCCAGGTAGGCAGCTCCCTCTTTACCGCCTCTGTACTTAATGACTTTGAGTTGATCTATTGTTTCGTTAAAGCGACAGTGCCTGAAATAACGACAGTAACCGCCAATTTGTTTTATGTTTTTGATAAAGAAAAGGAATAGAATTTTGACATCAGAATTTCATACAGATTTCATGCAGCTGTATGATAGAAGGGTTTTACTTTCGAAATGGATTGCAAGGGTAGATCGTCAATCCAGATGTTAAGGTGGCGGAAGTCGTGAAGAAAGTAAGCGGATACTTGCACACCAAATTCTTTCACAACTCGATCAAAAGTGATTCGTGACTGAATGAACGGGAATGAAATCTTTTCGAGTTCAGCGGCTGAATAGTTCCTCGTCGCAATTATTTTCTAAACCTAACTCTACATCGCACTGGAAGACACTCATGAATACTTAATCCATGGTTGAACATTTCATGCAAAAAAAATTACCACGTCTGTGGACCGAAGTGGGACGCTTGGTACGTATTGCCTAGGTTGTCATTATGAACACTATGTAAATGCTGAGTCAGCCGATCCACGAAGCAACTCATATTGCCTTTACACGCGAAACACTCGTTAGGGTTAAGTCGGGCATCCCTGAAATTGAATATTAGTATTGTGCGAAGAAAAAATATTTGATCGATAGTTCCGGTTCCCGGCCCGGGCTAACCAAGTCATCTATTTCTCCGGGGTTGGATAAATTGATACCAGAGTTGTCTGGGAAGGTAAAGACTCTGACTTAGCGGCTGGTCCCGCTAACCATTCTATAGGCCAAATACGCACTCACCATGCCTCTTCGATTCTAGATGGAACACAGGTGCATGGCGTGTCCTAAGGACTAATCAACACTGACACGTTTACCTTTATCTTTGAAGTCCATACATGCGGATCTTTTGAGTGATTGGATTTTGATCGTTGAATAAAGGTGAATCGAGGTAAAGTAATAAAGGTAGATCAGTCACCGAAGAACACTGCCGCATTCGTGTTCAATTCTAATTCGTAGTGGTTTGGGGAATACGGCCTATACACTGACTTGCGACGGCCAGCCGCTATAAAATGTCAGTGCTTGTACCCTCCCAGAAAGGTGTGGTACTAATCTAGCTCCCTCGAAGGGTTGGAAGGCTCGGATGGCCTGGGCGAGGATGGATCGACCGTGCGGTTGTCAGTGGCGCCCGTTGTTTTTTTTTATTTTTATTTTATTTGAATACGATGCTTAAGGCATACGTAGGAAAAACATCCACACAGCAACACATAAGACAGCAACTTAAGTATAATAGTACATCAATAACATGAAGCAAACTACATTCCTACTCAATTCAGCCATTCAAAAGCTCAACAGCCGTTGCTTTGCGATCCTTTTGAACCTGTGTACTTCATGAGGCACATATGGCATGATGATCTTAAGAGACAGGAAAGCCGAACCCGCCCTACAGGTGAATGAATGCAACCTTACGCCCCGTTTCGGTACCGGATACCAGATTTTAGTGGAATTACCTCTAGTTTTGGTGTGCTTGATCGTATAAAAACTAGATACGTTAGTTTTAATAATCCCCGCAAGCAGTCTAAAAACAACCATTACATCGTTTAGTTGTCTGCGGGACTTCAAAGTATGGACCTTGTAAGTGCGGTTCCTTTGGCAGACCGACGGGATACTTACATTGTAGACCCCTGAGCACCTCAAAAAAATCTTACGCGTGAAGCCGTCTTGAACGCTCTCAAGAAGCCTAATATCTTTAACTTTGTGAGGAGAGAAAATCGCAGATCCACTTTCCACTATAGGGCGAATATAGGTTTTATATACTTTGACAAGCACATCCGCATCTGTTGTTGTCAATGACTTGTTACTGCACTACGCGCACCCTGAGTCGCTGAGTATGGCAAAAAAGGCAAGCTATACGAAGAACTTGAATTCGAAGGCAGAAATATAGACTAGTAGAGTCTGAAGCCTACACTATGCACTTGTTGACGAATCCACTTAAAAATCTGTCGATCGGATTGCGAACTAGCACATATTGAGTGCGGGGTGCACTCACTAACTGTAGCGCCTTCGGCCAATCGGCGTGATTCTGATCACTGCAAAATCTGAAAAAAAACTTCCTACTCATTAGTTGTAAGACAGTGTTGTCAGGTTCATCGAGGCTCCAACAGGATTCAAACCCTCGTCTCGCTTCTATCCGGGACTCGTGCGTTAAACTGCTACACCACCGAGAGGATGGTTCTCCCCGACTGAACCGACTTCCTAACAACTTCCACAAAACACAGGGCGTTTACCTCCAACACTCATCCGTAGCAACTGTAGAAGCCGCTAAGCCATCATTATTGGATAGCTGATGGTCTATAATGTATTCTTAATCGTTTTTCACTTCACGATGGAAGCTTTGATTTAGTACACTATGTATTTTATACGCTACCAGTTGTATCCTAATTTTATCCCATTCCCACGGCGTTTCATGTAGTTATATGTTCTATGCGCCAGGACTTGCGTTTCAAAATAGATAAAAGAATGAATTTGTCATTTATTCATTAACTACAAGGTGTTGCTAGTTATTGTCGCTGTTTGATAATCAGTAAACGTCGGAGTGAGAAATTTTGCGATTTTGTTTTCGCAACCATGTCTAACCCAGTTGTTAGCTCAGGTCGTTGATCTGGAGCATTCTACCACAACCCAATTCTAATAGATCATAGGAGAAGAGATTTTGTTAACAGATGCCCATTCAGAGAAAATTTTCAACAATTCGACCTACGTTTTCGTGTTGAACCACCGAGAGACTAACTCAGACGTAATAGTCTGAAATGGTAAATCGCATCAGTCCTGTAAGGGCTTCGGTGTTGCACTTTTTCGTTAGACGACTCATCCACAAGGTCGATCGGCCGCGCCGCTAATAATCCCACTTACAGTACTTCCCGATGTCCGGCGGCTCTCCATCCGCCCCAGCCGACAATATTACCTATCTGGCCGCACCGACGACTCTCTACTGCTTTTGCTTATTGATGATCGTCTATTTAGTAATTGAGTTGTTCTCGCAGATAAATGATGTGTCGTGGTATTTGTCCGTTGACCATATTTGCGTAGATAGCTATTTTGTAAGCCATTTCGTAACCTGCAAATCGATCGTTTGCTCAAAGGTCACTGTGCCTTGGGGGCTGTGCGCTCTCCATCTTACACCTCATAACTAGGGCTCGCGGGTCCCTGTCCTGTCACCTCCCTTACCATTTCTGGTCTCCTGCGGTACCATACTGATAGTACGGCAGGGGAGGGGCGGGGCGACCTCTGATCGTCCCTCCCCCCTAGAGGCACGGTGACCCTCAGTGTCTCTTCTGTACGGTTATTATGCGGTTGCTCCTTATCCCCCACGCAGATCTCTTCCTCTACCAAACAAAATTTGGTCTGTATCCTAATCATTGAATATTTCGCAGATCTTCGCTGGTGAGAATTTATAGTGTTATTGTGAAGATCGTCGTTCACGACAGAAGCAGAAGCTGAAGCACCGACAGCAATGGCCAATTTATCACCTCTGAACCCTCCGCGTCCACCGCCTTATGTGATCTACCTATTTCCCCGCCTGAAAGATGAATTATTATTATTCTAATTGTGTTCCATTCGATGCGGAAGAGATGAGGGGATGAACCCCCGTCCATTAGTGGTAGCAGCGAGTTCGGCGATTCGGCCGGTGAGTTTTCTGGTTCTGTTCGTTCTCATTCAGAACCTGAGTTTAGCGCTGCTCATGTATTTAATTTAGATTCCTCTATTTTGGTCGATTGGTTCCCTCGTCGGAGTGGTAAGCGGTCTTATTCTTCTGTGTACTCTTCAACTTCGCCATACTTGGGGCTGATGTCCCTGAGAATCTGGCGGTTCTTCTTCGTATCTGGGCTCGAACACTCTATCAGAACCTGTCCATGGTGAGCCCATCAGTGGTCATATCACTGCTCCTCTTGTTGAGCCTTTGTCTGCGCTGAAGGACCCGACAGTTCTCGAAGTGAAGGAATTTAAGGCGCTCCGTGAGGCCACTTCCCTTGCGATTTCTCAGGTGTGGAGTGTTTCTGTGTCTGGGACATCTGCGTTGGAGGAAAAGATGAAAGAAGGTAATATTTCGTTTGCTCATAAGTTGGATGAATCATTTTCAGTGGTAGACGCGCGGATCCAGCAACTACCTATTGTAGCTTTGCTTGGATAGACTCTTCCTCCGGGCCGAGAGTTGCACACTTTTCCGGTTCTTCGGATGAGAAGATAGAGTTCTCTGTTTGAGTCTGAGGATATTATTCGAAAGCGCCCTGGAGTGACTTCTTCGGAGCAGGGAGTAAACTTTTTGATTGGTCACCTTGAGGGACTTGCAAGGGAAAAGGTAGAGGAGCTTTCAGAACAGGATCGTAAGGACTTTTCTCTCATCGCTGGCCATTTGAGGGGTTTTTTTGGAAGTCCGCAGTAGAGGTACGTCGCTCGTCAGGAACTTTCCTCTTGCGGACAGGAGCCCGCTGAGTCCTCTTCGGCATTTGCCAATAATGTGTTGAATTTGGTTCGAGCAGCGACGGCAGGATCCGCAGATTGTGATGGAAAGGAGTTTGGAAGGATTCGTGGCTCGTCTTCGTGACGATGTTAGGTATTTTTTAGACTTGATAACCCCCCATCGTTCTAGTAGGCAGTTAGCAAGGCTCAGATGGCTGAGCAGCTGCTCACGGATGCAGCGGCGGATGGTCTGATGCACCCTGGTATCGTAGGCGAAGCGCAAGTAAGGGCATTGGAAGGAGCTCCAGTCGCACGGGCGTCTAATGGTGGAGTTGGCAAGAACGAGACTTTTTCCAGGGTGCTACACGTGTTCCCAATAATAACCAGCGTGGTCCTCTTCAGGGACATCAGCCACGCCAGCCGAGTCGAGCAGAGCAGTTTCGTGGTATTCAGTGCTTCAATGGTGGACTTGGGCATTTAGCCTCCAGGCCCGTATCCGCAGATCGTGTAACGAAAACGTATATCTGCTGTGGTTGCCGAGGATTGAAGGATACTCTTCCGCAGACATACACGCAACCGACACCGACCTGTCGTTTTCGAGGAGATCAGTTCATCACCGATCCCTAGCCCTGCAAGGCCACGTTATTGTGGGCCAAGAAGCACACCGGGGGCACTGGTGCGAAGAATCGTGAGTGGGAAGTGCAATGAGCTCAGAGAAAACAATCAAATCATCAAATTGTGGGCGCGTTTGAATTTGATCTCAATATTTATTACATTTTCTCCATTAAAGGCCACAGTAATTCACCGGAAAGAAGGACGATAACAGAGCAGCTCACCTGTCCCTCGCAGCGTGCAGCTGAGAATTCAAGCAGGACACTCAGAAGGAGTATCCGAAGAGAACAACAACTTGCTGTACCTGATGCTCTCTTGTAAGAATAGTCATCGAAACAACGCTGATGCCGAAATTTTCAATATTCACCATTATCTGCGATTGCTCTTTTCTCCCATATGTGAAGGAAGATACCTGCACCGCGATGTTTAGGTCAGGAAAAACCGCGCTATTTGAGTTTACCCTCTCCAAACGCAAAATTATTCGCCGAATTTTCGCCTTTTTGTTTTGAAAAAATCTATCTTTGGAAGGGGTAAGGTCGGACAGTGCCATAGACGTATAATTTCAATGAACTCCATTCAAGTGTGGATAAAAAATTCTTTGTACGTGCTCCAGATCACAGATAGACCCCTTTGGAGGGGTGGCTGCCAATGAACCTGATGGATGCAACTTCATTACTGACCTTGAAATGGCCGCGATAACCGCTGTCCGATCAACGTTCAATGTGGGCTACTATTGGCGCGTTCTTTAAAAGACTCCAGGTTCTTCCCCTCCTTTCGCGCTAATTCCACGGAATATCCCAAGTGCTAGATCATCCTAGATCTCCCGCAGTGCCACTGGATGTCGAAACAAAGCTTCGTGGATTCATAAACTACAGGCATGACAACAGGGAAGTGGATGGAAGGTTTTCTGATGGTTTTCTGTATGCGACCATTCACACAATTACGGTGCTAGGACTACAAATAACCAGGTTCCGTCGCTGACTGAACTGCTTCAGTTCCTGGGTAGTGAGCTCACTCTAGCCAAATCCAGGGTTATACCTATCTGCGAGGGTACAATTGCGCCACGCTACATCCGGCTCGACGAGAGGCAACGACAATCCCGATTGTTGGCCGAGTTGCGGTGATTTCGGAACTTGTTCAACAACACAGGACGGCTGCCTACCACCAGAGAGTGCAAGGACCATCTTGATGCACTAGCAGTCGAATTTTCACATTGGTGCTTTTCATACCTCATCTCATACGTTTGCTTTTAAAATCTTACATACCTCTACTTACGCCTCACTATTCATTCATTAAGTTCCACATACATGAATTCATGCCGTTATACTAATTTAATGAAATTTTGATTTCTAAAATTTTCAAAACATAATACCTGTGTTTAAGTGAACATTTGCGAGTGAACTTAAAATAGTAAATTGTTAGGCATACATTGGTTCAGCCACGAATAAAACAGAGCGGACAAATGTGATACATATATTAAGACAACATATTTACTTGTTGAAAAAAAAACACCCTTATAAATGTGGAAATCAGAATAAGAATAAGACTCCAAGAAATTCCAGCCATGACTGCGTCAAAGTTCTTTTCTCCTTCCCATCTCATTGTGGCACATGCGCTGTACTATGGCATCGCAACAAGGACGCAGAGGTTACTCTCCCCACCTGTCTCTAGCCACTAGCGCGGGAATCGTGCTTGTCCATCGTTCTTACAACAGTTGTGTCGTTATCGATTCCTACTTTTCCACAAATTGTTCTTCTTTTATATAGAGCTTTATTTCCTTTCTTTCATAGCATTACGAGTCGACAAGCATGCATTCCCATTCCATTTTGAACTATTCCAATTCTATTATATTTGCATTTTTGAATCCTAGTACACTTATGTTGAAGCTTTGGTTGATACCGGTGCTTGTATAACAGCCGCTAGTTAGTCTATTCGGTCCTTATCAAAAACTGCTGTGCCCTCCAGTGGGCGGGGTCAAGGGGGCGGAGCCCCGGCCACCTCTCAATACATCTGCCGGCGTCGTGACGTTGCAACGTCGTGGCGTTGCTTTGTGCTTTATCCAGAGAGTAGCTCATTGGTTGGGACCGCCCCCTTTGCTCCGCCGACTGGAGGGCGCAGCAGTTCTTGATAAGTACCGTCTATTCTACCATTATTCAGAATTTTCGAATTGAATCCGTCTGTCGTTTCGTCAGCACTTGACATGGCTGGAATTCCTGTTGCATTTGTTAGAACTGCTATGGTCGACTTGGTGATTGGTGGTGAAGGTTTTCGCCACCAAGATCACTTTACGGCCACTCAGTGTGTCCCAACTTCTGCTTCTTCCTACAATATTATACTTGGTAACGTTGTATTTTCATGCTGGCGGCCTGTACCAACCCACGCTTCAGTAGCAGATCACTCTCGGCCCGACCTCCTTTCTGAATATTCCCTACCCATAGGGCTGGTGGTGCAGGCCATGACTACGACGACGGTCGTGCCCGCCGGTACCGAGGTCTTGGTTCGCTGCTACGTAGCCCACGATGCGCCCAAACTAGGTAGGTCGCCGGTCATGTGTTCTCGGGCTCAGGTTTGGGGCGATGGTTCCGTATTCGTAGCACCCGCTGTGTTTTACACCGCTCTGCTTGGTTGTCCGTTTCCAACTGGTCTTCCGCCCCCTCTGTCTTCAGGAAAGATGAATGTCTCACGGACGAGCAGACCAATGGAAACCTCATAGACTCAGGTCAGCATTTTTAGCACCTCTGATGATATCGCAACTATTCATGTTATTATAATAGTTCCGCCAAAGCTCATACCTCTTCTATTACATATTCTTCCTCTCCGTAGATCTATCACATGCTGATGTATGAAGACGCGAAACGACACCTTTGAAGACCTCTTCCGGAAATTTCAAGACCGTATTTCTCAGTCCACGTATGATTTGGGCTCATATGAGGTATCGCCCAAGGGTATGCAAAAAATTTTTGTCGTAAAATTTTTTACGAAGATAAAAAGTCGTAAAAATCGTAGAAATCGTAAAATATTTTTTTGTGCTCATACAGACAGCTTTATGCGCGAACGCGACGAAAATAAACGTTACTGAAACCCAAACGCTTATTAAAACTGAGTGTTGAATTAAATATTAGGTTGGTAAGAAAGTTCGTGCCGTTTTTTCCAACGACTGTTGTAAATTAAGTACGGCAGCTTTTGCAGAATGTGATACAGCATTCGAAAGAGAATTACATGTTCTTTCGAGCAGTATATTTGTAGACTATGATGAATTTGAATTTCACTATTCCTTCGGCAGGTGAAGTGAAAAGCGAAAAAGTGAAAAAATAACCTCATCGACAGCGGTTTTTTTCTGCTCAGTTCCAGAGGCTTAAATAAAATGTGATAATCGGTTTGAAAAAAGATGATTATCTCTATTAGACAATATTTTACTTATTCCTATTAGTTCCATAAATTACAAAGTATCTTCTGAACGTCCGAGGTGATTTCTGCATAGTTTTCTAAACTGAATTTTGCGCTCTATCTCATGATATGTTTATTTTCAAGCAGTTTTTGATTTAAAAGAAAATGCGAGAAAAGCGTCTCGAAGTTTTTTACCAGAGCAAACTTCCAGTTTCAATCTTTTCACAAATTCTCACATAACATTCGAGAGAGGATGACACACCCTACTTTTCTTACTTTTTTCAGTTTTTCGCTTTTCTTTTTAGTAGCTGAAAGTATAATAAAATTCAAATTCATCACAATTTCCAAATATACTGCTCGAAAGAGCAGATGATTCTCTTTCGAGCGCTGTGTGACGCTCTGCTAAAGCTTTCGAACTTAACTTGCAACAGTCGATTGAAAAAACGGCACGAACTTTCTCGCCACCTAATATGTACCTCATCTATTTACAGTGTACATCCTTAGGAAAAAAAGAGACAAATTTCACAGTAAACAGCAATTACCGGTCAAAACCAATCAAAGGTACATTAATCTTCAGAAATAGAAGTGCAGCGAAACTTGCAGGCGTGAGCGCCTTTCGATAGTCGCTCAACACATGGCCCGCTGACGATAAAAACCCTCTATCTCAACTGACATTGGAGGAGCACAAAAATACTTTGGAGCTAGAGAAGCTAAATGAGGGTAGTGAGAGTGCGCTTGCGGTGCCCTGAGCAAAGGGTAATGGCACGAACATTTGCAAGTTAGGCCTGTTAGCATTATTTTTAGCGCCAAAATGGAAGTCGTAGAAATTTCGTAGATTCCCCAATTTTTTGTCGTAAAATCGTAAATCGATCTTTTACGAAAAATGTCGTAAAAATCGTAAAATCGTAAATCGTAAAACGCACACCCTTGGTATCGCCCATATCGATTAACACTACCACTGAAGTTCCACCGATTTGTTACCGTCCCATCCGTATTCCTGCGCGTTTTAGAAAGGAGCTAAACGACATCCCTACACCTCCCCTTTCACAAAGTTCCGAGGGTGGACTTTTTGTCAAGGTGGAAAGGAGGTGTGCGAGCTTCGATCTTGCACATTAAGGCTAGATGACTCATCCACAACGTTTATGAGCCTTGCCGCCAACCATTTGACTTACAGGAGTTCCCGACGACCGGCGGCTCTCCGTCCGCGGCAGCCGACTACCCTACCCTCCCGGCCGCCCTGACGAGTACCTCAGCTGATCCAGCTACCCGTGATGATCTCGCCCGGCCGATGCAACCTCTGGGCCCTCCGCTTCCACCGCCTTGTGTAACATACCTATTTCCTCGCCTTAAAGATAAATTATTATTATTCCAATTGCGTTCTGTTCGATGCAAGGGAGATGGGGGATGAACCCCCATCCATTACTGTTCCTTATGGCAGGTCGGCGCTTACTTTTCTTTGAATAAAGTTTTGCGTATTTAAATACTTCGTTCCTGTGTTTCGTCGAAGTGCAGTTCTCTAACTAACCTGTGAGCGTAATCCTCTTTACTTATACGACGATTATTGGCATTAAATTCTGTAGAGTTGGTGATATAGCAGAAAATAGCATCCGAAAGTGTCACCATTACCTTTTCGATGCGGCACATTAAGAGATGGTATGTTGGTAGTATCTGAAAACTAGCTCAATACTGAATAAAATTGGATAAACTCTAGAGCCAATGTTTGCTTGTTTTAGTTATTAGACATGACACGCATGACACCAACAACTCAATTTCGATGCGATGCGTTGCGGAAGTCATACTCAAAATTTGGGTATTCGTTTTTGAACAGTCTTGGTATAGGCGTAATTTGGCATGCACTACTCAGTTCCTTCCTTATTATTGTCATTTTTAATTTTTTAAATAAATTAAAATTTCGAAATTCAAACTTACGTGAAAGATACCCGGAAGATCGATAAACGGTGGCAACAGTTTGTTACGATCAAATGGAGCCGTGTTGTGAATACCTCGCCTTATTTGCTCTGTTCGATTTTCATATCCTTAAAAGATGTTTATACATCAATGCGGAAGAGATCTGCCTTTTTGAAAAGGTCTATGAATACCCTATCGTTTCGTCGGGGTATGGATAGTCTTGAAACTGGACCGGATGACCGATTTTTCAAGTCGAATTTATTGGGGGCGGAAAGTTAGTCGAAAAGTTGACCATGCGTAAATGTGTACATTCGCGCACAATATGTTCAATGCGGATCATCCGGAATTTATTTTAAAATGGTGTTAAAATGTACTGCCGGCCTTTGTACATCCTACTAGGTGAAGGGACGCGCGGGGTGCAAAGGTAAGATGGTAAGAGGCGCTGCTGACACCCGTCTAGTCGAGCGATCGTTTTTACCTGAGGCTAACAAAGCCCATAATCCCTTCCGGGACTTGTTAGTTGGCGTCAGACACCTTTACCTTTTATCTTTCCCTAGGTGAAGAGTGTTTCAGTGGTTCGTGGACATCGGTTGTGAATTATTGTATTTAACTGCGATACTACTAACATGAAACAAATAGTACGAATATTAATTCAGCTACTACCTAGCGGCTATAAGCTAAGATCCCCACATCATCCCAAGTTAGTATCCATCACGGGGCTTCGAAGATGGACCTTGGGAGGAACTGCTCGATTCTAGACAGGAACTGCCAGGTCTTTTCATATTGGTTGATATGGGCGGAGAAGTCTTCAGTTACCGACCATTGGTCGCAGTCATACTGTCGACATGCCGAGAGTCATGTGATGAGTCATCATGAATATGCGGATATTCATGACAAGCGAAAGGCAATGGGGGTATTTGCCAGAAGTTGCTCATCTGGGGGAAGAGGGGGGGCGATACGAACTCATGACAATATGTGCTCAATACAGTACAGGGCGTGCGGGGTAATCTGGGGGGGGGGGGCGATACGAACTCAATATGTGCTCAATACAGTACAGGGCGTGCCGCAACAATAAAACGGCGCCAGTGGCGCTTTCTTGCGCAGAGACCGCCGTTTTTCTATATTTTCTTTAAAATTGGCCAGCATTGAACGAAATCTAATCATCTATACAGTAATCTAAATTAGCAGCTCGAGCTATCTCTTTTCATTTACAAATTTTCCATAATTGTGGAACTTGTTATTTAGTGACCCTTCGATTTCCGGTCCCCTGCCGCTTCGACTCCTCGCCTGGTGACGCATCGCTCGATGAGGCCTCGCCTTCGGCCGGGCTACCGTGGTGATTTCCGCTGGGCTTGAGGCGTAAATGTATTGAGGTAGGCTCTGTCTGGATCACCATGTATGGATCTCTAAAGCGGCTATTTTCTGCGAAATAAAGGACCACTCCCGTCATTCTATCGTTGCGGCACGTCCAGTACTATCATTGTCGAATGCGCTCACAAAACTATTCAAATGAGACCATTGGATACCACCTTTACAAGGCATATCGCCACGCTGAGAGGTGTAGTCGGTCGACGTTCCCAGCAGAGCCTCATAAGAAGTCGTTACGAAAAAGCAAAACATTGCTGCCGAGAGCGACATTGAAACGACGATCCATGGCGATGCTCGCATCGTACAATTTTGTCTGAAGACGAAAAAAGACTTGAAAGGATGGCTCGAAACATGGGAAGCAGGCTCCTCGACAGTATTTCAACATTTTTTCTTCGTATCATTGGTGGTGAGAGTAAGCGGTGATAGTCACATTAATTTAAATGAAACCTTGGAAAACCACCTTAATAAGACAGTAAAGTAGTAAGTGGTAAACTGTATGTATGGATACCACGGTGTCGAAGAACTGTGTACAGTAAACGGACGTCCGAAGTAACGCCTGGTGGGCACGAGAGAAAGAGTAGGATGAAAGGCTAAGAGCATAAAAGAGTAGGATATTATTCAGTCAAAGAATTTTGTAGACTTTTATGGCGTCAGAGTGCTAGAAGAAGGATTTTGTTCGAGGTAGACAAATGACAATTAAAAAAAACCTCTATACATTTCTTATTTGAGATTATTGCTGAAATATTGCTCATATACATGAGATCAAAATCAAATCCAATTCAATATGTAGACCACTAAATGATGAACTACGATGAGTCGCACCATAAATTGACGGTGAATGTGAAAAACGTTGTGTACGACTCGGGTTGCTCCGAGAAAAGTGTTCTGTTCCGTTTCACGAAGATGCAATCGCAGATAGCACTCGAAAAAATCCAAAAAACCTCAACGGGAAGTGTTGGCCACTGCAAGTGAAATTTTCAGTTTTCACTCTTTTGAATTGTTGTTCAAAAATGTTCTTTGTTTTAGCGACTTCGTTGTGCGGGATACACAATTTTCCAGAGTTTGAAATATTTTGAAAAATGAAGAGTGAAGTGCTGTTTGATGCGTATTTGGCCGATAAAATGACTTGCGAGGATCAGTCGCTATACCAATTCAGTGTCTTCACCCTTTCAGACAAGTCCGGTGCCAATTTACCTGACCCCGGAGGGCGTGGTAGGCTTGGCTAGCTCGGGCGGAATCCATCGCTCATCTGAGCGGGTTAGGTAGCGGTCCATTCTCTCCTTTGCATTCATACATGGAGCATGTGCTGTGGAAAATTCTAGCCCACCGAGGTGGGAAGATCTGGACAGAACGATTTACTTGAACATGACTGCTCTTTTCTAAACCTTTCATTTTCACTCTATGCAGCGTTAATGAAACGATTCAGAAACTAACATCTCCTTAAATATCTTGGTAAACACGTCTACCGAAAAACGTGAGGTATGTCGAAGTCGAAAAGAACAAAGTCGTAGTAGTACAGCCGCACGACTTCCGCCAACAACGTTACGTTGCTCATCAATGTCAGCTCAGCCTTTCGACGCTCCTCTCCTCCATAAGTACTGTGTTGGGTGTGGCCCACTGAATGAAAACCATGAACTGCTGGGTGATTCAAGGAATGGGGAATTGTAAAAGGTAGAGGTAAAGGTGCCGGCGTTGACGAGCCTCATAAGAACGCGCTGCGCATTTGTCTTCCATACGGAACTGTAGTGAAAGCTTACATGGTACCTAAAGTTGCTTTCAGGGCCAGCCGCTATTCGCAGAGCCTTCACCTTGCCGGACCGTCAGGTAGGAATTCACCCCTGAAGGGAGCCGTGGGAAGGGTTTATCGCCCCACCTGTTAACGTGATAGTGAACGGTCTATAAAGATAGAAGTAAAGGTGCCGGTGTTGATCAGTGTCCTGAGGGCACGCGGCTACTTTCTCGTTCCATTTGTAATCGTAGGGGCACGATGAATGCGTATTTGACCTATACATTGACTTGCAAGGGATAGTCGCTATAGCAAGTCAGTGTCTTTACTTTCCTAGACTGGTCTGGTACCAATTTACCTGACTTGGGAGGGGTGAAGGCTTGGTTGTGCCCAGGAAAAAATCGATCGCTCGACCGTACAGGTGTCAGTAGCGCCAATTAGCAGTGAGCCACACAAATGAACACTCAATACAGCTTGTGACCAAGTTCGCGCCTGGTGAATTTCTGTCTTTTGACGCCCTAGGGAGCGGTGGACTGGGGAAAATGTGTAGCAATAGCCGTTTCAGGAAGTCCTAGCGACCAGGAAAGTTTGCTTAAAGTCCAGCGCCGTTGATGATAGTCTTGTCGCGAAAGTCCAGCGTGCATGTGTTCGTTGGTAATGCCAATGTTCTCGCTTCAGTAGAAGGAGGAATCTGAGGTGAAGAGGGTGAGGAAATTAGAACAAAAGAATATACTCAGCAATTCACCTAGCATCTCCTTACGGATCTCATTCCGAAAACATTTTGGAACTCCAGCTTCACGAAGTATGTTGTCGAACACCGCTGCAAGATAGACGGCTCCTTCTCTTCCACTACTATATTTGATGATTCTGAGGTGATCTATGCTTTTGTTGAAGTGGCAGTACCTGAAATAAGTAGAATATTAGAATCTGAATGACGAGATAATATTGTACTCTTTCACTTTCCACGCTGAGGACACGGTGATGACCGGACTGTTAATAGCAAAACTAAAATTGATAGAACAGATTATTCGGTCTAACTATTCGTTGCCTTCTTCAGAACGTGGAACGAGTCGAGTTCAACCGGAGAAACTACCCACTCAACACTGCATTAAAACCCCGAAAAAAAGGAAGAGAAAAATGAATGACCATTGCAAATAAAAAGAGTCAGAAAAAGCTAACCTCTAACAAGTGGACTAGAGAAATCCATAACACACCCGTATCTGGTAGGATACGTATGAAGAAGGACGGCTTGTACAGAGAGACCTGGAGAAGACAGAACGAAAATCGCATTTCCTGTGCCGTTCATCTCTGACGGCATAAGTCATGCAATACGTACATGACTCAGACAAGGTGATCTGAACGACTTGGTAAGGGTGGTAGAAATACCACCCAGAAACCTCAAAAGCCAGCTTGTTCGTTGTGGCTTGAATGACTACATATGCACCCCACCAGGTTGTCCCATCTGTCCCTTTGGAAAGTCGGGAGATTGCATGGTTGCCGGAACCGTTTATCTCATTAAGTGTCTGTCATGTGAGTAATAGTGTGCTGGGGAAACATCTAAGCCGCTTTGTGTAAGGGTAAAAGGACACCTTGTTGGCTTGCGAAGATCCAATTCGGCAACCCCTCTCGGCGATGATAAGGTGCGCGCGCACGCAAACAGCTGAGTTTTAGCCTCGCAGTCTCCATTTTAGCGCGTAAATCCGAAATAGCGGTGCGACATGTGTGGTATTGACCTACTAGGTCATGCTTCAGAAGTCCCGTAGGCGGGTGCTCCTTAGGCGTAAACCCTTGTCACCCACGTATCCTACCAGCTTCCGGTGTCTAGTGGACCTCATTAGTACATTTATTAGAAGTTAGCCTTTTCTGACCTTACTGACCGCAATGCCAAGATTCATCGAGAGCACGACGTGGGAAGTGCTAAAAGTTCTGTTGTTATACAGAGTGAAACGAAAAGTAATAGCCTGTTCGGCTCTCATCCATATTTTTGTGTAGGAGATATGAATACAGCTTATACTTCTCTCTTGTCTTTTGAAGTAAGGAGTAAATATCAGGTTCAATTTATGCGAGCCAAAAGTTGAAACAGACTCCTCGAAGTAATATTGGTAACTGCGGACACTACTACGCCCGAGAGTCCGGATTGACTTATCGCTCGTCTACATTAAGTCTTTCATCTCTTGTGAAGGTTCGCGTGGAGAAATGGTAAGAGGTGCTAGTGACACCCGCGCGGTCGAGCGATTGTATACGTCGCATCCACCATGCCTCTACGATTCTAAATGAAACACGAACGCGTGGTGCGTCTTTTGAGGACTGATCAATCTCGACGCCATTACCTTTTTGCCTTTTAATCGCACGTTCAAAAAAGCTACCATGATTGTGGAGCGAAGTGCACTCCCATGTATGTGCGATTTTCCTTCATCTCGTATATTTGGCGTAAATGAATCGTGAGCTGTTGCACAAAACAACTCATGTCGCCTTTGCATTCGAAACAAGTAGTCACGTAGGTTCGGCCTTCACTGAAATCAAATAAAAGCTCCATAGTCCATTACAAGGATCAATTTTCAAGGCGAAATTCCTTGGAAATCACTCACGTGTCATTGTCTCGAAACGAAGTTACATTTTTGCCATATCAGAGCTTTAAAATCATCGTCAGTTCCTCCCATGTAGTCTAAGGGTTCTCCCCTTAATCTCACACGTCACCTCCACATTATCCATCTATTCTCACAAGAAGTATCCGCGAGGTTCAGAATTAAGAGACACTGCTGACACCCGCACGATCGAGGGATCGATCCCCACCTGGGCTAGCCGTGCCTTCCATCCCTGCGGGGTCAGGTGAACTGGTACTAAACTTGTTTGGGAGGGTGAAGATACTGACTGGGTATAGTGGCTGGCCCCGAAAGTCGTTGTATTGGTCAAACCCAACATGGCTTTATGATTCTGAATGGCAAATGATGCACGCACGTCCCTAGAGGATTGATCAACGCCGATACCTTTACCTTTATACCGTTAAGGCGAAAAAATAAACAGGTCAGATGAGGTGAAGTCCGGCTCGGTTTTACTGGAGTTATTGCTTATCGATTGGGAGAAATAAGAAAAAGCTATCAATACTCTGACGATAATAGCATAACCACGTCTTATGTTTGAAGCGGTGCTAACACCTCATTAGAAAAGAGGTGAACGTAGTGATTCGAAGGAGAATAGAGAAGCGATTTCCCTGTTCAATCTAACTATGTATGCCCTGATCAAACTTTAGCACTTGTCCTTATGATATTCAACTGTACTTTCGCAGTTCTTCCAAAAGAAAAAAAGAAATAAGAGAGTCCGAATGAAATCGCCAAGCAATTTCAAATCTTACATGATGCACTTGTTGACAAATCCACTCAGAAATCTATCGATTGGATGACGAACAAGAACGAATTGTATGCGCGGTGGGTTCACAGCGCCTAAAGCCGAGGTCAAACTGTTGGCGAAGTTTTGTAAGTCGCAGAACCTGAATTTATTCGCAAATTACGAAGCGGCAGACTGTCGGATAATAATCTCGTCATTTGGAAATACTCGAACCTAAAAGGATCCGTTCTGCATTTGATGTTTTAGTGTCGCTATGAAGGAATGCGTCAAATGTTATAAATGTTTGCTCAATTGTTTACATAAAACCGACCTGTTGTCGAAATTTTCTGTACTTATACGACGATTATTGGCGTTAAATTCTGTATGGTTGGTGAGGTAACAGAAAATTGCATCCGAAAGTGTCACCATCACTTTTTCGATGCGACACATTAGTATGTGATAATTTGGAACTATCTGAAAATCATTTCATGACTGACTAGTAAGGGTGATAGTGAAAAAGTGTAAGTGGTTCACATGTTTCTGGGTATTTGGTCTATATGTACCATGACTTGCGGGGGGCCGTTGCTATGCCAACTCAGTGTTTTTATTTTCCCAGACAAGTCTGGTACCGATTTTCTCAACCCCGAAGGGATTGAAGGCTTGGTCAGTCCAGGCCGAGATCGATCGCTGGATCGTGCGGGTGTCAGCAGCGTCTCCTACTACTCCACCACAGGGGCCGCTCAACCAATAAAGTTTTCCAAAAATAACTTTCTATTCATTTTTTAGCTCCTATAACAAGAAAGCTGTACTCACGTGGAATTTCTCCTTGTAGTTGAAAAACGGTGGCAACAATTTGCTTCTATTAAACGGAGCCGTATCGTAGTAACCGCTTCTAATTTGTTGAAGACGATCGTGAGATCCTTAAAAGTAGCCGTATCTCATCAACAGAATCGGCAAGAGAACTCCTAACACATCGAAGAAAACAAACATTCTACCTGGTGCAGCACTAGTACTTCTTCTAGTTGAAATTCAACATCTTCAAAGCCAAGCGTTCTATCAAATTAACGATACCTTCGCTTGACCCTTGTTTAGGCGGAGAAATGTTGTAGAAGTACACATCCAGAAGAGCGTAGGAAATCATGGTCACCCGAACACAAAACACTGTCGCCAAAGCCAACATTGGAAAGGCACCCAACGATGATGCATACATCTTTCGTTTTCTCTGATGAATGAACCAGCACTGAAAATAAAATTAGTCGAAAAATTAAAATTAAAGAATGATCAAGTGCCTCGATTCTAGGGGGAGCACACATACAACTACACCAGCATCGGTTTGTGCCTCAAAACAAATGTTGAAACAACAGAAAACAACGAAAATGGAAAAAGAAAGTGAAGAATGGGAGGCTTGTGCGACGAAACTCAGAAATGTTCTACAACCAGTTGACGACGACGCGTACAGGGGCACTTATGGAACAGAGCTTTTCGCCTTGTACCTAATCTTTAAACCTATTTGTTTTTTTTTTCAAGGAAACGCTGCTGTTGCTATGGTTCAGCCCGACAAAGTGGTTTCAGCCAGGGTTATGTTGAACGGGAAAGAATATTCCTATCTTCGAACTGAAATTCTACCTGCATTCTGGTAGGCATTAAGAAGTACGCCGTCGGCTATTTGACTTTGAAGTGCCACCTAATTGCGCCGTTAATTACGTAGAAAACGGTTTAGTGGAGATGAAATCGAGGATAAAAGCCTTTGCGGACGATGACGAAGACATCTCATCGATCATCGCTCGGAACTGCTCCAATCCTTCCCTGAATTCGATCCAAATCCTAGTATTATGGTGCTTCTATTGAGAATGGGGGCGAGTAAAGCTTCAAGCACCAGGAAAGCAAAGTCCATTCCAGTTTTGACCTGCAGATTTTCAAATAAGGTGAAACACATTTTCTGCTTAACTTTGAATTGCTGAGATTTGTATCTTTTAAGAAAGACTTGGAAGCGGTTTCCAGAAACACGGCGGGGTTTCGGAGATTTCGAACTTGTAATGTCGAATAATAACGGGCGCGCGTAGTGCAGTGGTAACAGGCGCTGCTGCCACCCCCACGGTCGATAGATCTTCGCCCGGGCCAACCAAGTCAGCCATCCCTCCGAGGTCGATAAATTGGTGCCAGAGTTTTCTGGGAAGGTAAAAACATTGACTTGGTATAGCGGCTGGCTCCTGCAGGTCGTATATAGTATACATTGTATAGGCCAAATACGCGTTCACCAAGCCTCTTCTATTGTGAATGGAACACGAGTCGCGTCCTTCGAGGACTGATCAACGCCGACACCTTTATTTTTATCATTAATGTCGAATAAACCACAAAAATCGCAAAAGAATAGTTTCGCGCGCTTTTCGGTGCATGTTTGGGGTTTAATCCTGGTATAGCACTCATGACCCAGGCCAAGGATGTGAGTACACATATTACAAGGGAAGCTTGTAAGCGATCGGTGACGATTCCTAACGAAACCCACATGGGCGTGTACGGCTTCGCATGAGGAATGCAACGATGTGTTCAATAGGTGCTTTAGTCACCTGGTTGATCTGAAAGTGGCCGGCAAAGTTTTGCGCTGCCGCATGCGTAGGCTCACCGCTAGCGGGAGTAGCGGGGGTGAGCTCATCCTTCAGAACTACGAGAATCGAAAAGGGCCTAGGAGATAGTACCGTGGACTCACAGTCTTTTGCCTTCATGCGCTAGATTCCAAATTACGCCCTTCTGCGATTTTGTCGCAGTTTTGGGACAGATTCGCGCTTGGGACGAGTATGGCCAACAGATTATGCTCGCAGAAGGGGTGCAATTTGGAATCTAGTGCATGAAGGCAAAAGACTGTGAGTCCACGGTACTATCCACTAGGCTACCTCGTAGTTCTGGAGGATGAGCTCAACCCCGCTACTCCCGCTAGCGGTGAGCCTACGCATGCGGCAGAGCAAAAGTTTGCTAGTAATACACGTTTCCTACTGTCGGTAGGTCTTTCCTTACGTCTTAAGAAAGTGAGAGCGGAAAACACAAGTGGAATGATCACTGCATCATGAAATGATATTATTGGGTTTTATAAACACGTATAAAACTAAATGTACTCAAAAAAGTTTTGGCTTCTGTGAACTCGGAAAGTGGGCGGGTCAATGCTCACAGGCGGCAAAGTTTAGCTCGTGTTTCCAGGCTGCTTCTTTTCGAAACTAACAGCAGTGTGATCAGAGCAGTGTGAAATTTGAAAATAACAGTAGCGTGAGTGACAGATAAAAGTAAAGGTGTCGGCGTTGATTCTTTCCCTGAGGACGCGCCGCATCATTAATGTTCCCTTCAATTTGTAGAGGAATGGCGAACACGGGTTCGGTCACTACAATGACCTGCTGGGCCAGCCGCTAGACCGAGGTCCAGTGTCCTTACCTTCACTGACAAGAGTGTTAGTAATAAGCCCGATGCGGAAGAAATTAAGTGCCTGGCTAGCCTCTGGCATAATAGATCGTTCGATTATGCGGGAGTCAGTGCCGCTGCACTGCACCACTCGGGCCCCTATGTGATTGATCGGTAGATAAATAAATTTATAAACAAGTTATCAGAGCTGCGCGTCCTTTCTCTGATTGTCTGATCAGTGCATACAAGTTCCTTACTCATTATTCGCCATAATGAGGATCGAAAGTGAGAAAGTAATGATTTATATGGTAAGGTGAGATAATTAACACGTTGATGACAGTGTGCGCCACGCTCAAGAGGCCGCGTGGGACCGTGTGGCGCAATGCTGCGCCACAGTCTTGTATCGTATTTTTCTCGATGCATTTCAGAATTTCGAAGGATGTGTTTGTGCCACTTTTTAGTAGACCTTTGCACATTGTTATAGGAAGCATCGTCCATGAATATAATTCTTAGCTTCTGATTTACTGGAATTTTTGACTGTGCACTAGTTTTCTTTACAAGTAAAAACAACTAATGGTTATTGCAAGAAACAAAAAAATGCAAACAAATACTGCTTACTGAAACAAACCTATAAATACGAACATATTTCGATTATTAGAATAAACAAATAATGAACAATAAATAACAATTTCCTTTTAACCTGTATAGGGAAAAAGGACATTCTAAAAGCCTCCACCTGTTATTTTTCTATTTTCATTGCGAAAAAAGGAATAGTCACAATGCCCGATATTACAGAACTGTATATGTAGTCTTCGAGATTTACTATTCACTTCTATTTTGAAGAAAACTCGCCGTATGCCGGCATCATGCCGCAGCCTCGGCGCGCTAGAAAATCGTTTGGTCCCACGCGCCAGACACGCGAAAAAGGCGCTGTCGTCAACGTGTTAAGCATGTCAGTGACATTGAACAGCGAAACGAATTTTTGATTTTTTTTGTCAAAACACAGAAGGCAGTTCATAGTCGAAGAGAACAAAGTCGTAGTAGTAGAGCTGCACAACTTCAGTCAACAATGTCACGTTGTTCATCAAAGTCCGCTCGAGTTCACCACGCACCTCATTCCCGAAAGTGGAATGGTGGGTGCGTCCCACTGAAAAAGGACAGTTTATGCTTCACAAGTCTTAGAAATTAATGCAAAATGTGAAAATTTACAGCAATGTCAATCGTTATTGGCTCACTTTTGGTGTTATAATGCGTTGGTACAGTGGTAGGAAGGGCTAATGACACCTGCACGGCGGAGTGATCGGTCCCCGAGCTACCAAGCCTTCCTTCCCTCCGGGGTGGGGTAAATTGGTGCCAGGCTTGAAGGTAAAGATCTGGCACCTGCAAGCGATTGTACAGTAGCAGCCAAAAATCTGTTAACACTCGGTCGCGCAGAAATTTCCACCCTTCTTTGACCGGTAGTCCACGGAACAGTTCAGAGCTTTCGAGAAGCTGCGCGCAGTTTCTGATAGCGCAAATCTTCTTCTTTCAAAAAGTGTACAACAATTTACTAGATGTGCTGAATCTGGGAAAATATAAGAGGTTTTTTGAAACATACATTTTTCTTCACTCAAAAATTCACGTTGGTGACGTGTACTTTTTCCGCAAACAGCTATGCAAAAAAACTGTACAAATCCAGAATTACAGACATTTTAGTGAACCATTTGGTATTTCACCAATTTTGCGCTGAGCGATCTAGATAATATAACTATTCTGTTTTCCAGGCCTAATTGCCTTTATGCAATGACTTTCATAAGAATATCTCGTGAACGCAAGATGAAAGGGATTTTCGAACAAATTTCCAGCAAGCAGTGTGGTACCAAATTGGGTCCGCCCCAAATTTCCCTGATAGCTCACCAAGAGCGCGCTTTTGAAGACAGGGAGTACAACCATCGTATTCCACATGATTTATTACCATCACGAAAAAAATTTGAACAAGATATCTCGTCTCGCCGCAAGCCATAAATTTTTCAAAGATTTCAACTATGTAGTGCAGTATTGCAAGATTAAAAATCCGCTCATAATTTAGTTGATAGTACAGCAAAAGCGCGATCTTTAGGGTGGATGGGAACACCATAGCATTCTACGTGTCAAATTACCTTCACGAAGAAATTTTTAGCAGGATAACTTGTTAGCGCACGACGCCATGAATTCTCAAAAAAAAACAGCAAACGGCGAGGATGATAGCTTATGATAGCTTCCGCGAATTTAAATGAGAATTTTCTTAATCATTATTTGTTTTGCACATCGCTTGTCTGCAAACATCTTCTACAACTATTGAATACACTACTGTTGAATTACCGATGACATTTATCTTAAGCACTGTCAATCAGGTGTAAAAATTGGTATGTCGTAGAGATGCACGGCGTAATCCACAACAATAATATGACATAAAATCTGCTTTTCATGTGCTTTCGTATGGCTTATAAACAGGGGTGTGCGGAACTTCCGTTTCCGTGTTCTGAATTCCGGTTTCCGGCCGTTTTTGGCCCTTCCGTTCCGTTTCGTGTTCCGCCTCTTTTTTGGACGGAATACGGAAACGGAAGAAGAAATCGAAGACATCCTGTGTGCAAGCTAACAAAATGGAGACTGAAGTTATTGTGCTGACGTCGATGTGATCCATTCGAATTCTCGTAGAATGCAGCCAGTGCACCGAAGTACACTCCACCTCCCCTCTCCTAAGAAAATATGCAATGAAGTATTTGTCGGCACCTGCCACATCGTCCGATGCGAGAGATTGTTTTGTTCTGCTAGTTTATTGAAAAAATGTTTGAGAAAAGCCTCACTTCCCAAAATCATGAAAAAACTGCTGTTTCTCCACCATAACATGCTCGTTTTAGTCTTTTAATTCTATTTCGAAAGCCTTCTTGTCTATCACGCCAAAAAAGTCTGTCTTTCTCTACGTACTTGTCTTCAGCCTATAACGAAGTTTATAAAGATAAGTTTCCACTGTTTACTCTGAAGCTATCACCAAACGTTGAACACCTTCACCAAAATAATAGACCCATTCCGGTGGAAACAAAACAAGCACTCTAGGGGTACCTTTAGAAACAGAAATGAAAACTTTTTGAGGTTCAGTTTTGGCGGAATTCCAGTAGTTTAGTGATTTTTGCACTATTTCCGGCTTCCGTGTTCCGCATTCCGGTTTCCGGCCATTTTTGGCCATTTCCGTTCCGTCTTCCGCCTTTCGCGTTTTTGAAAAAAATTTCCGCACACCCCTGCTTATAAACTATCTTTGGATCTTCACTATCAGTAAACTTAGAGAGACAGACAGCTTTTTGAGACACCCTGTAGTGTTGCATTTCTTCGTGAGTTCTCACTTTGAAATTGTCTGTAATTCTGGTTTTGTAAAGAAAATTTGAAAACAAAATACAATTTTTGAAAGAGAATTATTCGCACTGCCTAAAAGTTTGTTTAGTTATTCGTATGCTGCTTTGCCGAACAGGGTCAGTATGGTGGATCAGATTTATTATGGCTTAACGTTTCGTCATGAACGTTGTCCTCAGAGGCCTAAAAAATGGCTCGAAACTTAAATACCCTTGAACTGTCCGGCCAAGCGCCGCATCGACCCTAGCATTTCTGACGACTAATACAATCACAACGAAAGATCCGTAAAAACGAAAGAACTCAATAATTCACCCGTGATCCACCGCAAGAGTGTTGCGACGTTGCAACCAACTCTTGGTGTTAGTAAAATGCGACTAGGTCACATCAGTCATTCCGAAACCCACAGAACGGTGTGAATGACAAGAAGTCATTGCTTATCGAAAGACACTCATTTCGGTTGTTCATAATTGGATTCCATGCGGAGATCCAGAACGCCTCCAATGATTTTCTGGACGATATCTCGGTCTCATATGATAGAATTTTGCACATAATGTCAAAGTCATTCCCATTATGAACTTCATGACGGTGCCTTCCCAGCGGTGTTGTTATGCTACCTCTTCGCTTACTGGCCAGATGTTCATTTATACGTGCCAATAACACACGACCGGTCTCTCCAATATACTTGCCGTTGCAAGCCCTGCATGTTATCTCATACACCACTCCCGATTTCTCACAATCTCCATTCTTTCCGTAAGGACAAACAACACAGTTCTCTGATACGCATTCAGTGTCGTAGAGTCTGTTCCGTACTAACTGTCGTTTGATGTTGTCATTTGGGATGTCAACAAGAACAACATCATTTTGTAGCTGAGCACGAACAAGGCATCGCTGTATTGCAGAGGAGAATGCATCAGAGATAAAAGGGAGACATAAAGGTACGCGGTCTTGGAAGGGTCGTACGCTCTGGGCAGTGGTTCTGCTTCTGTGGTATGGTGTCTTAATATAGCCGTTCTGAGAGGCTATTCTGGAAGCTAATGTCACTGATTCTCGTCGTTCTTCGCCACCCGTGCACATTGCTGTTGCTGTTCTGAACATGTTTCGCACCACAGCTCGCTTAACAGCAATGGGATGAACTGATTTGGCGTTGATCAGGATATTTTTGGAGCTTCCTTTTCGATACCACTTTACGCTGACCATGCCATCGGATACCTTCACTTGTGTGTTGAGAAAAGGGAGCCAACCGTTCGATGGTGTTTCTCGGGTAAGCTTGATGTGCTGTGATTGCTGGTTAAGAATGCGGAAGCATTCATCCATCTCGGACTGCGTTGACGTTATTATGAAACAGTCGTCGATGTATCTACAGTACATGAGGGGCAGACGAGCTAGCACTGGTTCTTCTATTCTACTCATAAAGCATGGAAGGTGAATCGAAACAGATCTGCGACTCTGTTCGGTCTAGGGTTAAATCTTCCCTTTGTGCAAAATATGATAGACTTGTTCAGTCTCGTCGAGAGATTCGTGGAAGCAGAGAAACCAATACTACCGTGGACCACCGCCATGACGTTACCCGCACTGTCAACGGTGATCCTCCAGAAAGAGTCACGATTATTGGAAACGCTCATCTCTCATCCAATGCACTACGTCTACTTAATCTCGGTCCATCATTTTCGGTTGCACAGAATGTCACATCATTCACATACCGTAAAGTTGTTGGAGGCTTACAAAGACTGCGAGATCAGTTGCGAGTGAGGCATGTGAGTTCAGTCAACCCGCAGACCACCTCCAATGACACTCGGAGTTCGCTACAACCTTTACCATTCCCACGCACTTTCTATCGAGAACCTCAGCCTGTTCCAGATGTAGACGCCAAAATCCGAATGCTGTCGTCCACTGTTTTGTATGCTCTTAATCAGCACAGGCGACGACGTAACGTCAATTTGACGTTTGAGGAAAGGCAGGGGCTCCACGAGATGCGTGAGCTAAGATCTAATGGTACAATACGCCTCCCCGTGAGTGATAAGGATGGAGAGTTCGTTGTAATACCCCAATCACTTGACAAAAGCATAAACGAACTCTATCTGCGAGATTCCTCTCTTTACCGCTTAACCACTGTAGAGGAATTCCGCTCACAGTGCAGACGCATGAACAAAGCTTGGGTAAAATTAGGGCATTCTGGGGGTTAGACAGAAGGTTGATTGTTAGACTGAAGTTAGATTACTCCAGATGTCCTGTGTTTTACAGTCTTATAAAGACCCACAAGCTGTCCACCGCCGACGTGCCATCTATGTCACCGGCTACCTTCAAAATACGACCAATAATTAGCTGTGTTGGTGGACCGACCGACCGAATACCATGGTTTCTCAACAAAATCGTAAGCCAGCTGTTAGCCATGATTCCTTCACACCTGACCAACACTAGGCTATTCCTTGACCACCTACACAACGCCCAATTACATCAAAACTGCGTTGTAGAGTCATTTGATGTTACCTCACTGTACACTAACGTCCAAAACGATCAAGCCCTTCAAGCATTATCCGAAATGCTCGATAGGTACATTGATAACATCAACACATTTGGACTCGATAGGAACTCAATAATGGCTCTGGTCAAAGAATGCCTGAATTGCAACATCTTCAAATGGTCGGGCTCAAATTATTCTCAACTAAGGGGTCTGGCAATGGGTCAGCGACTTGCACCTGTACTCGCAATATGCTTTATGAGTAGAATAGAAGAACCAGTGCTAGCTCGTCTGCCCCTTATGTACTGTAGATACATCGACGACTGTTTCATAATAACGTCAACGCAGTCCGAGATGGATGAATGCTTCCGCATTCTTAACCAGCAATCACAGCACATCAAACTTACCCGAGAAACACCATCGAACGGTTGGCTCCCTTTTCTCAACACACAAGTGAAGGTATCCAATGGCATGGTCAGCGTAAAGTGGTATCGAAAAGGAAGCTCCAAAAATATCCTGATCAACGCCAAATCAGTTCATCCCATTGCTGTTAAGCGAGCTGTGGTGCGAAACATGTTCAGAACAGCAACAGCAATGTGCACGGGTGGCGAAGAACGACGAGAATCAGTGACAATAGCTTCCAGAATAGCCTCTCAGAACGGCTATATTAAGACACCATACCACAGAAGCAGAACCACTGCCCAGTGCGTACGACCCTTCCAAGACCGCGTACCTTTATGTCTCCCTTTTATCTCTGATGCATTCTCCTCTGCAATACAGCGATGCCTTGTTCGTGCTCAGCTACAAAATGATGTTGTTCTTGTTGACATCCCAAATGATAACATCAAACGACAGTTAGTACGGAACAGGCTCTACGACACTGAATGCGTATCAGAGAACTGTGTTGTTTGTCCTTACGGAAAGAATGGAGATTGTGAGAAATCGGGAGTGGTGTATGAGATAACATGCAGGGCTTGCAACGGCAAGTATATTGGAGAGACCGGTCGTGTGTTATTGGCACGTATAAATGAACATCTGGCCAGTAAGCGAAGAGGTAGCATAACAACACCGCTGGGAAGGCACCGTCATGAAGTTCATAATGGGAATGACTTTGACATATGTGCAAAATTCTATCATATGAGACCGTGATATCGCCCAGAAAATCATTGGAGGCGTTCTGGATCTCCGCAAGGAATCCAATTATGAACAACCGAAATGAGTGTCTTTCGATAAGCAATGACTTCTTGTCATTCACACCGTTCTGTGGGTTTCGGAATGACTGATGTGACCTAGTCGCATCTTACTAACACCAAGAGTTGGTTGCAACGTCGCAACACTCTTGCGGTGGATCACGGGGGAATTATTGAGTTCTTTCGTTTTTACGGGTCTTTCATTGTGATTGTATTAGTCGTCAGAAATGCTAGGGTCGATGCGGCGCTTGGCCGGACAGTTCAAGGGTATTTAAGTTTCGAGCCATTTTTTAGGCCTCTGAGGACGACGTTCATGTCGAAACGTTAGGCCATAATAAATCTGATCCACCATACTAACCTTGTTCGGCAAAGCAGCATACGAATATCTATAACATCATGCCGAGGTTTCAAGAAGAGAGAACGTGGAGTTTGTTTAATTTTTTTTCGAATAGCTGTTTGCGGAAAAAGTACAAGTCACCAAAGTGAAAGAAAAATGCATGTCTCGAAAAACCTCTTATATTTCTTCAGATTCAACACAGCTAGAATTTTCTCGTACACATTTTGAAATAGGAAGATTTGCTCTATCACAATCTGTGCACAGCTCCCTCGAAAGTTCCGAACTGTTTCGTTGGCTGCCGGTCAAAGAAGGGTGGAAATTTCTGCGCGACCGAGTGTTAACAGATTTTCGGCCGCTACTGTATGTGTTGGCCAAATAAAATGGAGCATGATTCCGTTGCACCTCCTTAGGGGACCGGCTAGATACCTTTACCTTTACCCTTTGTTTGCTATTGCTCATGTTTTGAATTTTGCCTTAACACCGAGCGATTTTGGAAATAGAGCATGCGGCTTCGAGCTTGAACGCAAAGGGATATTTTTTAAAATTTACCAAGCATCTCTTTGTGGATCTCGTTACGAATGTTCTCTGGTACACCAGCGTCACGAAATATGCTATTGAATTGTGCAGCGAGAAAAGCAGCTCCCTCTTCTCCACTTCTATGTTTGATGATTATGAAATCATCCATACATGTGTCGAAGCGACAAAACCTGAAATAAATGGAATTCATGACATTTAGGGTATGTACATTCGTTGGCTGCATTCAGTCAGTCTGAACTTTAAGAGCCAACGATTAGATTCATTACAACATCTAAGCATAAGAAGAACAACAGCATCATCTACAACATCTATGCCTTTCCGGTAAAACGTTGATCTTAGTACTACTGCAATATCATCGTGCAAGAATCATCGCTAAAATTTCGATCCGGGCAGGATTCGAACTCGGGTCTCAGGGGTTTCCGGAGCACTGTGGGCTTTGGATCACTACACTACTGGGACGATGCCGGAAGGCGCCGGAATTATCCGAAATTTTAGTTTTACTGCCGCTTTTTGGAGGTTAATGTACCCAAGAAGAGGGTGACATGTTATGAATGAGTTCTGGAAGTAAAATCCTTCTGGCTTGAGGAAGGTGTTGAAGGAAAAGCAGTTGTGGAGGAGAGCCGTCGTCTCAGAAGTGTAGTAATTAATACACGCGCCCGGGATAGGCCGGAGACGTGGGTTCGATTCCCGCCTATGCCACCGTTCTTGCGATGATCCTAGCACCATCATTACAACATCTTCTTTCAGTTCACTGGTTAGTGGTAATATAACCATCTTTATGATTGATTCGTCGGATAGATTAACAGCTACAATCACTAAATTCCTAGAGTAATCTATACGACTCCCAGTCATGTACAGATAAATGCGATAATGCATTAATATTTAATATTATGTAATGTATTAATAGCAGAAAATGTAAAACGGCAACCATGACTGCGGAGCGAAGTGCACTCCCATGGTGGTAAGGCCTCCATTCTTCTCGTATAATTGGCGTAAATGCTTCGTCAGCTGATGAACAAAACAACTCATGTCGCCATTGCATGAGAAGCACAAATTTAGATCCTGTCGTGCTTCACTGTAAAAAACGCGTGTTCTTCAATTCTCAAGTATCTTACCGAGAAAGGCAAAGGAATAGAAAAAGACTTTTACGATATTCGTAACATGTTTTCAGTTAATTGGAGCGATGCTGAAAAGGGTAATCATGCATATTCTGCCTATCCGCCTTAATGATTTCTTAAAGAAAACTGTAAAGCAGGTGAGGGATCATTCAGGTGGAACGCTGGCCGATATCTCTTGATCGACCAGCCTCGCCTATTTGTGACTACCTTCCAAAATTCGACAGACACATTGTGTTCTCAGAATTCAAGATGTGAGTTCTGTGAAGGTAAACTGTGGAATCGTACATTATGCATTTGTCGACGAAACCGCTGAGAAATTTTTCGATTGGATGACGGACCAGAGTGAGTTGAAAGCGCGGCGGTCTCACGGCCCTCAGAGCAGCAGTCAAGTTGTGGGCGGTGTTCTGTGAGCCGCAGAATCTAAATGGAAATTGAAGAATTTCTAAATTTCCCTATGAAAAGCTACGGTTTGCTTTGTCTACGAATCGGACCTTCTTACTGCCGTAAGACTGACCTGTATTTAAACCGTTCTTTACTTATAATGCGATTTTTGGCGTTGAATTCCGTGGAGTTTGTGATGTAGCAGAAAATGGCATCCGACAGGGTCACCATCACTTTTGGAATTCGACACATTAATATATGGTAACGAGGTATTATCTGGAACTTAGATCATCAGCGAATCATCAGCGAATCGTAGCATTAATGACTCAGAATAATGTAAACACGTAGCATTAATGACTCAGAATGATGTAAAAGCATGGTGCTCTCCGCTTCCCATTTAAAAACAACGTTTCATACGGAACGTGATGGGGACAAGGAATGTTGAAGGAAGATGAAGTAGGATCATTCAATGAATTGCTGCTAAACTATAATACGTATGATTCGTCTGTCTTAACATAATTTTCTCTGTGACACTAGTTTGACTGAAATATTAGGTTGTAACCTTCCAATTGAACTTTTGCCAAGTCATAATTTTTCAAATTTATTTCCTCGAAACAGAACCCAATTGAGATATGTATGGTATTTTATTAGACTACTATATGTCGCCTTTCTGCTGGTAATTGTTTTACTCCATACGCATGGAACCCTGACGGTTTACTGACGAACAACACTCCCGTATTGAGATGGCCTTATTTGTTGAGATTTTTTTCTTCCGCGTGTCTCTGATGAAACGGTGAGAAATAGTATTCTGTAGTAGCAATGTCTTAAGATTACGTTGCATGGGATATCGAATTCTAACGATACTCCAAAAAATTCTCCCATATGATTTTTTGAAGACATCCTTGGCTGCATCAGGTGTGTAGCGTACTCAGCCCTGCTTTCCCTTTGGTTTGCAAGCCATGCAATCCAATTGCTGACAGTGTAGATTGACAGTCACCAATGCATCTTCAGGTAGAAGCTCCTATTCTTTAAATGCAGAAGAACTCCCGAAAAACGCGAAGAATCTTCTCGTTGAGGTGCAGTTCAGACTTGGTGTCGGTTTTCCTTGTTTACCAGGACCGAGCCACTTGAGTCTCCGGCTATGAGTAGCGTGTGTTATTCACTTATCACCTACAACAGCCAGGTTATTTTAGCGGTTGAGGTTCCTTTCGAAACCTAAAAATTCAAAACGCGAGGTGACCCCAGGGTTGAGCTGTGTAGGCGACATATTGTGGCTAACATTTCGGTCACACTTTCGTACCTTTCCCCATATATTAGAACGCTTTGCAGCTATTGTGTATGAGCACTGTAACTCTTCTATAAAGTAGTGAGTGGTGCTTGATGGTCCGACTTCTGTGGCTATTTCAGCTCATCTAAATCAGTGCTAGGTGTCCTTGTCGGAGCGGTTTATTCTCCAACCCATCACAATCTTACTCGACATTCTGGGACCAACCTGTTGTGGAGGAATATACAGGACACCTTACTCCATTAAACAGCAAAATTTCGGGATTGCATACTGCAGCAGCAATCCCTAGTCAAAGCCCGTTGAATTTATACGATTGGGGTATATGTTTAAGGCTTCGTAATTTGAAGGAATTCTAACGAAATCGAATGGGCGACAAATACTTCAGAAAAGTATAAGCTACACTACTGAAATGTTATCGAAAGAGAAATGCAGAAGCTTCAGCAGAAATTTTAATATGCGATGAAAAAATATTCAATCGGAAGGTTTACAACCTAATAGATTATCTCCAACCACATTATTACAAATGATGGAATGCTTGTTGATCACATATCGAAATATAGATGCGCGCTGTGCAGTGGTAAAAGGCGCTGCTGATCGCTTGCACCCGCAGGTGCAAGCGATCGATTTGCGCCCGTGCTACCCGAGCCTACCATCATTTCAGGGTCTGGACCAGATCTGTCTGGGAATGAATGGATGCTAACATGCTTTTGCGGCTGGCCCCGCAAGTCATGGTGTAGGCCATCCATGTATACACTATGCCTCTAGGATTCTAAATGAGGCACGAACGCGTGGCGCCTCCTAATGGGACTGGTTAACGCCGATGACGTTATCTTTACCTGTCAATGTGAACAGGTTGGAGTGGAAAATCACAAGCTTGCCAGTGACAAATTTGTGAAAAGCGAGTTCTGTGAGATGTCTCAGGAGCAGGAGGATGAAATTCAATAACTGGCTGTCAAAACTATGTACAGTTTAGTATTTTAGAAATTTTCTTTGCGGCACAGGTCCGCTTGCAGCAGATTCGTTTCAACCGTACCAAATGGTATATGTATTATTTTTTATTGTCACTGATTTATGTTACTATACATCACTGTCGCACCTATTTAGACCAGAACGATCATATCTCCTTTCCCATTGTAGTCATTGTCTACATCTATCACAAAATAAAAAAATAAAAAATATCATGCATTCACATGAAATGTCTCGTTGTAGTTCATAAGCGGAGGTAGAAGCTCGCTGCGATAGAAACGATTCCCCGATTGCACATCACTCCTTAAACGTTCACGAGCTTTTCGAGATCCTTAAAACCAATATTATTTCAACCAAACATTATGGGAAAGGGTTTATGTCATCACCAAAAACAACCTGGAATAAAACACTGAACTTTCCGATCTACTAGAATTGGTAGCTTATTGATGCGAAACACTTCTACAGGAGGTGCAAAAATTACCCGTGCACCTAAACATTTCATTTTTTATTTATGTTCTTCGAAATTTTCCGGTTTCTCTCTCCCAACATGTGTTGACTGGACGTAGTGCAACTCAAACGAACCAGAGTGCAAAATGTTCAGGCATTGTAACCAACGAGTTGCTATTATCGAACTTCATAAGGTCGAGAAGCAAACGGATGTAATTGGGAAGATCCTTTGTGTTCCTCGAAGTACGGTTTGAGATGCGGTGAAACGCTACAAAGAATTGAAGACCGAAGAGGAAAGAATGGGACGAGCGCCTTACGTCAGCTACGACCCGGAGAAATGTGAAAGTCGTGAGAGAAAATTCTGAAAGGACGCCAGAAGGTTGATGTGACAGATTGCAAAAGACGTTGGAATGAGTGTGTGCTCAATGAGAACCTGGGTGCAAGGTGAGCAGCTCTTCACATTGAACCCAGTTTTCATCTCCTAAAATGAGAGGGTTCTTGCTTGCGCTCTTGCGCTAGCTGATGCTACTGCCAAAGGCTGAAAGTGCGAAGGTGGGAAGAAGTGTGAATCCGTTATGGTTTGGGGAGAAGTCACATCTTCAGGAAAAACTCCAACTGTTTTCGTCAAAGCTGGCTTGAAAATCAATACGACGATTAGCGAAGATTCTTGAAAACGTGCTCAAGCCGAAGGCCGATACATACTTCGGAAAAGTCTACTGGTGCTTTCAACAAGATTCAGCACCAGTTCACAAAGTTGGTGGTCAGTCAGTTGCTCGGCACACCAGAACGTTAAAGTAAATCTTCAAGGAAAACCCCAGATGGTGTGCCGAGCAACTGCCTGACGGGGCGCGCACACAGAGATTGGCCCTCCATTTCTCCGGACCTTAACCCGATGGACTATTCTGTGTGGGCCATTCTGGAGAGAAAAACTTCTTTTATTATACCAGGCATCCAGATTTGGACTCTCTCAAAGAACCACTACTAAAATCCTGGGACGAAATTGATTAGAGGTACCTGCGCAGCGCTGGTCGGAGTTCTGAAGTACTCTATCAAGGCTAAGGAATTGTGAATTTTGAAAGCTGTTAGTGTGCCTTGAAAAAATTGCGAATCTTGAAAACCGCTAGTGCGCCTCGAATTGTCATGTTTGAAGTTAATAATTTTGTTAGTTAGAATTAATCTTTGAAGTTTGATTACAAGATGCCATCAAATTTTCAGTGCACGGTTCATTTTTGCTCACCGAATGAGTGGCGCGTTTCTACGAGAATGATCAACGCTGAACCTATACCTTTAAACAAACTATAAACGAACACTACCACTGCAAGCCACATCGTCAGGACGAAAGACGGTGTCAGAAAGCGTGTCTAGTGCTGTTCTAGAACTCGTGGTTACCGAAAACCAGTACATTGAGAACGACAGTGAAACAGCTACGAACGCCGAGGCATGTATCCTCCTCGTTCTGAAGAGCAATCGCTGAAAAATTGAAAATTCGGGAAAAGTCGAAAATAATTGGTAGTTGTTCATTGAGAATTAAATTCAATTTTAACCATTTGCTAGGTTATTGGAGACAAGATACCTGAGAAAAAAAGATTTAGATGTGCCAAAGTATCTCCGGCTTTACTTCTTCAACAGTGCGTTCCGCATCTTTTCATCATATTTACTAATGAGACTAAAATTAGGAACGGATTAGCTACGCGTATTATGGGATTATTAATTTGAGGGCAAGAGACTCTGTCCCATCTTAAACTAATGTTTCCGAGGGAGGGAGAGATGAATATGGTATAATAGTTTCGAAAGACAAGTTTTGTTTGCGAATCAAAATTCCACCTGCATTTGGAGACACCGCAAATTATGTACGAAGACGAAGAGTTCTTGCCGCAGAACAACACTGGATATCCCATACTGAAAAACAAAAAGTACTTTTCGCGAAGATGTAGTCGCAGATTACAGTCCAGGCGAATAATGTTTTGAATCTGGTCGACCATCGCCTGGGAAGCGTGTCATCTCAACGGTCAAAAACTGTTGACCGGTGAGAACAGAATGAACTTTGAATTAAGTTTCTGCATATTTCAAGCTGTAACGTTTGCAGCTGAAGAATCGCTAGGTTTTTCCAACGAAAGCAAACCTAAGAACTTTTGCGATAACATCTGTCTCGTTCTTACGATGTTTGGGCACTTGTTGAAGATTCCGACTCCACCGATAGGCCTTATGTCAAGAAATTTAATTGAAGTGTCGCCTATGGGTTCATTTGGGGCGCTGACCACGAATCTGATGTCCCAATCCGAATTTCGGCTGAGGACCACCCGTCAGGTCAAAACCTCAGATTTGGCTGAAACATCGTCCAGATATGTTCTTTTGCGTGCCAACCAGGATTCCTACGTTGCTTTTTCGAACTTCTTACGATTTGCCGCTTTTGCTCTTTAAGGGCTCATTTAGACGTGGGGCAGCACGCGACGCGACCTAATGCAAAAGATGCAAATCGACCATACCGTGGGAATTCCCACGCTATGGTCGATTTTCACCTTTTGCATTAGGTCGCGCCGCGTGCCGCCCCACGTCTAAACGATCCCGAAGCCCGTTTTCGGCCGTTGCGGGTAGGTTTAGGTAGTGATCGGAGGCGCGGGGCGGGATCAGGGTGGCACCTTCTTGAAATTGCCGAAATTGATCGAAATCTGCGAAAAAAACGGCAGATCCGTAACCAGCGTCTCAAATTACATACCTAGACAAAGATTGAGCCAAATAGGTAATTTTGGCCGGACCACGCAACTTGGCGGTTCGGGTGGCTCTCTTCCGAAATACTCGTAACAAACGTCAGAGTCCTCGTCAGCATGCAAAATAGCCATTCTAAAAGAAGTTTCGTTGATTTTTTGGATCATCCTACCAGCCCTGCAAGCGATACAGGTGATTCACGCACGTAGCTGCAACGGACATCAGATTCATGATCAGCGCCCTAAATTACCCTCGTAGACGAAGTTTCAGCAAAAACTAAATTTTTGATCTATGCCAGGTCGGTGGAGTCGGAGCTTTCCATAAGTGCCTACATTACAATCCTAAAAACATGGTGGTCTAATTTTAATCCATAACAATAGAAGTGTCATGAACGTGGCGTTTTGGTTGAATGTTGAGCACAATTAACTCGGTATTTTTCTCAATTTATATCGATTTGAAAGTTAGTCGCATAAAGGAAACTGTGTTGTACCTACGCATTGCAATTCACACGACCGTATGAAGTGTTGCGAAGAGCAATTGCGAACATATCCAAACATCTACGTACCAACGCTTCTCAAAGATGCTATAGAAACTGCGTGAGCGTCACATAGCCACACTGTGCACCCTCACTCTCGTTTTACAATTGCCCTCTGCTTTAACGTGTTTTTTGCTCTGTTTTAACCGAACTAAACCCACTATGTAAGTCGTTGATGTTATTTTAATATGATTACATACCATTCCCTTTATTTTCGTACTATCATAATTTGTGTACTTATCAAATCAAAAAAAGGACGGTTTAATAACCCAAATTTGAGGGAATCGCGCTCGTCTAATACCGTGTGATCAGTTCTTCGTTCGGTACTGCAATACCGCGTGGCACGAGTTTCGTTAAACTCATGTCGATTCTATATTTTATCCAAAATTTCAATTTGTTTTCTTCTTCCTCGACTTTATCTTCGTCTGCTCCGCTTTCTTCGGAACTTGTTAGCATAGGACTTCCTAAAAGCGTGACTGAAATATATTCACACAACACCTACCAGGTAACTAGGAAAAACCTCGAGAGCCACAGAACAAGTCGTGCGAGGTGTTAATACCTTTTTAGCCGAGTCACAGTTTTAGTGATGTCACACAGCGACACTGTCTGAGTTGCTCTGAAGGGAGTGAAGTGGAATTTCAGCCTCGAGCGTAGTTCATCCACATTTCTGATACAAACAGAAAATTCTTCAGAGGAAGGCACCGTTTCCAAGCTTCTATAGATGATTCTTTCATAGCAATGATTGTCTTAGCCTTTAAGCTACCGCTTGACACTTCTACGAAAATAGTTCTGCTTCTCACATTACCATTATATGATAGTTGAATCCTGATAATACCGTAAGTATCAGCGCCGTTTTTTGATCTACAAGTGACATGAGGACTTTACTGAATAGCTACTAATTAAGAATCAGACTGAATGTTAGAAGCTGGAGAGCAGGTCGAGCAGTCTGCTTTTAAAACGCTTTTGTGGTGCCATATTAAGCAGTGGTATTTTGTGGAGATAATATTTATTCACGTCAAAACATAGAAGGAAGTTCATAGTCGAAAAGAACATAGTCGTAATAGTATAGTCGCACAACTTCCGTCAACAAAGTTTTGTTGCTCATCAAAGTCCACTCCGCTTTTCGACGATCCTCACTTCCGTGAGTAGAATGGAGGGAGCGTCCCGCTGAAAAATGTAAGGCCTGCTGGTAGGGCCCCCAGCATTCTGTGCTGATCGTAAGATTATATAAAGAAAACTAATGAAGATGTGTGCATTTGATTTCAAAGAGAAGAATAGAGGTATCTACGCAACTACCAAGCATCTCTTTGAAGATCTCATTTCGAAGGTTTTCTGGCAGTCCAGCATCTCGAAATACACGACTGAATTCCTTCGCAATATAGGCGGCTCCCTCTTTACCACCTCTGTATTTGATGATTCTAAATTGATCTATGGTGTCGTTGAAGCGGCAGAACCTGAAGTGAACTGAATCCGTGGCAGTTAAGGTGTTGCGCTCTCACACAACAGCGGCAAAGTCTCCTTATGCATTGGAAGAGATGAGTAGGTATGTCCGGAAGATTACCAGTAATACAGGGTGGTGAATAAATACGTGCGCCGTAAAAAGTGCTGTAACCTTCCTTTCCTCAGCAAATGTTCAATCAAATGTGTTCATATAGAAGACTAAGGCATAGCATTCCACAATTAAGGAAGGTTCTTAGAGTACCATAGTTGCTATGTGCTTTGATATCGACTCTCACACCTTCATTCATCGAATAGTTGGTGCGCCGCACGCCTACTTTGCGCCATATTTCGGGAAAAGTTCGTCGAAATGTGATACATTTCTTGTTTTAGACGTCTGAGATATTTTTCGGAAACATATTCGATGGCAAGCCAAAACGGATTTAGGATTGGGCTATTCAAAAGTCATAAATCTTTCCTCGCAGAAGAGCTGATTTCGGTCACAAGAACTCCATTTTCTGGCTCCACGAAGCGAAGCGCAACTCCACTGAAGGAAACATTTAACACGTTTGTTTTCCGAGCGCTGTGGCTTTTCCATAAAAATACTTCTGATAGAGTTTAGCATGAATTATCATATTTTTTATCGATAAAATCAAAACAGTCCTGCTCAGAGCCCAGATACTGTTTTAAACATCAAGGTTTCAGAAAGCACACTTTTTGCGTTATTTCTTTGATTATGGGGATGGGATGACAACATGGTGGTGCTTGTGAAAGTTTCTAGGCACCTCAACGGTAGCAATTTAATCTAATCTTAGTTTTCCGAGCGCTGTGGCTTTTCCATTGCTTCTGATAGAGTTTAGCATGAATTATCATATTTTTTATCGATAAAATCAAAACAGGCCGAAGGAGGCCTTGCTGTGGCGCATCCTTACAAATGCCGCAATTTCTTGCATTTTTCTGCTTTCTCCGATTTTTCCTCTTCATCGGTGAGGACTCGTGCCTTCCACATGTAACAACTGCGACACCCAAGTTCTTCTTTTACTATTAATCGAACTGATTTGCAACATCTTACTCTCGGACATCTTATTCAAGCTAACATCATCATGTCGGTCCGTCCCTTTTTAATAATCCGATGCCCACTGCTGTGTCTTCCGTTATCTTCATGGATTAGGTGGAGGATGTCCTTCCCACAATTACTGCTTCTCATTCCTCTACACGTTTCTCTGAGGAACTCTGAGCCTTGAAAGAATCAGCGAGCCCACCATGCCGCTCAGAGCTTGCGCAATCGCGTTACAACTTGAATACTTACTATAATAATTTCACGCGCACGTATTGTGGCCCACACATCTCAGGGCCTGGGGTCACTACGCATTTGTTGTGTCACAAAAGCAACTCTAATTACCTCGGTAACTTGTGTGTCCTCTTCGAGAAGTGGATGAAGCAGTCTGCTTAAAATTGGAGACCCGTGGCTGGCATATGGTAAACATAAAAAATTATCACCAAGTATGAATTGTGTTTCATCGAGGAGATGCGACGCATATTATGGAGCTCATCAGATTTCATGAAGTAGGGGCTCCTACCAGAAAGTACATCAATGACTGCCAAACTGCTCCGTTCCAACAAGTAAGGCCATCGTGGGCGCCCGTGGTGCTGTGGTAAGAATCGCTGCTGACACTCACACGTTCGATCGATCCTCACCCGGGCCAATCAAGCCTTCCATCCCTCCACCGTTGGCAGATTGGTACCAGACGCTCCTGGGAAGGCAAAAACACTGACTTGATACAGCGGCTGGCCTCACCAAGTCATTCTACAGGCCAAATATGCATTCACAGAGCCTCCACGATTTTGAGTTGAACACGGATGCGGCGCCGCTTCCTTCGTGGACTGATCAACTCCTAACGATTACCGTCAAACTTTTACGGCCATTCCAAAACGGAAGTTTTTCTTGGATAAACAGGCAAGCTTACTTGTCTATGATATAAAATAATTACAAGCGGAAAAGTAGTAGAAAATGCACTAAGATTACCAGGACTGCGGGGAGAAGTGCATTCCAACGTATGATTTGCCCTCCTTCTTCTCGTGCACTTTGCGTAAATGCTTCGTTAGCTGATGAACAAAACAGCTCATATCGCTTTTGCAAGAGAAGCACATAGTTGGATCGCGTCGAACTGTACTGTAATTAATGAATAAATGCTCAATACCCGCGGGAAACGATACGATAATGAAACACGAATTCTTTGTGTTTCTGAGGTTGTTACTGAATCAGCAAAGAAATTTCTAGATGAAAATATCGAAGCGAATTTTGAAACAGACTTCAGAACACACTTTATGCATTTGTCGACGAAACCGCTGAGAAATTTTTCGATCGGGTGACGGACCACTGCGAGTTGATGGCGTGGCGGTTTCACAGCGCTTAGTGCAGCAGCCAGGTTGTTGGCAATGTTCTGGTTACGGCAGAAACTGAAATTAAGTGCAAAGGTTCTTGAAAATTATTCATGTCGAATTATTCCTTGAACACTTTTAACGCTGATGCGATCACTTCCGGAGGTTTTTGCAGCAAAGCAACTGACCTGTTCAAGCCCCCCTTCTCAGTACTTATTGTACGTTTACTGGCATTGAATTGGGTGGAGTTGGAGATATAGCACGAAGCGGCATCCAAAACTGTCGACATCACCTTCTGAATTCGGCAAATCAGAAAGTGGTAGGGTGGTGCTATCTGAAAAGTAAATCAACCGTGACTGGACTTCGATAGAAGAGCTGCTGAAAGGATACTACGCTACACCAATTTCGAAAGAGTCAAAGCATTTTCTTGTAATCAACGTAAGAATTGGTGTTGCGTTACAGCCTTGGAGCATGGCGGTGAGCCTTCTAATAACGTGCGACAGAGTCGAATTCCGTTTTTGTATCGGCCACGTACACAGCATTGTTGCCTTCGATACGATGAACTCACTTTTACCGACCTCCCACCCGTCATGGGGTCGTGGTAAGCCACCCACTCACCAACATACCGTGGACGAATAAACACGGGAGATTACCTGCTCTTCTTTTCTCATAATAACAGTCTCCTTTCTCACCCAGTTATAGAATTACTGAGCCACCATTCTGACTTGAGTGACTGAAAGCCCAATTTAGTTGAACAGCAATTGTTTAGTTTTAGCTACCTGGCAATCCGTCAGGTGCCATAGAAGAGTAGGACCGTGGTGTTCGAGAGTAAGCGAAACACTCCTTGGGTGTTTGAGCCCAAATCTATGGAGGTTAGCTGCCGCATTATCCTAAGCAAAGAAGGGACACACAAATGAGTTAGTCTTGAACCGGTGCGGTTTCGCAAAATGGCACGAGTTCTGACAGCGACAGAATCCTTGGAACGTTGCTGAGTACGTTGTTACGCGTTTAGAAGACTCCCGATGGAAACACTCCCTCATTTCATCACCGCTTCACACAACAGAACTGTTCTGTCTTCTATCTGTTTCTCTTGTTCTTTTTTCGACAAACAAGACGGACTCCCCTTCGTCCATTGTTGTTTTAGTTTTCATGTTACCTAAAACGAAAAATTTCCGTACTCACATGAAATTGTTCGGCGTACTCTATAAACGGTGGGATTAGCTGGCTACGATTAAAAGGAGCCGTAGGAAAAGTGCCACTCCTTACTTGTTCGAGACGACTTTGGAAACCTTAAAAACCATCAGCGTCTTTTTCAGAACAAGGAGGAGAGCTACGTATCACTAGTAAGAGAATGTGTCAATCTGGCTCCGACGAGCGTGAGGATTTCATTATAATTTATTACTAGTAATCTAGCATACCTACAATACAACCGTTAGCTAAACGTACAGCAGGGAGGACTAATTGCATGAGAGGTCGCGGAGCGACGTGACCTACCCAGGCGACCACATGCCACAACCTGCAAAATTTTCAGAAGAGGAGCTCTCAAGCAATACAATCAACGGTGATGGTGATGTTTGTGTAACCTGTCAAGTTTGTCCAGAATGCCTCTAAGGTGTTACACTTCAAAGCAACAGCAAGCATATATCTACTGAATTTTGTCGACAGTCATGAAGCCGGCATGCCCTTCTCCAAGAGCTTGTTGCCATCAGCAGGCAGTCACGATTAGACGTTCCTTTTTGTACCTTCCGAGATTGGGCGCACCTTTATATATCCGTTATGGATTACTTGGTTATCAGATTAGCGTGACTGTTCACTGCGCAAACTTCGATTCTCACTATTTGCTTCAATTCTGAAGGTATCAAGTGACTTTCGTGGGTTATGATTATGTCTCGCAAAACTATTGTGATGCAGAAATCGTCATTTGCCACATGAGCCGTTTGAAAACGAATGCTTGATTGGTTTTCCCGCAATAAGTTCCAGCATTTTTGATGTCCCACTATTTCCTTTAGACAATTTATACAAGAATCACTTTCTTTTCATTCAATTTAACCAAACGTCATGTTTTTCACACTGCCGGTCTACCCACACCGTAGGCTGGAGAGGGGCGCGCTCTACTGAGCTGACCACGATGCGAAGAATAAAGCACTCTAGCGCTCGCGCTCAACAGCGGTGCATCTGTGGACCAACAAATGAAACCTACCTTGACACTCTTCTATCTGAAGGGAGGTGTTCTCGGACCGAATATCTAGTGGGGCTTTGGAAATCACGTTTATCCAAAAGTAGAGCACAACTGCCGAGGCCGACAGTGAAGCAGCAGCCGACAGCCGTGCACGCATCTTTCAATTTTCTCAAGAAGAATGGATTGACAGCTGGAAAATGGTGAAAAAAGATTTCACGGAACAACTCCACTTTGGATTGTTCAAGCATTGAGACTAAAAAAGACGTGAAGTAGTTTTTGCGAAGATGCAGTGGCAGATTAGTCTAGGCCAATAAAGGTTTGAATCTGGTCCACCATCGCCCGAGAAGTGTGTCATTTCAACGGTCAAAAACTATTGACCTTCGGGAACAGAAGAGAAGAATTATTTTTTTGCACATTCTGAACTGCAACGTTTAATGCTGAAGAATTTTCTAGGTTCTGTCCCTTTCTGACGATATTTCGGCACTTGTTAAAAATTCCAACTCCACAGATCGGACTTAGGTCAAGAAAATAATTTGAAATTTCGCCTATGCGTTCATTTGGGACGTTTAGCACGAATCTGATGTCCGTTCCCGAATTCTGAACGTTGAAAGCAATCACTTCTATACTTTCCACAGTTTATTTATATTTTATTAAATTCCAACTTGCTTCCTCCTATTCCCACTTCTTCTGTTCCTGCTCTACATCCTTTTAAATTTTTTAGCATATAGCATACGAGTTTTAAGGATTATAAGACAGTAGGACGTGAACGAAACTGCGATTTGTCTATTGCAAGATGCAAGCTAATATCCGGGACGAAAACACGGGAATGCGCAGATTTCAATTTCGAATAACAGTTTGAAAGTCCTCGGTGACCCACGACAGGATTTAGGCTAGAATCCGCGATTTCATCTATTCGGATAAGAATGTCATCATACATGCCTTCTTCGCTGAAATCACCCTGGAACAAACGCTACTCTACCTCGTTGTAGTTTTAAATGCAAATTGAGATCTTAGTTAGTAAACGAAGCTGGCTCGTTCAATCCTTCTATTTGTTGGCACTTGTTATGCTGCATCTAACTTTTTAACAGCGCAAGGATCACATCTACTGTACACAAAAACAAATAACACGGCTTCCTCCCTTTCCATATCGCCCTTCCGTTAACAACATCATGTATTTTCTTGTTGGATAATGCCCGTTACATAGGCTCGCCTGACGTTCTTCTCTGAACTACCGGAGCGCTGCGAGTTCCAATTTGGCCTGAGTGACTGCTGCGACTACGATACTGCCTGACACAAAAGCATTGCGACATTTTTAACCTCTAGAGAACATACTCAGTCAACTTCTCATACCAACCTCAGCCGCTGAAAAGTTTATGGAAAATTCTGAAGCATTGAAGGAAACCCTATCGCCTGTGTTTGCTACAATTCTTTTTATTATTTCCAGCAGTTGATTCATTTCTCCAGAGAAAATAGAGAAATGCGTGCACGGCCTCGGCTGCAGTGTGATGCTTTTTTGATAAACGCCATTTGCAATGCACAACATGAACGCATAGGCGAAATTTCAAATTAATTTCTTGACCTAAGCCCGATCGGAGGGGTCGGATTTTCTAACAAGTGCCGAAATGCCATCAGTAGGACGTAGAAGTTATTGCAGAAATTCTTAGTCTCGCGTTTGCTGCGAAAACCTAACAATTCCTCTTCATCAAGCGATACAGCTTAAAATATGCAAAAAAATTATTTCAAAGTTTCTTCTGATCTCGACGGTCAATAGTTTTTGTCCGTTGACATGATACACTTCCCAGGCTGTCATATTAAGGGTGATCAATCTTAATATGATGCACTAGAGGGGAGTTCTTCTCCTATGTACTTCTGTCTTCCTTATTAGTATCAGTGTTTATTCATGCATGATCAATAATGAAGAGGAGTAAAATGGAGCTCCCATCGCGGGAGGGTCGGCCGGCACTGACCAGCGATGGTCTTGTACCGTGGGCGGCGCGGCCCTTCCTAACAGAAGCCCACAACGACAAACTTGTGGATTCTGTTTGAGAATACACGACATCTTCCTTTCTTTAATGAAGCTCGTCCTCAAGCTTCGAGAGCTTGTACCATATGCGGCTGCTGGTGACTGCTTCCACTCCATATTGGTCGGTGTTATGCAGGCTCAAGCATGGGGTTCGATTTTTGCACAAAATTTACGACTCCCCCCCTTAAAGGAGGGCTCTGGTACGACCCCCTCCTACATGACAAACGTCCGTTTCAAATGTACATGGAGGTTGCAGGTTCCGAAGTCCCATATAGCCCAAATCAAGTTATTTATTTCAGTTGCCGCAGAGACAACACGGGCTTTCGGCTTAGTCTCCTGAAAACACAGTTAATTGGATGCGAAAGTGTAATTGATCATTACAATAAATTTTTTCAATAACTATTGAGTTTCCATGTTTTTGCAGTAAACAGTAAAAGTTTCCTGAAAGATTTGAAGCCTACTGATAAGGTTAAACTTCACACATCCACCGATTGCAAAGGGAGGTCAGTTATGCCCAAGAAAGGGGTAGCATGTCGGACCAAAATTATATTCATTGAAATTTTAGATCATGGAAACAAAGCAAAGTTTGAAGAGTGATAAGAACCATATTGAAATTTTTGTTCAATTTCTGTTGAAGTCCTGAAAAAGAGGTTCTTGAACGCAATCGAACCCGATTCACGAAGGATAAAATTGCTACATCTACATGGATGTGAATTGGTAAGTTTTCAGAATTTCGGAAAAACAACATATGCATTGAAAACTAGAAAAAAAGAGGATGTTATGATTACAAAAATATTTTCTGAAAATAAAGTCTAAGTAGATTCAGAGTTGCCGCAATTTAAGCTCGACTTCGACGCACAAAAATGAGTATAAATCAGAAAAAACGTGAAACCAGAAAATTTGCAAAAACTTTTTGGAAACCACAAAAAAGGTGCTTTCTTAGTAGTATAAAGATCTTTTATAGAATTAACTTTTTCATCGTCGGCAAAGGAGCTGATTGTCAAGGACCATATCAGAAAAAATGGCGATCAAAAATCGTACCCCCACGCCCCGCATGAAGGTCCCTTTTTTAGAAAACGAGTTTCATATCGTTAGATAGCATTTTTTTCAATTTTCAGAATTCCTATTGACTTTTTTAATTTCTGATTTTGAGCCGAGTTATGATCGATTGAGTGAAGACGATGCGTCGCCGCCGCGTCGCCTCGTGATCTCCGTTTTTCGGGTGTCTTCACTTGATCGATTATAACTCAGCTCAAAATTGGAGATTTGAAAAAGCCAATAAGAATTTTAAAAATCTTCGGAACCTGCAGGAATCCATGTACATGCGAATTAGGGTATACAGAAACCTCCCGGTTTCAAATAGGACCCCCTTCCATTGACAATTCCCCTTCGAGATGAGCTCTGAGTACGACACCTCCCTCGGACGAGGTTCAATTACGACCCCCCCTCGATTCCCAACCCTGAAGCTTGAGCCTGGTGTAATGTGACAAAGCAATTGACGAGAAGTACGAGGAACTTCGATATACATGTTCCATGCTGTCAAAGCATCAGTGAACTAGTGGCACTAGTTACGACTGAGGGGGTGTGACAACAGAATCTCAGAGGAGGATGGCGTCAGAAAAGTGACAGGCAATAAACTGCAGAGCTGCAATACAGCAGAGTGTGGTTATGGCAGAGTTGTGGCATATGGTGATGGTGATGGTTATATGGTGAGATGGTGATAAAGGTAAAAAGGTAAAGGTGCCGGCGCTGATCAGCCCCTGAGGACGTGCCGCCGCATTCCTGTTCCATTCAAGTCGTAGAGGCATAGTGACTGCGTATTTGGCCCATACAATGACCTATACAATGATATGGTGAGATGGTGATATGGGGTGATATATTATACCCATATAGAATGAGCTCTTCCTCGAGCGATAATAAGCACGAAAATTAGTTGCGGCGAAGAAGATGTTTACAGAAAGTGTGGAGTATCTAAACTATGCTCAAACATTTTACCGAAAAAAAATACTCTTAATAAAAACCTTACGATTATGAAGTAGTATGTTAACAAAATATGGCACAAGAGACGAACTTATTGTTCTACTCCGCTCACACATTGTATTCTAAGAGACCTGTTCCCGACTCAGGCGGCTATGCAGGCACACAGAAAGAAAGTTGGCTAAGAGCCAGATTAAAGGTCATTTCGTGGCGGGAATATTACGACCTTGCGGGAAATCTGAGAGATCTTGGGAATTAACAAGGATACGGCCAGTCTAGGCTCTACATTGCCTTAGAGTAGCGGTTTTGCTTTGAATTTTTTCTCACTCAAATCTCTAACGTACTACTCGTGATTCTCATCCTCAAGTCACACCTGTTTTATCCGTTCCCCGGTTGCGTCAAGCAACGGTCTGTGTCTTACTCGAGAAAGTCTATTCATCCTTAGTTCAGAGATTTGTAGGTCTAGGCATCACGTCGGTGTCGGAGGCATCTTAAGGCATTGTTACACTTTCCTTTTTTTCAGAGATGTCAGAGGAGGTGAAAACCACTCGCAGTGAGCTGGTAGCGTCAATCAGCTCCCAAGTAGCAGACGGAATAGGACCCATCATATCTCAATTAGTGGATAAAAAGCTCAAGGAAGAGAGAAAAGGAACGCCGTCCTGCACGTCAACCCAGCCCAAGCTGTCCCATCCCGGACTTCAAGCGCAAGCCTCGCTCCTTACAAAATGGATAGGACAGGTCGAGGAGATCGAAACGGAACCAGATTCAGAGGAGCAGCAACGTAAAATAGGGGACTTGAAGAAAGCATTGAAGAGGCGCCTTACAACAGTAGTCGGTGCCGACACGGACTCCTCTATTTTCTCACTCGCGGACAATTTTGAAAAAGTAGATAACCTCATAGACCAAAGCGACGAATTTGGGAAGGCCGTCGCGGAGCATCTGAAAAAATTGTCGAACTCAAAGAATCAGGAGAGCAGAAAGAAAGCGAAGCTGGAGCCGCCCTTTCGACGGAGCGGGTACCCCGGGGAGGCCGGGGTGCCCGCACGAGCCTTCTACCAGCCCTCCAAGCAGCCGTTCATCCCTCAGTTTTTACCCAACCCTTCCCCAGCCAACTTTGCGCAGTTCTAACCCCCGACTATACCCACTTGGACAGACAGCGCGCTCTTCAGAACTATGCCGAGAAGATGGCGGAACTTGCTTCAAAAACCGTGTTTCAACTGTGGACTCTCGGGACACATTGCAGCATCTTGTCCAACACCCAGGAAATCTCAGCAGTAAATTTAAGGCAGGTGGGATTTTGAATGCGAAAGAGTTTTGGTTGAGCTTAGAGATTTCAAATATCGTTAGAGAATGGGTAACAGAGGGATTTAGAATAAACTTTACCTGTCCTGTTCCAGAGCAAGTCAGATATCCTGAGAACCGCGAATCTGCGTCACTTTCTTCGGAATTTGTAGATGAGTCTATCGATGAGCTGCTCGATGTAGGAGCAATAGAAACAGTTGAAGCGAAGCCGAGAGTTGTGTCTCCATTGGCGGTAGCACAAGGTAAGAAACTCAGAATCATACTAGATCTATCTTGGCTCAATTCCTTCGTAGCGAGCGAGTCGATTCAGTTCGAGGGCATGTCGAAAGCGTTTCATATGCTTAGTTAGATCAGCAAAGTACTTCAGCACATTTGACATGAAATCGGGCTACCATCATATATCGGTACACAAAGACTTCGTCAAGTTTTTTGGCTTAAGATGATAGGACAAATTCTACGTATTTAAAGTACTGTAGTAGTAATATAGTAGTAATAAGTAATATATTAGTTGATGGCAAAGTAACTGTGACCGTAGATAAGACCTATCAATGGTCGGTTGTTTGAAAGCGGTCAATGCTTATTTGTTTGACTAGTCTACGGTGCGTCAAGCATAGAAGATTGTTCGCCTGTTCATGGTCAGAATACGCTTATTCGTTCTACTGTTTGTGACCGTGCGTATCTGCTTCTAGCTGACCAGGTACCGATGTGATTAGCTATTTCAAATATCGGCGGGTGCCTTAGTATAATAACGGAAAACCATACAGGAATTATTTCCGAAAAAATAATCTTCAGTACTATTCAACCCATGACCAATGATTTTGTAGTTTTTCTTCGACTACTAAACCGAACCGCCTTGACGGTCAGCCATGAATAGGAATAGATGTCCTATAGCAAAAGATTACTACTGACCCGTTTATAGTCGGCAGTTAAAGAATTTCATGCGTTAAAACGTCACCCTTTACTATAGGTTCAACTAGGTATTTGATTACTATTTACCTCGAGGATTTTAATAGAAAAAATGCATCTTCAGCTCTTTTTTTGGCTGGAAATTTTTTTACGCGCAGTTACCATGAGCTCTTATTTCAGCTGGAATTTTATGCGCGATTACCATCAGCTCTTAGCTGGAATTTTCCTTTCGCGCTCTATTCTTCTCGACTCCACGTTTTCGGAGAAGGTATTTTCATCAGTCGCTCCACTCCAAATATGGCGCGGGAGGAGTTTTCTTTTAGTATTTCCTTAATATATTGTATATCTCGGAAGCAATATCGAGCTCGATCTCTTGCCGGTCATTACTATTGTGTTAGATCATAGGTGGTTGTATCCAAGTAGAACACGTTACAGTTCACCAAGAAGTTATCGAAAGAGAAGTTGAGCGATGTTACAAGCTCGATAGCTCCTCTTCAGCCTCCGCTATAGCTACCAGATTACTATCTCGTGGAATTCGCGTAAGTGTTGCTCAGATTCGGATAACAAGGTTCCGTTTGGGATACAAGAAGACCACCACTAAGTACTGCCACACTATTCGTGATGTGAACAAGGCAGTTAGCCTGGATTTCTGTAATGACATGCTTCGGCTGCATACCACATTTTCGGAATGTATTTTCACGGGTGAATGCACCGTTCAGAGTAGGTCCTCATCCCCTTATTCCATCTTATTCTATAAACATACACTGCCGGCTTCGTCTTCTATTATCAGGGCAGTAGCTCCTCTACAAGATATTCCACCCCAGATATGCACCTTCGCCGGATGCCAGGCTTATTTAGTCGACAGTTCTACCAAATTTTGCTGTGTGAAGCCTGGAGGCCTGTACGCCAGAATGCGCAGTCGAGCCAAGCATCCGGCGAAGGTGCATATCTGGGGTGGAATATCTTGTAGAGGAGCTACTGACCTGATAATTCTACCTGGTACCACTCGCATTGACACCACACTGTACTACAAGATGATTGAGCGAGCGTATGTACCGTTCAACAAGGAAAAATTTAATGGTTTCTAATATTAAGAATCTGCCGCCTTTCCTCATAGATAACGGAGAATTTTATAACCGCTTTTCCGGCTTCGGTCAACTGGTGCAGGACAACGCCCCCTGCCACAAGAGTCAGGCAACGTTGAAACGCCTTGATGAGCTTGGTGTTGCGTTCCTGCGTTGGCCGGATTGAATCCCATTGAACTTGTTTGGGGAAACATATCAGGTGAATTCAAATTGTTGTACTTCCAGACTTTGCCGAGAATATGAATGCGAAATAATTTAGGAGGAAGTGTATCAGAAATTTGGACGATCTAAAACTCGCAATAATACAATATTGGAGAACTCTCACTCCAGATGCATGCTCGAAACACATCGCTGGAATGAGAAAGAAACTAGAGCGAGTAGTAGAACAAGGCCAACGAAATATTTTAGAAGGCAAATAAGAGTTTTTAAATAGAGTTTGCTGAAAGCCTCGTTTGATGAGTATCCATCTTTTGTCCTTTTTTATCTAGTTGGCACCACATTTTGTGAACTTTGCACCACTTCATTCGTTTTTTCTTTCATCTTAATGAACAATTTCATTCTCAAAGTGTGGTCATAAGTGATTTTCAAATCTGCGTGAATTTGTCGGAATTAATCCCAGTTAGATCTTATGAACGATAGAAATGCGCGGCGCCTCTCGTCATGATATCATAGTTACCGGCCACTCACTGTGGCCTGGTGACGAGTGAGCCCACGCTAGGTCGGCTCAGGTAGCCGGCGCCCATGTTTAGCACGCAGGCTAAAGTAGCGGGCGCCCATGTTTAGCAGGCCGACTGAACACGAAAAAATCAAATTCAACGGAAATCATAGAAATTTATATCAATCGATGGCTTCTGCCACGACAATGTACACTGTTCAAACCAAATTATGAATATACTCATCCGAATGAAGAAAATCGATGTCAAAGGATCTCATAGGAATTTTTGTTTGAAAATAGCAGCTTATAAGAGAAAGTTGGAGACCTCTGAATTCAAGCAGTCCCCTTTAATTCATGGATACCACGGCCGTTTGCTTGTGTTCAGTAACCGATAGCGTGAACTCTTTCCTCAGCTGAGCTGCAGCCTGGCAAAGTTGAAAGAAAATGCGTGACGATCATGAGAATGTGACGCATAGTCGAATTCAAGACGTAAAATCTCTCCATTTTTTTTCTCAAAAGCGCTGATTTTATGTAAACAACAATATCTGCATCAAGGAGGTTCGAGCAGTGGCTTGTGGGTCGATATTGTTCTCCTGACCTCTTATGTCTTAGGTATGAGAAATTGACTGGGTTTTTTATCTATAGGCCAACGGTGTCGCAAGACTTCTGTGTCAGGCAGTATCGTAATCGCAGCAGTCGCTCGGACCGAACTGAAACTCGAAGCGCTCCGGGAACTGGGAGAAGAACGTCAAGCGAGCCTATATAACGGGCATTATTCACCAAGCAATATGTGATGTGGACAGCGGAAGCACGACATGTAAGGGAAAACAGTCGTGTTATTTGTCTTCGTGTGGTCCTTGCGCTGTCAAAAAGTTCGATGCTGCACAACAAGTGTCAACAAATAGGAGGATTGAATGACCCCGCTTCGCTTATGAACTAAGATCTCAATTTGCATTTAAAACTACAACGAGGTAGAGCGGCGTTTGTTCTAGGGTGATTTCGAGCTTCGATTACGTCGCTACTGAGAGCGAGGAAGGCATGTATGATGACATTCTTATCCGAATAGATGAAATCGCGGATTCTAGCCTAAATCCTGTCGTGGGTCACCGAGGACTTTCAAACTGTTATTCGAAATTAAAATCTGCGAATCTGCGCATTCCCGTGTTTTCGTCCCGGATATTAGCTTGCATCTTACAAGAGACAAATCGCAGTTTCGTTCACGTCGTACTGTCTTATAATCCTTGAAAATCGTATGCTATATGCTAAAAAATTCAAAAGGATGTAGAGCAGGAGCAGAAGAAGTGGGAATAGGAGGAGGCAAGTTGGAATTTAATAAAATATAAATAAACTGTGGAAAGTATAGAAGTGATTGCTTTCAACGTTCAGAATTCGGAAACGGACATCAGCTTCGTGATCAACGTCCCAAATGAACGCATGGGCGAAATTTCAACTTATTTTCTTGACCAAAGCCCGATCTGTGGAGTTGGAATTCGAATGATCGTCAGAAAGGGACAGAACCTAGAAAATTCTTCAGCATTAAACGTTGCAGTTCAGAATATGCAAAAAAATAATTCAAGTTTGTTCTGTTCTCGACGATCAAAAGTTTTTAACCGTTAAAATGACACACTTCCTAGGCGATGATCGACCAGATTCAACTCATTATTCGCCGAGACTGTAATCTGCAAGTACATCATCGCAAAAACTACTTCGAGTCTTTTTTAGTCTCAGTGCTTGAACAATCCAAAGTGGAGTTGTTCCGTGAAACTCCGTTCTTTCCTGAGAATATTGAAAAATGCGTGCACGCCTGCCTGCTGCTGTTTCACTGTTGGTCTCGTCTGCCGTGTTCTACTATCGAATGAACGTGATTTCCAAAGCTCCACTAGATACTCGGTACGGCAACAGTTTTTCTCGGAAAGAAGTGTGTCAAGGTAGGTTCAGATTGATGGGCCATAAAAGTATCGTTGGTGAGTTTTAGTGCTATTGCGTGAGTGCTAGAGTGCTTTATCCTTCGCATCATGGTCAACTCAGTAGAGCAGGCCCCTCTCCAGGCCATGTTTTGGTCAGTCCATCGCACTGTATATACAGTGGCGGCAATATATTTACAGACGCCTGCCCTCTGCGTGGTTTTTTGGCCATAACTTTGGAACCAGGGGAGTATGAGAAACAATTAGCACGTATTTAGAATCCTGGAAAAATTCTCTTCAAAACGCACTAATATGGCCAAAAAACCACGCAGAGGGCAGGCGTCTGTAAATATATTGCCGCCACTGTACGTGCCAGCAGTGCCCTGGACGAAGAATAAATGACATTTGGATAAAATGAATGGAAAAAAGTGATTCTCACACATATTTGAATTGACTAAAGGAAATAGTGGGACATAAAGTATTTTAGAACTTGTTGGCGGAAAACCGCGAAGATCACAGTCAAGCATTCGTTTCCAAACGCCTTACGTGGCAAATGACGATTTCTGCATCATAATAGTTTTGGGAGACATCAACATAGACCACGGAAACCACTTGATACCTTTAGAATTGAGGAAAATAGTGAAAATCAAAGGTCGCGCAGTGAACAGTCAAGCTAATTTTACAACGAAGTAATCCATAGCGGATATGAGAAGGAACGCCCAACCTCGAGAGGTACATAAAGGAACGTCCAATCACGGGTACAAAAAGGACGACTCTATTTTGGAAAATGAAAACGGGAGAGCGCACAAATTCTTTTTACTAACGATCTTGTCATTGGAAGCACAGGAAAATTCTCCCCTTCCGAACATTCCTCTTTCTTATGTGAACAGGACATCTCACGCTGAACATATTTCCTTATTTTCAACTCCAAAGAGACACCGACAAGAGGTGAACGATGCAACCAGATCAAAATCCAAGCCGTAGGAAGCTGCCCGTCAAGGGAACGACCATAACGTCCATTCTCTAGCGGACAATGGTCCAATTCACAAACGGATCTCTCGCCAATTCCAATGATAACCCTTCTTCATTTGCATAACAATGTTTACTTGTAATTGCCTGCTGATGGCAACAAACTGCGAAAGAAGTTCAAGCTTCATGACTGTCGACAAAATTCAGTGAATATATGCCTGCTGTTGCTTTAACACGTTGACGACAGTGTGGAGCAATTCTGCGCCACAGTCTTGTATCGTATTTTTCTCGATACATTTCAGAATTTCGAAGGATGTTTTTGTGCCACTTTTTAGTAGACCTTTGCACATTCTTATAGGAAGCATGGACTATGGAAATGATTCTTAGCTTCTGATTTACTGGAATTTTTGATTGTGCACTAGTTTTCTTTACAAGTAAAAACAAATAATGGTTAATGCAAGAAACAAATGAATGCAAACAATTACTGGTTACTGAAGCAAACACATAAATACAAACAAATATTGATTATTAGAATAAACAAATAATGAAGAATAAACAAATAACAATTTATTTTTAACCTGGATAGGGAAAAAGAACATTCTAAAAGCTTCCAGCTGCTATTTTTCTATTTTCATTGCAAAAAAGGAATAGTCACATTCCCCGATAATACAGGACTGTATATGTAGTCTTCGAGATTTACTATTCACTTCCATTCTGAAAAAAATTCGCTCTATGCCGGCATCATGCAACGCCGCCAGACATCGAAAAAGGCGCTGTCGCGTGTTAAAACAGCTGCGGCATTGCGGCGCGCGCTTAAGAAAATCGACTCTGCCACTCTGGCGTCATTTTCCGCGGCGTCAACCGTGAACGCGCCAGACACGCGAAAAAGGCGCTGTCGTCAACGTGTTAAAATGTACCACCTTCCAGTTAGAGGTACCCTGACGAAAACTTAACAAGTTACACCAACATCACCATCACCGTTGGATGTATGGCTCGAGAGCTCTTCGTCTGATAACTCTGCATGTTTTGGCATGTGGTCGCCTGGGTAGGTCATGCCCCTCTGCGACCCCGGGAGGGTGTCGTTTGTTCGCAATGTCGGCTCGACCAAGGTAGGGCGCCAGTTCCTGTGGATATAATTAGTGACAATTCGTCCAGCGAAGCACCTACCGCAGACGGTGACTCCTCGTCGCTCCACGGCGACGACTAAGCGGCGACGGTGAGCTAACAACGACGACCCGGTCGTCTACGGTGGTCCCGAGGTGGAGCAAATTCGGACCGGAAATCCGTTTTTGAATTCGGATACCCTCGAACAATGAAACACTTCCCAAAAGGATTCTAATAAGCACTCACTGGATTCGAGAGCATGGAAGCCCATACATTTTCTGAATCAGAATTTTACCTTCTGTCGAATGAGCTAGAGAGGTACACTTTTTCAGCGACATTTACGAAACTCAGTTCGTGAATAATTCGTGAAAGAAAAATGAAGGTAAATGCCATGTCATCAATTAATCGTTCCGAAATCATAAATCAATCGTTCCATGGAAAGCTAAGTTCTCTTTCTGAAGCGAAACTTGGTTTGTGTTTGTGGAAAGTTGGAATGAAAAACGCGAAATATGGGACGCGTCTATCGCTTGTCAAATGTGACCCAACGAGACGAGTGAATGATGTACAGATCAAAAAATTCTATAGCAAGATTTCGAAGCACGTTACATGAACTACCATATGAGCTTTCTGTTTTATTTGCATATAAACATTCATAGAAATGTCGCAGAATCTATCCCAACGCCCACATTTACCCATTGATAATAACTTTGAAATTTTTCATGAACTGGAGTTATTGTTTCAATGAACAGTAGTCTCTTTCGGAAGGACTGGTGGTTTAAAATTAGAGAACGTGGATGTTGTTTAGGATTTAGAGGAAAGTTTAGGAACCACAGCCATTAAGGTTACTGAAAGGGTGTTCTTGTCTATCTCATTCGATAGAGAAAGAAATTCTGAAGCGAGTCACCGACCACGCGGCCACCGCGGTGGATGCGTCGCTGGGCGAGTCGCCAGTAATTGTATCCACAGGTACTGACGCCCGCTCCTGGTCCAGCGGACGTTGCGAACAAACGTCCCTCACCCTGCGACCCCTTGTGTAATTAGTCTCAACTGCTGTACTACTAGATAACGGTTGTGTTATAAGTATCTAAATTGATAGTAACAAATCGTTGTGAATATTTCATTCCTGTCCTAACAAGATTGACACATACCCTTATTAGTGATACGTATCTCTCCTCCTTATTTGTTCTGAAAGAGATGCCGATGGTTTTTAAGGTTTCCAAAGTCGTCTCGAACAAGTAAGGAGTGGCACTTTTCCTACGGCCCCTTTCAATCGTAGCCAGCTACTGCCACCACTTATGGAATACGCCGAAAAATTTCATGTGAGTACGGAACTTTTTCGTTCTAGGGAACATGAAAACTGAAACAACAATAGTTGAAGGGTAGTAAGCGTTGGTTGAAGGACGTACAACACTTTTGTAGTGTGAAACAGTGACGAAATGAAAAAGTGTTTCTATCGGGAGCCTCTTACACGTATCGATAGCAACGCACCCCGCAGTCCCAATGAATCTAAATATCGCAGTCAGATTTCGTGCCGTTTCGAGCAGCTCAATCCCTCACTTGAGTGTCCATTCTTTGCATGAGTTGAGGGTAGAGCGGCGGTTCATCCCGACAGGTTTGGCCTCAAACACCAAAGGAGTGTTCCTTTTGCTTTCTAACACCATGGTCCAACTCTTTTATGGCACCTGACGGATTTCGAGATGACTGTCATATAGGAAACTGAACTATTGTCGAGGAAGAAATTGGGCTTTTAGTCGCCCAAGTGAGAATGGTGGTTAAGTGGTTCTTTTACTGGGTGAGAGAAGAAGTAATCACCCACGTCTATTCGTCCACGGTATGTTGATAAGTGAGTGGCTCACCATTACCCCATGAAGGGTAGGACGACGGTAACAGTGAAGTCATCGTATCGAATCATGTGTATGATTACAAAAATGAAATACGACATGACACCACGTTATGAGAAGGCTCAACGCCATGCTCCAAGGCTATAACCTAACGTCAATTCATGCGTTGATTTCAAGAAAATGCTGTGACTCTATCGAAATGGGTGTAGCGTGGTACACGTTCAGTAGCTCTTCTATCGACGTCCAGTCACGGTTGATTTACTTTTCAGATAGCACCACCTTACCACTTTCTGATTTGCCGAATTCAAAAGGTGATGTCGACAGTTTTGGACGCCGCTTCATGCTATATTACCAACTCCACAGAATTCAATGCCAGCAATCGTACAATAAGTACTGAGAAAGGGGGAACTTACCGGTCAGTTGCATTGCTGTAAAAATCTCTGAAACTGATCGCATCAGCGTCAAAACTAGTCAGAGAATGATTTGGCATCGACAATTTTCAATCTCCTTTGCACTTAAATTCAGTTTCTGCCGTAACCAAAACATTGCCAGCAACTTGGATGCTGCGCTAAGCGCTGTGAAACCGCCGCGTCTTCAACTCGCAGTGGTCCGTCACCCGATCGAAAAATTTCTCAGCGGTTTCGTCCAAAGATGCATAAGGTACGTCTTGAAATCTGCTTCAAAAATTTGCTTCGTTGTTTCCTTCTGGAAATTTCTTCGCCAATTCGGTCACACCCTCAAAAATACGAATGATTCGTTTTTCATTTTCGTAGCTCTACCCACGTGTATTGAGCATTTATTCATTAATTACAGTCTAGTTCGACGCATTCCAACTATTTGCTACTCTTGCAAAGGCGATATGGTTTGTTTTGTTCATCAACTAACGAAGTATTTACGCGAAGTGCACGAGAAGAAGGAGGGTAAATCAGCCGTTGGAATGCACTTCGCCCCGCAGTCATGGTAATCGAAGTGCATTTTCTACTACCTTTCTGCTGGTAGTTATTTTATACCATATGCGAGTAAGCTTGCAGGTTTGTCCATGAAAAACTTCCGTTTTGAGGCGGCTTTGAAAGGTGAAAGTTAAAGGTGTCGGCGCAGTCGTGTTCAACTCAAAATCGTGGAGGCTTTGTGAATGCGTATTTGGCCTACACAATGAATTGAGGGGCAGCCGCTATACCAAGTCAGTGTTTCTTCTTTCCTAGGCAAGTCTGGTTCCAATTTGCCGACCCCGGAGAGATGGAAGGCATTGTTGGCCCTGGCGAGGATCGATCGACCGTGTCGGTGTCTGCAACGCCTCTTAGCACTGCACCATGCTCACCCAGGATGACCTTACTTGTTGGAATTGTTTCTTTCGCGGGATTCGGATTTAAAGAAAGCAGGAGTATGTGATTGCGATGCCCGCTTTTCGGTGTCGGCTAAATAGCGTACCCTTCCTTCCTCACCATTGAGTTTGCAAGCTATACAATCCAATTGCTGACGGAGTAGTTTGGTAATCTTCCGGACATACTCACGCATCCCGTCCAAAGCATGAGGACACTTGGCAGGCGTTGCGTGAGAACGCAACATACTTATGTGCCACAGATTTAGTTCACTTCAGGTTCTGCCGCTTCAACGACACCATAGATCAATTCAGAATCATCAAATATAGAGGTGGCACAGAGGGAGCCGCATATCTTGCCACGGAATTCAATCGTGTATTTCGAGACGCTGGAGTGCCAGAAAACCTTCGAAATGTGATCAACAAGGAGATGCTTGGTAGATGCGTAGATACCTCTTTCCAGATTGAAAGCATATGTATATATCTTCATTTAATTTTCTCTATAAAATTTCTCGCACGGCACAGAATATTGAGGATTATACCAGCAGACCATATATGTTTCAGTGGGACGCAGCCACCATTCCACTCACGGGAGTGAGGATCGTCGAAAAGCAGAGCGGACTTTGATGAGCAACTTCACTTTGTTGACCGAAGTTGTGCGGCTATACTACTATGACTTTGTTCTTTTCGACTATGAACTGCCTTCTATGTTCTGATGTGAATGAATATTGTCTTCACAAAATACCACTGCTTAATATGGCACCACAGAAGCGTTGTGAAAGCAAGCTCGAATTGTTTTCCTATTTAGCTTCTGACATTCGGTCTCATTCCTAATTAGGAGCTATTCAGTAAAGCCGTCTTGTCGCTTGTAGAACAAAAAACAAATACTTACAATATTATCATGATTCAATCATCATAAAATTCTTCATCTGATCGTCTTTCCTTTAGAGTATATATTTGACCTCTCGTTTTCGACAGGCATCGTTCCTTCTAGGTGGAAACATTCAATCGTTACTCCAATCCTAGGAAAACCTCCTTTTAATGTACCGGCTAATTACAGTCTCATAAGCTTTACATCCATTTTTGCGAGAACGTATGAAAAAATGATCAAGTTACACGTTTTGGCACATCGTAAAGAGCACAATGTGATACCTAATTGTCAGCATGGTTTTGTTGAAGGAAGATCCACGGAAACAGCCCTACTTTCTTCTCTAAAAGACTGGACAGCCTCAGTTGACTTCAAGAAAGATGTTCACGTGATATATTTCGACTTCGCGAAAGCATTTGATAAAGTGTCCCATGCTATTTTACTGGAAAAGCTCCAAGTTGTAGGTATTGACCCAGACATAATTCGTTGGATAAAAAATTTTCTAAGTGAGCGGACGTAGCAAGTCTGTGTAGGCAAGTATTTCTCCAAAATTATCGCTTCATCCTCAGGTGTCCCACAGAGTGGTGTTCTTCTCCTCTTCTTTTTCTTTTATACACATTTCACTTGCCTGCGCACATTTCTGCTATCAAATGTGACGATGCGAAAATTTATCGTGCTGTTGAAAATCACAGAGATTTGACTTCTCTCCAAGCAGCCATTGATTCCATCTCTGCATGGGCGAATAAAAATGCCCTTTCATTAGCTCCTCACAAAACCAAGGTCTCATGCATCGGTTCAGGTGATTTCCCCCCAACTTATACTATGGGGAATGATGGACTGGAATAAGTTTCCGAAGTTCGTGACCTTGGCTTTTTGGTCTCGAGTAAACTACGCTTCCTGCTACACTTAGCAAAGCCCTCGCCCGTACTTATAATATGTTTAAGGCTCTTAAAACCAAAGATGCATTGGAAGGGATGCGTGAGTATGTCCTGAAGATTACCAATAATATGTAGCCTGCACAGCTCAGGGCTGGAGTCACTACGCATACGAATTTGAGTGTTAAAAAAGGTTTAAAAAAAAAGTGTTAAAAAAGAAGCTTCAATCAGCTCGCCAACTTGGGTGTCCTACTTTAGAAGTGAATGAGGTAGTCTACTCAAAGTTGGAGACTCTGTGACTCGCACATGGTGAACATGGAAAACTATTACCAAGTCTGAATTGTATTTAATCGAGGAGATGCGACGCATATTATAGAGCTTATCAGAATTCATCGAGTAGGAGTTCCTACAGAAAGGTACACCAACAACTGACAAACTACTCCGTCAGCAATTGGATTGTATGGTCTGCAAAAACTCAATGGTGAGGAAGGAAGGGTACGCTATTCAGCCGACACCGCCAAGCGCTCCTTCAAAAAAGTCGCATGTAAACCATTTTTGAACGATTGTTGGGCATCGCAATCCCATACTCCTGCAAATATCGTTTGCTTCCTTCAAATCTGAATTCCGCGAAAGAAATAATTGCAACAAGTAAGGCCATCCTGGCGAGCATGGTGCAGTGCTAAGAGGCGTTGCAGACACCGACACGGCCGATCGATCCTCGCCAGGGCCATCCATGCCTTCCATCTCTCCGGGGTCAGCAAATTGGAACCAGACTTGCCTGGAAAAGAAGAAACACTGACTTGGTATAGCGGCTGCGTCTCAAGTCATAGTATAGGCCAAATACGAATTCACAAAGCCTCCACGATTTTGAGTTGAACACGACTGCGGTGGCGTGTCCTTCGGGCACTGATCAACGCCGACACTTTTAACTTTTACCTTTCAAAGCCGCCTCAGAACGGAAATTTTTCATGGATAAACCTGCAAGCTTACTCGCATATGGTATAAAATAACTACCAGCAGAAAGGTAGCAGAAAATGCACTTCGATTACCATGACTGCGGGGCAAAGTGCATTCCAACGGCTGATTTACTCTCCTTCTTCTCGTGCACTTCGCGTAAATACTTAGTTAGTTGATGAACAAAACAACCCATATCGCCTTTGCAAGAGTAGCAAATAGTTGAAATGCGTCGAACTAGACTGTAATTAATGAATAAATGCTCAATGCACGTGGGTAGAGCTACGAAAATGAAAAACGAATCATTCGTATTTTTGAGGGTGTGACCGAATTGGCGAAGAAATTTCCAGAAGGAAACAACGAAGCAAATTTTTGAAGCAGATTTCAAGACGTACCTTATGCATCTTTGGACGAAACCGCTGAGAAATTTTTCGATCGCGTGACGGACCACTTCGATTTGAAGACGCGCGGCTTCACAGCGCTTAGCGCAGCATCCAAGTTGCTGGCAGTGTTTTGGTTACGGCAGAAACTGAATTTAAGTGCAAAGGGGATTGAAATTTGTCGATGCCAAATCGTGCTCTGATTAGCTTTGACGCTGATGCGATCACTTCCAGAGGTTTTTGCAGCAATGCAACTGACCGGTAAGTTCCCCCTCTCTCAGTACTTATTGTACGGTTGCTGGCATTGAATTCTGTGGAGTTGGTAATATAGCATGAAGCGGCGTCCAAAAGTGTCGACATCACCTTTTGAATTAGGCAAATCAGAAAGTGGTAAGGTGGTGCTATCTGAAAAGTAAATCAACCGTGACTGGACGTCGATAGAAGAGCTACTGGAAGTGTACCACGCTACACCCATTTCGATAGAGTCACAGCATTTTCTTGAAATCAACGCATGAATTGACGTTAGGTTATAGCCTTGGAGCATGGCGTTGAGCCTTCTCATAACGTGGTGTCATGTAGAATTCCATTTTTTGTACCGACAACATTCACAGCATTGTTGTCTTCCACCGGAAACAGACAAGAACGACCCACCTGATCGTGTCTACATACGACTGTCGCAGCATCAATACGGCGGCTCAGCTGTCGACTTTAGTCGAGGAAATCAACGACTAAAGTCACAACGGATTTCACGTGATTGGATTGAGCGAAACGAAGCGAAAAGATCCGTTTTCATGCACATGGAACCGCTGTAGTTCTCGCATCACGGAAGGTCCAATCAACATCAGTAGGAGTTGGTTTTATAGTGCCGCCCGGCTTCGCGAAGTATATAACAAGTGTCACTTTTCATATTCACAGAATCGTTGTGCTTACCGCAACTCTGTCGAAAGGAGCAATTATTTCCTTAATACAAGCGCGTACTCCAACGGCCGATAGTAGTGAGGAACTACACGAAGAATTTTACGAAGAGCCGCAGGATTTGATCCGATCACAGAAAAACAATTGTATCATAAATAGGAGGAGATTTCAATGCAGGGATCGGAAAAAAACGCAGACCTGGCAAACGCTTCATAGAACCCAACAGCGCTGAGATCCGTAACGATAACGATTGAGATATACCGGCTAATTTCTGCTAGACACTCCATCTATACCACTGGAACAGCTACTTTTTCAAGTCGTCAAACAAAAGATGGACGCACTGCTCTCCAAATGGTCAACGCTTTCGCGAACTGGACCACATCCTGAGTAATAGGAAGGTCCTCACAGACGTAGGTGTCGTTCCATTATTCAACACCGGAAGCGATCACCTCTATTGCGCGCTCGACTTCACCTCGATCGAATGTAGGTTCCTCTTACACAGATACGGCAGAAACAGACTCGAATAAAGAGTATCGGCATTAAGCAATTCAGCCAATGATGGACAGCGTATTATTCGACATGTTTGATAACATCAATGAAGATTGTAGCCGTATTACGAATAAGTATTATAACCTCTTTTACAAATAAGTGCAGCGAAGCGGCTCCGAATCATAGCTCACAGTGAATTTTCGGTGCCTCACTAAGCCTGCTCGGAAAGCATAAGAGCATGGACCGGCAGCAAAATCACGTCGAGACACAATGCTGAGCAGGCTGCGTAGAAAAAAACTTGCCGAAGAGCACAAAATTTCTCCTTACGACTGCTAGATCCCCGCAATGGATAGACGCAGCCTAAAATACGAAGCAGGACCATGCCGAATGCCGCAATGCAATTGACCTTGTCTGCGGAATCAGACGGGACAGGTACTACATCTAGGGCAGGGATTGAATTGACAATGACGATTTTCTACGCGAACCTCTTCAGAACGAGACGTGGTACCGCCACTGTAAAACTACCTGTTGGTGGAGATATCCAGCCGTTCATGTCTTCTAACGTAAGGCATGCTGTAGACACGATAACGAAAGGTAAATCTCCGGGCACTGATGGAATCACCGTCGAAAGGTGGCTGGCTTGTGGACAAAACCATTTCAGCGCTCTGGAGCTGCTTTTTTGCGGTTTTCTCGATATGCTCGATATGTGGCCAAGTGCGAGGTACCAGCCGCTTGGAAAAGATCCACATCAATCCTGTTGTTTAAGAAAGGTGACAAAGAGGATCTTGCCAATTACAGGCCAATAACGCTTTCATTCACTATCACAAAGCACTCAACTCAGTGGAGCCTCTTGAAATATGGAAAGCGCTCAACGAGCAAGGTGTCGAACCGCGCTACTCAAAAACCTTGAGTAAATGTTACACCGGATGCATCACTGTCTTGAAGTCTTTCTATCGCGGTGTAAAAGTAGCCGTAGAGAGAGGCGTGCGACAAGGACACCCGATTTCGTCCAATCTTTTCGTAGCCTGCCTCGAATCTACCATCCGCCGTTGTAATTGGAATGAATGCGGTATCAATATCGATGGGAAGCACCACATTCATGATACTTGTATTACTATGGATTGAAATTGGAACACCATGTTTTCAGGATTGTAATATGGGCACTTATCAGAAGATCCAACCCCACCGATCGGGCTTAAATCAAAGATGTAGTTTTCGCTGAAACTCCGTCAATGGGTGTTATTTGGGGCTCTGACGAATCTGATGTTTTTTTCGCAGGTTCCGTTCGGTTTCGGCAGATTCAAGAAGGTACCCTAGCGCGCTACCATCCCGATCCCGCCCCGCACCTCCAACGTTTAGCTTACCTTATCCGAAACGGCGTAAACCGGCGAATTTCAAAAACCACGTTTTGTGATCAGCATGCGAAATAAAATATCTGGACGAAGTTTTAGTTAAGTTTGAGATTTTGACCTGATCACCTATGTCAACAAAACGAGTGGTGAGTTTTTAACCTTTTTTTAAACCGCATGACTAATCGGGTATTGTGACTGTCACCTATTAGCGCACCTCAATGCCACCTGGAGATCGCCATCACAAGCCACAGTAACTGTAACCTGTGATACGCAACAATTCTTATTGAAGTGCAGCCCAGCGGGCAAGAAAACAACCCAGTCTTACTTTTCGACCATCCGGTCGTACAGGAATAGTGCAATGCGCACTGTTCTGGAAAACCTACTGGTTATTCCTTAACGGGACACCACTCTACCACGTGGAAGCTCAAAACTTCTCAGTCTTTGGGGCCGAATCCCACGGGGTACCCCTGCACCACCAATCCCACGGGGTACACCTGCACCACCTCGATACTCCAATCGATGCGATTAAAAACCACTGGAAACTGACACTAATAGCACTTACCAACGTCAGAGCGGTGAGTGCTCTTACCTACCTAGCGGGACCACTCGTCCTCCTAACACTGAGCAAACTGCTATACTACGCCGTTTCCTCCACTCTGCGCATTATTTGGCAACTACTTTGTTGCGGAATCAAATGCATCAAAGCGGTAGACTCCAAATCCAATCCCTAACAGAAAACGGGACAGTAATGTAAATAATGTAAATACTACAGCCGTAATGCGCACCATAGTAGGCGAGCGGTCAATGAGCGGTCAATATTATAGTACGTACTCTTTAACACGCCGCCTAACAAACACTCCAAAAGCAAAGGCAGTGGAAGGAATCAAAGGCAGAGAGCAAAAAAAATGCGTATGAAAGACGGAGAACTCATAGCTTTGTATGTCAAGATGTCGTCCTCGTCGGATCTTCACGCAGCTCTCGCCGAACTGGACAATTGCGATGCCGCACCGATCCTCCACTACATCGCCCCGAAGTTTGCAGCAATGCAAGCTTCAGTAGAAGAGTTGACGGCTAGCATGAAAGTGTTACTTGAGCGCAGTGGAGGGAACCGTGACAGTCATCACACGGCGCGGTGCGTGAGATCCCCTAGCAGCGTCTCAAAGACGGCGCAGGTATCGCGCCTGCAACTCTGTCTGCGCTGCCTTAAACCGGCACACGCAGATGACTGTGATGTAAAGTGCGGAAGTTGTGGTCTTGACCGCAAATCCCTGCTTTGCACTCACGGAAAGCCATTCCCACCGTGGAAGAGACCCCGCACCTGATGCCCACAACGCCAACGCCAACGCCAACGCCAACGCCAACGCCACCGCAACCGCCACCGCAACCGCCACCGCAACCGCCCCCGCAACCGCCACCGCAACCGCCACCGCAACCGCCACCGCAACCGCCACCGCAACCGCCACCGCAACCGCCACCGCAACCGCCACCGCCACCGCCACCGCAACCGCCACCGCAACCGCCACCGTCACCGTCACCGTCGCCACCGCTACAGCCGTTCACAACGAGCCGCCACCGCAAGCTGTCTACAAAGGTCAACGAGTATCCTCCCATGGCAACAACTACCGTCAACCTTTCTCGTACTCAACATGTAACGATCAATAATGCAATGTTTTGCTTTCAAATTCGTTGTCTCTGGCCCGCCGGGAGTATCATCGACGACGATGATCCCCACCTCCCAGTTGTAAATGGGCGTGCCGGTAAACCGGGCCTGCTCATAGGAGAGCCACGGCACTTAAGCCTTCAAACGGCATAGCGTGTGGCGAATAAAGCTCTCTCTCTACCGCTCCCTCTCTTCAACATCCACTGAACCACCCCCCAAATTTCGTATAAAATGTGAAAAACAACGAAATAATTTCGTATGGCTTCTCATTGGTATGACGTTGATATGACTTCGTCAGTTGCGCTGGGCCCCCTGCTGTGGTATAGCGTACATGGAGCAGTATCCGAGATCATTAAACCTCACAGGAGAGGATTGGACCTTGAGAATATGTCTCGAAAACATTAGCAAGCTAACATTTTCTTTCTGCGAGGGGAGTGACTTCAACTTAAAGCTTTTAAGCGAATTAGTTCAGTTAGGTAACATTAATATCTGGATAAGTGATAATGAACGAGCACCAATGACATAATTCTTGCTAATACCCGTGTACTATATTCATTTTGTTTCAGTTTTTGTTTCAGTTTGCTTTCTCACTTGTTCATTCCTCATCGTTCTTGTCATTTGAGGCGCACGTCAAGTTCACGATAAATAAGATAAAATAAATTGTGTTTAACGTTCAATATTCGGAAACGGACATCAGATTCGTGATCAGCATCCCAAATGAACCCATAGGCGAAACTTGAAATTAATCTCTTGACCTAAGCCGATATGTGAAGTCGAAAATTTTAACAAGTGCTGAAATATCGTCAGAAAGAGACGGAGCATAGGAAATTCTTCAGCATAAAACGTTGAAGTTTAAAATATGCGAAAAATAATTCGCAAAATATAATAATGCAATAAGTTCCTTCTGTTATCGACGGTTAATAGTTTTTGACCGCTGAAATGAGACACTTCCCGGGCGATGATCGACCAGATTCGAACTATTTTTCGCCTAGACTGTTATCTGCAACTGCATCATCGCAAAAACTACTTCACGTATTTTTAGTCTCAGTGCTTGAACAATCCGAAGTGCAGGTCTTCTACTAAAGCCTTTTTTTCATCATTTTCCAGCTGTTAATTCATTCCTTTTGAGAAAATTGAAAGATGCGTGCACGGCTGTCGGCTGCTGCTTCACTGTCGGCCTCGGCTATTGTGCTCTACTTTTGGATAGGCGTGATTTTCAAAGCTCCGCTAGATATTCGGTCCGACAACATCTCTCCCCAGAAAGAAGTGTGTCAAGGTGCGTTTAGATTGATGGGCCACAAAAGTATCGTTGTTGAGTTTTAATGCTGTAGCGTGAGCGCTAGAGTGCATTATCCTTCGCATCGTGGTCACCTAAGTAGAGCACGCTTCTTTGCGGCTTACGATGTGAGCAGTCCATCGCACTGTACAGAATGTACATGCTAGCAGTATCATGGACATAGAATAAATCATATTTGAAAAAATTGTAGGAGATAAAAGTGATTATCACTCTCACATAAATTTTCTTAACTCTTCAAAGGAAATAGTGGGACACCAACAATATTGAAACTTATTGGCTCATTGCCGGAAAACAGCGGAGACCACACTTAATCATCCGTTTCAAACGGCTTATGTGGCAAACGACGGTTTCTGCGTCACACGAGTTTTGTGAGGCATCATCATAGGGCCCCTACGGAGCCGACGACGTGCAATTTGCGAATTAGCCGTTACAAGTACAATTGAGCGAAACACGCGACGACGAGCATTCTCGTCCAATGCACGTTTGCGGCGGCCGCAGTGCTCTAATCGAGCGAGCGGTCGGACGCGTTGGATGAGAATGCTCGTCGTCGTGTCGTCGGGCCTGAAATGACCCATAGGCCGCGAAATTCACATGATCCCTTTAGAATTGAGGGAAATAGTGAGAATCGAAGGTCGCGCAGTGAACAGTCAAGCTGATCTGATAACCAAATGATCCATACCGCATATACAATACCGCTCACGACTTCTGTCCCAAAATGCGTTCGGAGCGCTCCGGAGCGCATCAAAGCGTTCCGTTCTCTCCTAGTCTATCCTAGTGGGTCATTTATGAATTTAAACATATCAGTCGATTCGTCCGTCGAAACTGAATTCAAACTGACATTATTTTCTTGTTTCGATTTAAAATGACCGAGTTACAGGCAATTCTCTCTCGAGGGGCGCTAACTAGCGTTAATTAATTTACGACCCTCCGAATGTTGCCATTGGAGCCTCCTCGGGAGACATTGTCATCACGAAACGAAAAATTCCGGAATCATAGATTACTCTGATTGAATTCCAATTTAGCATCCCACTACCATTATCTTGGTACCTGGTAATCGTTTTATTCATAGATTCAAAAAAATTTCGTGTTTCAAGCAAAAATGAAAAGTTCTTGACTTCAACCATTTTTTTCTAACTGATGGGTATACGTAGAAGCGTCTCGTTTCTCGCTCTTGGTATGAAGGGCGCTGGCGCATTCCGCCAAAACCCTAATTGTGAGTGAAAAAGTTAGCGAAATTCTGGAGTGAAAAGTTCACCACACACAGCAACTTTGTCGCAACGTATAATTTTGTCCAACTTTGTCAGGCAACAGCGAAACTGGTGGCAGTGAATATCACAGCTTTTTTCGCAACCGAAAGAGGATTCCTCACTTAAGGACGGTGATGTTTTAGAGTAAACTCAAGAGCCTTTGTTTTCGTATAATGAACGACTTTTTAAAGGCAAAATTCTTGGAATGAAACTTCAAAGCCGTTTGTCTCCCCTCAGACCGAAGTACCGAAACTTTGCTTTTGACAAGACTGAACGTCTAATTCTCATCTATTCAGTGAAATTCAATTTTTCATGTCTATCATCCGCCAAAGGATGGCGCAGGTACCGTGATTGTTTGCCTGGATTCCTCCATCGACTAAGGTGACAACACTGCTCAGATATCCTAAGGAGGTAATTAGTGCATGACGCGACTGCTAGGCGGTCGTTTATGGTTTCACTGTCAGGCTCTCTCATGGCTGTTTTCGAAAAAAAGCAAAATTACTTGGATTTTTCATTCAGCATGAAATACAATAGGACGTTGTTGAAAAATCCAACTGAAATGTGAAAAATTCGGAGCTCTCCTGGGATCACCTGGTCCTCCGACACATAACGTGTGAGCTCAATTCTCGCTTGGGCCGGATAAAGCGTTGAGCACAAGTACAGAAATAACTCACTTCCGCTCAAATGATTTAATACTTGCTCTTATATAATCTGTATATCATCATGTGCTTGCATCAAATAAATCACAAGAGGAATACTTGAAATGAAACCCAAAAGCACTCAGTATATGTATAAAGTTTCAGACTTTTGAAGCTTTTCATTTTTCGTTTGGAATTCTCGATAATAAAAAGAATTGGGTACTGCCCTTTAAATGCTCGAGATTTTATGATGGATAGTCCGAAATGTCAAAGACCTGTTGGAACCATAAACGACGCTGAGCAGTCACGACGGGCGCTAATTACCTGCGCAGGATATTCGATCGGTGTCGTCCTTTCGCCCTGGTAGATGGGGAAGGCCAGGCAGAGTAACGGCACTTGGGTTTCCGTTTACACGGTATACCTAAACATAAAATACCGAATTTACCGGATATCTGGTAATTTTACATTGCTGGATAGCTGAGCACAAGCTATTTAGCGCTGGTGGAAACGAATTCTTGGCACACCTCTTCAAAAGGAGAAAAACAGCTCCGAAAATTTTTCGGAAAATTTCGCTCCGAAATGGCTCTTTCTACCGCGAAAACGAGTGCATTTAAGGTTGCTAGATAACATCAGCGTCACAGAATAAGAGATACTCTTTCAATTAGCGGAAAAATGTGAATTACACTACCATCAGCGCCATGCTACAACCTGTCAAAATTGAACAAAAATACAGAATAGCAAATGAGCAAAAATGTTGCGTGTAGCGGTCTTTGAGTCTCAAATTCTCTTGAAATGTTTCACATTTCATTTGATTTTTTGTAGGATGTGATACAGTTTAACATATTAGGTGAGAAAAACCAAGTATTTTCGTAGCCGCCTATCAGTGCCCCACATGAAGGAGTGGTGAAGTCCCGGATTTTTTGTTTTTGCTCAAAACACGAAAATTTTTCGAATCTACGAATAAAACGATTATCAGGTACCAAAATAATGGTACTAAGATGCTGAATTGGAATTCAACTAGAGTAACTTATGATTCCGGAAGTTTTCGTTTCGAAATGGCAATGTCTCTTGAGGAGGCCCCAATGGCAGCATTCGGAGGGTCGAAAACTAATTAGCGCTAGTTAGCTCCCCTCGAGAGCGAAAGGCCTGTAACTCGGTCATTTTAACACGTTGGCGCCGGTGGCACACAATGCTGTGTGCCAGGTGGTCTGTCCCTGTGGACCATGGCACACAATGTTGTGTGCCAGGCATTTTTCAAATACTTTTTGGCCAAAATTCTCCAAATTCTGTACAGATATGTAATTGGGGACGCTGAATACGAATCTGCTGTCTGTTTTTCACGTAGTGGTCTCCAACCACCCATTTTGCTACTTGGATGGTCCAGTGAGGGCCATCGATTTCGCCGAAACTTTCTGGAGGGGGTTATTGGGAATGCCGAACATGGTTGCAGTATCTGTATTTCATATTCTGGTGCCGCTGACACTCTGTGATACGTGCCATCCAGTCTGTCTGGAGTGGTGTTAGCAGTCAATGATGTGTTCCGGTATATTGTTTTAACAACAACGATAGGAATTGTATTTTCTATTCGTTTAATGATTTGGGACTGCGAACACTCCTATATCATTATATCAAACTATCTACTAAAATTTCAAACCTATTGTTTATTGTTTATTTTATTTTTACAAGTAACAGTTAGAGAGGAATTGTTTGAAAACAAGCTAATCGAGGAAATTCAAATGAATATCAAGCTTTTCGTCACAAACCAATGTATTTTGGGCTTCAAAAGAAAGTATCTCTGGTACAAAGATGTTTTCCGTGTTTTCCAAAACATTTTTTCACTCGGATTTGTCCATTGGGATGTGGTAAAAAATAGGCAAGCCCCACTAAGTATAGCTGAGCCCTGCACCCTTTGTGAGAACTTTCTTTACATATGTAGTGTTTCATAAACCAAAGCCAACACTGCATTTCCTTCACACGCGCGTTGATAAGAAACCACACTCCATGATTCCAACGGGTTTGTAACCTATTTCTTCTATGTTACTATTTTTCTTTCGTTTTATTCAGCTTCCTCCACGTGTGGTGGCAGCGCGCGTATGGGCCAAAATCTCCCGTCCCACGGGACAACTCGCGAAAATCGCCTCGTCGTCAACATGTTAAACTGAAATAAGAAAATAACGTCAGTTTTGAATTCAATTTTGAAAGACGAATCGACTGATGTGTTTGTATTCTTAAATACCAACTAGGAAAGACTAGGAGAGAAGGAAGCGCTTTGGTGCGCTCCGGAGCGCTCCAAATGCATTTTGGGACAGAAATTATGAGCGGTATTGTATAAAGGTGCGCCCAATCTCGGAAGATATAATACATAAAGGAACGTCTAATCGTGATTGCCTGCTGATGGCAACAAGCTCCTGGAGAAGGGCATGTCAGCTGGGTGAGGGACGTTTGTTCGCAATGTCGGTTCGACCAAGAGCGCCCGACAGTTCCTGTGGTTACAATTAGTGGCGACTCGCGCAGCGACGAATCCACCGCAGTCGCCGCGTGGGCGGCTACTCCACGCCGCTTCACGGCTGACTACGGCGACTCGATCGAAGTCGGTGGTCCCGATGTCGACGAAATTCGAAGGCGGCTCCACTCAATTAATGAAAGCCCCCAGGAAGGGATTCGAATATGCACTCACTGGATTCGAAACCATGAAATTCTATACATTTTAAAAATTGCTTCAGCTCTTTCTCGAGTTTCAGATATTTCTATTTTTTTGACCTATAAAGTGAAAAGTGAAAAGTGTAAAATTGACCTCACCGACAGCGAATTTTCCCTGCTCTGACATGAAACGGATTCCAAAACTTAGAACAGCCTTCGAAAGAGGATAAAATTCTCTACAAGAAGGTATATTCACTTTCTTTTTTACTCCAGATTTTACGAACTTTCAGACCACTAAAATGGGACCTTCAAAAAACAGGAGTATTTTTTTCGATGCTGCTCTCTCTCTCATTGTGAACGATGAACATGACTCCTAGGAATTATTTCAGAGGGAATTTCTAGCTCTATCTGACTGCATGTTTAGTTTTACAGAATACTCAATTCTGAAGCATTTTCTATGAAAAAACATCTTCGTTGTCTTCGGAGAGGAAAACCTCCGGTTTCAATCGCTTTGATAATTCTCATACGGCTTCTGAAAGAACACGATACGCTCTACAAGATGGTGTACAAATCGCTCTTGAAGGTCTTGCTTATCACTGATTATCAGACCATCAATGTGGACTTACCGGTAGTGTCCACGCCGCACCGCGCGACGAACGCGGCGCAGCAGTTGTGGGATCACGCGACGCGCGAATACCGCGCTCTCGCGCGTCGCGGCCAGAAGTGCTCGTCCATGTCCACTTTGATGGCCAGAAAATCAGTAATAAACAAGACTTTCAAGAGCGATTCGTACACCGTATTCTAGAACGTATCGTCTTCTTTCAGAAGCTGTGTGAGATTCTGCAAAACGTTTGGAACTGGAGATTTCCCTCCCTGGAGAAAACGAACATGTTTCTCCTACAAAAAATTTTAAAGTTGAGTATTCTTTGAAACTAAACATACTGTTAGGTAGAGTTAGGAATTCTCTATGAAATATTTCTTAGAAATCATGTTTACCGTTCACAATGAGAGCAAGAGCAGCATCGAAAGAAAAATTGCTGTTTTTTGAGGTCCCACTTTAGTGGCCTGAATGTTCACAAAATGTGGAGCGAAAAAATACAATAAAAGCAACATCTCATGAAGAACTTCATCCTCCTCCCAGGAATGTTTTAGGTTTTGCATACCGTTCCACCCTAGAGCAGGAAAAATTCGCTGTCGGTGGGATTTATTTTACACTTTTTCACTTTTCATTTTGTAGGTCAAAAAATTATAAAATTCTCAAATTCGACAAAGAGCTATTAATAGTATCCGAAAGAACAAATGATTCTCTTTCGACTGCTGCATGAACCTCTCCAAGAGCTTTCACGGCAAGCCTACAACGGTCGCTTAAAAAAACGGCGCGAACTTTCTTACCAACCTAATAATTTTGTCTCCTCCTGTCGCAACAAGATTGACACATCCCCTTATTAGTGATACGCATCTCTCCTTCTTTGTTCTGAGAAACATGCCGATGGTTTTTAAGGCTTCCAAAGTCGTCTCGAACAAGTGAGGAGTGGCACTTTTCCTACGGCTCCTTTTAATCGTAGCCAGCTACTGCCACCGCTTATAGAGTACGCCGAACGATTTCATGTGAGTACGGAAATTTTTCGTTCTAGGGAACGTGAAAGCTGAAACAACAATGCATGAAGGGGAGTCCGTTTTGTTTGTCGAAAATAATGTAGAACAGTTCTATCGTGTTAAGCAGTGCTGAAATGAAGTAGTGTTTCCATCGGGAGTCTTCTATGCGCATAACAACGTACTCAGCAACGTTCCAAGGATTCTGTCGCTGTCAGAACTCGTGCCGTTTTGCGAAACCGCAGCAGCTCAAGACTAACTCATTTGTGTGTCCCTTTTTTGCATGAGCTTAGAATAGTGCGGCAGCTTATCTCCATAGGTTTGGACTCAAACACCCAAGGAGTGTTTCGTTTGGTCTCCAACACCATGGTCCTACTTTTCTATGGCAACTGACGTATTGCTAGATAGCTAAAACTAAACAATTGCTGTTCAAAAAAATTGGGCTTTTAGTCAATCAAGTGAGAATGGTGGTTCAGTCATTCTACTACTGGATGAGAAAGGAGATAATAATGATGAAAAAAGAAGAGCAGGTAATCACTCATGTTTTTTTGTCCACGGTATGTTGGTGAGTGAGTGGCTCACCACGACCCCATGACGGGTGGGAGGACGGCAACAGTGAGGTTGTCGCATTGAACATAACACTGCTGTGTATGTTGTCGATACAAAGATGGAATTCGACCTTGTCCCACGTATTAGAAAGCTCACCGCCATGCTCCAAGAATGTGACGCAACGCCGATTCTTACGTTGATTGCAGGAAAATGCTGTGACTCTGTCGAAATGGGTGTAGCGTGGTACACTTCCAGCAGCGCTTTTATTGACGTCCAGTCACGGTTGATTTACTTTTCAGATAGCACCACCTTACCACTTTCTAATTTGCCGCATCCAAAAGGTGATGTCGACAGTTTTGGATGCCGCTTCCTGCTATATCTCCAACTCCACACAATTCAATGCCAGTATCCGTACAATAATTGCTGAGAGAGCGGGCTTGTTCCGGTCAGTTGCTCGCTGCAGACCTCTGAAAGTGATCGCATCAGTGTCACAACTGTTCAGAGAATGATTTGGCATCGACATTTTTTAACCTTCTTTGCACTTAAATTCAGTTTCTGCCGTAACCAGAACATTGCCGACAACTTCACTGCTGCACTAAGCGCTGTGAACCCGCCACGTCATCAACTCGCACTGGTTCGTCACCCGATCGAAAAATTCCTCAGCGGTTTCGTCGAGAAATGCATAAAGTATGTTTCGGGATCTGTTTCAAAATTTGCTTCGTTATTTTCATCAAGAAATTTCGGTGCTTGGACTCATCGTGGACATGCGCCCGCTGCCAGCCCGCCCAATAGTGTCGCCTCCTCACCCACCGCCCCCGCCCTAACCGCCATCAATAATCGTTGTTAGCACGCCATTGGGATGTGTCTATGGACCACCCAGCCGACGCTGTTGGCCGGCTGGCAGCAGGGCGGGCGCGTGTCCACGATGAATCAAAGCACCGAGATTTCTTCGGTGATTCAGTAACAACCTCAGAAACACAAAGAATTCGTGTTTCATTTTCGAATCGTTTTCCGCGAGTATTGAGCATTTACTCATTAATTACAGTCTAGTTCGACGCAATCCAACTATGTGCTATTCTTGCAAAGGCGAAATGAGTTGCTTCGTTCGTCAGCTAACAAAGCATTTACGCCAGGCGCACGAGAAGAAAGAGGACAAATCATACGTTGGAATGCACTTCGCCCCGCAGTCATGGTAATCCTAGTGCATTTTCTGCTACACTACCTTTCTGTACCTACCTTGTACCTTTCTGCAGGTGATTATTTTATACCATAGGCGAGCAAGCTTGCCGGTTAATCCATGGGAAAATTTCGTTTTGAGATGTGCCTAAAAGGTAAAAGGTGTCGGCGTTGATTAGTCCTCGAAGGATGCGGTTCCGCATTCGTGTTCAACTCAAAGTCATGGAGGCTTCGTCAATGCGTATTTGGCCTATACAATGACTTGCGGAGACCAGCCGCTATACCAAGTCAGTGTTTTAACCTTCGCAGACAAGTCTGGTACCAATTTACCCGACCCCAGAGAGATGCAAGGCCGACCGTACGGGTGTCAGCAGCGTCTTTTAACACTGCACCACGCGCGCCCAGGATGGCCTTACTTGTTGGAATTGTTTCTATCGGGCAATTTGTAATCGAAGAAGATCAGCGATATTCTGTAAGAGGAGGGGATAGCGATGCCCAATAATCCCTCAAAAAAATGACTGTGACAAGGACGGTGATGTGACTTTTTGAAGGAGCGCTTGGCGGTGTCAGGTAGGAAGCGTACCTCGCGCGGTACTCTTGATTTTTGCAAGCCATACGACACAAATGCTGACGAAATAGTTTGGCAGTCATTCATGTACTTTCTGGTAGGAGCTCCTACTGAATGCAATCTCATGAGCTCCATAATATGCGTCGCATCTCCCCGATGAAACACAATTCAGACTCAGTGATAATTTTCCATGTTTACAATGAGTGAGCCACGGGGTCTCCAACTTTGAATAGACTACTTCATTCACTTCTCAAATAGGACACCTAAGTAACCGAGCTAAATGTAATTTCTTTTGTGACGCAGCAAATTCTCATGCGTAGTAACCTCAGCCCTGAGCTGTGTAGGCCACAATGCGTGCGCGTGAAATTCGGTTCAATTTTATCCATTGTAGACCTTTTAGCGTGAATTTTCTCTCGAGTATTTACGAGGCAGTTCTGATTCGTTCTATGTAAAAAAAAATTCGCTCAAAACTGTAGCGAAGAAGTAGTAGAAAGTCGTAACGCGAATGCGCAAGAAGCTCGGAGCGACATGATGGACTCACTGATTGTTTCACTGATCCTCAAAGAAACCTGTAGGATACTAACAAGCAGTAAATGTAGAAGGAAATATTCCACTCAATCCATGAAGATAACGGAAGACACAGTAGAGGAGCTTGGCATTATTGAAAAAGGATGGACAGATGTGATGCCTTGAGCTTGAATAAGATGTCCAAGCAGCTCCACCTCTTTTGCAAATCAGTTCGATTAATAGTAAAAATAGAGCTTGGGCGTTGTAACTATTAAATGTGGAAAGCACAAGTCCTCACCGATCAAGGGGAGTAAGATCGGAATAAAAAAATGCAAGAAATTGCGGCATTTGTCAGGATGCACCACAGCAAGGGCCTCCTTCGACCTTGTGTCACACTTTACCGTTGAGGTGCCTGGAAACTTTCACCAGCGCCACCATGTCATCAGCCCAATCGCCGTAATCAAGGAACCAAAGCAGAAAGTGTGCCTCCTGAATCCTTCATGTTTAAAACAGTTTAGGGGCTCTGAGCAGGACTGTTTTGGTTTTATCGATAATAAATATGATAATTCATGCCTAACTCTATCAGAAATATTTTTATAGAAAAGCTACAGCGCTCGAAAAGCAAACGTGTTAAATGTTTCCTTCAGTGATGTTGCGCTTCGCTTCGTGGAGCCAAAAAATGAGTTCTTGTGACCGAAATCTCTTCCGCAAGGAAATATTTATGACCTTTGAATAGCCCAATCCTAAATCCGTTTGAGCTTGCTGTCGAATGCGTTTCCAAAAAATATCTAGGAAGTCTAATACAAGAAATGCACCACATTTTGGCGAACGTTTGCTGAAATAAGAAGCCCGTACCTGCGGCGCGCCATCCATTCGATAAATGAAGGTATGAGAGCCGATATAAAAGCCCATAGCAGATACTGTTAGGACCTTCGTTGACTGTGGAATGCTATGTTTCACTCTTCTACAACAACACATTTGTTTGAATATTCGTTAGCAAAAAAGAAAATTACAACACTTTTTACGGCACACGCATTTATTCGCTACCCTGTATTACTGGCAATCTTCTGGACATATTTACTCATCTCTTCCAATGCATGAGGACGCTGTGCTGCTGCTGTATGAGAGCGCAACACCTTATCTGCCGCAGATTTTGTTCCTTTCAGGTTGTGCCGCTTCAACGACACCATAGAACACTTCAGAATCATCAAGTACAGAGCTGGCAAAGAAGGAGCCGCCTATCTTGCCACGGAATTCAATCGCGTATTTCGAGAGGCTGGAGTGCCAGAAAACCTTCGAAATGAGATCAACAGAGAGATGCTTGGTAGATGCGTAGATACCTCCTTCCGATTGAAATCAAATATACATATTTTCACTTGGTTTTTTGTAATATAATTCCTTTAACGGCACAGAATGTCGAGGTTGCTACCAGCAGGCCTTAAATTTTTCAGTGGGTCGCTCCTACCATTCTACTCACGGGAGTGATGCTCGTCGAAAAGCGGAACGGACGTTGATGAGCAACATAACTTTGTTGACAGAGGTTGTGCGACTTTACTACTATGACTTTATTCTTTTCGACTTTGAACTACCTTCTATGTTTTGATGTGAAGTACTATAATCTTTACAAAATTTCACTGACTAGTATGGCACTACAAAAAAGTAAAAAAAAGCAGACTACTCGAACTGTTTTCCAACTTCTTGCAATCCGTCTGATGTATTTATTAACTATTATCAACTATTCAGAACTGCCGTCTTGTCAGAACAAAAGACAGCGCTGAGGCTTAGGTTATAATCATGATTCAATTTTCATACAATGGTAATTTTGGTTTTGGTTTTGTTTGTTGGTTGCTACCGATACTCTAATTAAAAAATAATCACAACAGAATGTCCTACCTTTTCCGACAAACACAACGGACTCTCATTCATCCTGCTGTTGCAGTTCTCACGTTCCCTGGAACGAAAAATTTACGTACTCACATGAAATTGTTCGGCATACTCTATAAGCGGTGGCAGTAGCTGGCTACGATTAAAAGGAGTTCTATTCATCAACGAACCCAGCATCACTTGTTCGAGACGACTTTGGAAGCCTTAAAAACCATCAGTATCCTTTTCAAAACACGGCGAAGATATACGTATCTCCGGGAAGGGAATGTGTCAGAGGTCGGAGCGTGACCTACAGGGGTGACCACCACCTCGTGACATGTCTAAACTTCAAATTTCAAATTTATTGCAGTAGTACCACATGTTGTGTTGAAAAGTACGGCAACCAGCAGCATAAAACTCAAACATAATAACGAAACAAAAAAACAAAATTAAAACAATATAGAAGGCTACCCACTTCGTAAGCAGAGCGTGCAGTACTGAGGTGACCGCGATGACAAAGATAATGCGGCACTATTGTACTTAACGTACCGTACTAATTGTCGTTCAAAACAGGTCTATTAGGGGTATTCGGCTATGGTATGAACGAATCTGATATTCGTGGAAATGCTTAATAAGCTCGCTATTCGTAAGCTTTAAGCGCTAAAGGCCGGGCGAAATAGTGCGCGGCGGGAGGAAACGCAGGTTCTGACTCTGTCCACGACACACTATTGATGTTATTCATAGTTACAACGCCTCTCCCGACCCATTATATTGAAACCTGAGCGTTGTTGAATAGTTCAGGATTCGGATCCTTTCGTAGCCTTCGGATGACTCACGCTTCTTGTTGTTCATCGGATGAACGCACCACGGAGTTCCTTGGAAATCGTGGCGATATTTCACCTCCCATTGTGGGATCATTGTAGAGTTAACATCAACGAACCCAGCATAGGGTGAAGTTACGCTCATCCATGTTTTCATGCAGACAGTTACGAAAAAGATATATGGATGAAATCGGACCGCGGTCGGAAAAGTCTTATCATTGCGAACCTTTCCGGACAACCTAATAACAGTAGCAGGTAACATCCAGCTAAGAAGCAAGAGTCATTCTAGGGTGACAGCAAGCGGTCTGCTAAAGTGGGCGGAGAATGGGCGTTCCCTCAGGAGTCACTACTGCTCACCCCTCCCTGGCGATCGATACTGCTGGGTGCATTTCATGGCTCCTGAGCTGCTGCTTAGATGTGTCGCGCGCGACGTCGCGCTCCCTGAGCAGGCTCCTGAGCTGCTGCTAGCGGGCTCCTTGCAGGTGTGTCTGTGTCGCGTGCGACGCCGCACCCCCAAGAGCTCAGTTACCCCCTCTTTGTCCCTCCCGTCAGTACCCCTACTACCCGTACCCGTACTACCCGTCCCCGTAGTACCCCGTGTTACCCGTAGCCGTGCTACCCGTGCCCGTAGTAGTACTAGTACTAGTATACTAGAACTAGTAGTGCCTAATACTACCTACACCTTATCTACCCTACTACCTAACCTTATCTACCCTGCCTATTCGACCTAATGTATCCCATTTTTCTAATGTTTTTACTTGTGTTTTGAAAAATCCTCGAAAAAAAAAAGGATTTTCTCGCATCTTCAGAGGTTGTGATGTGTTTTTCCTTGCCAATTCGATTTTCCCAATTTCTTCCCAAAGAGAGGAGTCGAAAAATTAATGTGGTTTCTGCCAACAGCGATTGTTCTTTCTCTTAGAAAAATTTGTGAAAAAATATTCCTTAAAAAAATTAGAAGAACTTGATATCATTTGGGAGGGAGCGGTTTTCTCTATAAAAATACGGCTATTGTTCCGCTGAAAACTTCATTGTTCGCAAGTTTTTGACGTCCGAAATTACGACTTCACGGAAAAAAGGTTGTTAAGTAGCAGAACTCCAATTTTCACAAGTTTTTGAATGTCAAAATTGCGACTTCACGGAGAGAGTTTTTTCTATTGAAATCTGTATTTTCTATAGGACTCCTGCTTTCTGGTTCAAGATATTTTCCTAGCCACAATTCGTTCGAAGGGGAATTTTATACCTTTTTGGTATCAGCATTTTCATCTCCAGAAGCCTGGATTAGAAATTTTGCCGAAAAGATAAACGAAAAACATTTGTCGTTAAAACATTTTGATGTCAGAAAACAAGAGAATCAAAATAATTAATGAACATTTTGATGTCGCAAAGTTCTTTTTTCTAATTTTTGCCTTCCAATTTTTCTCACTTCAGGTTTTCAGTTGATCAGTCTTACGACTGAAATCATTCAGTGACAAGGAAAACACAACATCACAACATTCGAAGAAGTCGAAAATTCCCTTCCGCTGAGTACATTAAAACTCCGCAGGGAATTTTCGGAGAAATTCAATCCACAAATTTCGGGAAAACGGCTTTCTTTCCAACCTAATGCCTAGCCTACCTACATAAGTGCCCCCACTACGTACACCTACCTACCCTACCTACCCACCTACACCTACCTATATCCTACCACCCAATCCTACCCTACCCTACCTTGTATTTTGTGTGTATGTGTGTGTATCAACTGTGAATAAAACCCAATTTAACGATTATTCCAATTTATTACTTCTTTCAATTAACATAAAACGTTCACACTTTTCAAGGCACTTTTCTATTATATAAGACATCTTCGTCGAGATCCAGTGACCGAGCTAAAAAATCTCTGGGAGATCTTATATCAGAGTCCAGTTACCTACTGTTACTTTTTTAAAGCTAACGAAATGTTAAGTATTCGTTAAGATTAACGAAATGTTAGGAATTCGTTAAGATTAGTTTAGGTTACGTGGCCGTTAGTCAAGAGGTTAAGTCAAGAGGTCAGGCTTAAGACACAAAGTGAGTGGCACACAAAAAATACACATTATACAGACAGCTATGTAAACCTGGCATCTAACTAACTGCTAGCTTCAACTCCGAGTACCAATTCCAACTTGAGCAATCTCAAACGGGCTGGGAGTTGAAACTAGCACCAAGTTATGAGCCCAGTCCACATTCGACAACAAATGATAAAACAACAAATGAGTAAAAAACAAAGATAACATGCAATTTTCCAGGGCGGCTCCTGAGTTGATGGGTTTATTTTTGATGAGACCAAAAAAGCGTTTGAAATCAAATTTTCATGAAATCAAGCCCTCCACGAACTCAAGGGCGCCCCTCCAGTCGGTCTTCTTCTTCTTCGCTGGACGTAGAAAAATATTATTCGCATCACCTGGTCCGAGAAAAATCATTGCCCAGAAAAATCGTTGGCATTGATGCTCGTGAGTGTAACGCACTGGAATCCGTGCGCTGGATCAATCCTATGCAGTTACCGCGGTGGACGGACGGGCCCGAGGCACTTTGCGACCATTGTTCTGAAACCGGAGTTTGACAGGGACGAGAATGAGCTGCAAATGGAACTAAGGGAAGACACTTACGGAAGCAGGTACAATCCGCGTCTCGTCGGGACCGTCGACGTGTTGACGTATGTCATTCCTAGAAAAAAAACGACTGTGTTTATCGAATTTATGTCGTATTTATTTAAAACAACTCACATCGCTCGTGCGATGGCGACACGATAGTGGTAGATCCAGGATTCGCGCTGCTTCTTGAGCGCCACGAATGCCTTCGCTCTTGCGTATTCGTTGTTGCCCAAGTTGGTCCAGTATCTGATGCAAATTAAACGTGTCACCTCTAATTGACAGAGAACTACTACTAAATTAACCTCGTTGGGTGTACAATAAGATGTTCCGCGGTCAGCTCCAGTTCGTTCGCCCCCAGGCCTGCGATCCTTTCGTGCGATGTGGCCCTCCTCCTCCCTCCTTCACTCCTCCTCGACTTCTGGCTGTCGCCAATGAGTTCATAGATAGCGGAAAACGGTTGATGGTTCGATCCCGGCTGAGGACACTTTTCTTTTGTACAATGGAATTGTCATTTCAGGTCTCAGACAGTGTAAATTAGCAACTTGATAACTTAACCAAGCTGTCTTCCCTCCGTAGAAATGCCAACATACATGGAAACAAAATACGTCCAAAACCACTACTTTGAAAGTTTTAGGCATCACGTCAGCATGTGAAACTCGCACCTAAACTGCGAAAGAAACGAAAACGGGAACCCGACAGTGCTAAAGAAAAGTGTCCTCAGAGGAGATCGAACCATTAACCCTTTTCCTGACAGGTGGATCCAGAAGAGGATTGAGAAAAGATCAAATCACCAAAATGGCATCCTCATTTTGAATAATTGAACGTTTCCAAATTCGAATGTGTAGCGAAATGAATCGAAACAGAAGAGAATTCAGGAAAGGATCCAGAAGAGGATTCAGAAGAGGATTCAGAAGAGAATTCAGGAGAGAATCCAGAAAAGAGTTAAATCACAAAAATGACATCTCAGAAATAGAATAATTGAAACCTTTTCGGGCACCATTTCACCTTCACTGCCCCCCTCATTGTTTCCCTCGAACTCTCCCGCTTTCCCTAGATGGCTTTCGAGTGGAACAATAATCCCGTTTACTAAGAAAGTCGCCCCCCAAAAAGAACACAACATCGTTCCCCCCCCCCTCCCGAAAACCGAGCACACAACAACATCATCATCGCCAGCAACACCCCGTCCCCGGTCCTCGGAATCATCTGATTCTGACAATTTCGATCAGAATCAGATGATTCCGAGAACCGGGAATCATCTGTTAAAATGAAAGACTCACCCGCGGCTGGTCCGCTTTAGTGGTCCTCCGCGGCGTCGTTGTCCTCCACGCAAGGGGCGCAGTTGAAGCGGGTGCCCCACCTGAAACAGAAATGATTGGCCACTAAAACAACTAAAAACACGAGAAGAACAGCGAAAATGAACAGAAAGACAAAAAAATGAAAGAGGGGTCAAGGGAATGCCTGCGGCATGAAATGAGCCGATATTTCGTCATTCGGCACGTGACTACAAAAACCCGGCCGTCGTGGCGGGACCCTCTGCCCTTTGTCCTTTGCAGGTGACTGCAAATCGCCCGCAGGACGACTTGGCGGCTCGACCCATGCCGACTCGTCCACTCCTACCGTAATTCAGGCGATTCCCCTCGGGACCCGATGGGGGTGGCAGGCGCTCTGCCGTATACTGTTGGCAAGGAACCTGCAAAGGGGCGTGGCCAGCCAATCAGAGCGCGCGGACTGTCAGTCAGCGGTTGGGATGCAGGTGTCGCGGCAAAACCCTCTCCTCTGATTTCCTACCTCTCACTCTGTGCAGCTATGTCTCCTGAAACTACGGCTCCCCCCGCAAATGGCAAGGACCAATCACCGTCGAGGTGGGCGGGATCAGGTGCACCTGCTACGTGCCTGTGCCGCGCGAAAGGGGCGGAACCGCCTGGAAGCTACCTGCATTTGCGCATCTGAGTAACGACCATCAGATTCGTTCATACCATAGCCGAATACCTCTAATAAACATTAAATACAATAGTGCCGATAATGCACTCTAGCACTTCCACTATAGCATCAAACTCAGCAATAGTGCCTTTATGGACCATCAATTCAAACCTACCTTGATTAATTTCCTTCTGAGGAGAGGTGTGGTCGGACTGAATATCTCGTGGAGGTTTGGAAATCACGCTCATCCAGAAGTGGAACAGAGCAGCCGACAATGACAGTGAAGTACCAGTCGAGAGCCTTGCGCGCATCTTACAATATTCTTGGCAAGAATGAATTAACTACTGGAAATGTTGAAAAACAACGTGGTTTCAGTGAAGAACTACACTTTGGATTGTTCAAACACTGTGACTAAAAAGACGTGAAATAGTTTTTGTGAATCTTGCAGCTTAGGCGAACAACGGTTTGAATCTGGTCGATCATCGGCAGGGAAGTGTATCTTGTCAACGGTTGAGAGACTACTCGCCTAAACATCACTTCATCTTACGACACCACAATTCTAAATCGTAGAAGAATAGGAAGGCAATCTGGAAAGAAGACACTAGAGACGTAACTGAATGGTGGTTGCCGAGACAGACCACCAGACAACCTTTGCCATGGAAGTACGTGGGTGAATGAACCGAGCCCTAAGGACCACCCGCCTTGGTGGGCTCAGTACACGCGATAAGCTGGATCAAACTCACATAAGTCCACGAATAGAGCCAGCTTTTGGGTGACCGCTACGCACTCCTACTTGTGGTTAATCTTATTTATTTGTTTATTTATTTATTTCTTGATTTATTTATTTGTTTTATTTCTTTATTTATTTATTTGTATTTGTATTTGTGAGTATAAGACAAACGTGAGAGAGCTAAAAAAATCACAATCAACTAAATGAAACATACTAGCATTTCAAAAGCTTATTCTTGGCGTGACGTTTAAACGCGGCGAATGAACAGTAGGGGGAAGGAAAACCACACTTAAGCGCTATATAGGCCGATCCCGCTCGAGAAGTGAAGGAGTTAGCTCTAAGACTACATGTAGCCCTAGCATAAGCCAACTTAATGGTGCCCTCGCGAGTTCTCGAATAGAGAATTATGAAGTCAGTCAAAAATCAGTTTTCATGTCAGTTATATGCAGGTTCGCCGTGCGCTTTCATTGACGGATTGAGTTCTTGAAATAAGAGCCGTGCGCTTTCATTGGCGGATTGAGTTCTCGAAATAAGAACATTTTGCAGTAGGATATCAAAGCATGTTACTGGACGAACTATATGAAATATTGCGTGATTAAACTTAATATTTCAATTATCCCATACTACTACTGAAAGTCACTGAATTATTTTTTTTCTGAAAATGTCTAAGGTGTGAAATCTGTAGAAAAAATCACGACAGATAAATCCTCTTCAACTTCTTCTAATGATTTCGTTCTTCTTTTTTATGGAATATAGACCATGAACAGCATCAAAAAGGTTTCTGGGTGAAGTGGTTGGATCGGCGACAAAATTTTGGTCTGTAAACACGTTCCACAATCTATTATCTAAAATTAATCCTAATTTTTTTCAAAAGAGAGTGAAAACGAGAATATTGTGTCCTTAGGGTTGTCTTGAAAAGGTTGCGGTCTAGCTCATTTGATAGAGCGTAAAATTCTGAGTAGAAACATATACAGCTTTCCATAGAAGTGCATACTGAGACACCCTCACTCAGGCCCCTTCAAGGTGACGGGCCATTGATTACCTGAAAATCTGGTCGAGCTGTGAACCGTCAACGACGAACGGGTCGTCGTCTAGGTAGTGGACGCGATCATCACCTGCCGCGCCGTCGCGTGCGACGTGGATGGCCACGATACGCGTCTCCCTTAATTGTATCCACAGGACGCACGGGCCAACTTTGCCGAGCCGACTCGGGGACCTAACGTCCCCCCAATACCTGTGGACCGGTGGCGAGTTCACCGAGTGCACCTGCTACCTGGCACTCGCCGCACGCGCTATTGGCCACGGCCGCGCTCCTCCTTAAGGCGATGGTGACCTGACGGAAAGGAGGAGTCGTCGGATCGACCAGATTGGAAGCGAGAGCTATCACTCGCGATGCAGAGGGCGCGTAAGGTAGTGTAAGGGCTCGTTCAGACGACGCGCGTCGAAAATGCAAAATCGAAGCGCAATCAATAAATAACGTCATTGATCGAATTTGCTCCTTTGCGTTAGTGGCGCAGTCCGGTTGCGCCTCATATAGGCAAAAAAATTAGGCATATAATCACATAGGAAAGAAATTAAACGAAAAAAGTGAATTTCGTCAAAATTCCCTTTAATAAGGAATGGCAGAATTCTAAAAAAACCCGAGCGACCAGTAAGTTTGCCTATATGAGGCGCAACCGGACTGCGCCACTAATGCAAAAGAGCAAATTCGATCAAGGGCGTTAATTATTGATTGCGCTTCGATTTTGCATTTTCGACGCGCGTCGTCTGAACGAGCCCTAAGGGGTCAAACATGCACAACACCTACACGTGCCTATATCAGAATTTCGAGCTCTATCCAAAAAGCTAAATCGCATTTAGGGAAAACTGTCGAAAACACAACTTTGTGACAAAATTGAGTATGGGCTTCAATTATAAAATTTATTTTTATCAAGTAATTGAAATCAAATGGAGAAGTAGTGGCGATTGACGATATCTAGTTCTTATTGCACGCCCTGCGACGTGTCTCGACATCTTTATACAAAATCTCGTTACTTCTTTCCTGCTTACCCCTCTTCCATTGTAGTATCGATCAGCAAATCTATATAGTAATATTGTTCCAAAAAGCTAAACGGTTTGTAATTCATGCAATTGTTTGATAGTTCTCTATCGACCTTTAGTCTTCTAACAGCATCACACCTTCTAAGGCGCTTCGTCTTATCGGGGTTCTGAAACCAAATGAGGGAGCTCAATAGTTTCTAAGTTGATGTTTTGCAAATTTTTACCGTTATTTTCCGTTGCCGCGTGTGCTTTGCTTTCAGGTTAAGAACTCTCAAGCGTTGAATGAGATTGACCTGATTGGGGTGGTGACATCCTGACATATTCTTCAACAAACTGCAACGATTATAAATTTTATCTTTTTCGAATTAAAAATTAATTTTTTTGAGTACAGAGTTGTCTGCCGCCAGCACATCCAGAAAATAGATTTCTGGCAGTGTGTTCATGTAATTATGGCACAGAGCTGTGTTCTCGGCAATTTTCCCCAAATGCGATTGAGCTCATTGAATGGAGCTCGAAATTCTTATATAGGCGTGTGTAGATGTTGTGCACGTTCGACTCCTTACAGTGCCCACGATAAGAAGGATAAACCACTCTATTGCGACGAATCGCTATTATTTTCATGTATTTTCATGTGTTTTCCATTATACTCACAAAGATTCCTGTATTGTTCACCATATCCACTAGCAACATAGGCTCATATATCAATCGATACATGTAACCTCGGTCGTCTCTCCGAGCTTCGTCCATTATCTACATAAACATCTAGCTCGGCGAGGCGTCTGAGGAGACAAAAGGCCTGGCGGAGCGTGGGCTGGGCTTCTTAGGGTCCTTGCTCTAACGGAGGAACGGTCAGCTGTAACTGTGACTCTGTCGTCTGTAATCATTCACTGTTGCTGTCGATAATAAACTACTGAATTGCTGGCGTGGATAACGCGGAGTAGACGAAACAACCACTCAACCACACCCTTTTTACACTCTAGCACTTGCGCTATAGCATAAAAACTCAACCACGGTGCTTCTGTGGACCATCAAATGAAACCTACCTTGACACACTTCTTTCTGAGAGGTGTTCTCGGACCAAATATCTAGTGGAGCATTGGGAATCACTTCTATCCAAAAGTAGAACACAGCAATCAAGACCGACAGTGAAGCAGCAGCAGACAGTAGTGCACGCATCTTCCAATTCTCTCAGAAAGAGCGAGTTAATTACTGGAAAATGGTAGAAAGGAACAGGGTTTTGCGGAAGAACACTTTAGATTGTTCAAGCACTGAGACTAAGAGGAGGTGAAGTAGTTTTTGCGAAGATGTAGTTGTCTAGGCGAAGTCTAGGCGAATAATAGTTCGGCATGGTCGATCATCGCCTGCGTCGTTTCAACGGCCAACAACTTGTTAAAAATCTCGACTCCACAGATCGGGTTCAGGTCAAGAAAACAATCTGAAATTTCGCCTATGCGTTCATTTGGGATCACGTATCTGGTCTCCGTTTCCGAATTTTGAACGTTAAACACGATAACTGCTGAACTTTCCACATTTTATTTATATTTTATTGTACTTGAATTCACCTTCTTTCTACTTCGACTTCTTCTGCTTCTGCTCAGCATCGTTAGAAGTGGTTTGCATATGAGTTTCGAGGATTATAAGGCAGTTGGACGTGAATGAAACTGCGACCTGTCTCTTGTAAGGTGCAAACTAATATCCGGGACGAAAACATGGGAATACACAGATTTCAATTTCAAACAACAGTTTGAAAGTCCTCGGTGGCCAACGACAAGATTTAGGTTAGAGATTTTTTTGAGGTTAGGTTTTTTTTCGCCATACATGCATTTTTCGCTCTCAGTGGTGACGCAATCGAAGCTGCAATTCATGCTGGAGCAACTGTCGTGCTACCTCACTGTAATTCTAAACGCATATTGAAATCTTGAATGAATATTGAATATTATCGTCACAAAATACCATCGCTTAACAAGGCACCACAAAAGAGTTGTAAAAGCAGACTACTTGAGCTGTGTCCCTATTTCTAGAATTCGGTCTCATTCAATTAGCAGTTACTTTTACTCGGTACCGTCGTCTTGTCACTCGTAGATCAAAAAACAGCGCTGATAGTTTGGCTGTAATCAGGATTCAATTATCACATGGTGGTAGAAGAATCACCACCCCATATTACGTTCCTAAGAACCATGGTCGTCCAATCTTAATGGAGAATAATAGCAGTGTCAAGAACGTTGTGCTTTGCTTGGACGTTGAACGCAATTACTTCTTTTCATATTTTATACCAAATTTCGATTTGCTTTCTTCGTCTTCGACTTCTTCAGCTTCTACTCTGCTTCCTTCAAATTGATTTAGCAAACGAGTTTTCCTAAATTTGGCTGAAATGTCACTACACAACATCCACTAGGTGACTAGAAAAGACCTCAATAGTCACAGAACAAGTCGTGCGATGTGTTATTACCTATTTAGTCTAGTCACACTGTGGCACTGTCTGAATCGCTCTAAAGGGAGTGAAGTGGAGTTTTAGCTTCCAGCATAGTTCATCCTCATTTCCGATACAAACAGAAGTTTCTTTCGGAAGAAGAAACACTTCTCCAACTTCTGCCTTCGCCTTCAAGTCACCGCTTGACACTTCTACGGAAATAGTTCTGTTCCACGAGTAACTGCAAATTGAATCAGACGGAATTCTAGAAGTACGGAAACACCTCGAGTGGTCTGCTTTTACAGCGCGTTTGTGGTACCATAGTAAGCAGTGGTATTTTGTGAAGATAATATTCATTCACATCAGAACATAGAAGGCAGTTCATAGTCGAAAAGGACAAAGTCATAGTAGTATAGTCGCACAACTTCAGTTAACAAAGTTATGTTGCCCATTAAAGTCCGCTCCGCTTTTCGACGATCCTCACTCCCGTGAGTGGAATGAAGGGTGCGTCCCACTGAAACATATAAGGCCTGCTGGTGTGATTCTCAACAATCTGTTCCGCTCAAGAAGTAAACTAAAGACAACTGAATGAAGATAAATTTGAAACCAAATCCTGTATCCTTAAAGTAGTTTTCGTAGATTAAATTTCAATCCGGAAATCGTTATCTACGCATCTACCAAGCATCTCTTTGTGGATTTCATTTCGAAGGTTTTCTGGCACTCCAGCCTCGCGAAATACGCGATTGAATTCCGTTGCAAGGTAGGCGGCTCCCTGTTTGCCACCTCTGTATTTGATGATTTTTGATTGATCTATGGTGTCGTTGAAGCGGCAGAACCTAAATAAACAGAACCATGAACATACTTAAAGAAACTCTCTTACCTCTCAAATTTTAAAATCCATTGTGATTACAATTATTCGTATCGGTTGGAAACTGCCTGTACACGTACTTGGCCCTGGTCTTTAATTTCTGCCTGTTACTGAAACCCACGAAACAGCTTGAATTTCCGTCACTCTTAGAGCATTTCAAACTTACCATCACCAATGCTACCCTCCGCTGCAATGCTTTTCCAATACGATTGTAGAGGGAAGGCTGAGAGAAGTACAGTACCGGATGCACCGCAACGATAAAAGGGACATAGGGGCGCTTCGGTGTGCCGAAAAGCGCCGGTCGGGTCGACGCGTAGTGACCCGGAAGGAGTCAACCGCAATTTGCGTCGTATGAACAATGTGAAACGGTATCTCCTGAATGAAACGCGGTCCAAAGTGGCATTAGGTGGCAGCTGCGTGCGCGCCTGACAGGGATGGATGGTCATAAAGGAGCTAAGAACAGGCAGAAATGTGTCTTGGTGACGGGTGGAGTAGATAGCGAGGTTGATTGTTGCCTGCGTGCTAGAGGTTCGAATTCTCACTGCTACACGCATTTTGCTGCACTAGTTAAGGTTTAACCGTTCAACTCGTTCATTTCGCTGGCAATTTCGGCATACTCGTATATGCCTCCACCGTAAGAACAGGAGAAACCAACTGCTGCACAAGCTTTGTGCGCCCAGAAAAACAACGCGTGCATTTAATCCAGTTATTAACATCATCGATTGTTCGTTCAACCAATTCCACGCTGACGAGAAAGGAACGCTTTTTTGTTCCGCTAGAGTCTTAATTGCCTCTCCTTATTGACAGAAAGTAAAGGAAATGGAAGAGAAGAAGAGAGGAGGGAGATAAAGAGATATGTATATTCACATGTCTCCTGGGCCTAAATCCATGAACGAAAATTTGGGGTATATAATACTTCCGGCGAAATAAACACAGTCTATTCCCCAATATACGCATCCATGACAAGCGGGTTTCTACGCTCTTGCCACGCTCTTCCTACTGCGGGCCACTCGATACCTCGCCGCGCCAGCGGCGTGGAATCGACCCGCGATCTCCCCAATATGAACTCGGCGGCGCGCTCATGAATGCGAATACGCGCGCAAACCAGCGGATTTTTTCTCTGGCATATACCGCCGATAGCCGCCATTCCAGAGATTTTTAACGAGACCTATATGGTTCTGTAGAGTTCTGAATGGGGATTACAACGGTATAGTTTGTTTTTGCTAAATAGTAATGCGCGTTCCAAAAGAAGGCGAAAAATCTTGACCACTAACTAGTGGCGAGAGGGATTCTAGGTGTTGACCTCCAAAGAGCAGTACCATGGTGGTTCACTCTGTAGCATGTATGGGTCAGAATGTGGTGGTGAGGGGATTGGTCCGTCTGCTAGGCTTTTCTTTTGCCTTCATACGCTAGATGCCAAATTAGGCTCCTTTTGCAATTTTGTCGCAGTTGCGGGATAGAGCCGTGTTTGGAAGGTGTATGACCAAGTACGCACAAAGGAGAAAATCAGTTGTACTAGCACTTATGTATGTGACCCACATTTATCGTAATCAACACCAATCGAACCAGAATTAAAAAATAAATGTCAGATTCGTGATCAGCGCCCCGAATAGCCGCTGTAGACGAAGTTTTGGCTGAATCGGTGATTTTGACCCAACCGTTTGAAAGGACGGACCCTACCTAGCAAACGCAAGTCGGGCACAATGAGAAAAGTCGATCTTAGATTTGTGAATTACGGATTTGTCAACAGCGCAAGTGATTTGTTGATGTATATTGAAAAAAACTCATCGAAAATGGAGTCTATGTTCTTAGAGTCGAGAAAGTGGGACAGTAGGAAAGAAGATATTCTCGGCAAATGGAGCTTCACACAACTACTCTCCCAACACTAGTAAGGCTGGTTCGGTCAAAATCACCGATTTAGCCCAAACTTCGTCTGCAAGGGTTATTCGAGACGCTGATCGCGAATCTGACATTTGTTTTTGAATTCTGGTTTGATTGGTGTTGATTACGGTAAATGTGGGTCACATACATAAGTGCTAGTATAACAGATTTTCTCCTTTGTGCGTATATTGTTGGTCATACTTCTCCCAAACGCGGCTCTAACTCCCGCAACTGCGACTAAATTGCAAAAGGAGCCTAATTTGGTATCCAGTGTATGAAGGCAAAATAAAAGAATACCAGACGTACCGATCCCCTCACTACCAGATTCTTTGCCATACATGCTACCGACTGAGCCACCATGGTACTATCTGTGGAGGTTAATCCATCGATCATTACGAAAACGATTCCCTCGATGTGACAAACTCAACTCTCGCCACTAATTAGTGGTCAAGATTTTTCGATTTTTTTTGGACCGCCCATTGCTGTTTTAGCAAAAACAAAATGGCGTGTTCACAGTGTCCTCTGAACCAACAAATGTATTTGTACAGTGCGTTTCAAAATTATGTAGCCACTCTTGATTCGATATTTTCACATTTTGCATTCAGATTTATGAACTGGCGTTAGTGGCATTAGATTCCTAGTAGGCGATATTAGCAAGGATTCTTTTGCCTGAAAAAAGCTACGTCGCCAGCAAAAATGGGGAGTTTTTGAATTTTTTCTTTGTTCCAAAATTATGTAGCCACTTCCAAGTATCGGACTTCTCTGCGCTGCGTTCCTAAACAATCCTTCCATGCATTTTTGGGATTGGGTTGTAATTTGTATAAATCGTTTCCAACTGGATCTGCTCGACATAGTTAACCACTATGCCAGTTCGTGTAGCAGTGTCACAGCCGAGTGTTATTGAAGACCGAGCCCAGGTCCGAGCCCTCAAGAATGTCGGCTTTTCAAAACGCTGCATCGCTCGCCAGCTCGGACGTTCGCATGGATATGTTGTCCGTTTCCTTAGAAATAGTGAGGAACATCCAAATGTACATGCAGCTGGTCGCCACCACACACCTTCGAGCCAGCATCGTCGGATTGCGCGTCTGGCATCGAAATCATCATTTAGTGTCAATCAAATTTGATCTGAATTATGTCTCATCGCTTCGAAATCTATGATTTGACGCTCCGTCTGGTCCAACCAGTATATCCGAGGAGGGGCCATGCAAAAGGCACTTGGAATTACTAACGACCACAAGCTGGCGCGACTGGAATTCGCTCGGAAACCATGACGACACAGTGGGACTAGGAATTTTCTCTTGCCACCAGTGTTCAAGATTTTATCTACTTTTGTCCTTAGGTGATCTTTACTGACGAAAAGAAATTCAATTTGGACGGTCCTGATGGATACAGTTATTACTGGAGGGACTTACGGCAAGCACCCATCGCATTATCTCGTTGGAATTTCGGAGGCGGCATTTTGATGACATGGGTCGGGTTCTATAGTAGCGGCAAGCTGATGCCTATCTTCACATCTTGTCACATGAACAGTTTGGGATACCAGGGTGTTCTGGAGTCCAGCCTTCTGGCCTTCTTGAGAGGGAGGAGACGACAGACTCATGTTCTGCAGCACGATAATGCTCCGCATGTGTCTGGATCGACATTAGGCCTATGGTATACTCCGGCAACGGGCCCGTTGCAGCGGAGCTAAAGATGCATGGCTCGCCTCTATACAGCGCTACAGCTGTGATTTTTGCATGCTGCTGTGTGCGGGGACTCGGAGCAGTGCTGCCCGACCATCGCAGCTGTCAGCGACTCCTGCTGGAGTACTGCACTGAGAGGGTCTGCACCATCTTTTTTGCCTTGCAGTAAAATATACGAGTCCCCGCACACAGAACCATGCAAAAAACCCAGCTGCAGTGCTGTATATAGGCAAACCATGCATTTTTAGCTCCGATGCGGCGGGCCCATTGTCGCAGTATACCATAGGCCCTAGACTGGCTCCAGCGCAACCACATCCGAGTACTGGATTTACCGGCATGTTCTCTTGACTGGAACCCGATGGAGAACCTGTGAGGCATTTTGGTCAGGCAGGTGTACCCGAATAACAGGCAGTTCATTACCGTTGGAGGGCTTGAGGATGCAATATTGGCTGCATGGGAACGTATTAGCGACGATGTAATCAAAAACCTTGTAAATAGCATGTACAACGTTTTTCGATTTGATAAGAAATAATGGCGGTCCAATTGATTATTAATGTGTACTAAAAATTGGATTTTTCATGAGTGGCTAATTTGGAAGCAAAGAAAATATTCAAAAACTCACTATTTTTGCTGGCGATGGAGCTTTTTTCTTGCAAAAGCGTCCTGGCTGTTTTCGCCTACTGGGAATCTAATGCCAGTTCATAAATGTGAACGCAAAATGCGAAAATATCGAACTTAGGGTTGCTACATAATCTTGAAACGCACTGTATTCACATCAATCCTGATATCGCTCCGTTTTTTCAATGAGTACGGCCAACGAGTGCTGCATATTCATCGGCGGCGAAGAGGGACGGCGGAGTCTAGTTGACAGTGAGCCACCAAGCGATGGACCGAAGCAGCAGAGGGCCGAAAATCGAGTGGTCCAAAAAATTGACTGAAAACAAGTTTCACGAAATCGGGAAAAGGGTGTATGGAGGAATAGAGCTCGAGCTGCTGAGGTCGAATATAGGCATATTTTGCGCAAATAAAATAATTCTAAAGAAGTTATTGAAAACGGCGGTTTTGGCGCTCCGAAGCGCTGCTTATCGCCGCTTTATCGTTGCGACCGGTGCTGTAGTGCCTGCGCTGAAAAGGTGAAGCAGGATAATATTACCCCTCTCATAATATGCCTTAGGTATACTTTACTAATCCTTCTAATTTATTCACACTCTTTTGTTGTTTCGCTGTGAAAAGGTGTTTCGCTGATTCTATGGATAAATTTATTCTCAGCTGCATTTGAAGGTGAAGAGTTGGAGGTGACCGTACCGGTGACAAAAAGATATTTAACTCTTCATTTTTGTGCTCGAATAGGTCAAATCGGAACGAATCCTGTACCAATCCATAATTCTGACGACTCTATTCAAAAATATATCAAATTATACCGGTGTTACGAATTCTACGTTTTTTAAAAATATTTTATAATGATTTTCATATGCTATTTTAAACGAAAGTATCTCAAAATTCGCTGAACGAAAGTCCAGTCTGAGATGATATGTATTCTGATAGAGCATAGTCTAGTTGTTACAATGTGTTACGAACGTTTGATTCAGATCGCCGCTAAATTATATATTTTTCTGAGCAAACATTTTCGTAGTCAAAAACTGTTCAAATTTTTGGACCATTTTTCAAACAAAATTCTATATCTTTTTACTTTTTCAGCAAAATTACACTACCATCAATCATGTGCTATAGGAAATGGTTTCCTCTTCATAGTGCTTATTTCTGTTGCAAGCCTAGTCTCTTATTTTGCGAGTAAATTCCTTTTAAACTTGGGATGGCGTTAATTGTTATATTCGCAAAAGTGTTAGAGGATTCGACTCCTTTTTCTTCCAGTGCATAGTACATTTATAGTTCTTAAAATAACATACGTGTGCTGGAATGAAAACCGAGTCCTTCATGAAAATATATACCTTTGACTAAAACACGCTGTAGGGGCCGTCACTACCAGTACGTTGTGCGGCGGCGAGTAATGGGCGGCACACAGCTCGCATGCTCAATTCAAGAACAATTATAAATTTTCTATGCTCTAAGAAAAAAGAAGTTGATTTATTTCAATGAGTTTGGAATATACCTGTTTATGCAATCTCAATTTTAAAATTTTCTCATTAGAACATGTGATACAAGAGGAAAATCAATTTCTATAAGAAACTTCAGTTAGATACCTACTTAGATACATACATATTTAATACAACGGGGACAGAGATATAGAATTTTATTTGAAACATGACCTTATAGATCCATCAGTTTTTGAGCGACAAAATGTTTGCTTAGAAAAAACTGTAATTTGTCGGTATCTGAATCGAACCTTTGTAGCCTTATATAATAGATAGATCATACTCTATCAGAATGTCGTTTCAGATTGAATCCCCGCTCAGCGAGTTTTAGGATACTTTTAGTTAAAATATAGCATATAAAAATCACTAAAAAATATTTTTTTAAAAATCAAAAATTTGTAACAAGGGTAAGTTTCGGTTTATTTTTTTTGTTTTTTTTTCAAGTGAAGCTGTAAGAACTATAAAATGGATTAAGATTCGTTTTGGTTTGAGCTATCTGTGCTTGAAAATCCAAGGTAACGTATCTTTCAGACGACTATTGTATATCGTTGAAATGAACGTAAATATAAACAGAAATTTTGAATATTTCAACAGCAATAAAAGCAAAGTGACTACCATGATTGCGGGGCGAAGTGCCGTCCCATGATTGTAATGCCTTCCTTCTTCTCGTATATTTTGCGCAAGTGTTTCATTAAACGATGAGTTATGCAATTCATGTCGCTTTTGCATGAGAAACACAGACTTGCATTGTACCGGACTGCACTGCAATCGAAAAAAGGCTCCGCCGTTAAGACATTAAATTGTCCGAAACGAAGAAGATTCTATTCGCTCTTCATGGGTGACATTAATCTAAAAACTGAAGTTGGAAATGTAGTGAGCAAATAAAGCAACGGTATAAGTAAGGGAATGGAAAACAAAATAACTTCGGAAAACATTCTGAAGCGTACTTTATACACTTGTCTACGAAACCGCTAAGAAATCTCTCGATTGGGTGACGTATCAGAGCGATTTGACGGCGTGGAGGTTTCACGGCGCTCAACGCAGCAGTCAAGTTGCAGGCGATGGTCTGGTCACGGCAGAGACTGAATAACTGCGCGAATTACGAATTTGGTAACTTTCGCGGCCAAATGATTCCCTACAAAGGTTTGGAGCTGATACGTTCAGCTCCACATTTCTTGTTATTGTACCGCTCAGTGGAGTTGCCTTTCTGTTGCAATGTAACTAACCGCGTGACCTTCCTCGTCTTACTTATTGCACGGTTACCGGAATTGAATTCTTTGGAGTTGGTGATATAGCAGGATATGGCGTCCAAAAGTGTTGACATTACCTTTGGGATTCGACAAATTTGTATGCGGTAATTTGGTGCGATCTGAAAAGTAGATGCAGGATGACTGGTCACTATGGAGATCCTATAACTAAGGGTTTGGGGATAACTAATACAAACAGAACTGTTGATGATGGAGTACTACTACTTCTATCACACGCGCTGGTTTTCGGTTCTCCGTTCCTTTTTAATCATTTCATGCTTTTTTCCGTCTCAGTTAGGACAAAATTGGAAAACCTTTTTAAAGCTACGTCAGATATAGATAATATCTGTTATTTTGCCTTGCTTCTCTCTTACCTCCCAAAATCGGGCCTTGCGGTTTGCCCCCGCTCATGACTTGGCGGTTGCTCTCTTGAACCTAGTAGGCGTTCTCTTTTAACTCATCTTTACCATTGGAATGCCTGGGACGGAACCGAGCTTTTCCTGTTTTATTGAGAGCCTTCACTATTTCCTCTCTTTCATCGGTGCTGTTTTTATTATGGTTCTCGTGGTTCCTATTCCACATTACCTATATTCCAAATTAATAAATAAATACAACAGAACTGTTTTACCATTTTCCACAAACGAAACGGACTTCCCTTCATCTGTTCTTATTTCAGCTTTCACGTTCCCTAGAACGGAAAATTTCCGCACTCACATGAAATTGTTCGTCGTAGTTTATAAACGGTGGCAGTAGATGGCTACGATCAAAAGGAGCCGTGTTGAATGTGGCATTCCTCACTTGTTCAAGACGACTTTGGAAACCTTAAAAACCATCAGTATTCTTTTCGGAACATGGTGTAGAAATACGCATCACCGGGAAGGGAATGTGTCTGAGGACGGAGAGGGGCGTGACAGAGGTGACAACCACCTCGTGGCTATCTAAATTTCAAATTTCAAATTTATTGCGGTGATACCAGGTGTTGAAAACTACAGTAACCACCAAGACAACACTAAAGCACTCTAACACTCACGCTATAGCATTAAAACCAAGCAATGGTGCTCCTATGGACAATCAATTTGAACCGACCTTGACAAACTTCCTTCTGAGGAGAGATGTTGTCGGACCGAATATCTGGTGGAGCTTTGGAAATCACGCTTATCCAAAAGTAGAACACAACAGCCGAGACCGACAGTAAAGCAGCAGCCAGCACCCGTGCACGCATCTTTCAATTCTTTCAAGAAGAATGAATCAATAGCTGGAAAATGGTGGAAAAGAACAGGGCTTTGCGAAAGAACTGCACCTTGGATTGTTCAAGCACTGAGCCTAAAAAGACGTGAAATAGTTCTTGCGAAGATGTTGTTGCTGATTACAGTCTAGGCGAATAATGGTTTGAATCTAGTCGACCATCGCCTGGGAATTGTGTCATGTCAACGGTCAAAAACTATTGACCGTCGAGAACAGAAGAAACCATGAGTTCTTTTGCATATTTTAAGTTGTATCGGTTGATGCTGAAGAATTGCTATGTTTTTGCAAAGAAAAAAAAACGAAACTGAGATTCTCTGCGACAACATCTGTCTCCTTCTGGCGCCGTATCGGCACTTGTTCAAAATTCCGACTCCACCGAGCGGGTTTAGGTCAAGAAATTGAGTTGGAATTTCGCCTACGAGTTCATCGGAAATCTAGTTAAGCCTTGGGAATCACGTTCATCAAGAATCCTAATACAGCAACCGAGACCGACAGTGAAACAGCAGCCGACAGCCGGGCACACATCTTTCATTTTTCTCAGGAAGAAGGAATTATCTGTTGGAAAATGGCAAAAAAGAATTTCAACGAGTACATGCGACAAGTTTTCTTCAACAACGTCTTTCAGTGGCTGAGGTAGGTATGAGAGATTGAATGGGTTTGTTGTCTATGGGCTAAAACTGTCGCAAGCTTTTGTGTCAGGCAGTACCGTAAACGCAGCAGTCGTTCAGACCAAATTGGAACTCGCAGCGCTCCGGGAACTCAGAGAAGAATATTGAGCTATAACGAGCATTATCCAACAAGCAAATGCATGATGTTCTCAACGGAAGCACGATATGGAAAGGGAAGAAGCCGTGTTATTTGTTTTTGTGCACAGTCGATGCGGATCTTTGCGCTGTTTAGACGTTAGATGCTCATTCAATGATGCTGCAGAACAAGTGCCAACAAATGGGAGGATTGAATGAGGCCGCTTCGTTTACGAATTAAGATCTCAATCTTCATTTAAAACTACAACAAGGTAGAACGAAGGCTGTTCCAGGATGAATTGCAGCTTCGATTGCGTCCCTGCTGAGAGCGAAGAAGGCATGTATGACGACATTCTCATCCAAATAAATGAAATCGCGGATTCAAGCCTAAATATGTCGTTGATCACCGAGTACTTTCAGATTATTGTTTGAAATTGAAATCGGCGCATTCCCTTGTTCTCGTCCCGGATATTAGTTTGCATCTTATAAGAGACAGATCGCAGTTTCATTAATGTTACTGCCTATTAATCTTGGCTTCGTGACAATACGCTTTAGTTCGGATTGTTCGAGATAGACGAGTAGCCTTGAAACCCAAAAACATGTGAAACGACCCTGCCAAAGACTATTTCAAATGAGAAAGCACTGGAATAATTAGAGAAACAAACCATTCAACCGAGATAGATAGGTTCACCTAAAATTCTGACGATGCAATCTGTTCCTTCACCCTCACCGATGGCGATTTTTATGTTTTCGGTCATCATTGATGTTGAGGTGGCGAGGTCCGCTCCTCCTAGTTGGTGCCACTGGAAACTCCCCAGCCTCATGATTGAAGGTTGCCAAGGTAATAGAGTGAATGCTAGGACGTCGCCCGGAAGTGGCGCGCAGGATCCCCGCCCGAATCCTGTGGACAGTAAGCGAGGGCTACCGAGGAACGGACGACCTCGGCTAAAGAAGCTAGTTTGAGTAGGGACGCTCAACGTAGGGACGCTGAGTGGAAAGTCCAGAGAGCTTGCTGATCTGATGAAAAGAAAGAACATCCATATCATGTGCCTGCAAGAAACTCGATGGAAGGGAGAGAAGGCCAAGGAGATTGGAGATGGAGTCAAACTCTTCTACAAGGGTGAAGAAAGCAGAAAGAGCGACGTAGGCATAGCGGTCTCAGTGTCTATCAAGGTTTCGGTGTCCGCTGTTCGAAGAATCAGCGATAGGATTATGTCCTTGAGGATGGAAACGAAGGAGGGGTGCTGGACAATAATATCAGTTTACGCACCTCAGACCGGCTGCCCTGAGAAGGATAAAGATGAGTTCTACGTGGCACTGGATGACGTTATCAGATCTGTCCCTGACGACGATTTCCTCACCATTGCGGGAGATCTGAATGGTCATGTAGGAACCGACCGTAGAGGACTGGAGAGGGTGCATGGAGGAAGAGGAGTTGGTGCCAAAAATGAAGAGGGTGAACGAATTCTGGACTTGGCTGTCGCCCACGACCTGGCAATCTGCAGCACGTTCTTCGCCAAGAGAGAGAATCAGAAGATGACCTACTGCAGCGGAGGTCGTAGAACGGAAGTCGACCACATCTTGGTGCGAAGGCAGGATCTGAAAGCAGTGAAGGACGTAAAGGTGCTCCCCGGCGAAGATGTCGCAACGCAGCATAGGCCGCTGGTTGCAGACCTGTGTGTTCTGCTACCTCCTAAGATGAAGGAGAGGGCTGAGCCCAAAATCCGTTGGTGGAAACTGAAAGGTCCTGTGAAGAGCGAGCTCAAGAGGAAAGTGTTAGCCACTGGTCTTCCGAACCCGGATCGGCCAGTTAACGAGACATGGCGACAGGCGGCACAAACCATCCTGCAGTGTGCTAGCGAAGTACTTGGTAAAACCAAGGGCGGACGGAAAGGAGACAAGGCTGCCTGGTTCTGGAATGACGAACTTCAGAAGGCGGTGAGAGAAAAGAAGAACGCGTTCAAAAAACGGCAGGTGTCTAGATCACCAGAAGATCTTGCCAAATACAGGGAGAATAAAAGGTGTGCAAAGGTGGCGGTGTCGCAGGCGAAAAGTGCAGAGATGGATAGCCCGTACGAGAAACTGGAACATCCACAGGCTGAAAAATTCGCCATCCGCTTAGCAAAAGCACGACATCGGGCAGGATTGGACGATAGAGTAGCGAGGGCCGTGAAGAGCGCTGAAGGAGCCGTGCTAAGAGCGCCAGCAGAAGTTAAGGCCAGGTGGGAGGAGTATTTCGAAGGCCTTTTGAATGAAGAGTTTCCTCGAGAAAGTGTCCTTGAAACGGAGCCGGTAGAAGGGCCTATAGAGCTTTGGACGGAGGAAGAGGTGCACAGTGCTCTGAAGAACATGAAGGTGGGCAAGGCACTTGGACCAGACGGAGTGCCTGTAGAGATATGGAAGGTGCTAGAAGGGTATGGGATAAGTTGGCTAACGAGATTCCTGAACAAGGTCACAGCTGAGGGTAATAAGATGCCTGAGGTTTGGAGGGACAGCATCATCGTACCTATCTTCAAGCAGAACGGCGATGCGATGGAATGCTCGAACTACAAGGGAATCAAATTAATATCTCATACCATGAAGGTTTTCGAGAGGATGGTGGACAGCAGGATCAGGAAAATGGTGTCCATCTCACAGGAGCAATTCGGTTTTATGCCGGGTAGATCTACTGTGGATGCGATCTTCATTGCCAGGCAGGTAATGGAAAAATACCGAGAGAAACGCAAAGCCTGCTACTTGGCATTCTTTGACCTGGAGAAGGCGTACGACAGGCTACCTCGAGAAGTGCTTTGGAGATCCCTGCGGGTTCGAGAGGTGCCTGAGTACTTGATCCAAATAATGAGGGATATGTATGCCGGATCTAGAGCAAGAGTACGTACCCCGCACGGAAACACAAAGAAGATAGATATCGCGGTCGGTGTGCACCAAGGATCAGCACTGAGCCCGTTCCTCTTCATCCTGACCAGGGGTGTGCGGAAACTTTTTTCATAAAAGCGGAAGACGGAACGGAAATGGCCAAAAATGGCCGGAAACCGGAATACGGAACACGGAAGCCGGAAATAGTGCAAAAACTGCAACCACTAAATTATTGGAATTTAGCCAAAACTGGATCACAAAAAATTTTCATTTCTGTTGGTAAACGTACTCATAGAGGGCTCGTTTTGTTTCTACTAGAATATGTCTATTATTTTGGTGAAGGCGTTCAACTTGGTGATAGATTCAAAGTAACGGTGGAAATTCATCTTCATAAACTTCATTATAAGCCGAAGACAAGTACGTAGAGAAAGACACACCTTTTTGGCGTGACAGACAAGAATGTTTTCAAAACAGCATTAAAAGCCTAAAAAGAGTATGTCATGGTGGAGAAACAGCAGTTTTTTTCATGATTTTGGGTAGAGAGGCTTTTTCTCAGAACGTTTACAATGAAACCAGCAGAAGAAAACAACTTCGCACTCCTCGACTATGTGGCAGGTGCCGACAAATACTTCATTGCAAGTTTTCTTAGCAGGGGAGGGGAGTGTATTTCGTTGCATTGGTTTCATCCTAACAGAATTCGAATGGATTGCATCAACGTCAGCATAACAACTTCAGTCTCCATTTTGTTAACTTGCCACAGTGGAGGTCTTCGATTTCTTCTTCCGTTTCCGGGTTCCGCACAAAAACAAAGCGGAACACGAAACGGAACGGAAGGGTCAAAACGGCCGGAAACCGGAATTCGGAACACGGAAACGGAAGTTCCGCACACCTCTGATACTGACGCTTGATGGCATGGTCAGTCACCTGGTGAAAGATCCACTCAAGACCATCCTCTATGCGGATGACATAGCCCTGATAGCGGATAGTAGAGAAGAACTGCAGGGTAGCGTTCGAGAGTGGCAGAAGGCCTTAGCCAAAAATGGACTCCGGCTGAACGTAAGGAAGACCAAATTTATCAGCTCGGAGGGAGCTCAGAACCAATTGTCGACTGCTATCGAGAAGCCATAGAGAGAGTGGACCACTTCCGCTACCTCGGGACTGAGCTTTCAAAGGATGGTACCTTAGATCATGCAGTGAAAGAAAGGATAAATGCAGCCTGGGTAAAGTGGAGAGAAACCACTGGAATTCTCTGTGACAGAAGGTGCTCGAGGGTGCCTAAAGGGAAAATATACCGGGCAGTTGTAAGACCTGCGCTGCTCTACAGCAGTGAGTGTTGGCCCATGACGAAGGCCCACGAGAGACAAGTACATTCTGCAGAGATGAGAATGCTCAGGTGGGCATGCGGATGGACAAGGCTGGATAGGGTGCGGAACGAGGACGTGAGAGCGGTTATGGGAACAGCTCCAGTGCACCTTAAGATGCGAGAGCAAAGGCTCAGGTGGTATGGTCATATCATGAGAAGATCTGATGACCATCCAATACGAAAAGCACTGGAGTTTCAGGCTTCTGGTAAGCGGCCACGCGGCGCCCCTAAGAAGAGGTGGAGCGACGTGATCAAGAACGATCTTAAGGAAGTCAGAGCTACGCTCCAAGACGCCCAAGACAGAAGTGGATGAAGACTCTTAACAAGAACAGCGGACCCCGCGACGGCGCGGGACTAAACGCTTAGGAGAAGAAGAGGAGAAGAAGGTCATCATTGATGTTGAATCTTTATTTTTTGATGTGCAATCACCATCACACTTCGAAGCGAAAGCATATCGACAATGCTATCCGTTGTAGAAGAGATCTTAGAAAGGCTTCGCTTGTGCACAATTCTGATGACGAATGTGAATTAGGGTGTTTTCGCGGGAAGCAGAAAGCCGTTCTGGTACTGCAGCTTCTCGGACGGTGAGCGACGAGAGATCTAAACTCATAACTACCATTGTGAATATGCAACTTCATGGTGTGTCAAATCACATTTCCCCAATCATTCGTCTGAAATAATCTTTTTTTATTTTTTTCGCTCATACATGTGTGATTTATGCTGCTCTATGTCTCTGTAGAGATATAGGAAGGTTCATAGAAGACGATGGTGAAGGGCTACCGGCCCTGTTGAAGGGGCCAAGGTGTTCTGGCATATGCCGGAACATCTTTCTCGGCCAATTGTGGACGTGCCTAGGTGCTAAATTTCATTCAAAAAAGACATGATGCATCAATGGAGTTGATTTGTCGGACGACGACCTTCCAAATTGAGTGAGCACTTCAATATGGTGTCAAAACGGACATTTAGTAGAAGCTTCGGCACTATTCCACTTGTTGGACACCAGCACTCGATTTTTTTTTCAGTAGTCGAAATTCGCCGAAACTTTACACAGGGGGGGGGTAACTGAGGGCGCTGATCATGAATCTGCTGTCCGTTTTCTATGCGGGTGGTCTCGGACCTCCCAAATCGCTACTTGGGTGGTCCAGTCAGGATCACCAATTCCGCTGATCTTTGCCTATGGGCGTTATTTGAGGTCCAGAACACGAATCTCGCGAAACGTATCTTCTACCCTGGAAGAATGGAATGGAAATGACCGATTTTGAATTAGCACTTGATAAAAAAAATGAAAATAAAAACTTGACCGACATATTCGATACATATCAAACAATACTACACAGAATATTAGCATATTTTACTATTAAAACGCGACCGATTTACAGTGAAAAAATTAAATATTTCCCAGGGACGACTGGACCTTGAGGCCAACATTGGTTGGAAAACCACGTTCTTCTTGGTGAATAGGGCAGGTTCGATTTAGCTTCGATTTTCGCCTGAAATCGAAGCAAAATTCACCAGGAAGAACGTTTTTCACGTGGGTGTAATCCAAAAACCTCTTAGACCACCTGAGGCATTTCGCTACTGATTTTTATACAGGTAACCAGACTCACCGATGCTTTGCTGAAAATTTGTCTATCCGGTGTCCTGGACACGATGGTGAAAATCTTCCGTTCAGTCCGTACGTTCACTCCTTACTGAAGGAAAAATGAATACGGCAGTTATAGGTAAGTACCTACTGACCTTACCCGGTGAGACTCACCTATAACTACCGTATTCGGCCGCCATTCGAAAAACGGACTTCACCATCGTGTTCAGGACACCAGAGAACCCCATGGACGAAGTTTCAGCAAAATCGGTGATCCTGACTGGACCACCCAAGTAGCGATTTGGGTGGTCCGAGGCCACCCACGTGAAAACGGACAGCAGATTCGTGATAAGCGCCCCCAATTACCCCCACAGGCGAAGTTTCAGCGAATTTCTGGAGAAAAAATTTCTGGCTGAAAAAAATCGAGTGGTGTCCAACAAGTGGAATAGTGCCGAAGCTTCTTCCACTACGAAGAATTCTAAGCTAAACGCATTCACCGCTCAAAGGTGGCACCTAGTGGGTTATAGTAAGAATAAAAAACAGGATTTCTGTAGTGCAAGAACCTGTGGCGATTGCTTAATGCTGAAATCACACTGCAATTCACTGCAGAGATTTCTAGTCCGCGCTTATACATAACACATCCGTGGGTTAGGTATATACATTAAAGCTCTGAGTTTGTATCATCATGTCTCAGAAGAATGCAGATTTGGCTGTACCGAAGTTAGTAATGATGTGTTTGATTTGAGGTTCTACATAGTGGTTCAGGGTGTAAGGTGCTATATCGCGTCGACTCCACGTCGCCTTGCAGACACTTGACACGCAACTTCCGCTCTATTGTTCACATCACCATTATGAATCAACGACATAAAAATTATAATGGAAACAACGATAGCCAAAGTGGAGTCGACGCAAAACTGCGACCTCAAACCTGAAATTCCCAACCTATACCGAATTCAATACCTTAGCAGCGTTCTCCTCGGTTGGCACTTTCGCCGGAATGTTCACCGACGAATTGCAGACGTAGCACTGCACTGAATAAGAAATACAATAGTAAAGCGGCGACTTACGATACGAGTGGCAATGTATGTACTACGTCTTGATTGGACCCTTCTGATAATAACTGGTGTTGGTCCCGCAAACATAGTATCAGAGTTTAGGGGAACTTCCAATGCTCTAAGACATTCACTGACACTGAAAGACATTCATTCATGTCATTCGGTTGATAAGTCATTCTTTGGTATGAATGACCAAAATGTGTTCTCAAGGAAATACATCTCATAACAAAAGAACTTCACTGTTGTTTCATACGAAACCGTCTCTTTTTCACAGAGTGGCTTTCTTCTTGAGATCTTGCCCTGGAATTTTCTAGATTTTTATGCCCCGGGATTTTTGTGCCAAGCACAGAAGACTTTCAATCAACGCCGACCCAATTTTTTTATATGTCAAGAAATTTTCACCCAGATGATTCGTTAATTTTACTGATGCTCAGAGATTTTGGTGGCCAAGATTTCCGAGAGAAGTCTTCAATATCGTATTTCACTTGAATGAACAACATGGTCGCCTCTTTAATCCTCACTTCTTTTAAGTTGTCATTGTAGAGTCCAGATTCGTCTTTCTCTCAATCGGTCCAGTTGCCCTTTGTGTATGGTATTTATGTCGCTAACGATAACTCGAGGTGGTTCGTTTCTTGTAAGCAACACTCTCAGGATATACTTTAGGATAACTAAATCTAAATATCACTTATATGTGGAATAAGGCCAGTTTGCTAATAATTTTCAAAGCTCTGATGAGGAGGGCTGCATCGCATTCGCTGCGGTTTTTTTGAATCTTTCGAAAGTTTTTTGAGGCATTTTAATTACATATCAAATTAGGGTTGATAACGTCATAAACCCCACTTTGCAATGACGTGTCGAGGTCGAAATGTAATTTAGTGATTTGATGCTGACTGTGATTGACTACTAAAGCCACAATTCAGTGCTTACTTTCGAATCCGTCCAGATCCCCCAATTCTCATCCAAAACTCTCAATTTTCGCAGACTTACCGAAATGTCCGCCGGCTCTTGTTCCGTTGCCATCACTTTTCTCCAGTGCTGCGTGTTCGCCGAACACGAGCGGCACCTACCAGAAGAATATATTGCTGAGTTGTTAAAGGCAAACTTTTCCGGGTAAAAAGGAAAACTTGCCGTATACAACATGAGAATAGCGACGACGGCGGAAAAGAACATCGTTTTCGAGTCGAATGAACGAAGGCGGCAAAGAATCCACCTTGGTAGCTAAGTAACGAAACCGCCGTCTCCGCAATAAATTCTAATAATTCAACCTGAATTATTTGCTACTAAAGCGACTGCCAACACGGCAGAAGACGCTTTGTCGGAAGCTACGTCAAGTTGATGGCTGCCAATGGTTAGGTATAATTTTGGAAGGGCATGATTCTTACGCCATGGCCAGCTATGGCAGAATCTTTTGCCATAACTTATTATATCAAAATTTCATTAAAAAAAGAATCTAAAAAAAAACAAAGAAACCTGTTTACTCTGAGTTCTGGTGGATGATCACCGCAAGTACTCTACTCTCCCCAGCAGTACCAGCGGTGATCGTCCACCAAGACGCGGCGTAAACGGGAAAACCGTTTAACTGCGCTTCATGTTGTAGAAAAACAAAACATTACCCGAAGATGTCGATCGAAAGTGCGTCTAAGAGCCCGTTCATGCTCAGCAGCAAAGCGGTAATACAGCAGGGTAGACTTTCCACCAAAGATTTTCCACAACTTCTAGCTATCGATGCTACTTTCTACTGAAAATGGGTTCTAGGCACCCTCGTGTGTAGGATCCTACTATATAATAAGCGAAATCGCGATGTTTGTAATGGGTGGCTTATATGGGTCCCTCCGCGATTGCCCGTTTCCGTACACCAAGAGCACCCACAGCGACAGGGGAGCTGATGAAATTGCTTCATTTCTTTTCAATCTGCCTTGAAGATTGTGACTGAATGCCGAAATTGCCAGAATTTCCATTTCATTTGAGTCGGCCGATAGCCCGCTGGAGTGCTGGTTAGATAAAAAGGCGAACATCCTGAGTCTCATTGGGACTAGTGATATCACATGAACATCATCAGACACACGTCTCAGGCGGTTCAACTGTCACCACTTGCATGCTACTAACTGCTAGGCCACACTGAGGCTGAAACCACTACGTTTCTTTTTCGGCCTCTGTTGCAGAATATCTCATCGTGACCGTGGAATATCCTATTATTTGAAACTGGACAACACAAGGAACCAGCAGGATAGTTATTAGACCTCTACTACTTCTTCCTGTTCGGCTTACTGTCGCAATGCTCTTGTCGTGGCCATGTAAGACCCGAGGAGCCCTTTCTTGTATAGTTGTGCTCGAATGAATATTCGAACGTTCGAATTCGAATAATTCTATTCGAAATCGAATATTCGAATTCGAACATTCGAAAAAACGCGATTTTTGAATGCTCGAAAAATCGCGATTTTCGAATGTATTCGAATTCGAATGCTCGAAAAAACGCGATTTTCGAAATTCGAGTTCGAATGCTCGAAACATTCGTGTTCGAATGCTCAAATTCGAATGCTCGGAACATTCGCATTCGAACTATAGTTGTGCTCGAATGAATATTCGAACGTTCGAATTCGAATAATTCTATTCGAAATCGAATATTCGAATTCGATTGCTCGAAAAATCGCGATTTTCGAATGTACTCGAAATCGAATGCTCGAAAAATCGCGATTTTCGAATGATATTCGAATTCGAACGTTCGAAAATCGTCGATATTCGAATATATTCGATTATTCGAAATTTTTGGGAGAGCACAACTATACTTTCTTGCTCATTTTCCTGTAGGAAGGCACCATGCTTTCGTGGTGTGGACAGTCAGAGGAAGGGGTCACCATGGTTCCGGTCCCATCAACGGCAAGGAACATTTCTTTTTCTTCTGAACACTGCCTAAATGCCGCTCTTGAAATCTGTCGCTCAGAGGTTAGAATGGAACAAATGGCCCCCAGCCGATGCATGGCTTATCTTAATAGGTATGCTAGTTTAGGCTCAAACTGACCGCCGGGTTTAACGAATTTCTATTGTTCCACTGAGGCTCAGGTGCTCACATGATCTGCTTAGTTGCTTATTTAAGGTTTTGTTATGAGTTACTGTTCTGAGTTCAGTGTTACTTGTTGCTTTGTTTGGTTCTTTCAACTGGCGCGCAGGATGGCGCTTAAATAAATAAATAAATAAATAAAGCCAAGCTTTTCTTATGCCTGTGTCTGTTTATATTTTCTCTGCTTCGCCGTACACAGCATCGGCAACCAACTCAATCCTAAAACGTAGCAAGTCATCGCTAAAATACTCCCGCCTCTGCGCTCACTGCTTTTCCTGCGTCTCTGCCCTATGCTGAATCATTACTGCCCCGCGCCTTACTGCGCTGCAGAGTATAAATGGGCCTCGAGTAGTTTTACACAAATTTCTCACAATCCACGAGTGTGCGCGTTGATGACGTGAACACCAACTTGGATTCTCCTGCAATGATAACGTCCCAAACTTTAAACATATAAAAGCCTTCCGCAAAGCTTATCAACACTTTACGTTGTTGATGAGCGGTATTATATGGTGCGTCTGCTTGTGCTAGCAGCTTTCATAGCAGCAGTATCACCTGCGAAAAAGAAGAAAGACGATCGACCGAAGGTTGTTCCCTCGCATCCGATTCGAGGTGAGCCCAAAAATGATCGACAAAAACTGGTGATCAAGAAGATTGACCTGCTCGACTAGCTGGAAAATATAAAACTCACTGAAAATTCCGAAGTTTCAGATTTAACTAAAGGTTCCACTTTCTTGCAAAGAGCAATACTCTACTACAGCTATAAATTCCCGTTGCGTGACGATGGGTCTCTCGTGGCGTTTTCCGAAAAAGATGAGATCAGAGGGTAAGGTTTGGGTTGAACTCAGAAATTCTTCCCGTAGACTGCAGGATAGACCAATGTGACTATAGGTTACTGATGCTTAGAATATTTTGCCCATAAATCCCCGCGCTTTGTATTATTACGTTTAAACTAATAAGCGCTGTAGCTCCCAAATTCCGGAGAACTCGAAAAGTGTGGTTTGTTTTTGCTGAATACAAATTTGTAGTCTAAAAAAGTGAAAAACCTTCACCACTAACTGTGGTGAACAGTCATCGTGGCCACAACCACGCCAGATAGGTCCACTGATTAGCATGTATGTAGGTCTGGCAATCGGATCATCAACGGATCGGTCCCTTTGATCGGCATCTCTTTTATTTCCATACCCTAAGTTCCAAATAACACTCCTTTTGCAATTTTATGGCAGTTGCTGGGTAGAATCACATTCGGAGCGAGTGTGGCTGACTGAAAACACACAACGGACGGCATCTACTAACACCTATGAGACATATACCCACCGTAACCTTTCCAGATCGATATCAAATCCGGGAATAAATGCCAAATCTGTGATTAGTTTTCCAAATAGTCTCCGTGGACGACGTTTGGACGAAATCAGTGATTTTGACTCTGACCATCAGGTTTCCAGACTTACATGCTAACCATTCGAGACTAATTGTAAGACTTACCGCGGCCCGACCTGACGTGGTTGTGACCCAGGAGACCATTGCTATAGTAAATGGTCGAGGTTTTTTTTCGCTTTTTTGGAGCACCCAATTGCTATTTTCGCGATTTTGAAAAAAATTACATTTTGTGATCGTCGCTCGTTGCTGTACAAGACAACGTAGGTCTTGTTAAGAGTCTTTGTAGCACGCTGACTGACCCCTGTCTGAGCCCAGAACTAGTGCTTTCGTCGGAAAATTCGTGAGAGTAGGTAAAATTATGAAATTCAGTTTTTTGATCGATTGGAGTTTCAGCGTGTCGTTTCAACGAACTGAAGCGCAGGGAACCATTGGCAAGCTCGACACACCATTTTGGAGAGATGCGCCATTACATCACAACATGGACATGGACGCCGATCTCGACAGCGCCACGTCCAGTTGGATGGCAAACACGGCTTTTCTGGGGACTAAGTACATAGGGTAAATCTCACTAGCCTTGGAAAGGTAAAGGTAAAGGTAAGATGGTCGGCGCTGTACAATGGCTTCTGAAGGCAGCCGCTTCATGAAGTGACTGACTTCAACTCCCCAGGAGTATCTGGTACAGATTCACCCCTCCCGGAGCGAAGGAAGGCTTACTTAGCCTGGAAGCCGGTCGATCGCTCGAGCGTGCGGATTTCAACGGCGCCTCTTACCGCTCTACCAAGCGCTCTACCTTGAAAAATAGTGTGAAAATCCAACACTGTCAATATTTCATTTTCGGAACGTCCCAAAAATCCTCTTCTTTAAAAAAGCGTTGCTCTTGTCATTCCAGTTTTCGTTAGCATCACTTATTCTCCCAGACATGCTAGTTTCAGAGAACCGAGCAAGAAGATTGCCCAGGATTACCTCGGGTTTTCCGTAAAGCAGATTCATGAACCATTTGGGTATCCATTTGAGGTGTGGTCACTGTAACTCTCGGAGCACTTGAACACAACGGACAAATCGCTCTTCAGGTGCCGTGTTACTCAAAATATGCGGAACACCTCGGTGTACCTACCGTTTTCTATAAAGTTGAGAAACGGTGAGCAGTTGTTTGATGGCATTCTGTTTCGGAGATTTCTCACTAACGTCAGACACCTCTAAAGAATTCCGATTCATTATTAAGCGGATATTTCAGAAATTTTATATCTATGCTGCGAGAATCGCCACAGAATCCGATACAGAATCCGAACGTAACAACCTATCTGTCCTACGTCGTTGAGCGAATGAGTAGAATGCAAGGTGTGCTAATTTCTTACAAAATGTGATCTCTTTTTTTGTTTGAAAAAACTGTCAGGTTGAGCGGATAGTCCTCTTCAAATTGAACGGCTGCAGCGATATCTTGATGGAAATAAAAGGCCGACAGCATCAGAAACCGATTTCAAACAAAAAACCTACGAAAATGAAAAAATGAAAATCAGTCCAGCGCGAGATTAGGAACTCTTAGATCTCTAGATATTTTCATATCTAAAAAGTGGGGCGTGGAAAGTGGGCCATGAAATAATAATGGGCGTTTTTAGTCCTCGGGGTTCAGAAAATTCAAAAATCTGAAAATAAGTGAGAGTAGGGTGCTCACACGAAACGTTCGGTGATTAAAGTCAATTTCGAACAATAAAATCAATTTCCTTGGCAAAAATGCTGATTTTAGTGGTAAGGCCATCACTTTTCTGTTCCATCGTCACTGTCATATCTTTTTTCATTGATTATTTTGTTCGCTAGTTGCTATAAGAATCGACTTATATACTTATATACTAGACTCGATATTCTTATCAAATTCACCATGGGTGGATAGAATAATGGGTAGGTGCGCCACTATCGCCCTCGCGGTTAAGTGTTCGATCTACGCCCAGGCTAACTGACCTCTCCAATTCCTTGTGGTCAGCTAATTTGGATTTCCCAGACTTGTTCAGGAGGGTGAAGACACTGGCTTGTACTGCGGTTGACTCCTGCAGGTCATTGTATACGTTAAATATGCATTAACCAGAAGTCCACGATTTTTGGGCGCACGTGGTACAGTGGTAAGAGGCGCTACTGACACCCGACCGGTCGAGCGATCGATCCTAATCAAGCCTTCCATCCCTCGGGTAAATTGATACCAGACTTATCTGTGGACCTGGTATAGCCGCTGGCCTCAGAAAGTCCTTGTATATGCCAAGTATGAACTCACCATGCCTCTACGGTTCTTAATAGAAAATGAATGCCCTCAGGGGACTGATCAACGCCGACACCTTCATCTTCGCCTTTACCATGTTCAGGTATGGCTTCGGCTGAGCTGTCTGCATGGCCGCAGTTGATTGGTCGCGATACAGGTAGTTTCACTCATGACGAAACGAAAAAATTCCTCAACGAACCCGACGGAAAGCTGTTGGTGAGGACCACAAATTCTTGTTATTAATTATTATCACTTTATTATCAAAGCTACAGTGTTGAATACCATCTCTGGAATGCGCCACGCACTCGAGAATTCCGTTAAATTCATGACGACTTGAATTTTTCAGATTTCTCCATACCTAGAGGCATTCAATCGTCCTCCGAAGGCGGTCAGCTCGCCGTGGGACACATTTGTTTGCGCCGCTGTGGGTCGTTTCTATAAATCACCTCAATTTCTACAAAATTTCTTTTTTTTCTGCGAAGATTTCCACACTGTAGAAGCCTGTGCAGCCCGACGACGTCCCCATGGGGTTGACCCTCCCGAATAAACGGGACTAAAGGACTCTTCATACTTGACCGCAGCGCTGTAACTGTCATCAGCGATAAATACGGCGCCCTTGCACCTCTCTATGATCCCATCTGCTGCGTCTTCTGCGTCTGCAATCCATATTTGAAAATTTCTGGACTGCTTTTCTGTTGAGTATGATTGAGCTCTAGAGGAAGATCGCATTACCGATTGAGCTATCAGAACTGTTCAAATTTTTATCTTTGCTTTCTAATTGGGCTCAACAGAGGATGATCACGCCAAAAAGTCCTGATTTCAGACGGTCGACAACGAGGCTCGCGCCTTAGGTGTGGTCATTAATGTTGACTACGTTGTCAATGGTAAAAATACTGTAAATTTTCATCGTCTGCTGGAAGAAAGCATTTGTTCTTTCAGGCAATCACCCCCTCAGATACTCGGATATGAAGGTACCTGCAGAAGAAGAAAAGAAGCCGCCAGAAAAGAAGGAACCATTGCCCATTCTTGACCACAACACTAATCTTAAGGTAACTGTAAAGGCTTCGGCTGGCTAGAGTATGATTGCCACACATACATATGTACATTCTACACTCGTAATTGTATGTATGTCAGTTGATATGACAAAGTTGCTATCAAATTGAGTCCGATCCTTTTTTGAAGGCTACAAATGCACTGCTATCACCCGCTAAACCGTCAAAGGTAAGGTGGGATGAGCACATGAGCATCTTACCCTGCGGCTTTCTTAGTTTGAGCCCAAATCGAAGCCCTTACGTACCCATTTCAAAGTGAAAATCTCAAGAAATGGACGGAAGAACGAATCCAAAGATCGATCAAAGCACTTGGATAAAGTAAAGGGGTAGCGTTACTCTTGGGAACGCGTCATGCATTCGTCTTAAGCATAATCACGGAAGCATGATGACTACATGTTTGGCCTTTTCTTCAAGTTGCAGAGGCCAGCAGCCGTGAAATTCAAGAGTCTCTACCTTCTCACACCTCTTGATCGAATCTTTTTCCGGAACCGGAAGTCTTTAAAGTTAGGGTTAGGTTTACGCCGGCGAGGACTGATCGCGTGGCCGTGCGAGTTGGCTTAGCGCCGCTTAACACCATACCAACAATAGCATGCAGCTACGAAACGAAGTGAACGAGATTTCCTTGCTCTTCATAATTTTCGTCGAATTTCTATTTCCAGATCGATATAAGCTGGGAAGAGTGGTCGTGCTGTTCGGCTTGCTGTTGTACGAGCTTGCTATGTGGAAAGTTTTACACACCGGAAAGAAAATGGTAATTATTAATTTTCATCTCTCGAATAAAGTCACAAAATCAGAACTTTGTATTCACTTCCTCCTTTCACCGCTTTTTAGCAAACGTCTTCAGTCTGTGAAGACGCGTAAAGGTTACCTATCGCTGATGAAGATCAATCCTGATCAGCCGGTAGCACTCTTTAGTTCTTTCTAAGCTCATTTCGTTTTTTTCTGAAGATACTTCATATTGTGCATGCAAAACGCTAAAGCTCTTGCTCATTAAGGTGTATCCCTGGACGAATCAACATATCGATGGCGATTTTCAAACGATGATGTTCATATCGCCGTATAAAGAGAAAGGAATACCGCTGTTCTCTACTATATGGCAGAGCAGTCCGCATCTGGACGAAGTGAGAAAATACAAGGTCAGTGCCCAGCTCGGATCCAGATTAAGCTGATGAGGTAAAGTCTGGTAAAAAGTAAAAGTGGAGGTAAAGATGTCGGCGTTGGTCAGTCTTCTAAGGACGCGCCGTCGCATTCGTGTCCAAGTCAGAATCGTGAAGGTATAGTGAATGCATATTTGGCCTGTATAATGCCCTGCGGTGGCCAGCCGCTATACCAAGTAGTCAGTCTCTTCAGCTTGCCAGACAAGTCTGGTGCCAATTTACCCCACCCCGAAGGATGGAATGATCGATCAGCCCGGGCAGGGATCGATCGCTGGATCGTGCGAGTGTCAGTAGCGCCTCGAACCACTGCACCACGCTCGCCCTTGACCAAACTGATAAAAGGTAAAAAAGGTAAATATGTCGGCGTTGATCAATCTTCTGGGGATGCGACATGCATTCGTGTTCAATTCAGAATCGTAGAGGCATGGTGAATGCGTATTTGGCCTATACCATGACCTTCGGGAGCCAGCCGTGATACCAAGTAGTCAGTCTCTTCACCTTGCCAGATAAGTCTGGTACCAACTTACCCAACCCCGGAGGGGTGGCAGCCTCGGCTAGCCGGACCAGGATCGATCTCGCTAGACCATGCAGGTGTCAATAGCGCCCCACACCACTACACTACGCTGGAGTGCAGATATAATAAAGGAATAGTTCGTGATGTTTAGGATCATCTATACGCCAATCGCTTTACCAAGGCAGGCATCGCTAACCCTGCCGTGGTAGCTCATCCTGGCATCTACATTGATCAAATGCCATGTATCGAAGAGAAGTATGATTGTGTGAAACTTGCCGAATGCCGTGGTATCAACATTAAGGTAGCCTGACAATTTAACTCCGTAGAAAGCAGGAAAGCGTCCTTTTTCCAGTCGAAAGTCGACGAAGAACTAGAACGTGAAGTCGATCCATGCGCCGAATACGAGAACGAATTCCAGATCATATTCATAGAACAGGAACAGACCACCATTCCGTACGTTCCTGTTGAGCTATGGTCTTCTTCGAAAACCTCAGTCTGCCGGTAGTCTTCAACACGGTTTTGAAAGTCTGATTGCAGGGTTCACACTGGTAAACACTACCGCATACGAATTCGAGAAGAAGTTTTTGCAACAGACGCTACAAGGGTAACGAGCATTTTCAGATTCTCGCACTCTACTAACTAGGCAACCTGACTAAAAAATGAGGTTTCCGCAGCGTATCTAGGCGCTGAGATCTGTCCTTACGCAGATGTAGTCGGGTTTCCTTCAGGGTAAAGGGAATGAGGTTCACTTTGTGGTTATTTCTTTTCGCACATTTGGGTAGCCTGGCAGAAGGTCCTGGGTCTTTCCCTGCGTGGTTTTCTTAACCTACTAGCTTGTGTGTTGTGTGTGTTTTATGCAATTCTGTTAATCGACCTAATGCATTTTCTCACTTTTAATGACTGCGAAAAATACTTCCGTCTCTCTGAATGGGATACTTTGGAACAACCGTTTTGGCTCTCTTAAGTAGTGTCGTGTCACCGTTTGGCGCAGTAGAATGTGCATCAGCAACAGTGATATGACGAGTACAAAATGGCTTTTGGTCGGCGATTTATCCCATATCCGCTACCGCTACACAATGGTTGAGGATCCTTCGAGAAGGAGCACCTTCAACGTAAGATACGTAACTAGGTGGGTGTCTTAACCCAAGGTTTATCAAACGTTACCTAGGGGGAAGAAATGAAAGTTGATCGCGGTCCCATTCCGAGTGCTTGAAAAGGACCGAATTGACGATTGTCAGCGTAGGTAAATCAGACTGAAGGATTCCGGATCAGCTCATTCAGCATAGGTAAATCAGACTGAAGGTTTCAGGATCAGCTTATTCAAGCGCACCCTATAGACTACTCCAATTCCAAATATTGATTACACGTAGAATAGTAGTTTATGACTTTTCCAACAATTGTGGTAAAGTGAATTCAAATAACACCTATACATATGCTATGCTACGGCGGATTAGGTACAGCGTTGCTACCTGATTAAAACGTCGACAACTCGTAGATCCAAACGATTTTCTTTTTTTCGGCGAATTTTTTGAAAATGGAAGTGAATAGTAAATTTTGAAGACTAAATATACAGTTCTGTAAACCCTCGGGGATTGTGACTATTTCTTTTTTTGCAATGAAAATAGAAAAACAACAGCTGGAAACTTCTAGAATTTCCTTTTTCCCTATCTAGGTCAAAAGAAAATTGTTATTTGTTTATTATTCATTATTTGTTTATTCCAATAACCAATATTTGTTTGTATTTATTTGTTTGTTTCAGTAACCAGTATTTGTTTGCATTTATTTGTTTCTTGGAATAACCAGTATTTGTTTTTACTGGTAAAGAAAACTAGTGCACAATCAAAAATTCCAGTAAATCAGAAGCTAAGAATCATTTTCATGGACCATGCTTTCTATAACAATGTGCAAATGTCTGCTAAAAAGTGGCACAAAAACATTCTCCGAAATTCTGAAATGTATCGAGAAAAATACAATACAAGGCTGTGGCGTGGCATAACGCCACACTGTCGTCAACGTGTTAAGGAGTGCAAAGCTATCGTTTGTCTAGATACAACAAGATCGCGGGTTTGAGACAAAGTAAATTCAGTTGGTTTTTTGGGAAACCCTAGTATAAAATTGTGAAAATTCAGGCCAGTTGGAGAGTTTCTTCACGACCACCCGGACACTTTGACACGTCGAAATCGTGCCTGGAACAAGGTATTGTACTTCAAAAGAACGGCGACCTCATCATGACAACTCTCACGTCAAGAGATGCTAGGCGACATTTGGAAATTACGTTGTCGGATGGACGGAAGCTTAGCATCCAGCTCACCAACGCAAGTTTAGTAGCAACATTTTAGTGTCGTCATTGCTCAACAAATACCTGGTCCCTTTTGGAGGACGACAAGCACCAGTGTCACCAACTGAGTAGAACCGACTCTTCGCTAGAGTCTCCTGCCGCTGTATACAGTATCGGACGTGTCTTTTGATCAAAAGCCGAAAAAGCCAGCAAAAACCGCTCCAAAGCGGCTGCTTTGAATAAGTTGTTGAAACTCAATTATTTGTAGAAAGATACATATATTTGAGCTCAGGAGCTCTAGCTCTATCCATCCATATACAGTTTTCCCAAATTCGTGAAACTTGTTTTCGATGTCGATTTGTCGATTTTTTGACCCCTCGATTTTCGGATCGCGTTGCCACTTCGGTCACCACCGACTAAGTTACGCCGCTATGTGCGGCGCTTGCTGCACCGAGCCAGGAATGGGAGTCTCCACGGGGTGGCTTGAAGAAGCTGTTGGGCCCCCGTCAACGGCGGGGCAATCGATGGATACGTGGGATACGCAAAAATCGATATTGTGAAAAAATTTTCAGGTGTGGATAATTTATACACCAGACAATAGAGCATGAGCTGCTGAGCTCAAATATATGTATATTTTTACAAATTATTGAGTTTCAACAAGGTTATGCAAAAAAGCCGCTTTGGCGCGGTTTTTGACTGCTTTTCCGGCTTTTGATCGAAAGACACGTACGGTACTGTATAAGGTTGATTGCTGTAACGGAAAGAAGTTATAGGGATCCGTTCTCACTCTACTTTATTAGTAATGCCAGGAAAAAGCAGCAACGAGAAGGATTTGGCATTTCCTCAATAGCTTCGCTGTTTTACGGCAGTTGTGCTGGGAAACGGTCTATTTCGCGTTGGGACCAGCAGCCAGCGATTTTCGTCAGTACCGCCATAAGTGCTCGTTCAGACGCCGCGCGGCGAAAATGCAAAATCGAAGCGCAATCAATAATTAATGTCAGTGATCGAATTTGTTCCTTCGCGTGCCGCAGTCTGGTGGCACCGCGCCTAAGCAAGAAAATTAGGCTTATAATCACATAGGGAAGAAATTGAGCGAAAAAAGTGAATTTCGTCAAAATGTCCTTCAATAAAGAATAGCAGCCTTATAAAAAACCCGATCGACCGGTAAGTTTGCCTATTTGAGGCGCCATCGGACTGCGCCACTAATGCAAAGGAGCAAATTCGATCAAGGAGGTTGATTATTGATTGCGCTTCAATTTTGCAATTTCGCCGCGCGGCGACTAAACGAGGCCTAAGACTGTGAAGACAGGAACACACACAGACGTCACCGCGCACTTCACGTTGCCTTTCTGCTGCAGCGAAGAATGACTCTGTTGCCACTGAAAAAGCTGTGAAGAAATCCTAGGACTTTTACCATGCCCCTCCATTTTGTCTAACCTTTTATGCTCGATCCTTTATGATTCCTACCCACTCCTCCAATATTTTTTCTCCCACAGCAAGTGCTCCCTTCTCACTCCTTCCTGTTGGAGGATAGTCTCGTTGAAAAATGTTAGCTTATGAGCCTATTTCGTTGGCCATTTCTGAACCGTTGTCATAGAACCCAAAACACCTGACGTTGGCTTAGCAGACTCGTCTCAATGGCAAAATTTCAGTTTGAAACTCGGCTTGGGAGACGACATTGGTCCGCTGATCATCTGGGCTACGGTACTGAGTGGTATGTCTCTTCTATCACTTCCAATTATCCCTGAAAGTGCTCATTCGAGATAGTATCTACATTTTTAATTTTTTTGTGCACACAGCTTATATCGTACATTGCAACATGGTCTATGTATTCAAAAATAAGTACCTTCAAGACAAATGCAACTCCATTCAAGACAACCGATTTTGATGAAATCTGAACATATTTGAGAAACACTTACATAGTATCGTTGTAAAGAACCAGACTTTTACGTAGTTCAACAATTTGGAAAACAGTTCGAATTGATAAGAATGGTTGAGGGTCTTTTGGATTTCTGAATTTCGGTAACCTAAAAAATCTAATTTACTCATCAAAGTGAATGGAATTCGAAGCAAAATCTTGGTCATCCAATCGATTTCAGTGTTCTTCGTTCTCCTCTTCCTCTTCACGAAGCTTGTTCACAATCGGCGACGAGCGAGAACTCAGCAAATTCTCATGGCTCGCATGAGGAAACGACTAAGAGCCGAGGGAAAATTATGATGAAAATCAACGGTGGATCAGATTCACCCTGTTGTTGTCGTTTCTTCTCCACTTGTTCATACGTCGATTCAAATTTTCATCAACTTAAGGAATGAAGTATTGGACTACCTTAGCAGGTCTCAAGCATGTTTTAACAAAATCGCCCTCTCCAAGCACCGATTTCACAGAAGATGAAAGAATGCGATGAAAAAAATAAGAAATAGCCACATGGATCCATGGCTTTCAACATTTTATTTTCGGTTGAACTTTCCTAAGGATGTTCGCCCTGTCCACTCGAGGCGCCAACTATTTTCCCGATTCGCAGGTTAATCGAAGCAGTGGGAATGGTGGAAACTATCACTGGCCTTGACTTGATAAAACTTAGGCTCGGGTATCCTTTTTTGTAAATTTACGCCGGGAATTTACACCAACATGAGGTTTGCAATTGATGGATGTCGCTGGAAGGTGCGACGTGCTGACGAGAATTAGGTTCTTTTGCACTTTTGTTTTCGGATACACCAGACGAGTGAGCGGCGCGATATCGTAATCACTAAGAAAATCAGCAACATCGAAAAAAATGCTGATCGTTTTTGCCGATCACTCAGTGAATCTCGCCTTGAATGAAGCGATGCTAGAGATTCTGGTGCAGTTGGTCAAGTTTGTCTATTCGGCTTCACCTTCAGCGATATCTTTCTTCAGGGTTTCAGTTATATTCGAAGAACCCCAGACCGCTTCAACACATGTGTCAGATCTGGTTGATCGCTCAGAACTGACCACGTCCAGGGGTAAGCGTTACCTGAACAAGCGAGCGTGAACTGATTCAATTCTACCCAAGCAGTTACAGTATTGAAAAAAGTGTTTTCATCGATCGAAGCTCAATTCAGAAGGTACACAATTGGTGTACAATCAAAATTTCTGAATAGTGACCGATTAGCTGATCTAAGTAGGGAATATGTTTTGATAAGTGGCGCTACTGACACCCTCACGGTCGAGCGTTCGATCTTCGCCCAGGTTAACCGAGCCTTCCATCACGCGGGGTCAGGTCTACTGGCACCAGACATGAAGATGAAGACATTGACATGGCTTAGCCGTTGCCCAGCAAGTCGTTGTATAATGAGCCGAATGAGCATTCATAAGATCTCTGCGACACCGAACGGAACACAGTGTGTCCTTAGCTGACTGAACAACGCCGATCTTTCACATTTTACTCTTATAGGATACACCAGCCTCTCATCGGCCTATCGCCCGCCACACGTTATGTGGGTTTAGCGGGTGCAGACTGGTGGTCCGCAACTTTACGTCAACTTGAACGTGTTAGCATTGTTGTATCTGCCATTTTTTACGATCAAGTCGGTCGGTTTCGACATGTTTGACATGTAAACTCTTCAGCATTGTTCACACCTCAACATGTTAACCAGCATAGAGTCGACGCAATACTACAGACCACCACCCTGCACCCTCCAACCTACATAGCACCGCCCGCCAAACGTCTGTTCGGTAGCTTCGTCAAGTAAATAAATAAATACATAAATCTATACTGCTTGCCGAGTTAAGTCACACTTCGGTCAATTGGAATTTCGACACTTCCAAGTTTTGACGCAGTTTCGACATCTTCAGCGAGTTTTCACTTACTTTTCTAATATATCCCGCTTCCACTCACTCATATTCTTCTTCTTCTTCGGCTCAATTAATTTCAAATGAAACAAGACTGACCTCGACAAAAAATATAGGATAGATGATGTGCGAGTGCGTTATAATAGGAAGTGATTTTTAAAATTATCTCAGTGATAAGCAGTGGCAGAACCACCACCAACCGCCACTACTACCAATCATTTGAAAAATGAATTGACATCCATCCATCCACCCATCCATCCAAACATCCATCCACCCATCTTGATAAACATCTGGGCTTCGCTCATCATATATTAGGGTGTTCCATAAGTTTCTGGTCTATTTGGCCCCTGTACGTTGTACATATTATAACTTGTTTAAATAAGATCCAAACGGGAAGTAATTTTTGCATGACGAGGATGTTTGATGATAGTTTCCAACCGCATATTGGTTGTCTGTTTTGCTCCATTGTCTGCACTTTGGTGACTTCTCGAAAATGAAGCAGAGGTCGAGCTATTGCAACATGCTTCTTCACAACTGCCGTTCTGGTCTGTCTGCCTACGTTGCTTATCAAGCTATCGAGGCTATGTTAGGAAAAGATACCTGTTGCAAGTCAACGTGCCAAAGTTGGTTCGAGCGTTTTCAAAAAGGAATATTTGACATCACGGATAAGAAGCGTGTTGGAAGTCCGATTGGGCCGAACAAAAGTGCTGTTCTAGCAGCAGTTAGAGGGCAGCCTGTCCGAAGCGTAAGAATGATATTGAAGACTGTCAACACTCTATGTACCACTGTCTATCGCTAGCTGAAACGGGGTAGAAGACGAGCAGTCTTGCAACGATGGATACTCCATGCACTGACCCCGGCACAGGAGCGGCAACGAGTAGTCACCTGCCAGAACCATCTCAACCGTTCCAGAACAACTTTGTTGTTGAGTTTAATAGTGGCACAGAACGACAAGAGGTGCACCTACGATAACACCATACGAGTGATCCAGTGGCTACCGAAGCACGTGAAGCCTGAACGCATTCCAAAGCTGGCCCAGATGTGATGAAGATTCTGCTCTCATTCTGCTTCATTAGTCGTAGAATCGTGCACTATTAGCTTCTACCGGATGGTTAGGTAATTACGACAGACTTGTTCACTGATTATATCAATTGATCACCTATAATCGTTATCTTGTTTAAGTTACTTGAAATAAATATGTTACGATAGACCAGTTATTTATGGAACACCCTAATAGTAAGGATACTTTTCAGTATTCAGAGTTACTAAGTTCGCCGTTAACAGTATCATTGATAATATGATTTTTTGGATGAATGTTTCGAGGGTGTTGCCTTTGTCAGAGTCAGGAAAGGCGAAAATACGTAGGTTGAAGACTTTTCCATCATTCCGCAAAAACGCCAATTCAATAAGGAAAAATAGTCCTGCAACTAGACCTGTCAGCGCCGCAACAATTCCAAGTGCTTAAATACTCTATGAGGAGTTTCAACTTGCGCTCAGGGTCAGTTCTTCCTTATTGAAATGTCACCAAACTAAACCTGGATCTTTTTTGGTGTTCTCTTCGAGGCAGGTGAGAATTGCAAAGGTGTGAATAATTTATTCTGTTTTGCGACAGGTAACAAATCCGACACACAGTACCGTAGTTAGTCTACAATATTTAAAGGTTATGTACAGATATGCCAGTTGATACGTGAAGGTGGAGTGTTTGGTCGCCTTACAGAGGCTTCATGTGTTTCTGTCTGAACACCTCGAGCAGTTCTTCCTGAGCTTTGTCAGACAGCGAGTGCATGATGTCGTGCTTCTCCTTCTCCAGCTTGCTGATCTTCTCGTATGCTTCCTTCGCTTCGGGTGAGAGCTTGGAGGCCTGAAAACAGAAATCACCACGGTTTTTCCTTTAATTCGGGCTCATGAGGCGCTTGAAAAACTTACCAAGTCGGCTACTTTCTTAACGTTTTCCTGAACCTTGTCGTGGAACTTGTTGAATTCTTCAAGAAGGTCACCCTTGAGCACCTGGAAGAAACCTGTTATAGTTATCTCTTTTTTCTCATGTTCTTCATATGTTTATTCAATGACTTACGGGGTCCGCGCGGTGCTGTGGCAATACGCGCTACTCAAACCTGCAGGATCGAGCGATCGATCCTGGCCCGGGCAACCAAGCCTTCTATACCTTTAGAGTCGGGTATATTGGTACCAGACTTGTCTGGGAAAGTGAAAACCCTGACTTCGTGTAGTGGCTGCCCCACCCCCAAGTCATTGAATAGGCCAAATACTCAATCACTCTATGACTCTGAGCAGAACGCGAATGCATGGCGCATCCTCAGAAGGCTAATCAAACTATATCGCTCAAAAACATCTGCTCAACCTTACCTTCTGGGCCAGTTCGTGCATCTTAGCCGGTTTCTGATCGAAAGGAATAGCTTTGTTCTTAAGGATCTCGTTGAACTGATCCTGAACGTCCTTTGGTGCCTTCTTCAGGACAGGTGGGACGAACAGACCTCTGTGGATCTTCTGACGGACATCCTTTGGCAACGAATCGATCTGAAAGAAATTAAAATTATGTAAGTAAAGATGTGTTCAGAAGGGAATGTTTACCAGCTCTCTTGTTAGTCCGTGCTCATTATAGCACTTTTCGCCCTCCTTGTAGTCTTTCCAGATCTCCTTCAACTTCTCCTGAGCATCCTTGGGAAGATCGTCGGTGAACGGAGGAAGTCCGCATGGGGGTGGCGAAGGGTGACCGAACTGAACAAGAGGTTTTCTTGATTAAGAAAAAACTCCACATGTAGAAGTTTAGAAAAAAGGATGGATTTATACTAGAAAAAATTATTATAGGGTTTATATTATTTTCAATAGAAAAGTGTCTGATCACGTATTCAGACTCCTTGAACTTGAAACAAACCCGAAAGTAAAACACCAGTTTTGATGTCAACAATAATCTTTTTTATTGATTAATCTTTTGTTACAAAATCACATCTTCTCATTCGTGGCCTAATGGATTCACAGAGCTGGTTCATTAGCTCCAAAAATTGCTCACATCATTGTGGAGAGTGTGCTGATGTTCAAATCGTTAAGTTACATTCCACGTTACCCCGAAGGAATGGAGTCCTAGCGAGCCTGCGGTGAGTTGGAAGAAGCCACGCTAGCCAGTTCGCTGTGCTTGCCTTGAATGTCGGCACTGCCATATGAACAAAATCTGACCTATGCCCCGCCACTCAGGTAGTTTGGCAAACCAGTTTCTAGGAAGAACCAACTGCTCAAAATGACCTTCAACCCGGTTTCTGTTACTCATCACCACGACATGGTATGATTGGCCCCAGACGTCCATTTTCCAGCGAACACTTGGACGATTTGGATGTCCAAGGTCACCGGGGTAGAATTAGCATACGTAGTGACCGAGTAGTGTGACAAACCAGGCTCGAATTAGCCCGTGATGGTTTGGTTCGCCTTTTAGTTACCTCAAGGTTGCCTGCGCTGCCCAAAGATTAAAGAGAAACGAAGGAGGCTTTTGCGCTCCAAGAATGTTATTCATCGATTTGGATTGATATTATATTATTCTATGGGAGAAATATCATTGGATAACACTACTAGTAGCTCTCCAGTTCAAAATATATTTTTCATCTTCTACCCTTTGTTGGTGGCCCATGCCCTTCTTAAAATATGCACTGCAACCCATAGAGACCTGTGAAAGTCCTTTCAGCAGAATCCAGGACCCTTTTTGCGAAGGGTAAAAGGTGAAAGTGTCCTAAGGATGTACCACTGCATTCTTGTTCCATTCAGAATCGTGGAGGCATGGTGAATGCGTTTTTAACCTCCACAATGACTTGAAGGGACCAGCTGCTATACCAAGTCAGTGTCTTCACCTTCCCAGACAATTTTGGTTCCACTTTACCCGAGCCGGAGGGATGGAAGGCTTAGTTTGCCGCGGCAGGGATCGATCTCTTGACGGTGCGGTTGTCGGTAGCGCATCATACTAGTGCACCACGCGGGCCCTTCTTTCTTGTAAAATAGGTTGAATTGTACTTAAAAGCGGGATACAAGCTCTCCCATACCAGATGAAGAGTTGTGCGGCATAGGCAAGTGGGATTTATCCGACTTTAGCCCCTCGATTTTGAGCTTAAAGACAAACATGAACTGGTATTGAGAACGAGAAAAATCTGCAGTCAATATGATCAATTATACTGAAGTTTTACCAGAAGGTACTTACTAGTCCTCGAGGATGGGCGTTGACGGCGACGATTCCGACGATCGCTACCAGAAGAGCAGTTGTTCCAGACATCAGTGTTGATCTGAGCCGAGTGGACCTGTTGTTGGCCGCCAGCTGTCGTCCTTATAAAGCCCTCCGATCGGTGGGCGGTGCTGATGGGGACGGTCAGTTCGTCTCAACTGGGCGATGATCGTCGCGTTTTTTTTTCGGCAAACATCTCGCTCACGATCTTGATCATGATGTTTGAGTGAGTGTCTATATGCATAGAGCATGTGCAGGCAAAAAATAACGCACAATCCACTCCCCTGGAGCCACAAAAAGAAAATGGTCCATCAGACGAAAGGTGGCTCAATTTTCTCGTCGTTAAGTCATTTCAAGCGTAGAGATTCCTCTATTGACACTGGCGAGCTATAAACTGCAATTTTCTCCTGTTGAACATAAACCTATCGACGAGTAAACGACAACAAACATCTCGGCACTCTGACTGGTTGCCGAGTGCTAAAAACAACAAGAACTGGACCGGAACTGTGAAAAATTGTTGCAGAGCTGAGCTGTTTACAAGAAATCTTGTAGAAAATGTTCGAGATGTGTGGAACTTGAAAAAGTCCTCTAGAAGATATTGATTGAGACACACGAAGAGCAGAATGTGGTGGAACTGTGATAATTCCAGAGTTTTTGCAAGAAAAATTGTGGCCCACTATTTCACGTCACCCGTTCTGTTGTAATTGATCGACGTTCTTCCCAACTTATTAGTCTTCCCCGGATCTCATTGTAAAGTAGACGGCTACAAATCTAATGGTAAAGGCAAAGGAAAATGTATCGGCGTCGACTAGCCCCCTAAGGACGCGCCATGCATTCGTGTTTTGTTCGGAATCGTAGAGGCGTTGTGAAGTCATAGTTTGGCATATACAGTGATTTGCTAGGGCCAGCCCCTATACCAAGTCAGTGTCTTCACCTTCCCAGACAACTTTGGTGCGAATTAAACCAAATCGGAAGGGTTTATAGGCTCGGTTAGGTTCAGGGAAGGTCGATCGCTCGACCGTGCTGGTTTCTGTAGTGCCTCTAATCGTTTCCCCACGCGATTCGTGCTATAAACGTAAATGGCAGAAATTCTAGTCCGTTTTGTTATCAAATACTAGCTTCAGACGGACATCAGGGAAAAGTATGTTTAACCCTGTACCTCTGTAAGGAATGATCTTCCCAGTCAGTTGTGATTTACCTTTGGAGAGTACGTGAGTAATCGAATACCTTACCCTATAACTAAAAACGACTTCGATCTGTGGGTGCATGGATAACCCATTCATCTGCAATTCTAAAAGGATTCTTTCCGCTATCACTAACACTATTCGTTCTCTCTTTCCTTTTTTTGTTCTCCGTTTTTTCTTCAAAAATTTCCTGTATTTTACTCAAGCTGTAATTCATGACCCGGTTATGGGCTTTGGGAGGTTAGGGTACTTGCTATATGACCACCAGAACATTGCCTCTGGTAGGACGTTTCTCTCTTTTGCCTTATAAACATTAGTCCTTCTGCTTTCATTCTTTTAATTGTTGGTTTTTGTCTGATTTGGCAAGATTTGTCGTCCTTCTCATATTAATTGGTTATTCGCTATCGGTTCGTGATTCGCTTTTGTATCGTTTAATCCCTGGCGTACGACTAGAATTTATTCTTTGACAGATTTAATTTGTGCTATCTTAGTTTGAGTTTTCAGTTTTCTCAGACCACCAGAACGTTGCCGCTGGTATGCCTCAGAGGTACTATACCGCTAGCGGTTTATTTCAACTTTATTAAATACCATTTATTTATTTATGATTACGTCACGTCTAAGTGTATGTTATGCTCAAATATCAGCCGCTTACAGTGTCAACTGATCCCCTTCATAGAAGTGTTTGACAAAAACAAGAGGTTTCCACGAAGTAAAACAATTCCGTTGACGTGTGTTCTCCTGTCTTTTTTCTTTTCTCTTCTATTCGGAATGACAAAACGCAGAAGAGCAGAACGAGTTTATAATATGTATTTTTAGATCGCTCACTTTATCGTCGAAGCTCATCAAATTTCTCAATAGCGATGACCAAGATCTCCATTGCAACTCTTTGTTATGTTTGAGATCCGGGAAGGACTTTCCTTATCTGATTTTTACAGTTGGGTGGAAGAGCTGCGATGATGACATCAGAGCAAATTCGTGTGGAGAAATGCCCTTTTCAGTATTTTCTGCGTAATTCGGTTGCATTTCCGAGAGTGATTTATTAGAGGTGAACTTTGCAAAAGGTTACCAAAGGCAGAATGGGATTCACTACCGTATCTTTGGGAAAGATCGATTCCTCCAATGACATCGTCAATTCCTTCTGCATCAGAGTTGATATATCTTTTCAACAAACGAATCCAATGTTTAGAGCATACTCTTTATCAAAAAGGCAACATCTATAGCTATGCAAAAGTCATAGATATTTCACAAATAAGTGAATCACTACAACGTTTTTCCAGAATTTCTCCAATGTTCCCCTACAATAAATCACCACGTGGTGCAGTGGTAGGAGGCGCCGCTGACACCCTCAAGATCGAGCGGTTGATCCTCGAGTGGGCTAACCAAGGCTCCCTCCGAGGTCGGGTAAATTGGTAATAGCTTTGTATGGGAAGGTAAAGACACTGGCATGGTATAGCGGATGCCCCGAAAGTCATTGTGGCCGAACACACATTCACCATGCCTCTTCAATTCTGAATGCAACACCAGTGTGACGGCGCGTTCTTAAGCGACTGGTCAACGCCGACACCTTTACCTTTACCTTTTTTCATTATACAGTTCGGTCTTGCTAATCTTACGCTAGAGTAAATTACTAATAAACTTTTTTCTGTGAAACTTCCTTGTCCATGACCTTGTCTTGAGAGCGAAAATCGTCAGATATCTTCGCAACAGCGTCCATGTCGCGCGTCCTTGATCTCGTTTCTTTTGTAGCTCACCAAGTTTCCTTGCACTTTCAAGTTGAAATTTGAAATTTTTGGACTTAAATTCTATCAATTTTCAAGTTTTAGAAGATAATTCTATCTAGATAATAAAAGATAATGATAGTAGATAACTTATAATATTTTAAAGTAGTTTCATTTTCTTTGTTTATCTAGAAAAGTCATAGCTTCGTCGTGACGTTAAGAACGTGATTTTCCAAACGCTCCACAAAAGGAGACCCTGACTTCTATGTAAGACTCAAATATGACAGACAATAAACGGTTTATTTTTCTTGCGTTTACCTAAGGATCAGTTTGCCATTTGGTTATAATCATTATAAAGATGGGACTCCTCGTTGTTTCTCGAGAATTTCTTGACAAGTGAATTCGAAAATTAGGTCCGTACGGGCTTTGATTTGGTAGCCTCCGATATTTTCACTACACCATCAGAGGTAAGTCGTGTGGTTTTTCTCAATTGCGTGGGATTTCACAGATTTCGTTGGCCTTTTTGTTTCGTATGTGTCTTGTTGGGTGGTTCGCAGAAGTAAAATTTGAAAATGGCTGGAGTCTTGCAGAATCCAGATTTCAGATTACCATCCATTCAGGATGAAGTTGTCTGGTCGAGAAGAACAACTGAAAAGAAAACAGTAGATAAAGCCGAAGCATTCCTGTTCACAGATCATCGGAGTTGACGTTTGTTGGGCGCAATCATCAATGACTAAGAGCATGTCTTTGGCGCTATTCGTTCGGCGAATGTGAACTTTAATGCCGCCGAATGGGGCGCTCTTCATCGTTTCTAGTAATTCGCCGAATTTACAGCTGATTGTTGTTTCAAGTGTTTGATGATTGTTGCCGTAAAAACACATGCACACTATTACATTCAAATAACACTGGTACAGTGGTAAGAGACGCTACCGGCACCAGTATGGCTGAGCGATCGATTCTCGTCGGAGCAAGCCAATCCTTTTTTAGCCTCTGGAGTCAGGTAAATTCGTACCAGACATGTCTGGGAAGGTGAAGACATACTTTTAACAGCGGCTGGTCGTCGGAAGTCATTGCATAGGCCAAAGACGCATTTACTATGCGTCCACGATTCTGAATAGAATACGAATGCCCTTAGGGGACTCATCAGCGGCGACACCTTTACTTTTTTTACACTCACAGCACAAAACATTCGTTAACAGATTCTCAGATACTTCGCACATGCGTTTCAGGAAATGCGATTCTCGTTAAGCAGCCTCCAAAAGATTTATGAAGCTGGGGATATTTATGAATTTTATTTATTCATCACGCTGTGCCGTGCCGTGATGAAATTCTCTCCTACACTTTCACTGTCCAGATCGATCCTTGTCCAGGCTTCCTCCGGTATCAGGTAAGTTGGTACCATATTTGTCTGGGAAGGTGAAGAACCTGACGTGTTACAGCGGCTGGCCCCGCAAGTCATTGGTCTAATTCGCATTCACCATACCTCTGCGATTTTGAAAGGAAAGCAAATGCGTGGCGCGACTGACCGACGTCGATCGCCGGTTAGCTTTAGCTTTGGGTCATTTGCAACAGCCTGAAATCCGTTGAAAGAGGTCGTCTTATTGGAGGGTAAATTGAAGACGAATAAATTTGCACAATGGATCAGTTTAAGAGATGTCTATCATCACATTTCCTCTTTCCTCCAAACACAATCGTTGCATCTAGCTCCCACAAGCTGAGCTATCCACAGGAAGATGTGTTCGATTTCAGGCTGAGAACGTCTCTGCAAATACGACGATGTTATTTTGAACTACATTTGGATGTTTCTCGCCACGGATACTATGTTATTATTATTATTATTATTATTATTATTATTATTATTATTATTATTATTATTATTATTATTATTATTATTATTATTATTATTATTATTATTATTATTATTATTATTATTATTATTATTATTATTATTATTATTATTATTATTATTATTATTATTATTATTATTATTATTATTATTATTATTATTATTATTATTATTATTATTATTATTATTATTATTATTATTATTATTATTATTATTATTATTATTATTATTATTATTATTATTATTATTTGTTATGATAGTATGTTATGTATGCTATTATGCGTATTAGCTAATGACATGTCATTAAACAGCTCACGGATCGCTTCAGGGATTACAAACTTCATTAGGTTCGGCTACGAGTGACTTTTCTAGCGGCTAGATATCAGAGTTCTTCGTTTTCATTTTCCACTGTTCCTTCGCGGTATTCTCGAACTCTCTATTCTCAGCTTATATATGTATGGTTATTATACAAATACAACAGAAATGTTGCCTTTTTAGTGTGTCTAACTCAAACGTGCATATGTATTATTTCATGAACGGAATGAAGAACAATGATGTCATAGGTAAATCTTTCTAATTAATACAAACAAATAAGAATCATTTGGTTCCAATAGCTGCATTCAACCTTTCTAATGATTTCAGTAATTGCCTGCAATTCTAACGATCGTCTAACTCTCTGCACCCTCTTGTGGGTAAAGAATAGACAAAGTTGACGTATAGCTGTATCGATGCATTATGAATTGAATCTGTAAGAAATGATTAGTTCACTAATTGAAAATATATAGAAAATGATTGGGAGACATATAAGCAATAGTCAAGCTGAAAGGCTCTCAAGTTCGTTATTGTTGAATTTCTGTTTGCCTCTATCCTTGGGCAGTATCAGAAATTAGTTGAAAAAGTTCACAAACTAATTAGGTATCGGCGAGGTTAGCATAAAATCTTAACGTACAAAGAATACAAAAGATTCTGGAATATTATTACAACTAGGGTAACGCAGTGATGGTGAGAACATATCGTGTTAATGTTGAGGTCAGGTTTTTCATCAGATAAATTTACAAGAGGCGGACTAGCGTTTTAGTCGTCATTTTTTGAAGCCTACTAAGCTCTGGGGCGTGGGCGTTACACGTTGGTTGGAGACGCTACTGACACCCGCACAGTGTTGCGATCGATCCTCGCACGGTCTAACCATGCCTTCCATCCCTCCGGGATCGGGTAAATTGGTACCAGACTTGTCTGGGATGGTAAAGACATTGACCTGGTGTAGCGGCTGGCCCATGTCATTGTATAGGCCAAATGCGCAACCACTATACCTCCACGATGCTGAAGTGAACATGAATTTGGCGGCGCGTCTCTAGAGGACTGATTAACGCCAGGGTCTTTACCATCTACCTTCTACCTCCCACCCTCAAAATTGCGGACGGATCATTTCTATGTGATATTTTAAACATCATGAATGTTTTATTATTTTTCTAAGAAAGTGCGTTTCAAAATTATGTAGCCACCCTTAATTCGATATTTCACATTTTGCATTCACTTTTATGAACTGACGTTAGTGGCATTAGATTCCTACTAGGCGATATTAGCAAGGATGCTTTTGCCAGAAAAAAGCTCCGTCGCCAGCAAAAATAGGGGGTTTTTGAACTTTTTCATTGTTTCAAAATTATGTAACCACTTCCAAATATCGGATCTCTCTGCATTCCTAATCAATTCTTCCATGCTTTTTTGACGGGAATTTGAATAAATCGCTGCCAACTGGATCTGCTCGACATAACAAACCACTATGCCAGTTCGTGGAGCAGTGTTGTCTATTGAAGAACGAGCTCAGGTCCGAGCCCTCAAGAATGGCGGCATTTCGAACCGCGACATCGCTTGCCAGCTCGGACGTTCGCTTAGATATATTGACCGTTTCCTTAGAAATAGTGAAGAATATCCAAATGTACATGCAGCTGGCCACCACACACTTTCGAGCCAGGATCGTCGAAGGATTGCCCAGCTGGCATCGAACTCGACATTGAGAGACAACCGAATTCGATCTGAAATGGGACATCTCTCATCGCCTCGAGAACTACGATTTGGCGCTCCATCCGGTCCAGCCAGTATATCCGAAGAGAGGCCATGCAAAAGGCAACTCGCCTTACCGTGTATAATGGTTTGTTCGATTTGATAAGAAATAATGGTCAAATTGATTTTTAATGTGTAATAAAAATAGGATTTTCTCTAAGTGGCTACATAATTTTGAAACAAAGAAAAAATTCAAAAACTTTCTATTTTTGCTGGCAACGGAGCTTTTTTCTGACAAAAGCGTCCTGGCTATTTTCGCCTACTGGGAATCTAATGCTACTAACGCCTGTTCATGAAAGTGAATACAAAATGCGAAAATATCGAGCTTAGGCGGCTACATAATTTTGAAACGCACTGCACTGAGAGTTCTATGATATTCGGGTCACCGTTTCTAATTTTCTGAACTGCTGGACTGTGAGGTTCCGATTGTAGTGTAACGGGAAACGGTGATCCCGTATCGACTTGAATGAGGAAGGTACAGAACACTTGGATGAATACATATTTAATTCAGGATATATTGAACATATACACAGGAACATATAATAAGAACAAGATGGATTATGGATACATGCAGAAATATTATCCTCCCAAAATTAAAGGAAAACCCATGAGGAAAAAGGTAGACGTCCTTCGTGGACCGAGACCCGAGCAGCCAGCCCCACGTTCTTTCTTCCCTGCCTTTTATACGCCCTGCGGTCGAAGCTCAAGCATTTTCATGCGTGGAACTGTTTACTACTTTCCCTGTTACACCGCCCGAGGGTCCCTGTGTTCGCCGGAGGCATGAGGCGTTATACACCCGGCTTTTGGCGGTCGAGGTTCAGGTTGTGTTTACGCCGGCCCGTCGGAACGGCCAACTGTCCGGATGGCTAGTTGCTGATCCTTGTTCATGTTTCCAGAGTATGCTCTCATCCCTTCTCCCATTACCGTACCCTTTTCCTACTCTTACATGTATTTCTACTATATTCCTGACATATTCCTGACAGTTCTTTTTCAGACTGCTGGTAGCTGCTTCGTTAATTTCCTACCGTACACCTTAATGATGGTATGCATTTTGTGTAGCCCCGTTTCAAAAACGGTCAAGCTGAATTGGAAAAGAAGAAAAAAAAGAGAAAAACGAAAAAAAGTGTGGAGAAAACATTCTTCTCCTCGAGAGTATTACTATTTTCTTGTCGCACGTCGCTAAGGGGGTGTAGGAATAACTGAACCTAAAGCAAATCCGAATGGCGCATCCTTTCGGGTAATTAAACCGTCCCCCATTCATTTATGCACTTACTCATTTATTTGAAAATTTCTTTATTAATAGCAATACGGTTGATAGTTCTTCGTTACAGTGTTACCTGTAAATCTTCGGCAGTCCCCAGCTCTTTTTCAGCTCTATTCCAAAACAATGTATACGATTAAACGTGAAATTTATTAAATTATTATGACCACAAAACAAAAAAAACAACTTCGAATACACAGTTAACCATATCTCGATGAAGTGATTGTTCCACAAAAGGTAAATATGGCAAACAACGACGTCTTAGAGTTGAACATATGAAGGAGTTTTTATACTGACGACAATTGACGTGGCAGTAGCGCGGCATAGGGCAGGGACGCAGAGGACGCATCACTTTGGCACACTCGGGTGTCTCGCAAAGATCGATGAAGACTCTGTCGCCGAGCGGAACGCGTTTAGTCGAAGAATTTGCGCGTTTGCAAACTTTAGAAGGTACAAACGCACAAGCACAAATTCATTATTCGAAAGAAGGAGCAATGATTAATTTTGAATATTTTTCCAAAAATTTTGGTTCCAACGTGAACCAATGAATTCATGCAAAATGAAAAGAAGCAAGGTTTTCAGGTCTTCCAAACAGACAGGTAGATTAGCAAGTTTCTCCATAGGTCTCAGCAAAATATTCAATAATGGACACATACATATGTCGTGTGTGTATGACCGTGTCGCTACTACGCTGGTTTCAGGGCAGGAACGCAGAGAACGCGCCGCCGCGGAACCCAACGCACTTCGGTAAGACGTTCCAAGAATCACGTACAGTACCGGACATGCCGCAACGATAAAACGGCGGCAGCGGCGCTATTTTACGACGAAAGACGAAATTTTTGGGTTCACGCGTGGTGACCTGGACAGAGTCTACCTCTATTCATTTAGCCCGTATGCATCGCGGGTATCCCCACGTGGTATCCCTGCCGAAGGCATAGGCTCGTTGAGCGATGAGTCACCGGACGAGGACTCGAAGGGGCAAGGGAGCGAAAATTGACGGGTCAAAAATTGCTTGTTGACATGTCTGGAGAATGTGGAAATTTTGTATATGTAATAATAGAGCTGGAGCTGCTGAGTTCAAATGAATACATATTTTCACGAATAAATCAATATTGAAGAAAATACAGAAAAACGGCGGTTTCTGCGCAAGAAAGCGCCACGGGCACCGCTTGATACTTGCGGCACCTCCGGTACTGTAGGTGCTGCCGCTTTTGTCGCCGAGAATAAGAACGCCTTCTAGCTCAAACACCAACTACTTTACGGTTTTCCAGTCAGAGTAACTTCTCCGTTGACGATATACTTCGACACACACTTTGAGTCTGCAAAATTCAGGAAATAAAAGCACAGGTTTCTATATTTCCAAACTCGAAAGAAGCCGTAGCGATTGTCCTGAAGTATTCGGAAAATAAACGAGCGAAATATCTCTCTCTGCTCCTCGTTATTATGATGACGATGTACCTGAAATTTAGCTTGGTACAATGACTCTCAATGAAAATGGCATTTTGAATTCACGTCTCGATTAAATTCTAACGTTTGGAATTATTTCCATGTATCAAACTGCTAAAAAAGGCAACGGGAAGGTGTAGGTGTCGACATTGACCAGTCCCCTAAGGACGTGCCGCCGCGTTTCTGTCGTCGAATCGTAGAGGCATAGAGAATGCATATTTGGTCTATACAATGACTTACAGTGGCTAGCCGCTGTATCAAGTCAGTGTCTTTACCTCTCCAGATGAGTCTAGTACCAATATATAATACCTCGGAGGGATGGAAGGATTGGTTAGCACGGGCGTAGGTCGATGGCTCGATCGTACGGGGGTCACTAGCGCCTCTTACCACTGAACCACACACGCTATGTCAAACCGTTCCCGAAACTTTTGAACATTTCTTGAGCTTATGGTTATTCCGTCTGCTCGTCTGCTATCATTGTTACCAGGACCTTGAACTGCGTGTAAACATCTATGGTACTACCCCCAGAGGTCATTTAAAAAATCCGAGACGTGAGATCTATAAAAGGGAACAATCGCTCGCCTCCATATTCATTTGACATATGGTGATATTGTTCTGATCCAGGCGACCGTCTCGATAGAAAAACGGAAGCATCTCGTACTCTGACCATTCGTTATCGATCCACAAAGCGTCATAGAACTACGGGTGGGAAAACATTAGGGGCAACATGAGAAGCCGAAACACTCATCTCCCATAAGGAATTCTTACCTTTTTGTTGATTATTTCATTAAGAAAGGTAACAAGATCGATGTGTACCACGGTGCGCTCTACGTACGTATCTGCAAAGCGAAAAGCTTCAGCGAAGAATTTTTGGACCTTATAGACACGTATTAAGATGGTCCCGGTCGAAGAATAGCCAGTAGAAGCACGATGGGTTCATATCCTCATCAGTAATAGGAACTATCCCACTAATAAATAAGCGAAACCGCGCTGTCTGTTTGTCAACTCTAGGGTCCCGTCTCCATTGCCCGTTACCGTACTCCTAGTCTGTTTTTTTATTTTATTTCATTCCATGAATGTTTTATATATGTTTCCTACTTTACATTAGTTCAATTGGCGACCTGCAGGCCGCTGAATGGCTGGTACAGGAATATCAAGAACCACTGGCAGCTTCCACTCGTTGGCTTCCACAAAGCGTAACGCGGAGGAGGAAAAAGCTTTTGGGTTGAAGGTAAAGGCAATGGTGTCTGTGTTGTTCAGTTCGTGTTAAGGACATGTTAAATTCAGATTCGTAGAGGGATGGTGAATGCGTATTTGTTCTATACAATGACTTGTGGGGGCCGACCGCTACACCAAGTCAGTGCTCTTAGCTTCCCAGACAAGTCTGGTACCGATTTACCCGACCGCGGATTGACGGAAGGCTTGGTTAGAACGGATGATTATGGATCGCGCGACCGTGCGAGTGGCAGTAGTGATTCATAACACTACACCAGGAACCCCCCGTGTTCGTAGAAGAGGAAAACTTGTGAGCAAAAGTACGTGAGCAGTTGGAAGGGAAAATACGCTATATTACCCAGCTGGGGAAATATAAAATGAACAACTTACTCTCCAGTACCCTTGCCTGCGAGATTCCTGTGTGGCCACTGACGGCGAATGGAAGAAATGTTCCGATTTTCGAGTAAAGCTCCTTGTTTACGTCTGAGATTGGATCCGCTCCGTAGAACAGGGTGTCGTTTGGCAGCACCTGATCAACGAACCTCTAAGGCAATACCGATGTGTGAAAACGAAAAAGGTTCTATTAAAAACTAACTTTGCTAAGGGCTTCCTCAGCTTTTGTATCCTTTCCAATTCCAACGGTGACAATTACACTCTGACTCATCTGAAATTCAAAAAAGCGCGAATAACTGTCAGAGACGGCGACACCGGCGAAGAAATTTTCGACAGGCTGATTCTCAATGTAAATTTGTTTATGTACTCATACGCTCTATGACCAGTTTTACACTCAAGTAGAACCCATTAGAAAAAACTCATTTACGTATCCTTTGCCTTGGGAAGCCATTAAGAACCTGAAGGTTTCGTATCGAACTCACCTCCAAAGGCAAAATATGCCTTTTTCTTTCGTCCCTGTTATGGAAAGTTTGAATTTTGAGGGCTTTCATGAACGGCAACTGTTCACAATGTTCCACTACAATGGAAAGATTGCCCCACAGCTGAAAAGCGGTTCATCAGGCTGTTTTGTATGTATGTGGAAAAATTACGATGGCAGGTTCACCGCTCGCGCGTCATGCTCGTATTCAGAAATCCGTGTCAGCACGCAAGTCTTCCATTCCAAGAACGGAGCTCTGACTCTGGGATCTGGCCAAGTCGAGGATGATAGGGAGGCATCGTCGATCATCGGCTTTTCGATAATATCGGCTTGATGAAGTTGATGTAGATGACTTTCATATGGCCTTTGCGTTCCTTGAGCCTCTCTCAAGCTGAGAGCGTCGGACAAATTCGATAAAGTCGAGACGTCTACCAGAAGACTGTACCATCTTGGCCGGCTGGACATAGGAGTCTAAATTTCTGAGTTTTTATCAGTATTCAGCAGATCAACTTAATTGGTTCCCAGCATGTCAAGCAAATATCCAACAACGCATTTATAAGATGACGGTAAAATGTAAAAGTCAAATGTGTCGGCAATGACCAGTACTCTGAGTACGCGCCACGCATTCGCTTCGCATTCAGAAATTTATAGGCATGGTGAATGCGTATTTGGCCTATGCAATGACTTGCGGGGGCCAGCCGCTGTACCAAGTCAGTGTCTTTACCATCCCACACAACTGTAGTGAATTTCAAAAGCTTATACTATTGGGAGTTAAACGATAAATTACCATGTATTCGTTCAAACCTTTCAACATAACGAGGATATTGTAAAAATCTACACACCACTGCGTTCTTCTAACGTGCTAATACAAAGTTGTAGATTTCGAGATATCATACGCACCTGTTCTTGCGTTGTCGACGAATTGTATAATATAACTAAGCAAAGCACGACTACAACCACAACAGCGATTGTCGCACACTTCCGCTGTCTCATCTGAAAAGAAGAACTCTCGTTTTAGGTGAAGAGATATGGCTCTCAATATGACGCTGGTTCCGACTCAGTTGCTTTACAACTGTAAACAGCACCGCTGGGAAGGCATAGACGTGCAATGGGTAATGAATTCGATATAAAGCGCAGTATTCTATCGTGTAAAAGCTAGATGTCGCTTAGGAAAGAACTGTTGTTGTTTATTACGTGGGCGTACAATGTGCCATGAGCAACACAACACAAACCGACGATAACGTAACATCGAACAGCGAGCTGAAAGGAACCTGAGAAACATAGATCTTTCAAGACTACCTAAAACATTTGACTAACACAAAAAGGCGATGTGGATAAACAACAAACCAAGAGCTATTTGGACTGGACAATTGGAATAGATGGGAATGACGAAAGAGGTGACAAGGATGGGAAGAGCAACAAAAGCTGACAAAAGCTGACAAAAGATATCAAATAACATGTGGAGTAAGAACGAATCATGCAGAACAAGCCGTCATGTAAAGTAATTATTCACCTACCATTTTCTTGAAAGCATTGTGGCTCAGGTCGCTAGGTCGCTTCTTGCTGAGAAGTAGGTAAATAGGAACGACTACTGGTGAAAAAGTGCAACCTACAGTTTTTTCTGGCCCTGGCAACAGCAAAACTATATGAACCTCCTCGAAGGTGTCCTCCTAGAACACAGCTGACTAATGCACTGCTGTGACCGCCCATGGACAATTTGGTGACAAAGGAAGAGATCAAGGTTTCTCCTTCTCCAGGCAAGCGAGCGAAGACCAAGATTGAAATTTCTTTCATTGGCACATGGAATGCACTGACAGAGAATACCCATTGACCTAACCATAAATTTTCTAGTGAAACCGTTCTGGACTCTTTCGATTTTGTCAATAATTCTGCGTCCAAACGGGATGAAAACAGTGGTTCCGTACTCGAATAAGGGCTTCACGTAAGATTTGCACGCTTTTAGCAGCGCAGTACTATTCTTGGTTGATAAAGGACGAAAAATCCTGTAGGTGTTTGCCGAAGCCTTATCGTTAGCTGCAATCTGTTGAACGTGGTCATCAAAGCAGAGATTCTTTGTAGCTAGAAAACCGATACCTCTGATTTGATCAACACCATGAACGGCTGTGGGTCCCACCTCGTAAACATGTGCAAGGTTTCTATTCCCTAAGTGGAGAACCTGGTCTTCTCGGACGAAAGAGATAGGTCCAATCTACAAGACGCAGCGAGACAGAGCATTCTGCAATTTATAGTGATCCGACGCAAAGCATTGGAAGCGATTTGGATTTTCGTAACGAATCCTTGTATGGACTACAGAAATGAGTCTCTCGATAAACAGGGACTTCTAACTGTTTACACCATTTTGTGGGTTTCGGAAATACTGATATTCGCATCAACTGTCAAGAAGAGCTCGTTGCCACGTCGGCACCACTCTGCTGGTGGATCACGGGGTAAGCCATTTGATATCTCTACAGAGTTTTTACAGTTTCTTAGGTAGAATTTTGGAGTTTGTCAAAAATGCTAGGGATGGTTGACCGCTTGGCCGGACAGACCAAAAATAAGGAGTTTTGAGCCACTTTTTCAGGCCTCTGACGACATCGAAAGGGTCGAAACGCTATGCCAAATAAAGCTTGATCCATCTTACTAACCCCGTTCGGCTCAGTAGCACTCAAAAAGTTTAACATCATGCTTCAGGAAGAGAGAACTTGTGAAATTCTAACTTGCGTCTTCGAGCTCAGAAAAACAGCTAGTGCGAAGTAGGCTCTACGAAACAGATCGAACGTGAGTTGGAGAACTGCGTCGTTTATCCTTACGGAAAGAATGGAGAATGTCAGGAATCGGGAGCGTGTATGATAATGAATGTAGGACTTGCAACGGCAAGTACATTGGGGAGCCCGGTTGTGCTTTGAATAAATGGACATCTGGCCAGCAAGAGAAGGGGATATCTAAAATATCGTGAGAGCACGCATAGCCGGATGGCAAACAATGTGATCTCTCGTGCAGAACGCCCATGTTCGATTCCAAGCCCAGCCGAAGGGCCACACCCAGCGAAAAATTGCGGGCATGGCAACTGCTCCAGCGTCAGGCCCAGTGGGCCGGTTGGTTCGAACCATGTCAAAAAACCATGATCAAAGTCGCACAGAGAATCAGAGATAATGCTAGGACGTCACCGGGAAGTGAAGCGCATGACCCTCGCCCGAGTCCTGTGGTCATATGGACGGACTACCGAGAGACCAACGACCTCGGTTAAAGAAGCTAGTCCGAATAGGGACGCTCAATGATACGCTGGATACGCTAACAGGGAAGTCAAGGGAAGTGGTTGATCTCATGAAGAGGAAGGATATCCAATTCCTGTGCCTGCAGTGGAAAGGAGAAATGCCAAGGAAGTTGGAGAAGGTGTCAAGCTCTTCTACAAGAGTGGCGATGGGAAGAGGAACGGAGTAGGAATAGCGGTCTCAATAAACTCAGTGTCCGCTGTACGAAGGATCAACGATAGGATAATAACTGTATGAGTAGACAGGAAGGACGGATGCTGGATCATAATATTGGTATACACACCACAAACTGGATGCCCTGACGAGAAAAAGGACGAGTTCTACATGATCCTTGAGGTGACTTTCTCACCGTAGCAGTTGATCTGAATGGCTATGTGGGGACCGATAGGCGAGTCATGGAAAGGGTGCATGAAGGTGGAGGGAGTGGAGTGGAGGTCGAAGAACGGAAATCGACCACACCCTAGTACGTGGGCAGGCCCTTAAGACGGTCGGGTACGTGAAGGTTTTTCCATGCGAAGATGTCACGACTCAGCAAAAGCCGCTGGTTGCAGCCGTAAGCATCATCCTCCCTCCGGAGCAAAAGGTGAGGACGGAACCCAGAATCCGGTGGTGGAAATTGCGAGGCCCTGAGCGAAACAAGCTCAGGGGTAGAGTGATGGTTGTAGGCTTACCTGATCCGAATGGAGTAGTGAACGATACATGGCACCAAGCGGCACGAACGATCCTGCAGCGTGCTAAGGACACCTTAGGAGAGGACGCGGAGAGGTTCAAAAGGAGACAGAGCTGCCTGGTTCTGAAATGAAGAGGTACAAAATGTAGTAAGGAAAAAGAGATAGGCATACAAGACATGTCGAACGTCTGAATCATCAGAAGACCTTGCTACCACAAGAAGTACAAGAAGCTTGCGAAGGCTGTCGTGACTAAAGCTAAGAATGCTGATATGGACGGCCCCTACGAAAAACTGGAGGAACCACATGCAGGAAAGTTCGCCTTCCGCGTGGTTAAAGCACGTCATCGGTCAATGTTAGGCGTAAGAGTAGTAAAGACTGTGAAGATTGGCAAAGCATGCTTGCTAAGAACGCCAGCAGATGTCAAGTCCAGGTGGGAGGATTACTTCGACCGACTCCTAAATGAAGAATTCCCAGAGAGGACATGTCCCTCAAGCAGCGCCAGTGGAAAGTGTAGTACACCTCTGGTCAGAGGAGACGGTCCAGACGGCTATAAGGAAGACCACCATGTTTTGTTAACTTTTAGGTCGACAAAGTGGAGGTTAACACGCGGCGGTGCGGCCGTCGCGTTGGCCGCGCAGCGCGGCCACGCGGGCCGTCGAAGTGCGATTGAAAAACTGTGATGCATCTTTTTTCTGCAAAAGGTTTCCAACGAAAGTTTTACACGTCGAGGAATTTTGAAAACGCTCTAATGATAAAAGTTTTAAAAAACGGCTAGCATGGAAAAATAAACGTATTGTCTGATAGAGCGACAAATTCTCTCTTGTGATGTGATAAGGTCTGATGGAAAACTTTCGGCAGAAAGGCAACACAAGCATCCAAAAATTATTGTTTTCTTTGAGATATCCCACTTCGACGCTCTGTAAGTAAACAAAAACCAAGCAAATCCAAAACAAACTGTAACTGTTTTATGGAAAAATTTGTCTACTTTTAGAGGGTATATACAGTTTTGCAGGAAGTCTCGAAACGAAGCAGGGAAAATTCACTGTCGGTGGGGTCTATTTTTTTATTTTTGATTTCAAATTCAATGGTCAAAAAGTTAGCAAAATTCCAACGTTTCGCAAATAGCAGATACATGTCGCGAAAGAACAAATAATTCTCTATCGAATGCTATCTTGATGTTTTTGAAAGCTTCTCCACTAGGCGCACAACAGAAGCTTGAAAAAAACGGCAAATAGTTAACAACCCAATAGGTGGACACGGATGGGAAGGGTACAACATGAGGACGTAGGATCGGTCATGGGAGTGGCCCCTATGCACCTGAAAATGGGGGAGCAGACACCCAGGTGGAATGGCCACATTCTCAGAAGACCACCCAGTAAGAATAGCATTGGAGTTCGACGCACCCGGCAACCGTCCAAGAGGAGCGCCCAAGAAGAGATGAAGGGCTGTCATCAGAAGCGACCTCGAAGAGGTCAAAGCAACATCCGAAGACGCCGTGGATGGAATCGACTGTTGACAAGAAAATCGGACCCTGCGACAGCGCGGGATTAAACGCTAAGGAGAAGAGGAGGAAGAAGAAGGTTGAGATGCCGTCGAGAAAGGCATTGGAGGCGTTCTGAATCCGTATGCTCGTCTAAGCGAGGAGATGACGTGGATGATATGAATGATAAGGCGTGTACTCGTCTAACCCGGGGGATAACAGCTCCAAGCCACGTCCTCCCCAACCGGTGATAAGTCCCTCTACCATTTTGTGGGGACATGCCGTGATAAAGCGCCATTTTAACACTGGAGCGCATTGAAGCTCACTACGTGCTGTGGATGCCATGCCTTTTTTGTGTCCTACTTTGACGGTTTATTAGTGCTCAATGACAGGTTCTTAATAGCAATCGGTAACTTCAATGTCAGTAATCGATTTCCATCAGTATTAAAGAGTGGGGTTTAGCGATGGCACAGAGTTTCGGCATTTTTTTGTAGAAACCTTGAGTTCAGCAAAAAATTTTTCGAGTAATCTAGTATAATCAAGTAACATGGCTATTTGATGAAATATGGATTTTCTTAATAAAAACGAGCACAAGAATTTGAATTTGAATTTGAGTTTGGTTCTGAATTTGAAAAAGAAGAAAGGTTTGGGGAAAATTGGTTGAAAAAAGTTCTCTCCGGCCACTGTAGTGTAATAAGTTGAAGTAAAGCCCAAACGAATACTGACGAACTGTTCTTTGTGAGCGAAACTGTTTTAATTCTATGGTTATCGCAAATCTGTTCTTTCACTTCGTTCTTGTTCTTAATCTTCTGCCTGATGTCGTTTCTCCCTATCGAAATTCAGCCCGTATAAAAATACAGATGGTGTTCGCTCGTAATTCTGGCAAAACCCAGAGGCAATGTGAAGTAAGGTGCTAGACAATCGTTACAGGTGGCTCAACGAAATTATGGTCTTCCTCGCGACACTTGACATCGCACAGGAGATTGCCACAGAAAGTGTGCTAAAGGTGTTTCGGGACCGAACCTGCCCCTACGATACATGGAGCGATACGGAATTTAGACAGGATTACCCCTTTTCTCCGCATGTCTTCTTCAAAACTTCCTGAATGGTTCAGGAGGATTTGGAGCCATCAGGGCGGCAGCATACGAACACGGGTGCCGTCGACAAGGTGACCCTCGGCATACACCTTCTGGGCCGCAACGTAACGCAAAGCGACTCTGCTCGCATTGCGGGATGTCATCAAGGCCCCGCATCGAAGGCTCTTTTGTATGGTCAGCCAAGAATTTCCTTTTTGCGTAAAATACGTGCCTAATTCACCAGATCATACATTTTTTCAATATCATCAATATTTTTCAATATATAACCTGCACTCCATTTCGAGTGGCTCCGTAAATGGCATGATGAAAAATTTCGTAGTTTTCCACGTACCGGTCGAGAATTAGGTCAGTTTCTTCTATTGATAACGGTACATGCGCGAATCCTTGAACACCCCTACTTTTAACGGCTTAATACCTTTTCTAGCATTTCAATTTACACGACGACAGTCACGATCTCCCTTCATTGCTTCATCACCACAGTATACTTCTTGATAGCCCATGTCGATATCTAGGTAATATGGAAATGGATATGAGACGTTTTCCTCGGCTACCTCCTCAATTTCGTTATTCATGTACATCTTTGACGAATTGAACTATATTCCCGAACTTTGTTGTTGTATTTTCTCTTTGAATGCACTAAGCTTGTTCCCTTATTCAAGTCATTCACAATCACGATTCTTGAATCGTTTTCAACAGTTCTGGCCATCGAAAAAAGCTTTCAGCCGTCGAGCAAAGCAATGAGGAAATAGTGTCAAGACTAAGGCCTTGGGTGAACATGAATTCTGATAATAGTAGATGACACATAGGTTAAACAATACTAGAAAACTATAAGAACAAAATCTCGCTCAATGTCTACAATAAGTGGGAATGGTACTGAAGGAAGTACAGTGAAATCTCAAATAGAACGCTGAGCGCTAGAGCATAGTCGAAAATGAAATGATATCTCGGCTCTTATCTCTTTCATATCACGCTTCCAACACTGCCACGTATCACCGAGGGCATTCCCGCGGTCGAGCATACGGCCAGCAGCAACCTCCCCTGCCGCAGGATTGTGCCCCGATCGGGGATGACGTGGTTTAACCCCGGTCGGGGTAGACGAGAATGCCGCCCCTGGAGTTCCGCAAGGAATCCAGTCATGAACAACCGAAATGAGTGTATTTCGATAAGCGAAGACTTCTTGTCTTTCAAACCGTTCTATGGGTTTTGCAATGGATGACGTGACTCAGTCGCATCAACTGTCATCCAGAGCAAGTCGCCTCGGCGGCACTACCCTGCCTGTGAGCCACAGATTATTTAGTATGCCTCGGTTTCCAGTTTCTTTGGAAGATTTTTCAAATTCGTAAAAAATGCTAGAGATGGTTCGGTGCTTAGACGGACAGCCCATCCTCTGACGACGAACAGGTTGAAACGTCAGGCCATTAATAAATCTTATACACCTACTAACCTCGTTCAGCATAACAACATACGACAATTGCAAAATCATACCGAGGTTTCAAGAAGAGAGAACATGGAGAACTGACGCTTCGCCTATTTTTAGAGAACGCAGAATGCAGAGAACCACCTCCCTCATATCGTACAGTAGGGATGGTCGTTGCAGGTCATTGTATAAGCCAAACACACATTTACCATGCTACCACGATTCTGAATGGAATACGAATGCCCTTAGTAGACTCATCAGCGGCGACACCTTTACTTTTGTCACATTCACACCAGCGCAAAACGTCCGTTAACAGATTCCCAGACAGTTCGCACATACATTTCAGAGATGCGATTCTCGTCAAGCTGCTTCCAAAAGATTTCTTATGAGACCGGAAATATTTAGTCATTTTATTCAGTCATCACGCTGTATCGTGCACTAATAAGAGGCTTTCTGACACTCTTACGGTCCAGCGATCGATCCTTGCCCGGACTTATCATGCCTTCATCCCTCCGGGGTCAAGTAAATTGGAACCATACTTGTCTGGGAAGGTAAACACACTGACGTGGTATAGCGGCTGGCCCCGCAAGTCTTTGTACAGGCCTAATACGCTTTTACCATGCCTCCACGATTCTGAAAGGAAAGCGAATGCAATACGCGACTGATCAACGTCGATGGCCGGTTAGCATTAGCTTTGGATCATTTAAAACAGCCTTAAATCCGTGGAAAAAGCGTCATTTTGATCACAGAAAAGGAAATTAGGCGGTCTCGCTGCAGGGTAATTTGACGGCAAATAAACTGCATAGTGGATCAGTTTGACATCGAGACATCTCTTGATGTCTATCGTTACATACACATATTTTCTCTTTCGTCCAAACAGAGCTGGTGCATGTGGCTCCCTCACGCTGAGCTATCCACATGAAGATGTGTTTGATTTCAGGCTCAGAACGTCACTACGAAAAATGCGGCGATGTTATTTTGAACTACTCGCTACGGATAGTATGTTATTATGTGTTATGATAGTATGTTATGTACGTTATTATGCGTATTCGCTAATGACATGTCATTAAAAAGCTCACGGGTCGCTTCAGGGATTACAAACTTCATTAAGTTCGGCTACGAGTGGCTTTTCTAGCGGCTAGACATCATAGTTCTTCGTTTTCATTCTCCACTGTTCCTTCGCAGTGTTTTAGAACTCTCTGTTCGCGGCTTATATATGGTTAAAATAGTAATATTGTTTTTTCTTGTTTCAAACCAAACCTGTACATGTATTATTTCACGGTGATCAAAGAACGATGATGTCATAGGTAAATCTCTGTAATTAATGCAGACCAATGGGAATCACCCAATTCCAATAATTGCCCTCAACCTTTCTAATCCTTTCAGCAATTGCCTGCAATTATGACGACCGTCTAACTCTCTATACCCTCTTATAGGTAAAGAATTGATAAAGTTGATGTATAGCTGTATCGATGTATTATGAATTGAATCTGTGAGAAATGATTAGGTAGTTCACTAATTGAAAATATATAGAAAATGATTGGAAGACATAAAAGCAATCATCAAGCTGAAATGCCCTCAAGTTCGTTATTGTTGAAATTCTGTTTGCCTCTGTCCGTGGACAGTATCTAAATTAGTTGAAAAAGTCCATCCTACAAACTAATCAATTGTCGGTGAAGTCAGCATAAAATCCGAATTTCACAAAAACACAAAAGGTTAGGAAATATTCTAACAGCTACGGTAACGTTGTGATCGTGGGAACATACATATAAGGTTATCGTTGAGGTTGGCATTTTTATCAGATGAAATCACAAAACGCGGACCTGCGTTCCAATCACCAATTTTTCAAACTTACCTAGCTCAGGGGTGCGCATGGTGTAGTGGTAAGAGACGCTACGGACACCCGCACAGTGGGGCGATCGATTCCCGCACGGCTTAACCATGCCTTCCATCCCTCTGGTAAATTGGTACGAGACTTGCTTGGGTAAAGACATTGACTTGGTGTAGCGGCTGACCCATGTCATTGTATAGGCCAAATACGCAATCACTATGCCTCTACGATTCTGAAGTGAACACGAATGCGCGGCGCGTCCTTAGGGGACAGATCATCGCCGATACCTTTACCTTTCTCCTTTATCTGGCTAGCGGAGTTACTCATCTCCGATTTTAGTCGTGTGGTTTTGTGTGATTTGCGTGGAACGAGCGCTAGAAAACAACTAAGTGGAGGCATTGACATAATGAGTCTATTCAAACCCCGTCACATTCAATCGCCGTCAGCAATCTTGTCATGATTATTTTCTCACCTGATGGCGGCTACCTTTCCGGAGATCCTCCCACAGAGCTCCACTTAGCAATTCATTAGCTGTAGCTTCACTTTAGATGGGTCATTTTCGTGCCTTTTCTCACTCCTCGAAATCCCTTGCCGCTTTTATCTTGTCTGTAGGCAGCGATGAAACCTTACCTCTCGTGTGATTTGGGAAAAAAGGTAATGTACAGTATATGCATGTACGAAAGACACAGAACTAAGTAAAGTGGAATTCGAAACGATTTTATGATAAAAAAAGGAGGAAATTCTCGCCTAGACGTCCGCTGGAGATGCATATTTCACGACCGAGAGTTCAACCTTTTGCCTAATTTTTTTGATTTCGACAGCTAATTCCGCCTAACAACAAGAAAACATTTGAGATTGCTGTTTGAGTAAAACAGGTAGTTTTCTGGCAGATAGAAAGTTGTTGTTTCTCGGAAATTACTGCCGCTATTTGGAGATACAAAATAATAATTTCGGTGACTTATTCTTATACGAGCAAAATTCAGGAAACATATTTTTCCCTCCTTCTTTCTCTCGATAGATATCTCCCACTTTGTCAGCACCCCCTCTATCCTATTACACATGTAACTCACATCATATTATGCACAGACCCTCCTATTATAGTCAATTTTCTTCCCATTCACCTTTTCTTCTTCCTGCTGCATCCTATTATCGTCTCTTATTTCTTCTTTTTGTTGTACATATTTCTTTCACAAAGATAACCTCAACGGCGTTTGTTCTTTTTTATGTGCATTTCTCTCATCCAAACTTTTCTTCCCGTTCTCTGTCTCATCCTTTTTCATACTCGTCGTCATTGTCTTATTCTTCCTTTTCCCCAATTCCATTACTTTTCCTTCCGCACCTTCTTTCTCTTCTTCTCCCTTTCCGCGTCAACCTTTCTCCTCGTCTTCGACCTTCGCCCTCACAGAATTTCGTGTTGCGGTTGAATTGTCTGGAGGAGTGGTATTAGAATCAGGCTTCCCCCTTTTTCTTCTTGAGGAACACTCTTCTCCTCTTTTCTCTCTCAATTGTTTCTTGGAGACATATTTTCGCCTTTTCTCTCTTTGTCGTTGGTAGACTAGAAAACCCTTGTAGACACTGTTTTTTATCTAAATGGATTGCTTGTTTCTTTTTGCTTCTCATTCGATGAAAAATCATATTTGCTACCATTTGTGTGATTTTCAGTGGTATTATCAGCTTTCTTTATCATGTAGCGTAACTCTTCAAATCTGATTCGAATAAAGCTTGTTTTCATTGTGTTAGGTCTCATCGGAGCCGAGTCAACGACAGCAGAATGCGGTTGAGCGCGTTCGTCATCGTATCCATATTTTCCTACATCTGTTTCGTTCTGTCGCTGATTCTCAACATTCTGCTGATAGTTGTCGTCAGTAAATACACAACCAAGTATCTTCTACCGTATCGACGGCCTCTGATTATCACCGCTATCGCTAATCTGCTTTTGAGCGGTGTTTTCATGATCGTGCAACCGGTGAGCTTACTTCTTATCATCTCCATGTTATATTGGGCGGTGGTGTAGCGGTAAGCGCCCTACTTCAACCCGTACGAACGGGCGATCGACCCTCGCCCAGCCTCACCAATAAGCGAAACAACTAAACAGAAGTAAACAAAGAAGAAAAGTTTTAGCTCGTTTCGTCCCTACCATGAACGAGCTAGTACCTTATAAAGCCATTCCCGTGACTCATCAGCATGAAGGAATGGCTCTATAATTACATAGGTAAGAGTATAAATAAACTTAAGAGAGAGACTAACCTGTAAGTAAATATGACGTGGAAAATACTAGGACTCCTAGTGTCATTGCAAAAGAATCCTGTACGAAATAGTTAAAGGGGGAATCAAAAGTGGATGTAATATATCAACATATCTTTCAACAGAGAAAGAGAAGGAGTCGTGGTATGTGTTGAGGAAGAGCGAGGAGTAGATTGGATCACGTAGACACGGCAACTGTGACCTGTCTACATAGTATGTTCAAATTAGGCGGGAAATAATAGGTTGGTGCAAAAGTCTTGCAACACTTTTCAAAATAACAGCAATTTATTTAAACGAAATCTCAGTCAACGACATAACCACCACTCAGACACATGACTCTTCCCCAGCCCTCGGGCAACCCCTCAATTCCTCCCCGCCAGAACTCCGACAGCCGCGACGAAAAAACGTCTTCAATCCTTTCGAGGTCGCATAGATTGGTACCAGACTGGTATGGGAATGTAAGCACACCGACCTGGTTCAGCGGCAGGCCCCCGAAAGTCACTGTAGGGACCAAATACGCATTCACCTATTCACCTTTGCGATTCTCAATTGGGGGACGAATGCATGGCGCGTACTCGGGCGATCGATCAACAATGACTACTTTACCTTTCGCCTCCTTCACTTCTCTCATCCGTTATCCACCATTGTTATTTCCTTCAGCAATACCCCCCGTGCAGAACTGTAGTATCAGCTACTCAACCAGTCCTTACCTAGGCCGTTTTTCTAAATCTTATGATTATAAATATTATTCAACTAGAAAATTATTAATCACTTTCTAAGGATGCACCACGCACCCGTGTTTCATTCAGACTCGTAGAGACACTAGGTTTATTTGACCTCTACAATGACCTACGAGGCTAGTCGCTGTACAAGTCGGCGTCCTCACCTCCTCACATAATTCTGATACCAATTTACCCTACCCCGAAGAAATGGAAGGCTTGGTTAGCCTGGGCGGGGATCGATCGCTCGACCGTGCGAGTAGAAACAGCGCTCCATAACACTGCGCCATATGCGCCCGGCGCTACTAACTATAAGGTTTGGATTTACTCAAATTCTTCTTCAGGCTTTTGTGCTCAAACAGCAGATCATCTTCATATTCATCCTCGGTCCGATGGGCCTCACGTCACATGATGTTCGATACGCATTCATGTTGTTGTACGTATCGTTGTTCATATTCACCTGTCATCAGTCACTTCTCGTATTTTTCTATCGATATGCTTTTATATTTCGGTGAGTGGCACGTTTTTAATAAATTTTATGAGCTCCTTTGGTACCTTTTTATACTTTCAGCAGTTTTTCATGAGAAAAGAATGAGCAGGTGAGCCGGATTCGGCAGTGCACCGGTTAGGCTGAACGCATTTTGCTCTTATGATGAAATACTACCCTTAGTATAAGAATTAGGTGTTTTCTGCACTTTTTTCTTTAACTTCGGCTGTTTCAGCCCGAGAACGCCGTCAAGCAACAGCATCTACCTTGGTGGATTAGCCTTCTTTGCCATCACTACTTGTGTCTCGGCTATATACTTCCTTATTCTGAGCACTACATCGACAAACTTGGACTCCTATAAAGAAATTCTCGGCCGCTGGGCCAATGAAATCCTTGGCTCTCCGAATGCGAGCTATCTGATCTATCCGACGGTTCGTATAGTATTATAGAAACGTCGAAACATTTCATGATTCTGTTTTCTTTCCTGTCCTTGTTCTCATGGTCGTGCTATGCACTCCTGCCTTTCCTGGCTGATGAAAACTTAGGAAAATAGGGAGCGTTAGGCTATGCTTTTCGAATCTTCGCTCCTTGTCATCATACAACCACGACTGGAAAATTCTCCAAGTATGATTTCCTATTTCTATTTCTTATAATTAAAGAGGTGCGCGTGGTGCAATGGTAAGATGCGCTACTGGCACCAGCACTGTCCAGCGCTCGATCCTCCCTCAGACAAGACAAGCCTTCTACCCCTTGTTGAATGGTGAATTGTTACCGGACTCGTCTGGGAAGGTAGAGAGACCAAAGGATTATACCGGCTGGCCCCGTCATTATGTAGGCACAACAAGCATTCACTATGCCTCTACTATTCTAAATGGAGCCCGAATGCACGGCGCGTCCATCGAGGCCGATCCGTTTACCCTTATCTTATAAGAGCCTATAATCCATAAGAAGGCCATTTTGATCAATACGATCATTCAGGATTCCTCCGGCAAAATTTCGGCCGCCGTTCTGCTGCTGTTCCTTATTATTGGCTATATTGGAATCTATGTGATGCACGAGGTGATCAACTGGAGGCTGAAATCATCTCGGAACGCTGTGTCTCATTCGAGAACTTTGCAAATTGCTCGAGCAACTATTATAATGGTAGGAAAATGTCAGAGTCGAGACGCACACTTTATTTTTGGACATATAATAGATTAGCCTTGAAAAGATGAAAAAAAGAGAAGCGAAGTCCGATTCAGAAAAGACGGAAAACAACGTCCTTCAACGTTGGCCGCTTATGTGGCGGACGATTGAAAGCTTACTGGAAAGTGGAATGTTTTACTGATCAACGTTTTACTGATAGGGGACTGATCAACGCCGGGATCTTTACCTTCTACCTTCTAAATTCCACCCTCATATCATTTCTATGTGATATTTCAATCCTCGTGAATGTTTTATTGTGTTTGTAAAAGTTCCTGAGAGTTGTGTTTTCAGACTGCTGGTACCTGCTTCGTTGGTTTCCTACCGTACACCGTAATGATGGTATGCATTTTGTGTAACCTGGAGATCGGAGTTTGGGCGATTCCGATTCCACTCGGTTCGGCTTTTATACCAGTTTTGGCTCCAGCGACACTGTTCTGTAAGGTGGACGCGTATCGCAGCTCTCTGAAAGCGATTGTTATTCAATACTTCCATGTTCCACGCCCTACACTCGTAACTCCCAAAGCCGACAAGGAGCCGGCTTAGACGAGATCAGAGGAAATTGTGAGATTAGTGTCACCGATGTTTCCTTAAATAATAAAATATTTAAATATCGATCTGTCAACGTGACGAGAACGGTCAAGCAGAGTTGTAAAATAAGAAAAGTGGAGAGAAAAACGACAAAAGTGTGAAGAAAACATTCTTCTCCTTGACAGTATTAATATCTTGTTGCACGTCGCTAAGGGGATGTAGGAATAACTGCATGAAAAGTAAGTCCGAATGAGGGATACTATCGGGTAATGAAGACTGTCACCCATTTATTTATTTATTTATTTATTCACTCGTTCATTTATTTATAGCAGAGCGGTTGATACTTCTTCGTTGGAGTGCTACTCGTTGATTCCTCGGATGTTTCCCCTCAATTCTATTTCAAAACAATTTATTCGATTGAACACGAAATTTATTAAATTATGATGACCGCAAAACCAAAAACAGCTTCAAATACATGACAAATTGTATTGTGATAACGTGACTCCCACAAAAAGTGAATCTGGTAAGCAACGACGTCTCAGAGTTGAACGTATAAGCGCGTATTTATGCTCACGACAATTGGTGTGTGGCGGCAGTTACATAGGCTTGATCTGAAAGCGAATATTTTGTGATGAACACTCACTTTTTTGGACTCGCAAACAAAAATTTTCAGGAGAGAAATGGACGGAGAAAGATTGGCGAAACGCCCATAAACACCGCGGCGCGGCTCTTCGGTAGTATTGGCAGTGGGAAAATTGGATATTCTCCGGGAACGCGACGTATCGAGGACGCACTTCCTTAGCCCTCTCGGGTATCTCGCGGAGGCGCTCCGAGGACCACGACGTCTCTGTTGCCGAGCATGAGAGCGCCATTTAGTCAGAAAGTTTGCGAGTTTGCAAAATTTAGAAGATACAAACGTATGTGCACAAATTCAGCGACCCGAAAGAAGGAGTAACGATTAGTTTTAAATTTTCTTTATTTTTTTTTTGATTTTTGGACTTTGTGGTTTAGCGAAAGTCTGAAATTAAGCACTGAGCAGTGGCTCTTTTTTCAAATAATTCTCAAAATTCCAACGTGAACCTATGATTTCGCGCCAAATGAAAAAGAAGCAAGGTGCATTGTTCAGGTTTTCCAAACAGACAAGTAGATCGGCAAATTTCTGATTAGGTCTCAGCAAAATCTTTAATAATGGACACATACATATGCGGACATGTTGCTACACACACACACACACACACACATGTCCGCACTGTAGTTTTAGGATCCACGCGTGGTGACCCGGACCGAGTCTACCCCGATTCATTTACGCCGTATGCCTGACGGGTGTCCACGCGTGCTAGTCCGGTCGAAGGCATGGCCTCGACGTGCGATGAGTCACCAGACAATTAATCGAAGGGACAAGGGACAGAAAATCGAATGGTCAAAAAACAACGAATATGGAAAATTTGTGCATGAAAGGATACAGCTCAAGCTGTTGAGTTCCAATATGCCCCTATTTTTGCGAATAAATCAATTCTAAAGAAAACATAAAAAAGAATACGGCGCTAGCGCCGTTTTGTCGTTGCGGCACGTCCGGAACTGTAGGTGTCGCCGATTTTGTCGCCGAGAATGAGAACGCCTTCTAGCTCAATCACCTACTGCATTACGGTTTTCCAGTCGAAGTGACTTCTTCGTTGACGATATACTTCGACACACAGTGTGAGTTTGCAAAATTCAGGAAATACATGCGCAGGTGTTTTCTTTCCCAAAGTCGAAAGAAGGCGTAACGATTGTCCTGTAGTATTCGGAAAACAAACGCGCGAAACATCTCTCTCTGCTCATCGTTTGGACGATGTGCCTGAAATATAGCTTGGTACAATCATTCTCAATGGAAATAGCATTTTTGAACTATGTTTTGATAACATTCGAACTCGTGGATTTATTTCCATTTGTATTAAACGTATGAAATGTTAATGCCGATACTTATAAGGGAAGGTTGTTAGGTCTAGGTGACGATTCGTAACGAGACCCATATGAGCGTGTAGGGCTTCGGACGAGGAATGCAACAATGTGTTCATAAGTTGCTTAGGACACCTGGTCGATCTGAAAATGGCCTGTGAAATTTTGGCTCACCGCCAGCACGAGTAGCGGGGGTGAGCTTCTCCTTCAGAGCGGCTGGGTGTCCCAGTGGATAGTATTGTGGACTCACAACCTAAAGGTCGGCCCATTCCTTATTACCCGACCTCGGAGGGATGTAAGGATTGCTAAGCTCCGGAGCTTGATCGATCGCTCGATCGTACGAGTGTCAGCAGCGCCTCTTACCACTGGAAGACGCTCGCTCTGTCGAATCGCTCCCGTATTCAAATTTTTGCACATTTCTTTAGCTTATGGTGAATCCGTCTTCTCGTATGCTGTCATTGCTACCACGACCTTGAACTTCGTTAGAAATAAACACCTATGGTAATACTCCCATTTATGAGGTCCGAGATGTGAGATCGATAAAAATGAGAATCACTCGCCTCCAAATTTAATTGACATAAAGTAATATTGTTCTGATCCAGGCGACCGTCTCGATGGAACAATGGGAGCATCTTGTACTCTGCCCTTTCGGAATCGATCCACAAAGCGTCATAGAACTGCGTTTACAAAAATTCGGAATCGATCCACAAAGCGTCATAGAACTGCGTTTACAAAAATAGTAAAAGGAGGTAAGATGAGTAGCCAAATCACATCGCCCTTAAGTAATTCGTACCTTTTTGTTGATTATGTCATTGAGAACGGTAACTAGATCGATGTGTACCACGGTGCGCCTCACGTACCCAGCTGCAAACAAAAAGATAGAGCGAAGAATTTCTGGACTTTATAGTCGCGTATTAAGGCCCCTGGTATACTCCCGTCGGCCATCGCCGTCGATCGCCGTCGCTTGCGTCGGTCGCACGGCGATCGACAGCGACCGACGGCGATGGCCGACGGGAGCATACCAATGGCCCGCGACGGCCGGCGATGGCCAGCGACGGCCAATGACGGCCAACGACGACTGGCAATCCTTCACATTGGGGCGCGCCTTCGCGCATCGAACTGTTGCCAGGACCCGATCACCAAATTTGAGAATGTGGGTGGTCCTCGGCCGAAATTCGGAAAACCACCTTCAGAATCGTTATCATCATGTACAATTACCGCCCTAGACGTGATTTCATGATACTACCTGCATTACCCAGATTGCTTCCGCAAGTAGTATGGGTGGTCTCCAGTCAGAATCCTGAAGACGGATACCGAATTCGTGATCCGCACCTCAGAAAGCTCGCAAGGCTGTGCTTATTTCTGATTTTATTTGTATGCATGATCCTTCTGTTGTGATTTTTCGGACTTTTCCCTGTTTTATGTCGATGTCGCTAGCATAGTGTTACTTTGAAGCTTTCTTTCGTTGACTCGGGATTCTGTTTCTTGTTTCTCTTCAGTTAAATTGAAAAAACAAACGAGTAGTAAATTTAGATTCACTTCAGCTGAATTTTCTCATTCAATTTTGAATTTTCAAATTTAAATTAAATGCATTTTTTGAATTCAAATGTAGAGAAAATTTGGAATTGAATATAATTTAAGTTTGAATTGGATATAAAAAATTTAAATTAGACTGTATTCAATCTTCTATTTATTTCGTGAATTTTAAAAACTAAACATGAGGAGAGAAAGAAACAGCAAAAGGAAGCTTCAAAATAACGAATTTTAGCAATTTTAGCAAAAACCGACGTAAAACAAGAACAAAGACAGAAAAGTGCAATAGAAGAATCAAACGTCCAAAAAAGTGGGAAACAAACATTAAAAAACTTATAAAATCCATCATTGGTCCATGTCCGTCGCTGACCGTCGCCGGCCGTCGTTGTCGATCGCAGACGGGGGGCGTGGCAGCGGATAACTGCCACGCTGACCGCCATTCACTGCGACGAGTAACAGTTGCGCAGCGTCCTCCGTGACGGACAACGGGAGTATACCAAGGGCCTAAGATGTCCCGAGCGAAGGAAGGAGCTTATGGGTGGAAGTAAAGGCACTGTCGGCACACTTCTTTGTGCTTTGAGCGGCGGCAGCAGCGGCAGTTGGTGGGAAGGGCAAGGTCTCTCTCACCAACTGCCGCAGCCGCCACCGCTCAGGGCGCCAGAAAGTGCGCCGGTCCTACCCTCATCCGCCGCAGACGACGCCGCGCAAGGCGTCGCCGAGTGTGCAACGGCCTTAAGTGTGCCGAGCCCTTTACCGGTACACCACAAACCTCCGTGTCGCTAGAAGAGGAAAATTGTTGTAGGTAAGAGTAAACGAGTACTTGGAAGCGTATAGGAGAAATACGCTATATTGCCCCCTTGGGGAAAATAAAATGAACAACTTACTCTCCAGTACGCTTGCATCCGTTATTCCTGTGTAGCCACCGACGGCGAAAGGAAGAAATGTTCCGATTTTCGAGTAAAGCTCTTCGTTTCCTCGCGTAACTGGATCCGCTCCGTAGAACAGCGTGTCTTTCGGCAGCACCTGAGCAGCGAACATCTGAGCCAGTACCGATGTGTGAAAACGGAAAAGATCCGTAACAAGGATGTATTGTAAACCAACTTTGCGGAGTGCTTCTTCAGCTCTGGTATCCATTCCAACTCCAACAGTGACAATTACACTCTGACCCCCCTGAAATTCAAAAAAGCGTGATTCACTGGCAGAAGCAGCGGAACCCTAAAAGAACTTTTTACGGCTGCTTGATTCTCAATGTAAACTTGTGTATTTTAATGCTCTATGAATTCCCCTACTAAATTCTCCATGACTCCACATTCTACAAGACTCATGAATTTTCGGAATTTTGCACCACCAGTTCTACAGTGAAGCAAAACTCATTAGAAAAAAGTTTCTATATGTAACGTTTACATTGATAAACTTTTATAGACCAGCAGGTTTCGCATCGAGCTCACCTCCAGAGGTAAAATATGCCTTTTTCCTTCATCTTTGTTATGGAAAGTTCGAATGTTGAGGGCTTTCATGAATGGCAGCTGTTCACAATGTTTTGCTACTATGGAAAGATTGCTCCACAGCTGAAAAGTGGTTCATCAGGCTGTTTTGTATGTATGTGGAAAAATTACGATGGCAGGTTCACCGCTCGCGCGTCATGCTCGTATTCAGAAATCCGCGTCAGCACGCAAGTTTTCCATTCCAAGAACGGAGCTCTGACTCTGGGATCTGGCCAGGTCGAGGATGATAGGAAGGCATCGTCGATAATCGGCTTTTCGATAATATCGGCTTGATGAAGTTGATGTAGATGACTTTCATATGGCCTTTGCGTTCCTTGAGCCTCTGTCAAGCTGACAGGCTCCGGCGAATTCGATAAAGCCGAAACATCGGCCAGAGGTCTGTACCATCTTGGCCGGCTGGACAGCGGAGTCTAAATTTCTGCATTTCCATCAGTACTCAACAGGTCAACTTAATTGGTTCCCAGCATTTCAAGCAAATATTCAACAATGAATTTAGAAGACGACTGTAAAAGGTAAAAGGCAACGGTGTCGGCAACGATCGGTTCTTTAAGTACGCGCCACGCGTTCGCCTCGCATTCAGATTCGTAGAGGAATAGTGAATGAGTATTTGGCATATATGTACAATGACTTGCTGGGAACAGCTAAGTGCTAAGTCAGTGATTTTACCTTCCCAGACACGTTTGGCTCCAATTTACCCGACGCGAGGAATGGAAGGTTTGATGGAAGGTTTGGATGGAAGGTTTGGTCAGCCTGGCCGGGAATCGATCGCGGGTGTCAGCAGCGCCACCTACATTTGTACCACGCGCGCCCCTATGAAGAAACTGTAATGGAATTCAATAGCTTATATTATTGGAAATTAAACGATAAAATTACCGTATATTCGTTCCGTTGACCAACCTTTCAACAGAACGAGGATACTGTAAAATCTACAGACCGCTGCGTTCTTCCAACGTGCTGCTTATGAACTTGTGAATTTCCAGATATCACACGCACCTGTGCCTGCGTTCTCGACGAATTGTATACAATAACTAAGAAAAGCACGACTACAATCACAACGATTATTGCCCACTTCCGCAGTCCCATCTGAAAAGAGCAAACCTCGGTTTAGGTAAAGAGGTCTGACTCCTAATAGTGAAGCTGGTTTCGAATCAATGGCTTTAAAACTGTTAAGAGCACCTCTGAGAAGGCACAGGGGTGGAATCCATGACGGGAATGATTTCCACATAAAGTGCAGAATTCTATCATATGAGAGCCAGATATCATTTAGAAGATCATAGGAAGCGTTTCGGATTTTCGCTAGGAATCCAGTCATGAACCACCGAAATGGGTGTGTTTCGATAGGCAACGACTTCTTGTCTTTCACATCATTCTGTGGGTTCCGGAATGAGTGACCTGTCGAATCTACAGTCAACCAGAGCTGTTTCGGCGGCACGACTCTGATTGTAGATCGCAGGGTAACTCATTAGATTTTTCTTGACACCCTTGTTTCGTGGGGAAATTTTCCATGTTCCTCAGAAACGCTAGGCAAGATGCGTCGCTTGTGTGGATCAAACACCTAAGAATCGAACCACTTTTCAGGCCCGACGAAGACAAAGGTGGAAAAGTCAGACCAAATAAAGCTTGATCCACCTTAATAACCCCCATCAGCACAGCAGCGCTCAAGGAGTTTAACATCATGCCGAGGTTTCAAGAGGAGAGAACGGCGCTATGCTAGTTTGGGGGGGGGGGTGTTGGTCTGCAACATAGTGCCGACTCTTAGGCCCTTGTTATACATTCGCTCACCCCCCCCCCCAGCGTAACTCGTCCATTCAGTATCAGACACCGTGGGGCCAGACAAGTTTGTACGAGTTATCATGGTGACGCTGGCGTGGTGAATTCGTACAAACGTGTCTGGCCCGATAGTAAATGATGGTTGATACGACGATGGTAACACGTTATACAGGGTGTCTCAAAAATGTACCTCCTGTTTGAAATGCCATAACTTTGGCGATAGTGAACCAATCGAAACGAGTCATAGCTTGAAGGAAAGCTAATAAAAAAGAAAATTTTCTGGTATATGTTAGGTGAGGATTGCGCCATGGGCTCGACCGAGGCCTCAGATTTTGGACCTGGTTGTTAGTGCATGGGTCATATGCTTGCTCTACTATGGTTGCAAAAAGATGATATTGCTGCTAAGAGCTACTCCTGAGGCAGTAATTGTACCTACTTGCCGCAGCTTCTGCTAAGCGTGGAATAGCATCAATATCGATCAATAATTGTAACCACTGTTTGAAAAGCTAAAACGCTTCGAACAGTGATGCAATCATAAGAAAAGAATTAGGAAGAATGTAAACTGTATGAACTATGAAAACTGCGCCATGCAATTGTCCGAATCGTCGGATTCTAGACCTGATTGAAAAATCACGGATAACATGCTTGTTCTACTTTGATCACCAACAGGTCATATCATTGCGTTACACTTGGGGCAGCGAACAAAACAACTCAGCTTTCGGGTAGAGACGGATAAGCATCACTATCAATTAATGAGTGTTCATTTTGATCTGAATAAAAAATCATTGTCGTATTGTGCAAGTGCATCTTGAAGTGCATGTTAAACTTGTTATGTTTTGATGTGTTTATGGTTACAGCATAAAGAGAAACGCGTATCAGCGATATCACCTGTTTGCGACCAAATTAGAACCAGCATGTTATCCGTGAACTTTCAATCAGGTCTAGAATCCGACGATTCGGAGAGATGCGTGGCGCAATCTTCATGGTTCATACATTTCACATTCCTATCAATTCCTTTCTCATGATTGCATCAGTGTTCGAAGGGTTTTAGCGCCTCAAACAGTGGTTACAATTATTGATCGATATTGATGTTGTTCCATGCTTAACACGTTGACGACAGCGCCTTTTCCGCGTGTCTGGCGCGTGGGACCAACCGATTTTCTAGCGCGCCGAGGCTGTGGCATGATACCGGTATACGGCGATTTTTTTTTCAAAATGGAAGTGAATAGTAAATCTTGAAGACTACATATACAGTCCTGTAATATCGGGGATTGTGACTAATACTTTTTTTGCAACGAAAATAGAAAAATGATAGCTGGAAGCTTTTAGAATTTCCGTTTTCCCTATCCAGGTGAAAAGGAAATTGTTATTAGTTTATTGTTCATTATTTCTTTATTCTAATAATCAATATCTGTTTGTATTTATGTGTTTGTTTCAGTAAACAGTATTTGTTTGCATTTATTTGTTTCTTGCAATGACCATTATTTGTTTTTGCTTGTAAAGAAAACTAGTGCACAATCAAAAATTCCAGTAAATCAGAAGCTAAGAATTGTTTTTACGGACCACGAGGTTTAGAATGATTTCTAATCATGAGGTATTTGGTGGCCAGACAAATATTTCCTAAAAAATCGGGATAAGTCAGAAAAATAAATTTCAAAACTGTGACGCAGCATTGCGTCACACGGTCCCACGCGGCCTAATACGTGTGACGCAGCATATGTGTCACACGGTCGTCAATGTGTTAACTAGAAGCTGCGGCAAGTAGATATGTTAAGTGCCTCAGAAGTGACCCATAGCAACAATACCAGCTGTTTACGTCCAAAGTAGAGCAAGCATATAACGCATGCACTTTCAATCAGGTCCGAAATCCGAGGCCTCGGTCGAGCACACGGCACAATCCTCAGAAAACGCACACTGGAAAATTTTACTTTTTCTTAGCTTCCATTCAAGCTATGGTTCGTTTCGATTGGCTCACTTTCGCCAAAATTATGGCATTTAAAACAGGAGGTACTTTTTGAGACACCCTGTAGTTGACGCAATGTTGCAGACCAACGCGCTTCACCCCAACGCACACAACCTACATAGCGCCGAGAGAATATGGGAAATGCTAGTTTGCATCTTCGAGTTCAGAAAAACAGCTAATACGAAACGACACTGAATGTGTGATTGTGAGGAAATGAGAGTGGTGTATGAGCTTGCAGGAAGGACTTGCAATAGTAAGTGTCACATTGAGGAGTCCGGTCATGTTTTGTTGACCCGAATAGATGAACATTTGGCCAGTAAGAGAAGGGATTACATAACATTGTCACTGGGGAGGCATAGACGTGAAATGCATGACGGGAATGTGTAGAGCATAAAGCAAAGTCCACATAAAGTGCAGAATTCTATCTTGCGAGGCTAATATATCGTACAGAAAGGCATTGGAGGCATTCTGGATTTTCACAAGGAATCCAGTCCTGAACAACTGGAATGAGTGTCTTTCGATGAGCAAGCAATGACTTCTTGTCTTTCACACATTTCTGTGGGTTCCGGAATGAATGACGTGACTCAGTCGCATCGAATGTCAACCAAAGCTGGTTGTCACGGCGGCACTACCTACTCTGCCGGTGGACAACAGGTCATTTAGAATCTCTCGTTTTTCAGTTTCTTTTGTAGATTCTTCAAATTCGTATAAAATGCTAGAGATGCTTCGGCACTTGATCGGACAGACCAAGGGTAAGAAGTTTTGAGCCACTTTTTAAGCCTTTGACCATGACAAACAGGTCGAAACGTCAGGCCATTAATAAGTCTTATACATTACTGACCTCGTTCGACATTTCAACATACAACGAATATAACATGATGCCGAGGTTTGAAGAAGAGAGTACATGGAAAACTGATGCTCTGTCCTTTTTTAGGAAATCGGCTTATTTTCAGAATGCAGAGAACCACTTCTCCAACGATATTCAGTATCGAAATGAGCTCCTAATTCTTCCTTGTTCACCAGCCATCTGAGGGGGTCAAAGTAAAAGAAGTTAATGAAAAGGCCATGTGGAGCACAAATGAATAGATGAATAATGAAAAGTGGAATATAGTTACAAGAAAAATCACAAAGAGTTGCTACTTTATTGAAAACGAATCCAACTGAGTGCAAGAACAAACGATAATATTTCAACGGGGTATGGTTTGCCAGATCATTATGGGACACCATAATACTAAATAGACCAATTCCTGGCTGAAATAAGATCATGTAACAACCGCGCGAATGAACATTTGATTGAAGACAAGCCTTCGATGTTCGCAAAGATTAGTTTCAGTAACCTTTGGAAATTGAAGGACTCGCATTAAAGAAAAAAAGTGAGACACTAGATTGTCCAGTCGCATCAGCGCCACTTCACAGAATCATAGCATCCTTGCGGAGGATCTACAGTTATACCCTATAAGGTCTAGCAAAGTGACAAATGGCTTTTACCGAGCTATATGGCTCAATGCAGGTTGTGGCAAGCGTCCTTTACAAATGATTGCGAATGTGATCAGTTGATGTGCAACGGTTGTCTGTGTGGTTGGAGGAAGAAATATTTGTCGTACAATCACATCTACTTGCCACGGAGCGCTGGTAAGAGGCGCTACTGAAACCTGCACGGCCGAGCGATCGATCCTGCTCCCGGGCTATTCGAGCCTTCCATGCTTCTAGAATTGGGTAAGTTGCTACCAGACTTCTTTGGGCAGGTAAGGACACTCGCTTGGTGTAGCGACTAGTTTAAGTCACTGTACAGACAAAATGCGTGTTCATCAAGCGTCCAAAATTTAAATGGAAGACCTCTGCACAGCGAGTTTGAGATAGATAGTGCACAACATCATCTTGAATAGTTACCAGTTTCTAGTCACCAAGTGTCTGTCAAAAGCTGTTATTTCTCCTTCTTCAAGAATTAATGCTTCCCACTCTGATTGTGAGGTAAAAGGATTAGAAGAAAGGAGGACTTCATAGGGAGACATGTCGACTAACAACTGTGGCAAAAGGTTCAGTTTTATGAACATCCCTCAATAGAAATCCCTACCTGACACCTTGAATAACAGAGCCACACGTTTACAGAAACAGAAGTACAGCTATTTATTAACTACAATGTCAAACGATTTTGTTGACAAATCGAAGAAATTCCATGGAAGGCAGGGTGATAAACATAGAAGTGTCAATGTCAAACAGTTGAATCAGTTGTCGCATGCAACTCTTCCACAGGCACTTTCCCAGTTGGAGATCGCAAATTTCCCCACCAGTCTTTCGAATTTTCTGAAAGGAACCCATCCGGTTTTGTCGGCGAGTTTCGCTAATTCTGGAGTGTAGGTGGCCTGGAAGTAAATGAACATTATCGGAAATTACTGATATCAAGATATTAGGCAGCGGATCTCACTCGGTAGATGACATGCCTATCGATTGGGTCCGGATCGTGGTTCAGTACGCGGATGCTCGGCTCAGGTGTAGTTCTGAAATATTTTTCCTATATTTTAATATTTTTCCTTTCCTAAGTTTTCAAATTTGGAATAACAATAACATTTCTCTTGTACCTGAATTCAATAACGAATCCCGCAGATGTGTTCAGCTCGTCTTTCTCTACTCCGAGTAGTTTCATCACCGCCAGAGTGACCTCGGTGTGCTGGAACAAAAAGCAAAAATAAGGAAAATGAAAAATATCAGCTGAGTTCTAGGCTATCCGCTCTCAGAACTAGAATGTTGGATTTATGGCTGGTTTTTCATGTGCCTTTGTTCTCAATTTCATAGCCGTTAGAGTGGCCTCGTCAGGTTGGACATCTATTAATCGATTGTGAAAAGGACCGGCTTTATCTCAATTTTTGTCAAAGAAACCAGAGTGCGCAGCAAAGAAAAAACACCGCCAATTGTTGCACATCGCAAAGGCCATCTACGGAGATTCGAACAAATGCAAGTTTTTCGGACTGACCTCTTGACTTTTTAGACGACCCAGAGTTTCCTTATAGTGGATTGTTCATTTTCATGAAACCGTATCGGTTAAGCTGCACAATAACTAAATAAAATATCGAATGAAGCGTGACTGATTCCTGTTGAATTCTAGGCTAAGTGCTGCCACAACTCGAATTAAAACAGTATCTTCACAGTGCCAAGATTAATAGAGAGTCAGACGTGGAAGATACTTTGAGTGCTGTCAGTTATTGCAAGTAATCTTCAAGGAGTAGTATAAAGGTGAAGGTCACTACTGATATCGGCACGGTCGAGGGATCGATCCCCGCCCAGGTTAACAAACCTTCCATCTCTCCGGGGTCAGGTAAATTGGTACCAGACTTGTCTGAGAATGTAAAAAAAAACGTTGGCTTGGTATAGTGACTGGCCCCGCAAGTCTGTAGACCAAATACGCATTCACCATGCCTGTGTACGATTCCGAGTGGACAAATGCTGCTGCTTGCGGTCCTGATCAACGCCGACACCTTCAACTTTCTTTGACCTTTACCGTCCTCAAGACATATGCACTAACAGAGAAATTCTCGACCAAGGAACAGAGGCATTGCCTTGTTTGAGAAGCACAAAATATCGATCGTCTGATTTTTTCATAGCTGGAGCATGTAAAATTCTGTTTACAGCGTTGTATTAGGTTGGTGCAGAAGTTCTGGGACATTTGCGACTTCTTGAATTTGGAAAAGATGTTCCCTACAGTTTCGGCTCCAGTCAAAAAATGTTATAGAGAAGAGAAGAGCATTAATATTAACGGTTCCTACTTCAAATGAACCCTTGCTATTGGTCAGATATTATAAATTAAACTGTTTTGTATCCCAAATGTCCGAGAACTTTTGCACCAACCTAATAACGTTACTCACCGATGCGTAACCGATGACGCTGGGACCTTCGCCTTTTGAGGCCTTGTTGATGGCGTCGAGGATGTTTTTCAACCACACTCCTCCCATCAGATTCCTACATGGACCATACTCCGTGCAGCGGATCTGGTGCTTCTCTCCTGAAATCGGCATCGTTGACGATTTTGCTATCACAATGTTCTAGTTTTATTGTGGCTTTTTGTGGGTTACTACCAACTTACTAGAATATGACGCTGTAATGATAGTGTTAGGCCTGAGACGCGTGTTCGAATCTCGCCTGAGTTGCAATTTTTGCCATCATCCTAGCACTCAGACTATTGCACCATTCTTCATCACCCGGACGATCAAGGGATTTATTAGGGGGGGGGGGCCAAAAGTAATAAGTATCTCCTTTTATTTTCCACATAACTCCCGACTGGGGTCTCACTGTATGCTCGTCGTATTTATGTGTCTGTATGCTACTTACTTGAGACCAGTTGAGAATTCATCACTTCCGCGTATTTGAGAAATATGCTGAATCCTCAGGCTACCTCAGACCACTTACGTGTCGATGTGTGCCGTGCCAATCTGCGCTATTTCTCTTGTCCGAGAAGTCTGGACTCGATCGTCACGCAGGATGAGAAGTATGTCTTCTACATTAACCCTGCCAAGCAGCTAGTCCAGGTGAGGCCTGGTGATCCAATACCGACCTTCGTTCGACGAGATGAGCATGGCGATAGGCAACTTTTGAGCTTCTGGGTCTGCGTTTTGCTGGAATCTATTTCCAAAGATGGCCATGATGGACTCCGTAACCTTAGTGAACTAAATCAAGGAGGTGGATCAGCGACACGCACTTATTCGACCGCAACGTTTCAAAAGACTGATCCTCTTCGACAACTCCACACCTCACCGGGTAAAAGTAACCACGCAGAAGATTGCTCAGCTGGGGTAAGTCCGTGTACTTCACCCAGCGTATTCACCGGACATCTCTCCATGCGACTACCACATCTTCTTTAGCCTGCAAGACTTCTTGGCTAGAAGGGACACAAAGAGCCAAGCAGACCTTGAGAGGCATGTCAACCAGTGGATCAACTCCAGGCCGAAGCAGTTCTGGGAGGATGGGATCAGAAAGCTGGCTGAACGATGGTAGCAATTTATAGACCTCAATGGAGAATACATCCCTCAGCACAGTTGAATTGTATTTAGGTTATTAAGAAATAAAAGAGTTTGGTGCATTTTCCTTAATACTTTTGCCCCCCCTAATATTACCGCCCTGGTTAGCTAATTCTTCTATCCTAACGGGTTGGGTAAATTGGAATCAGACTTGAGTGGGAAGGTGAACACTTTGATTTAGTTAGCGGATCGCCCTCGAAAGTTACTGTACAGGTCCAATCACCATGCCCTCTCAATTACGAATACGACACTAATGCACGGCGTGTCCACAGGGAACTGATCGGCGGCGAAGGCTTACTTTATACCTTTACTTCACGATTCACAACCGTCATATTATTCATCCCTAAAAAGCAAGCAAACAAGCTTACCGAAGGCCATTACAGCCTTCTTGAATGAAGTGGCATCATAACCAGGTAGCGTTGGACGAGACATCCAAGCCGGATAAGGAGTTTTGTTCAGGTCCTGAACGAGGAAAAATGAAATAAAAGTAAAAATTCGTCAGGTTCGAAAGCAAACGAGCCATTTCAATGATATTGTCGGCCAAGTCGGCCGCGCTACTGATCGTTGGCTTCCAGCCGGTGTTCTTCGCAATATAATTCAGCAAATCCTGAGATGAGATTAATTGAGAGACTTTCAATAATTATAGGTTAATATGGAATGGAAACTACCTTGTTTTTCGCGGTAAGCAGCTTCAGATCGGGTAGTGTGTCGTCAGAAATCGGCTTCCACGCTGAAGAGCTCTTGCGTTTAGTGGAATAGCAACTTAATGTCTTGAAAGTCTTCCCCCATTAGGAGCCTACCTTGGTCCGATAGAGGGCACTTTTCCACAGAATACATTCGTAGAAGCGGGTCGTCGATGGTGTACGGCACCGGACTCCAAAAGTCGAATTGTGATCGTTGCCAATCGGCCCATCCGGTTGGCGTGTAGAAACCAGCCAGTGCTGTCTAAACACCCAGTCTAAGCTGAAGGTAAAAAGTAGAGCTGATCAGTAAGCCGAGGTCGCGCCACGCATTCGCATTTCAATCTGTTCTAGAGAAACGTAGAAAACACGTCTTATTCGGCCTGTTCTTGGACTTGCGGGACAGGAGGTGTATAGGGCAGTACTTCCACCCTCCTAAACGAGTCTGGTACGAGTTAAAGGCTAGCGTAACACTAGGATAGGATCGATCGCTTGAACAGGTGATTTAAAAATGCGCTACGTACCGCTTAACTATGGTAAAGGTGAATGTAACTTGCGATGGTTCTATCTTTTCATAGTTTTTGTTGAAATGGGCTGAGAAAAGAAGAAGATGGAGAAAGAAAGGCTTCAAATTTCACAAAAAAGTGTCTCATGTGCTCAAACATTCAAACCACTGTTCAAAAGTCCGCTCGGGATAAAGAATAAGATAAAGTGGTTGACGTTGATAAGCCTACCAAAATACGCGCCGTGCACTCGTCTGCTACTCAGAATCGTGGGCGCACTGTGAACGTGAATTTCGCCTACACAGAGACTTGTGGAGGCCAGCCGCTGCTCAAGTCAGTGTCTTCACCTTGCCAGTTAAGTATGGTTCCAGTTTACACTACCTTGGAGGGAAGGGAGGTTGGGGAACCTCGGGCGAGAAGCGATCGTTTGAATGTCGCTAACACCTCTTACTACGACTACATTTTCATTTATTTCATTTTTTATTTCATTTTTCTTTATTTTTTTATTTATTTCGTCTGACTACATGGAAAGTGACTTTGCGCTTTTCACAAAAAATTGACTGCGGGCACTAGTTTCACGGAAAAGGTTCCTGGCTGCCGAGCCGTCGCGTAAATATGCATACCATCGCCGAGACAAAGAGCTTCCGACGCCTTTTAGCTATTCGAAAGTGTGACTCAGGCAATCGTTGGTGTTTACCTAAAAATTTTCACGCAAAGGAAACACGTTTTACCTCGCCATGTCACACAAGTGAGTGAGTTTCAGACTGAAACGCAAATCCCTCCCTCATCACCATGGAAACCGGCTTAATGAATACCTGGCCGCATTCCGGTGAACTTTCTTTCGCGATTGAGCGAGACTATAAAAAGTTCCAAATATATATCACACCTGTAGGGTCATCTGACATCTATTCGCTGAACTCGAGTAGTACTTGGCTTGTTTAGGTAGGAAATTGCCTTCGACAAGGCTGCCGACGAAACGTCGCAACTCTTTGCCCAATCCGTAGGCTTGACGTTTGCCGAACTAGAAAACGAGCTGTTTTTCCTGGGAGGTAGGATAAATGTGATCGATTATTCACCTGTGTGAGTTCTGTGTTACCTTCGAATCCCCAACTGGTCGGTGTTTTTGTGACCAGCTGTTCGGGATTGCGATTGCCGTGCCGTGTTCCCCACAAAACCAATTTTGTGTGTGGGTCTGTAAATATGGGATTCTCTTTGCTATACGTTTGTTTGGTGCGCTTCTTCATGAGAATAGTAAGCAGCAGACCCGTTACCTCTTGAGACGACATCTCGTTGACCTTCGGTTGAAACGAGACCGATGACGACGCACAGCACGAGAGCTCCTGAATAAGCGCATTTCTGAATCGCAGGAGCCATTTGCGGATGTCTTCTCGACGATCTGCCGATGGCGCTTGCATATGTCCCTTGCTCGGGTTTATTTGTACAATTGACTTAAGGGCGGAGTCGACGAGAAATGAATCGAGGAATTCAAAATTGTCGTCGTGCGATTCATTTGCGTTTTCTTCCGCGGATCTATCAGGCTGGCAATTATGTTCGTGGTCTCGAGAGCAGCTTCATCTTATATGTTTAGTACCAAATAAAATAACGATTTTTGATCACAGGATGATCCTTTGTAATGCACGAATGCTTCTCATTTTTAGGTAGTTGGTCTACAGTACCGGACGTGCCGGTTTGTCAAAAAGTGATTCGCGGCGCCTTTTTGCGCCCAAAGCTCATCATCGTGTTCAATTCGAGCTCTATCGAGCGACATATAAATCTTGGAAATATATCGAAATTAACGGAATACAGCGATGCGTCGCGAAGCGGCGCTATGCCGCGGACGAGTTGTCCGTTGAACAGTATTCAACGTTATCTCCAGTATTAGCCGTTGATTTTTCGATGAAATGAGGAAAGTTGGATGAAAATAGGGAGAGACGGTGGCCAAGTTATTCCAAAACGGCTATTTTGGGCGCAAAAAGGCGCCGCGAATCACTTTTTGACAAAACAGCACGTCCGGTACTGTATGCCAAAACTGTGGAATTTCTGAGTTTTGGATTCGAACAGGACTCTGTGATGCGCTCTGACCTGAACCTTTAATAATTTTTTCCAGCCAAGGAATGTTGAAGAGGCCGAGGTAGGTGGAGGTCCTTGGCGTACAGTCCGTACTGTAAGAATGACGGACCACGAAGGAGTCCATGAATTTAGTTGCCAACCTAGTGCAATTCGTCCACATGCTAACCAACTGGAAGTTGTTGGGCCTCATTGGTTGGGTTGTGAGAAGTGTGATCGGAAGCGTTAAGAAGCACGCTCTTTAACATCATATCACATTGGCGATCTTCGCCACTTTCGACGTGTCTGTCGCGCAGGGCGGCGCGCGGATGTGACACCTTCTCTTTGAACACCAATTGCTTCGAAAAATATTCAACTCAGAAACTAAATATAAATATAACCGCTTCTTATACCAATGGCCCACGTGGTGCAGTGGTCAAAAGCGCTACTGACACTCGCACGGTCGAGCGATTGATTTCGGCTCGGGCTAACCAAGCCTTCCAACCCTCCGGAGTCGGGTAAATTGGTACCAGACTTGCCTCGAAAGGTGAAGGCACCGACGCATTGCGGCTGGCCTCCACAAGTGATTGCGTAGGCTGTAGGTTCACCATGCCTTTACAAATCAGAATTGAACGTGAATGCTGCGGCGCGTCCATAGGGCAAAAATCTAATAATCTACGCCTGTATGCCAATACCTTTACCTTTGCCTTTATCTTATACCGTTGCTGAGGAACGTGATGATATTTTCGACCACTCAGCAGCGATATACAGTTGGAGATAGTTCTCCTCTGACACTCTCTTTTCCATTGTGGGAGATAAAACAAGTATTGATCGGCAAGAAAGGATCGTTTCTGGATCCCTGTTGACCCCGATGAATGGAGGACGGTTTTGAAGATTTAGGAAGATATGCAACAAATTAACGTAACAAATTTAATTGGATGGATTGCCTCCAAGCCACCCATAATTGGTTACCGTGGATTGAAAATGAATTAGTGAATATCTGTTCACTGGAATTCCACCTAAAGTTCTCATCTTGCCTAATTCACTTGAATAGAAAGCAAAACAATCGAGTGCATTTAGTTTTAAATAATATACTGTCGCGCACGATTGAACGACATTGTCGTCAGCATGTTAAATTCCATACTCTTCAAAAAATTAGTACTCTTAGCAACAGAAATCACTCTAAGTAATGAATATGTATTCATCTCCTACTCTCCAGAAAATTCGGTACTCTTGGCAATTTGCTAAGTATGCGAAATGCGGACGGTAGCAAAGGCGAGTAGCGTTATCGAATTTTGTTCATAGAAGGGAAAGTTCGCGTTTTCCATATATTTCTACCGCAGAAGGAAGAGAGCTCTAGTGGGAAACACTCCATCAGCTGTCAACCTTTTGAGGCTCTTTTTAGCAGAAGTATACTGAAAATGGTCGAATATTTTTTCAAGCGGAAATCACGGTACCTGAGAGTCGCATACTGGAGACGCAGTGAACAGTGTTTTTCGGGTGAGATGGAGCTTCTTAAATACACTTTTATTTCCAAATCGCTTTGTGAGGTCGACCTTGGCGAAAGCCATTATGGTACGGGAAATTGAAGGCGAACAATTTTGTTTCGCGTTTTCAAGATCAGCACAGCGTCGTGATTTGTCCAAAGACCACCACGCAAACTGCTTACTGATTTCAGCTCTGCAAAGTTGGCGTCGTTCGAAACATTACGAAGGTCGCCTCACTTGGAATCGTTGTTCGGAGACAGCAAAGACTCAAAGGCACGAGCTCGCAGAAAAAAGCATCTGAAAACAGATTTGTTTTAAACTGCCGTTATCCCACAGTGCTCTTTTTTCTAGAACAAACATAAATTAAATGAACCCCAGAGAAACACAGTTAACACTCTCCTCCAACCCAACGTTTCTTCTTTAACTATTTATATCCGATTGGTAGCGAAGGATTCTGTTCCAGAGGTGCTCATTTGGATCATATATGATAATTATATATTTTGTTGGAACCGATTTGAGCTTATTTTGTCTGCCACTTCCAAGGTTGTTTGGCAGTTCACCGTAAGATCTTACTAACTCTCAAATCTGGTATCTTACGGTAAACTGCCAAACAATCTCGAAAGTGGCAGAAATAATCTCAAGTCGCTACCAACAAAATATATGTTATATAATCCGAATAAGCACCTCTGGGGCGGGATCCGTCGCTACCAATCGGATATAAACAGCAAAATATAAATAGTAAAGAAGAAGCGATTGGAGCAGAGTATTGAGTGTGTTTCTCCGGACTTTGTTTTGATGGATTCTTAGTTGCAGCAGTAGCGCCTAGCACCTACAGTAGTTCGCGAAAAGATATCTCACCTTGAAAATCTTATGCTACCACATTTTCGAGTTTGATGCAATTTCATTCACTAGTTACTAATATACAGAATTTTATTTGAGAGATTGATTTCACCATTTTTTGACCATAAAAAAATTCACGCAAAAAAATCTATGGTTTTAATGACATGAAACTAAAATTCATAGCCTATAAGAATAAGCTAATCATGCTCTATCAGAATATCACCACTAGACATGCAGAAGCTCAGTGGTTCCTAAGATACATTCGTTTAAAAATGTATATGAAAATAAGTTTAAAAATTTCTAAAAAAAATCTAGAATTTCCAACAAGGGCACATAATAGTGTATTTTCAATAAGAGTTGGTAGAACTGTCAACTGGAAACAAATTTCGTTCGATTTCGATTTGCAAGATGCGTGCACAGTCGACGACCAATGCGACACGATCGCCGCACTGTTCGCCGCACGCGAATGAGCACACATACGAGACGACGCCGCACATGGCATGCGGCAACTTTTTTACGACACCGGCCGCTATCTCTTATCATTGCCGTGTCGTATTGGTCGTACTGTATGTTGTTGTTGATCTCTATATCAAAAATATTTGTGTTCTTCACCGCTTTTGAATATAGTTTTCGGTTGTACTGAATTGCTCGACTAGTTCTGTGTCAGCTAGACTTTATCGAATACCTTTGCGTCCACCACACTCCTGTGATGCATGACAGTACTTTCCTCCACTCAAGTTCCACCTAGAAGCAGAGGACACTTCTAATACTTGCAGTGGCGTATTTTTCGTTTGTTCTTCTTCATTTCACTTGCGCTTCAATATCACATTGCTCTTCATATCATAACCATTCGCATTTTCACTACATCGTTGGTCTTCTTATGCTTCGGAATACCCATCTTCCTCCATTCCTTAGTTTGGAAGTGCTACGTCTAATCCTGCATCATGTGGAAAATCAACAAAATGACCTTTACAGTCGCTCAAATGGACATCCGCATAGCATTCGCATAAAAGCGGTGAAAATTCATACTAACTAAAAAAGAATTTTTGCAATGATATTCGCATGATTCCTCTTATCGTTGTGACGAAAATTTCTTTCAATCAAACAGCTCTCTAAGTAACGGTTGTTCGACAATCTTCACGTTGTTATGTTATAGTTGTCTACTCCTTTTGCGTTTTGCATTACATAGAGCGTCTCTTCGCATTTCCAGCACTAGACAGACTTGTGAACATTAGATGTAACGAAACTTTTCCGTTTTGCATTACATAGTACGTCTCTGTCGACAGACTTGTGAACATTAGATGTAACGAAACTTATCGACCTGTTTTGTACATACGATGCACCAATCGAATTCACCACGTGAATCGATAAAGGAAGGATGACATTTTTGAGACGAAATCTAACAAGGTGAACTCACAGAAAATAGAACGTAATCATCAAAGTGATTCGCAAACTCGTTTCTCAAAATTGCAATACGAGCGCAGATATACAGCGGAAATCTCTGATTAGCTAATCAAACGGATATGAAATGGGCAACGGCGCCAAACCACTTCTACAGTACTGTCGGTGAGCATCTGCAAATGAATGAGATAAACGAAACAAACCATTCTCAACGTTCCATTTTCTTGCCATAAATCACCTTGAATTATTTGTATTAAATAACGAACACATGACTGAAATCAGAAGAGCCCCAGGTGAGCATGTGGATGGACACGGTTGGATAGGGTACGAAGTAAGCACGTCAGATCGGTCATGGCAATAGCCTCTGTGCACCTGAAAATGCGGGAGCAGAGACTCAGGTGGTATGGGTACATTCTCAGGAGACCGGAGTCACACCCAATAAGAACAGCTTTGGAGTTTGAGGCTTCCAGCAAGCGCCTACGAATAGCGTCCAGAAAGAGAAGGAAGAAGCCATCAGAATGACCTAAAAGAGACCAGACCAACGTCAGAATACACCATGGATAGGTTTAGACGGCGACTGTTGACAAGAACAGCGGAGCCCGCGACGGTGCGGGATTAAACGCTAAGAAGAAGAAGAATCTCGGCTGTCTTTTCATTGAATAGTGTTCTGCTCTGCGCAGCCTGTCTGCGGGGCATAAAAAATAAAGTCGTTTTTCGTAGCTACCATGACCATCCTTAGACGGTCGCTGAAGTGCATTACCTCCGAAACGGGGCTGCCACAGAATGAAACTACAGTAACGGACGTGTCTTTTGATCAAAAGACGAAAAAGCCGGCAAAAACCGCTCCGAAGCCGCTTTTCAAATAACTTTCTTATAATTCAACTATTTGTGAAATTAGGTCTAGATTTGAGCTCAGCAGCTCAAGCTCTATCCATTCATATACACTTTTTCCAAATTCGTGAGACTTGCTTTCAGTCGATTTTTTTGACCTCTCGATTTTCGGATCCCGTTGCCGCTTCGGTCCCTCGCTTGGTGACTCACCATCGACTAAGCTCCGCTCTCTCCTCGCAGCATATAAATATGCGGCCGACAAAGCAATCGATGAATACGAGGGACAGAAAATCGATATTTTGTAAAAACTCTCAGGTGTGGGTAATTTATGCTTAAAACGATAGGGCTCGAGCTGCTGAGCTCAAATCTAGGCCTAATTTCACATGTAGTTGAATTATAAGAAAGTTATTCGAGAAAGCCGCTTTGGGGCGGTTTTTGCCGGCTTTTTCGGCTTTTGATCAAAAGACACGTCCGGTACTGTATGAAGCGACGGCCGTTGTTTCGTGACTTACTTCAAGACAATCTTGTCTCGCAACGCACACAAGTCACAGAAGAGAAGTATGTGGAGATTTTTTGAACAGATTTTTGTCATGAACTGCTGCTGTCCCACGGTTCTCTTTCTTTCTGGAGCAAGAATAAATTATATAGACCACCAAGTATAACATTTTATACAATAGATGTAGAATTTTAGTTGTATGATCTTTTTAAGCAGCCGCAGCCGTTTCATTATTTTTTCGAAGCCATCTGTTTCTGTGTTAGCTTCCAGTATGCACCACGTGCAGCCATAAGTTCCAGGTGTGTCCCTGGAATAAGTATACTGTACTGATGTGATTTGATAGTGGTGTTGTTGGCTGAAAACTCAATCTATTACCTTGCTCGATGACTTTTCCCTTCTTTATCACCACTATGCAGGTGGCGTTGACGACGGTTGAAAGGCGATGTGCCACGATGACGCACGTTCTGCCTTTAGATGCCTTTTCCAAAGCGTCTCGTACGACCTCAACAGAGATTTTCATTGTGAAGGTAGGTAAATCATCCCAAATTAGAGTTCTGGCCTCCCGAAAATGCCGTGTTTTCTCTAGCGATGCGTTGCAGCAAGCAATTTTTCATAAGAGGAGGGGGTAGGCTTAATTTGACGTACGTAGGATGGAATCACATTGCGTATAGAGCAGCTTGTCGGAATGTACATTCGAGCGGAGGAGGAATATCCATAAAAAATCTGTGTTCTTCAATTTAAGTCGGGTTTTCTGAGCAATTGTACTAGTAGTAACTTCAAATGAAGGTGTTTCAGCTAGCCAAGATTTAGAGCTAGCCGAGATTTATTCAGCTTAATCGGGACGCTGATCACGAATATTACATTTGTTTCTGAATTTGGGTCGATTCTGGTGATATCTCTAGCGGTTGCGATCTAGAAGCCCATTTGCCACTGGTTAGTGGTCATGATTTTTGGCCTTTTTTGGGCCATGCATTTGCACTTAGCAAAACAAACTAACGATAAGTTGTAATCGCCACTCGATGATCAACAAAACAATATGGGTCTCGTTTTGAACCTTCAGAGCAGGTTGAGCAACCTCCCTTGTTAGAAATCAAAAGTGCAGCTCACAAGGGCAGCCCACAGACTGAATGGCTGGTGCTGTTTCGAAAGCTTCCGCTGTCCCTCACATGCATACGTTGAAGCTCGAAATACAGAGAGTTCAAGTAAATGCCTTGGCAACCATCTGAATCGGTCCTGCCGCGATTGCATCGGGACGGAGAGAATTGTGCGTTGAGTCGGCGACAAGTAGGTGAATGCGAGAGGAGTGCGCACGTCCAGTTTCTGCTTTGTTGAGTGTGAGTCGTGCCTTCGTAATGCAGAAAAAGACATAATAGGATGATAATAGGCATATGTAGTAGTACCTTTTCACTTTCTGCGTCCAAAGCGCTCGTCGCCTCGTCAAGGAGCAGAATTTTCGGGTTTCGCACTAGTGCTCGTGCTATTGCGATACGTTGCTTCTGTCCTCCGGAAAGTTGGGTTCCTTTGTCGCCGGCATGGGTGTCGTACTTCTGAATCGGCTAGGAGAGATAAAGGTTGAAACAAGTTGAGCCAGATGCAATCTCACATCTGGCAGTTGCATGATAAACTCATGTATATTTGCACGCCGAGCAACGTCGTAGATTTCCTCATCGCTGACAGAGTTGGGTGGCAGACCGTACGTTATGTTGTCTCTAATGGATCTGTCGAAGAGGATAGGCTCCTGTGACACTAAGGCAATGGACGAGCGAAGGTGCGTCGGATTTATCCTCCGCGAGTCTATACCATCTATCCTCTGAAAAACTGAATGTATACGGACGAGCTCATTTCTCACGATTTTGCGGAAAAGGTACAAATTTAAGTCCAGAACCCATCAGAAGGTGGGAAAGCGGCTTGTAATGGGTCTATAAAGCAGTGAAGTGGCTTGTGAATCCTCGAAGAGCCTAGATTAGGCCTCGTGTGAAAATCGAATGAGAACAACTTAACCCATTGACGACCGTGTGTCCCGCCGGCGGGACACACCTTATGGTCCACGGTGGGCTGTGTGTCCTGCAGGTGAGATACATTTTTTGCACCGCTCGGACTTGTATAATACGGGCCATGTGTTACTACCCATGTACACCTTCGGCGGGCCACACTTTAGGGTCGCGTGGGACATATAGCCCAACGACAGGCTACACTTTTGTGTATCGTGGGACATGTATCCCAACGAGGGGCTACTCGTCCTCCCTCTTGGGGAGGCACTCAGGATAGGAGTGTCCATTTAGGCATAGTTACTACCCATTCTACATTTTCCGTTTTATCAAAGATCCAAAATATTCATCATGTGAACGACCCTTCAACGAGCTCAAAAAAGGGTTTGATAATCGTCAACTTCCAATGGTTACATGAAAAAGTTTCAAAATCAACAATACACACAGAAAAATTATTCCTATGATCATTTTAAAAACAATTAATGCCGCTGAAGCACTCTCATCACTGCACGTGCGCGCGGTCCCCCACGCCAGACAGGGAGCGTGCCGTCGTCAGTAGGTTAAACCCCTTAGCACGCGTTGGTGAGTTGCAACATGGACGCTATTAGGGATTTATTTCAAGTATACATCTCATGAATCCAGGCCTTGGATGGCGATCAGCTGCTCTATCACGCGCTCCCCCCTTGCAAGGGTGCTGTGCAAAATAAGCTCTTGTTCTGTGGTCGTTAGTCGATGGTCTACAGCATCACGTCAAGTGTTCTGACACCCGTAATCAGCAAAACAAATTTAATAAACGAACCACAACTCCGTCCAGTGGATCGTAGAGTCTTTCCAATAACGAAATCGCGGTGGATTTTCCGCATCCACTTGGTCCCACCAATGCCAGTGTCTGCCCGGGTTTGATCTGAAACCTTTGAATTTGTTTCTCATACTGGGGCTACTTCTAACTAAACGAAAAATGAAAACTTTCCAATCGAAAATGAAATGCGTACGCTAACGTTCAGTCCACGGAGAATCGGAATTCTGGGACGTTGCGGATATTTGAAATAAACACCTTCAAACGCGATGGAACCGGAAATCTGCGGCTTTTCTCCTTCGTCTGTCATGCCGTCGATTTGCGGCTCCTCATCTAGCATGCTGAATATTAGACCAGCGGCAAATGTCGCTTTTATATATTCGGGAAAGTAGGCGCTCGCATATCCCAAACTTCCGGCGGTGAACGAGATTGCGAATAGTGACCTAAATTCTGATGTTCATAATCTGAGGAAAAGCTTTCAGCATTCGACTTCTACCTCAGAACGTTCATCGGTGAAAGATAGTTGTTTGTAATGAGCCAAGCTCCAAAGCGATACGATATCGCGTAAAGAAAGAAAGTCGTACTGCAGGAGACGCCGAAAGCAATTCCCTAAAGTAAATGGTGATTGAGCCAATGAAAGGTTAACTATCATTAGCTCAATGGCTCCGCAGTAAACAGTAATAAAAGAAAAGGCAGAAGTTGGGGTAACCCAAAACTTCAGCAAAATTCTCCTGAAGATTTGTTTGTGGCAATGACGTGGCGGGTAAGCACGCATATGTAGTGCTTTTCAGCTCATTACTTGCCGCTATTTAGACAACTCATGAGATTACAACTTTCAAAGCTTTGATATTATCAGGCTAACAAGTTTTAGAGTTCCAGAACTATTAGGTTAATCGTTTTCTACGGTGCCGGTTTTGTGAGCTAGATGTTGGACTTACGTGAATGACAGCTTTTCTCTTGCTGGTCTGATGAGGTTCCGTTAGATGGTGGCAAAACTTTTCAAACATTGTCGGTTCCAACGTTAGAGCTTGTACTGTTCGTATATTTTCAATAGCCTCCATCGCAACCTAGAAATCAAGTCTTTCAAGGAAATTCTCTTCTCTGGAGGGTTTGGCTGGTCATTTACAATTTAGGAAGTCTCGTCCACCGGTTCCAAAAAGTGGTCAACAGAACAGATTGTTTGAAAAACTTCGAATTTACCTTTCCACTATTTTCCATTTCCTTTGCGTCGGCTTTCGCCCGGGATGCTGCGTATCTCACCTCAGCGGCCTGCACAAGAGCGGCTGTGGGAAAAATCACTACTGCCTGTGAATAAATTCGCAATTAGAGCCTAGATTTGGATTTGTAACATACAATTGTTTCCCTCTTTCTATGAACATCGCCAAGATACCGGCACCATTGTTCTTCCTAATGGCAACAAAAAGCATTCAAGGTGAGAAGCTACTCACAAGAAGTGCCATCTGCCATCCGAAATAAAATGCAAGTGCGACGCCTATTGTTATTGTTACGGCAGTGGTGAATACCGTTCCAAATCGGAAATCGAGTGCCTACAATGAAGAGAACACTAAGATTTATAACGGTGAATACAATCTGGCGTGTTACCACCAATTGTTTAAGCGAAGGACAATTTGCTGTAATTTACTCCACACTTCAACGGTTATTCGGAGAGACTTTCATGGATTCTCCGCAGCGTTAGGAGTAGGGTAAAACGTTCCAAGGACGGGAAAACAAGAATCAAAGATCAGCCTCATAACGGTAGGACTTTCGGACACACGTTTGTTGAAGTAGAAAACTCACTGATTTCACATTCGACGCATCAGTGGCGAGGCGTGTTGTCAACTTTCCTGGTGAGTGCCTCGGCATGTCAAAGTAAGTTCCGTCCATTCGCAGTATATTACGGAAAAGCGTTAAACGAATCCGCATCGTAAGGTGTTCTGCAGCGTATCCAAAGAAGTAGCACTGCAGTTATTTCATTAATCCATTTATTATATTAATATTCTCAAACAAGGAGTGGCAAGATTTTCTAAGCAATGAGCCATCGCAATTAGTGTTGCGTAGACACAACCAATCCTAGAGCAGGTAGTAGTTAGTGAAAGGTGGACAGTTGCTCAGAGTCAGTAGAATGTAATCATGATATCTCTCGACTTGACTTCTTAGACACGAACGGACACACAACTAGGAACACCAACATTACAAGGGCAATGAACGCTAAAAGAGCTGCTTTTTTTCTGGTATTTTGTCACGAAGTCGCTGAATCGCCGCAGAAGTGGCGACATAGCCGGACCCGTTCCTGATTAACTCTTACTGTTAAGACCATAAATCTACATGTTTCGTTTGTTATTGATAACAGCGTTCATTTATTTTAACTATGCAGTCCTTTTCTTTGCGGATCTTCCTCAGGGGCGAGTGGTCGTCGCCGAATGTGGCGTTGTTCGAATAGAAAAATGTTGCACTGATTGAGAGCCATAGTGCGTTTTCACCGCATTCAGAAGGATACAACAGAACAGAGCTAAAAGAGGATATCGTTCAAGTTGAGTTACTGGGGATCACGATGTTCAGCGATGCCGCGAAACTCTTCCGACGATGTTCCAAACACCACGCGTGACGGAGCCTTCTATGTATTTTTAATCGTTTCTTTTCCTTGAGCTAAAATCCTCAGTTCAAACAGTGTTCCTTCGTTGTTGTTGTTGTTGCGCACCAAGCCTCTTATAAAGCGTGGGTTTCGTATACTCGTCGACTAGAATCTTTAGCAATCGTGTAAGGTCCTCACATGAAGGCTTGAATAACTCATCATTTTTTTCGCCTCCTACCAAGCGGCTACCCTTTTACACTTCTTCTTCATTGGCGTCTGTCCCGCTTTGAAGCAGAGTCATCTCTGATCCTACTTCTACTATAATACTTTTTTACCATTTTACACTTCTCCAACAATATAAAAAACGATAGCAATACGTACCCTCAAGAACAGTGTGGTGCCTTCGGCTAAACCAAGCACTAGAAACATTAATGCCCAGAAGTGGCCCTCACTTTTTAATTCGGGATCTCCTGGTTTCAATGAGAACACCTGAACAACATTTGCTTAACGTTTCAGTGTATAAATTTAAACGTATAAATTTAAAACACAATGGATGATCTGTAACTGCGCATAAACCACTTTCAGTCTGACTCCGATCGTTTCCAAGTTTCCAGAACACTCAGTTGTAAAAATCCCAGTTTCTTTTTTGAATATGGTAGCACAGTGTCGCATTTAAATTTTAAATTGTATACATCATATTTTTTCAAAGCAATTCTGTCGTAAGTGGAATTTTTCAAAATCTAAAATTCAACTGGAGCTCTCGCGTACATCAATAATCTGAGAGAAGCATAGCGAGAAGATGGGAAAAACAGATCCTTCGAATATAGACGAGATAACACCAAGTGCGATGAACGGTCGTTCTGGACGAGCGTATCGAAGCAATTTACAAAGATTCGCCTTCACCGCACCTTCCTCTTCAAGCTCTGAATTTGCTTATTAAGAACCAGGTTTGCTTCCGTCACTACTAGCCTTTTGACTGCCACGGTCAAACGGTAGATTATCACCCGAGCCCGTGCAGCTTTACGTCTATGATGAGATGAGTTTCCACCGACCCTATCTTATTAGCAAATTACTACTTCTTAAAATGCTCAGGTCTCTTAACGTTTAGAAAAGAACCGAGTGACAATAAACCTTCTCTTAGTCGCTCCACCTCGCCGATTTGTTTGTTGGCAGGCTCGGCGCTCCGGTTTTTTATCTTAATAAGTTGTGGCTATTGCAATGCACACATAAGGCCATTGTTATGCCACCGACTTCGCTTTGCGATAGATTGGGCAACTGACACCATTCAGTATCAGATACATGGTAGCAGACGTGTCTGTGTCAGATGTCCCGCCGGCCGCCGCTGTCTGGGTGTCGTGCCATTGCCCTGGCGCAATTTCGCAACACTCGCGCAAGATGTTATGGCATAACAATGGCCTAAGACAAGTTCGATAACTGCTACCTTGACTTTCCTCTCGGAATTCGTCGATTCTTTAGAACTTTCGTCCGACCCCTGCATAGAACTCCTGTCTGCCTCGCTGTCGTCCTTATCTTAAATATCTGCTTCCATTTTCCGGCTCTACGAATGTACTTAGCTCCTTAGTTGGAGAACATTATATTATATTATATTTATTTATTACACGGTACAGCTCTGTGTGCATAAACAGAGAAACAATCACCTATTGAAACATGAGCAAAGCGAAAATAATTAGGAAACTTCCTGAAGGCACCACCAAGATTAAAAACAATAACAGATCCTAGTTCAATACGAACCAAAACACGCAACAGTACAAAGCTTGGGAACGTCTACGTAACCGAGTACCGATCCAACGCGTTTTTGATGGCGTGAATACGCTTGGGAACGATTCGAACCTACTGGTTTGGAGGTAGTCGAATCCCGCTCTCACTGCCGCAGACTACGTAGAGCATGTTGAAGGACCACTGAAGTGGCACATCCTCCGGTAGAAGTTGGTTTACGGGTCAAAACGGCCCAGAATCGAGGCCACAAACACCGTTGAAAATTCTGCGAAAATGAGCCAGGTCAATCGAGCGGGGATCATAACAATGCCAGTATTTGATTTGCAAAGACATTGATCAAGAGGGTGAGGTATCCCTGTATCCGCCCTGTTACGTGGCCGAGGCAGGCCACGCCTCGGCCGCGTAATAAGGCGGGAGAGACCGTCTAGTCGAAAAATAAGTGTGCATGTCATGAGGATCGGTGCCTCCTTTCGCAGGCCCTTAGGCTGACAACGCAGGTACCCTCCTTCCGATAAGTTATTACTTAGTGACCTTGTCTATTTCGATGGAACGTTTCGTGCGACTTCTATAAGGCGATCGGAAATCTGTCGATTTTCTTCCGGTCTCAGAGAACCGTCTCCGTTTCACTGGCACTGCTCGCGAGCATGACGATGTCGCCTGTCAGATGGGTGGCGGTTGATGATTGTGATGGTCTCGTGATGCTGTAGACGAAGGTGTAAAACGGCTAGACCAGGACAGAGAATCTCGTGAGAGTCGACCAAATGGGAGATAGACGGCTGCACTTCAAATCCAACGCCTCCGAGGACGGTATCATCTTTCTACAAACAAGCCGAGTTGACGTATATCGGTTCTCTAGGGCAATCGCATGCAATTTTATGCGATCGGCAGATTTGAGAAGAGGAAAAAGGTTGTTGGAAGTTAACCTACTTCTTTCCACGTCAGCAAACACTTGGGCGTTTACAAGCTCATAATATAATCCTTTCTTCCCCATCAAATCGTCGTGCCTGCCAACCTCCATTATCTGAAATGACTTCAAAATCGAAAGAGATCATGATTCTATCATTTCGATACCTTTCCACCCTTCATGACGACAATTCGGTCTGCATTTCTTATTGTGGATAATCGATGAGCAACGACAATTGTGGTTCTCCCTCTTGACGCCTTATTGGAAAAATTAATAGCATTCAACTAGTGGCTCAAGCTTGGGAATCCTGACCTTATCAAGAGCGTGCTGCACTATGCTTTCGCTTTCGGCATCGAGAGCACTTGTAGCCTCGTCGAGAAGAAGTATTTGAGGATCTCTCACAAGAGCTCTCGTAATGGCAATTCTCTGCTTTTGGCCACCGGACATCTGGGCACCGCGATCACCAACATTAGTCCTGATTCCCTGAAAGAAAGCATAAGAACCCACAGTTCCAGTCCGAGGCAATTTTCAAGCAAAGAAGGACGTGGTACAGAATACACTAGACGTTTTCGATGCAGAGTAGATGGGATCCTAGACCTTCATCGATAGGGACAGCCAAAAAAGCAGTGTTCTTCATCTGTCAATGGTTGGTGAATGCTTGGTAATTTGAAAAACGAAATGTTTATTACTCTTCGGGAAAATCATATGAATGTAAATTGCTTTGGCACCCACATCAGGGAAGGACATCACGAACTCGTATGCGTTTGCTTTTTTCAGTGCTGCTGCAATCTCTTCTTCAGTGACATCCCGGCGACCGTATCGAATATTCTATGTCGTAAATGAAGCATCCCTCTTTTCTCTGGAGAAACAGTAACAAGTGAGCAAACCTCCTCTATGGTTGTGTTGAACAAAACAGGTTCTTGCGACACCACCCCGATGTAATTTCTCAAATATCTGACGTTCAACTCATCGATTCTTATTCCTCCGATCGTTATCTGCAAAACCAAATCAACGCTATTACCCAACCGCTTTGGTAACCGGATCATCAAGCTCGTAACTTACTGTTCCGCTCTTCGGATTGTAGTATCTCAATAACAACTGTATTATTGTACTTTTGCCGCTTCCGCTAGAACCGACAAGCGCAACGGTCTCCCCAGGGTTCGCATGGAACGAAACGTCCTCAAAATAATTACTCGGTATTGTGAAACAAAGTCGTCGTTGCTTGCCGGTGCCGGTTTACTCTCATTTAGTGAGGTCTCACGAATATTCTGACACAGAATAATTGCGCACATATGTTTTCGCTAGTTCACGCTGAACTCTCAGGCCATTTTTATGCCAACGATTTCGCTCAACAATGGATTGCCAAACTGACACTATTCAGTATCAGACACGTGGTAACAGTCGTGTCTGTGTCAGTTGTCCCGCCGGCCGCCGCTGAGTGGGTGTCGTGCCGCTGCCCCGGCGCAATTTCGCAACATTCGCACGCTCGTCCGCTCGCTCTCGCGCTGGCGTTACGGCACAACAATGGCCTTACCGTTTCCCGTGGTTGATCGCCGCCCTCATAATTTTTAAACCTACAGGGTTTCCAACTCAAAGAGCAATATTCGAGATCAAAGGATTTGTAGACGAAGCGAAGCACCACTGGATATGTTGCGAGACGCACGGAGGAACTTCGATAACAGCACGTAGAGCCCCTTCAACGAGAAACAGCCGGTTGTTCGCGAAGCGGTTTGATGTCAAGACTTGCTCACTAAGCGCAACAACATCGCTGCTCCTTTTCTCTCGCCAGATTAGAATATTCGTTCACTGCGAAACGTTTTCTCGAGACCGAGCAAGGCGGAAATGAATTTGAGACCCGCGCAAGACGAATCGCTTCTGAGGAACGGGTCGGAATTACCGCAATAATGTTCTACTCAGACATGCTACAACGATCGACACCACATTCCTCTTAGTGGATCCGGTATCGTAATTCTGAGCTTCGTCTACACTGTGAGTGCACGTTTCACAAAGTCTCAATTCATTCTTCTATTCTTCAAAAATTGAAAAAAAAACTTTTTCGTGAAAAAAGGTTGCATTTTGCCTGTACCATACCTGAAGTATTTTAACATTCGGTCTAGCAGGATAATTAAAGTCGGCATTCAACACACAAACATTCCCTTCGAGCTGTTCAGGTTCCTCCCCTTCTGTCGAATACGAATCAATTTCCGGTTCCTTAAAATAAAATCCAAAATGCAGATCCAGAAAGCAGATGAGAGTAGTTTATTGTGCTGATCTTCATAGAAATGTTTTTTTTTCATAAAGAAAACGCACCAAAGATATTCAGTACAGGTGACCCAACATGGCAAAACGCACGCTCGGGAATCTTGGATAGGCTCAGAGCATTGGGATGAACGCTTGCTTAACTTATTGATGATTTGGTTATTTGATCATTAAAGGCCCACTCAGAGGTTGGGGCAGCGTCAAGGCGGCAGTTGTTGAGGATAAAGGCGCGGCGCCGATGCCGCGTGCCGCCAGATTGAATGTCGAGGCAACGGAAAGAGGTTCGATTGCGTTCGCTTGACTCTGATGTGAAAGGAGCATGAAGGAGCACTATTCCACTTTCCCGGAGGAAGTACTTTTCTCCGAACTGTAATCCCCAATGATCTAATCCCTCCTAGAGGACCCTGATCAAGCTCTTTCGCACGCTGATCAAGAATTCGATGTTAGCCTCTCGGGTTCCGGCAGTTAAAGTTATGATTTGAGGAGTTTCGCTCCTCATAATTTTGAATTTGATATGGCCTTCGTCATTCTATTACGCCATTTTTAATGATTGTGGATGCAATATTGCTGTAATCATTTTCCATTTCAGTTGTTTTTGACAAAATTCATCAAATGCTTCTCGAATGATTTTTTCTTCATGCTAATTAACTTGCAACCATCCACGTTCCAACACATTAATAAACAAATCTTTCAACGGTCATATCTGCATTGATGAAATAGTTCAAAAATTTTACCATGCAGTCGTTTTTACATATACGTAACTAGGCAAGCATGTCGCTGGAGGCGGCGACGCTTCGCTACAAAACGAGACTCCACTTTCCGCCAAAACCGGCGGTGCTACTGCTGTCCACTCTGAATAGGCCTTAAGCGTACTCTGTCAATAACTTCGTACACAGCTCCAGCTGCACCCATGGCTGTACCAATAACGGCAAACTGAGGACCAGCCTGACCAATTGCCAACGATCCCATCATTACAGCAACGAAGACCTGGAGGAGTACACTGGGGTGTTTATGGAAAGAAAAAAAATCACCATTAAAATTCAACATTTACCGTCATGACCGTTCCTCCTTTCGTGTCACCATTGTAGACAAAATTCGTGCCAACCCAAAATGCGAGACTGTAGGTGGCGAAAAGCACTACGAATGTGAATGCAAGTCCAATGCCAATGAGTATACTTTTTTTGATACCAGTGGATCTAGCGTCGGCCAATGATTGCTCGTACCTGAACGACGCACACGATTAGGAGGTTGGTAGCCTGAGCATGGCTCAAAATTGGAGCACAACTTTGTCCTAGCAAGTGAGCCCTGCTCAGCAACAGGACGTGTCGGTTCCGGCTCGAGTGTACAAGTCGGCTGATGGAGGAACACCGTCATAATATAGGATTGGTTCATGGTCGTTTTCTAGACAATAGCGCGCAGTGTCCATGGGAACGGCGACTTGCGGGAACGACAGTTCCGGTGCGGTTGCGAATCAGCCTATCGGATAGATCTCGAAGTTCTTATATGGAAATGCGTAGGTGTTATGCATGTAGACCTCACATTGGGCTCTGCGCGCTTACAATTATGTGTACGATTCCTATCCTGGTCGATCTGACTGTTCGCAAAACTCCTGTTGTCCATCAGGTCACCGTCTGCATACGAAGCAATGCCGTTGCTGAGATCAAGGGTGGAACGCACAATCGCACTCGGTGACACGGCGACTGCTACCCAGGTACTGTCACTACGAGCTGCGCCGAGTTGGTATTCCATCTGTGAAGAACGTACCAGTTCCGGAGTTCACACCACTTGCGCGGAGTAACGAGCGAACGCCGGTATGATGATGCGTCATTTCAACCCATGTAGCGCCCAGCTTTCGGATTTGAAGGAAACCAACCGGTTACTTTCGTGCGGCTGACCATTGAAAGCGATCACAGTTCTTATCGACGTTAACACCTCCTCTGCAATACCACCACTAACTGCGTATTTCTTCGCTTCACGACTTGCCGCTGATGCCATCAACTATAATAGGTGGCGAAGTAGCTACGATTGAAAATCTATATGTGCCTTATTTATTACCTTAGCTAGAAATGCTCCTGCACCTATGATGAGGGGTGTTAGTGAAAGCATGACAAGTGTGAGCCTCCAGTCGAAGAAGAAGGCAACAGCAAAGCCTCCGAAAAATTGTCCCATGAATTGGATCATTAATCCAAGTTTATCACCAGTACCTTCCTTGATTCGTTCGAGGTTACTGTAAGAAGCAATACCACATACTCGCAACAATATGCCACGCTACATGAGAGATGCCGATTAATAAGCTATTTCGAGGAATATATAAATATCTGTTGAAGATTACGTTGCTATAGAAATACTCCTAACTGAAACAAGCGCATGGTTCTAGACGGCTTACGCTTTGGTAAAGCAACTGCCGCGAGCGTTCTAAGTTGTTGTGAGTCACGTAGGGTAGTTTGAATGAAAAGACTAGTCACAGGAAAAGCTTAAGAAAAACTTACTCGAAAAGTTTTGTTGCTAAAGTTCCAGAGTGGTTTGTATCAAACCAGGTTATGTCTTGACGTAGAATTGCATAGAAGAACTCTCGTCTTAAACGATTTTCCATATTTTCGCATACAACCAAAAAGCAGATCGTCTGAAATCCCCCTTGTCGCGTTCGCAAACAGAGAAGGCTGTGCTTAAGCTGAATGCTCGCATCGCCCATCGGAAGGCAGAGCCTGCATTGCCTTCAGCAGGTCTTACGAGGGAAGCTTGTTAGCGCTAGGAGAAGATTCATAACGAAACCCATATGAGCGTGTAGGTCCTCGTACGAGGAATGCAACGATGTGTTCACCAGGTCCTTACGCCACCTGGTTGATCTGAAAATGGCTGGCGAAGTTTTGCTCTGCTGCATGCGTAGGCTCACTTGGTTACGCGCGCGGGAGAAGCGCGGGTGAACTCATCTACCAGAATGCCGAGGTGGCCCGGTGGATAGTGCTGTGGACTCATAATGTGATGGTCCGGAATCGGTCACTCTTGGAGATTTCACTTTTGCCTTCGTGCGCTAGACTCTATATTACGCTCCTTCTACCGTTCTGCCGCAGTTTCGGGATAGAATCGCGTTTGGGTCGAGTATGGCGTGCAGAGTATGCACAACGGACAATGTCTTCTAATGCGCCCCATACTATGTGCCCCATACCTACCGTAACCAACCCAAATCGATCCCAGATACAGAAACTAATGTCAGACTCGTGATCAGGACCCCGAGTAACCCCCGTAGACAAAGTTTGGGCTAAGACGATGATTTCGACCCAACCAGCCTTATTAGTGTCAAGTGATATGGAGGTCCCCATGCCGAGAATTTTCTGTGAGTTGTATGGAGGTCCCCATTCCGAAAATTTTCTTTATTCAATTGCTCCACTTTTTCGACTCCAACAGAGACTACATTTTGGATGAGTTTCGTTTCATATTCATCAAGAAAGATTACTTGGGTAGCTGACAAACCAGCAATTCACAAATCTAACATCGGCTTTTCCCATAGTGTCTGACGTGCCCTTGCGGGTTGGTAGTCAAAGTAGGGTACTTGGGTCGAAATCACCGATTTAGCCCAACCTGTGTTTAAGGGGGTTATTGGGGGCGCTGATCACGAATCTGACATTATTTTCTGAATTCGGGATCGATTTGGTTGCGGTAAGTATGGGTCACGTACATAACTGCTAGTAGATTTCGTCCTCAGTACGTGCTCTGTTGGTCACAGTCGTCAAAAACCCGATTCTTCCCCGAAAATGCGACAGAATTGCAGAAGAAACGTCATTTGGAATCTAGCGCATAAAGGCAAAAGCGAAGCCTTCCCGAGGGACTGAACGCTCGACCATCAGCTTGTGAGACCATCGTACTATAAACCACGCCACCCCATCACTGAGAAAAGTCGCCCCCGCTACTCCCACTGGCAGTGAGCCTACGCATGCAACAGTACAAAAATTCGCCGGCCATTTTCAGATCAACCAAATGGCCTAAGCACCTGTTGAACACATTGTTGCATTCCTCGCGCGAAGCCATACACGCACATATGGGTTTCGTTATGAATCTTCACATAGCGCTAACAAGCGTCCGTTGTTAGTTGCATTAGTTTTGCATTCTAGCTCTTTTGATCTTTCTGTCTCGTGGCCTGAGAATATTCTACCTAGTTTCTTTGTGTTGGAAGCGTTGCGGTTCATGGGGTCTTCGAACCTTTAAAAGTTCGTGGCGACGTTTGGCATTGTAGTCTTGAGGTATAGTTAAACTTTTTCAGTCTCCGAAGGCATTATACTCCGGAACGTTAGTCTGTTCAATAAATATCTGTACCAATCTCGGTCTTGAGCTTCAACCTGAAACCTACTACGGCAGTGATTTGGGTGCGGCAGCTAAATCCGAATAAAACCACTATACAAACTCGACTCCATTCTTTCAATCGAATTTACAAACACGAAATACAATTGAAATCGCAAATCCTTCCCCACACTAATAGAGGGATATTATGTTCACAACCACTCAATGTATCTTCTGCCAGCAGCACTGAGTGACTCCATCCTTGACCTTTTTTCAACCGGTGTAAGGCCTGCACGAACGCTTTCGGCGATTGATGGTCTTCTGCAGTACTTACCACTTCACACTTGAGGCATTCGGCTTTCATTACGCAAGTCGGGACCTCATCTGTAGTTGAAGCACGTTGGCGCAGATCGGGAGCTTTGGAGAGGTTATTGTGTGGCGGGAAATTTGAATGGAAATTTTGACCAGATTTAACTGCCATCAACTTGCATATAGTGCACGGATTGCGCACTGCCAGCTAACCGTCTGTTCTATCCCATCGAAGTCAGGGAAAAAAATTGCTATCAACAGATGTTAAAGGTCTATGGGTCCCAGCATTGGCTCTACAGAAGGGTTCTTTTTGGAACGAAGTATGTCTGCATCTAGATTAAGCACCTGAACCGCTCCTGCGACAAAAACTATGACTCCAAGGCATAGATATTCGTAAGAGTTTTTGATGACGGCATCGTTGAACTGATCAACAGCTGCAAAGTCAGTTACAGTTGGAAGCAAGCATATCAATGTGCTGCAAATCTTGAAAAACAGACTCATCGTCTTCCCGTTGACATTCATGAAGTTTTGCGACACTCTGCCCTAAAAGGGAGCACAGAAGTGAATGACGGAAATAAACGCGATTCAATGCTTCATTTCTACGGGCAAGAATGAATATTTGCGAAATGAATGAACTTGAGAGCCAACGAAATTGGTTGCCAACCGAATAGTCAACCAGCCCAACGTCTGAACGTGAATCATGATGAGCAACTCACAAAAATTACTGATAATAGTGGCGTTCCAAGTCCAGTGATAATCGCCACTATGGAGCCCATCAGAAGCAAACTCTTGTCGAATGTTGTAGTATAGCGAAACTGTAACACGTTTGTTCTGTTGCTTTGTTTGTAACAAAACATTGGAATGAGGTGTGGAAATAAATTCCTAACTTCATATCTTTCCTTTGTTGAAAGCTTCCAATGGAGTTACCCGAGAATGGTTTGTTACAGATCATCTGCTGGTTTTCTGTTCATTTTCCCTGCATGCCCAAACTAATATGTATTACCCTATTGTAGCCTCATAATGCCAGTAACTTTAGCTTCAACTTATCTTTCGCCTTCCTAATTTTTCTCTCCAACTAAGTGTCAAATGTACAGTACCAAATATAGTAGGCCGGATTCCGTTATTCAATGATTGAAGTGTTTACTTATAGAATTCAGCAAAGTACAGATTGCGTATCAGTCTTCAAAATTTGAAGAAGTGATGGGTAATTACTGTCCAGTTTTCGAGGAAATGTGTTTCGCATCTGACGAGAGAAGCCGCCGTCGCCTAATAGAAGCTTAGACTTTATTAGCCCGTTGAGATAGAAACGAGCCCTGTGAGAAGAATGCCTATTCTCGATCTTTCATAGACTTGAAAGTTAATTAATTTGATGGAATGATATTGTCTAGAAAATCCCGCTTCTATACCTTTATAGCTTACGCCATATTCGTCGCTATTATATTGGAAAACATTGTTCTACATCATGTAGTGCGATCCTGTTTTTGACGGCTTTATATCATATGATGCCCACGTGATGGCCTCTGAGTTTATTCACGAAAGCATTTTCCACCTCCCATTTGATATGGTTTTTTGGAAATTCCTTTTTTTTTCTTTGGAAGAAAGTTTTCAGACGGAAATAAGTAAATAACCGAAACCTCGTGCATGGTTAACATACCATTTTCACTTTGATTTGGACGTTTTCCAAATCGACCGGGACGCATTGTGTTCTCAGCGCCTACAGATATCAGGAGGCGTGGTTCTTGAATCAAGCATGACCTAGGGGTAAATTCCCAGACGGACTAAGCCATGTCTTGAGGTAGCTAGATTTCTTTCTGGAACATTCCCTGGCGCTATACAAGATATAATAAACAGAAATGAAGGATGTGAACGTCACAAGTTGGCAACAGAAGACGTCCGGCGTGGTTTGAAAAGTGTCCAACTTGGTTTGAAAAACGTCCGTCGTGATTTGAAAAACGTCCAATGTAAAGTGAAAATGGTATATCAACCATTGCTACATGATCGATATTCCGGGGCAGTATAATTTTGAAACAACAGCTTCTAGTGCTTCATGTAATGATATCGAAAAACCTAATAAGCTACAACCGTCTATTCGTTACTGCCACTCGGATGCACTGTGGTGCACGAAGAGCAAGGAATAGTCGTCTAAAAACTCACCAGCTGAATAATGCTCGCTTTTGGTTCATTTTTTTCTCCAGCTTCGTTCACATTTTCTCGTCCTCGCTGCTTCTTGCTCAGTTTGTTCGGCACAATTTCACTGCTGCTCTTGCTGGAGCTGTCACTGGTCCCTTCTTTCCTATCAAGAAGATTATTTTTATCAAAAGCAGCAGCTAATACGCTGTCTTCGCTTCTGCCTTTCCTCGTATTGTCTCTGGTTTCCTCCTCGATACCCTTATTGATCCTCTCACTGACGTGCTTATTGCTTGTCATATCTGTTCCCTTGTATTCTGCTACACTACCCTTTTTGTACAAAACAACTTCATTCTCATCTTTCCTAAAACCAAGACAACGATTCTTTACATAATCAAAGAGAACCTCATCGTGTACTCCACCTGAAATCTGCAGCACTTTCACCACAATGACAAATACTAAGTTTGTCGTTCTGGGCGCCTACCCTCAGTCTGTACAATCACTTGGCATATTTCGACCGCTATTTATTTACCTTCGTGTTGACTACAATCATGAACTATGTAACGGAAACTTGCTCTTCTTCCGCTTACTCATTCCTTATCTCCTAATAGTTAGGCCACTCTTTCGAAGTTCTCGCTACGTTCGTTGGCATGCCTAACATACCTTGAATATGCCTTGAATGTGCGGTGAGTAGTACGCATTTAATTCACTTATTGAGGGCATGAGCACGCGTGATGCAGTGGTGAGAAGCGCTGCTGACACCCGCACGATCGTTCGATCCTCAGCCGGGGGCAACCAAGCCTAACATGCCTCCGGTGTCGAGTAAGTTGGTACCGGACTTGTCTGGGAAGGTGGAGACACGACACTAGCTGGAACTGCATAGCCAAATATCCGTATTCACCAACCTTCTACGATTCTGAATAGAACATGAATGCGGCGGCGCGTCTCTCGGTGACTGATCAACTCCTGCACCTTCACCTTTAACATGTTGAGCGCAGTATTAAGAGCACTCGCAATGGAAGGTGAATGACTCTGCTGGTAATCAAAACTTTTGGTGCTATGTGGGTTGGGAGTGAAGGTGGTGGTTCGCAACATTACGTCGCCTCTAGCGTGTTATGGTTGTCATATCCTTACTACAATCCTCGGTTTTGACATGTTTGACATGTGAACTCTTCAGAATTGTTCACACCTTAACGTGTTAGCCAGCACAGACTCGACGCAATACTACAGACCAGCATGCTGCACCTCCCAACCCACATAGCACCCAATTGCTCACACCAATACAATATTGTTCAGGTACATGTACACATTTGCTCTCTCGTTCTTCGAATCTGCTTGAGTTTTTATTGATTTATTGATTTCCAAGAACTATTACGCAGTTTTACCTCTCTTTAGAGATATCTAAGACTTCAAAATGCGTACCTTATCGAGCTCAATAGCTTTTCTCCTTCCGGATCAGCTTCATTCTTCTGGTTAACTTCCATTTGCTTGCTAAGGGATGGCTACCGACGTAGCGCTCGGAACTGCCGCTGAACACAAGGTGATTGTGCAAATGTTTGAGAACTACTGAACGTAGAAATCAGGCTGAACTTGATGGACGAAGAAGATAAGCTATCATAGGTTTTTCAGGAATGTTAACAGAACCGAATTGCTAATGCACGCCATAACCAACAACGAACGCATTGATCTCCACAATCTACTTTAGGAGTTCTACGTGCAAGACCCCATCCTAGGTGGATCAATGATTTCACGTGCTAAACCGAACACTGCGTTGGCTCTATACTGTCTCTAACGAGTCTGACACGCTAGCGCTACTCAGCTATCTCACAGCCACAGTGAAGCAATGATTGATATGATAACGATAGCAATGATGGTTGACGTGGAGCTGACGCAATAATCCGCTAGACCGAATACGCTGGACCGTGACTTCAGAGAGTTTGACCTTTTCGCAAAAACACTGTTTTATCAGATTTCTATTTACATAGCGCCATTGAAGATAAGTACTTGGTTACCTTCTATACCAGCTACTGAACAAAAGATCCACGTGATTCTTTACTTTTCTGTACTCACATCGTTGCCCCTACAGCGGATACCTCCCTCCGTTCCGCATTTACTGTATTCCAAGCTTCTGAAATGGAACACACTAACGCGCTGGCCGCGCTTCAACCAGAAACCAGGCAACAGCTATGTTTAGGAAGTAGAGGCCCAAGTTTAGCACATTGCACTCCTTAGTGTCTAACAGGTAGAAGTACCTGCAGACCGGGCAACGCCGCTTACGACGTTGAATCATACGACAATCAGTGAGAAGGAAGGAATGCTCGAGTTATAGCTGATGGATAGGGGTTCTGGCGAAATATCGTGGGCACGACATAGAGGTGTTTTGGGCCTCGAACCTGTCACGCTGTACCAATCAGATGCGAATTCTTCACTCTTCTCCTAGCTACAGGTTATGTAAAGTGCGCTGCAAGAAACGAAGAGTAGGAAAACCGATACACGTCGACTCTAAGATCGGACTCTTAGTGTGAGCAAATATCCCGTCAGAGTGTCACGGACGTGGGGTTTATGGCGCAGCCGTCCGTCGACCATCTCGTCATCTACCGCATCTGAGCACCATCTCAATCATCAACACTACGATATTTAGCAGGTGGTCATTGAGAATTGTGTTCGCTCTGTGAGTAGGTATAAGAAGGACGAAACCAGATAGGGATGCTACTCTTACAAAGTTGTTGGACATATAGAGAAGAATAAACCATCACCATAAATCACGTCAAGAATGTTCAAGAAGTCGTCATGAAATGAATGAAAAAAGAGCTATCCTAACGCCGACACATTTGTTTCCATTCCTTACCTGGTTCTTCCTGACCAAGGCTAGACGATACCTCCTCTCGGTGTGCACGAACCAACAAACCTAGTTGATGTGTCGATTACTTACTATTTTGTAGTGCTGCGGTGTGGAGCTTCGGTAATACTGACAACCTTTGCTGTTGTTCTGCGCTCTGCGCCTGCATGATTGCTGTGCTGCATGCAAAAATTCGGTTTCCTTTTTTTCTCTGCTATCGAATGTTGTGAATTGCTTGCTATGATAAGCCACTCGCTTGCCCCTCATGCATCTAGAGCTCACTGAGCTCAGTCCATCAAGGAAAACACCAGCGAGGTCTCCAAATCTGGGTTCTGAAGTCAGGCTTTTGATGTTAGCTTTTCATTCGTGATTTCCAGTTAGTGACTCTTGCGGTGAGATTAAGCAATGCAATGGAGGAAAGCTAGCTAGGTCTCTGCCGAATGTAGAGTATTTACTTCGAATAACTATACCGCTGCAAGTCGATGTAATGCTGGGTTTTCAGGGCCATGAATAGTTGCAGCTTACCTATCCGTGACACAAAGATGTGCTGGCTGTTGAAACTGTCGCAGACAGAGTTGTGCAAACCTATGTTATGAGGCATACAACTGCAGATGCCGTGTGATCACTCAATTATCCAAGTGCACACATCGCACAGATCATGAATTCTGAACAATAATTACGCGACTGTTGCGTGAAGTAGAATGCTTAGCGCTTAAGTATTTTGCGCGCTAACAATTTTCCACCGTCGTTTTACTCTATTCTTTCGAAATGTCAGGTCTCATAAGGTATATAGTAAGTGAAGCAGTGGTACAGACTCTATTACTAGCTTTTATCTGTATGAATATTTGACAACGTACGGGATGGAAATCGTAGGTCCGCAGATCCAGTCGTCTGGTAGTCCACAAAACACATTCGGCCTTGGGCAGTCGGCTTCGAGGACAAGAAAGCAGCCGCTGTTCCGTCACGTGTTCGCCGCTGTCGCTCTAGGATGTTCGCCACGCTCGCCTTCTCAGCTCGCTCGATCGCCCGCCGCGCCTTCCTGCGCTGAATGCTCATTGATTAGATAGATTTGTGGCACGGATTGTTTATTCGTTCTCACTCACAATATAATCAATCGGCGATAATCCTATAGCAGATCAACTGGTGTACTCGAACACGAGAGTCTTGTTTGCCCACGTTAGAGGAAAGCCGTACGTGTTTCAGCAAAACGGAGAACCGGCTCACAACGCTAAGCTTGTCAAGGGTTGGTGCCGGAACAATCCGGCAGATTTCATCGCGGCGAAAGGTGACCACCAAATTCTCCTGACCTTTGCGTCTTGGCTTACTTCATTTGGGTGAATTTGGAGAAAGAGGCCTGGTTCACCAAGCACAGCAGTTTGGACTCTCTAAGAAGCAGCTTTCGTGAAGGCCTTGAGCGAACTACATCATGAGTGCCTGCGACGGACCGTCGATACCATCCTCAAACGTCTTCGATCCTGTTCTCATCAGGAAGGAGGCCGGATCGAACAATTTTAATTCCATTGCATTTTGAATTGCTGGAAATCTGACGTAAATTGGGACAAGATGATGAGATGATGTTGCCTTCTGAAAATGTTACGAGTTCGTTTTAAGGGCCCATACTTTTGGCCACCCTGTACATAATAGTACGAGACTCTGAAACTTTACCAGTGGCATATGAAGCACTGGAAAGACTTTTCCTAAATCCGACCTGCAACAGGACTTCGTAAATGGGATCTGAGTCGTACGTTCTCTCATAAGGCCTCGGCGAATATGCATCGAAAGCCTAGCAACTAAATAACGGCCATGTACAATAAAACTTCCACGAATTTCTCTGAAACAAGGCAGCATCTAGATATACGTATAAGATGAAATGATAAGAACTACAGTGAGAGCTACGTACCTTGTGTTTAATAGCTTTGCAGACTCTATCCTTATTGTTGACGGTAGGACATGTAGAAGTGAAATTCGCTGATAGCGGCTTATACGCTACTAGATTGGAGTTACATATCCTCCTATATTGGGGTATGTATACTCAACCTAGTGGTGTACCTTGCCAAGGGCGAGCGCCATACTGTGAGCGAATGGGCGTGTTCTGTCTTGCTTGGGATTTGTAGACTACGGTATCGCAATGACGCTACACTTAGCGGTCTTGACGGAGAATATCCTACTTAACTAAGTCAGTTTCTTGAAGTGGATCTCCTCGGAAGCTTCTAGAAACGCTGATTCTGATTGTCATCTGATTCATGATGCCTGCAAACAAACGTTCGAAAGAGATAAACCGCTGACTCGTAGGAAGCGGATAAATGATAACACACACTCCAGGATCGACTTTCGACAATTAAAGCTCGTAATATTTCCAATTCTAACTGCTTCACCACGGGATACATTTTTTTTCAGAAAACATGATTGTATATTTACCATTTTTTATAAACTTTTTTTATAAAAGTTTTTTGGCTATGTCAGGTGAGTTGAACTTAGCACTCAATATGGCATTCTGTATTCGGCTTCCCATTAAATGAGCTGATATTGTAAGTAGTTGTTCCGCTTACACATCTAGCTTCAAATTTCTGCTCTTAACAGTGTGGATCTCTCCATCAGCAGGATCTCAAAAGAAGCTCATTGCCTCAGGTCCGTTGTCAGCCACTTCCTTGTTCCGGAGGCTATGAATAGGAAACCAAAGTATCTCGGCGGTTGCCAAAATTTGTCGTTCTGAAAATCGGTGTAAAAAATAGCTCATGTACTACAAAAAAGTGCTTTCTTAGTCTATATTTTATGATGATAGAAATGTTATTAAGAAAAATCTGCGTCGCATTCATCAAAGTGGGAACCACCGAAATAGGGGGTAGCGTATATTTGCGAAACGCCATAAAACGAACGACGTATTCAGTATAGTTCATTTTGTCCATCTAATCAATGAACACCTTAAAGGACACCGGTCAGTATTTCAAACAAATTTTGGTATGTTGACATCACCTCTCGTCCTCTTGCTGTTGTCTTCTTGTCGAAAATCGTAGCTCCTCTCTTACGATACTTGCTATGTTGTTCTATTCTTAGCTTTCACTAGATAGACTGTTTCGCTGCCTGCTGTGACGATCACCCCAGTTTCCGGACTGTTCCAAGACAGCCATTACTTTGTTCGCTGCAGCACTCTCCAACTGCAAGAGAGACTATCATGGTAAATAGTTAAAGGCAAATACAGCTCTAGTTATTGTTCGCATCACCTGATGGACTTGCGGTCGTGAAGCGCTAATTTAAAAAAAATGTTCGAAGGCAGCTTCACATTCTAATAGATCATACTTTAATCAAACATTGTCGTCGTTTGCTAACAATGTGAGGTGGTGTTGAAAACAGTCACGAGATTCGAGACGATCTAAAGTGTGCACAAGTAAAATGTGTTTCCCACCTGTAGTGCAATTTTCTTGGCTGCCTTTTTTTATGTCGGGCTCTCGTTGATCGCACGACGTAACACACTACCGTCCACTTTTAAGCTACATGCTTAGGAATTGAGAACTCAAAAACTGGAGACTAAGTTCCGACACTGTTTTGGTCTATAGTCAAGAAAATCAGAGCAAATCAAATACACAGTGTTTTCAATATTGCTTTCTTGTGGCGCACGAAGTTGTTACGTGAAAAACGTTATTCAACAGCCTAACATTTCGACCTTCCCGTCGTCTTCGGAGGCCTGAACACACATCGAAGTTTGCGATTTAACAAACAGGCCCACTATAAGCCACTCGATCCTAGCAAGGCAAAAATCTCTGCGAACAGGCAACATAGTTACCAGGTGTGCCGAAGTCCCCAACAACGTCACTCTGTAGACAGACGACCTAATCCCCAGAAGATTCCCTTCTGCACCCCTCTAATTTGTGACAATTTTACAGCAGCAGTACAGAAATACATTAATCACGCACAGTTGCAAAACGTTGTTGTTGTCGTTAACATTCAAAATAACAACATCAAGAAGCAACTAGTGAGAAATAGACTTTGCAACACGTACTGCATGTCAGAAGAATATTCTTTATGAACGAAAATCGATGTTAATGCCTTTCAGCCTCACCAGAGCAAAGCAGGTCTCTATGAAAAATTTCTGTGCTTCGTCGGAACAAGCGAAAATCACATGGAACTGTGTCTGTTTGATCAGTTCAACAAGCCAATTGTTGTCGCCAGGAGGAAATGTAAAACGGAATGGAAAGAAAGCTTGCCTGGTGTGTTAGAGTCAAAAAGAATCATACGGATGATTCCTTTTACTCTAATGCAGCGTATGATTCCTTTTCAACTTCAGCACACCAAAAGCAAGACTTATTTCCATTCCGTTCTGTTGTGGGGATAGGTGGATTTTTCTTGATTGATTAATTGATGTTGATATTTTGCGGATGGTATTGCTTCGAATTCTGAAAGCCTTGAAGTCGATGTTGTTCTTTAGTGAACATTTAAGTTGTGTGAGTTTTCTGCAAGTCTATAGCGTTCAACAGCTGGCTCTGCTTGCGAATATTGTCTGCTTGTACAAATGCACGCCTGCGATTGCAATGCATAAGCTACGCATGTCACCATCTTGATCCAAGAAAGTAGGGCTCTTGGCGAACAACGAAATGAGAAAAGATGCTTTCGTAATGTCGACCGCAGTGGAATCAGTCTCGTGCAATAAGATGAGGTTGAGTCATAAGTAACCGGACATTTGTGCATGTGTTCAGATTCAGAATCGAATTTCCCGTCAAGACGACACCTATTAAAACTAGGATAGTACCGTTCGATGGAGGAAGAACAACACTACAAAAATGTGACCCGCCGTCACTTTGTTACGGTTGGTCATTGTTACAATTTCTCCGGAATTACACATAATCACCATTTTGCGTGTTTGGCAGGTTGTCCGTTTGTCCGTTTTGCGGTGAAACGGACTTTTTCGGACAAAATATAGCTCTCACATTTTCATCTCAGGCTGATAAATCAATATTCATACTGGTGGTAAGCTGAAATGTGCTCATATTTCACATTAGCAATTCTCAAACAGCATAAATGCTCTTACCGATTCCCAAGCAATTCTTGACAAGCTTTTGCTTATATTTAATTCAATCAAAGTTGAAATTCGCGAAGCTTCTTCTTTAAAACATTTCCTTATGAATTGGCTGAAATAAATAAAATAAGTTATCATTGTACTACTCTATACATCCGAGCATTTCCTAGACATTCCCGGTCTTCTAACGCTTTGATTTTGTCGCGTAAAATTTTGTTGTTCGTATTATTTGACTTGTTATATATTATTCTCAACTTATTGCGACAAACCCAATTTTCACATTTGACCCCATTGACCTTATATCAAACTTTTTCGTCACTTTCTGGCAAACTTTTCCTTTTCCTTCTCATTAACTGTTCGCTTTCCGGAGTTCTCAAAATTTTCCGTGTTAGTTTCATCCAAATGTGGCGGCTGTGGTCTTCGACAATGGTGCTCGACCGTCTATCGTTGGAGCGCATTTCTGGTTGGTTGATGTTATGTTGATTCCGTCCAGAAATACAAAGAATCCATCTTTTGTTCTTTCGGTATGTTCACAAAGTTCATTGGGTAGATACTCACAGGGCTATGATGATACATTCACATTCTGTCCTTTCAAGGGGGGACGACGTAGGAACGCTATTGATTTTTCCTCTGGCACCAAACTCACATATTTCCTTTTTCACTTAAGACGCTTGTGCTACTCATTCGAGTTCGGGTCTCTGACAGTGATTTGACAGCAGAGAAATTTAAAAAGTATTCTGTGTGTTATCAACATGGAAACTGGAAGCCTTTAGAAACTTTTGTTCGGTCTCAGTTCAAAAATTGCAAACCTGTGAACTATAACACCCTTTGCTGACACTATAACATGCTTATTTGTAAGGTAAATTTTGTGAATCTAATTATTCTCTACCGCTTGAGTCACGTATCTCGGAGTCTCGGACATCTTTCCAACATTTAACAATCATACAGAGTTACATCCATTTACGTGGGACCACTACAATCTTCCGAAGTGCTGCTTAGCCGCTTCTGTAGGCCCAATATTATCAGTATCGTACCTGAAGCTGTTTTGATCCGCGATTTTCTTGAGATTAAAATGAACTCTAACAGAACCAAGACACTTCCGTTGAAGAACGCACTGTTCAATGGGAAATTGAACAACAAGTGTCCGTTTTCCTCGTACGAGTATTCTCCTTGAGACGGTTTATTTTCTACTTGTGTTTGCCATCTATACCTTATTTATTCAGTAAACTTATTCGCACGCCTATTCGGCGTCTGTTCGAAGTAGAATCTAAGCCCTGTGTTTTCTATAAGCAGGACAAAACTTGTGTGCATGATACCTTATCCAGCCACATCATCCCTGCACTCACCTCTTTGACTATCGAACAATAACCTTCACTGATCGAAGCCGGAGAAGTTATAGGAAAATATTCGGTTGAAACAATATGCTCGTATATCCGTAACAGAGAGAAAAACACGTATGCAGACTGTAGGCAGGCTCTGTACAAACTTTCACTTTACTGTCGCGTTAATAACCATAACATGCGAAGTGAAACCTCTTTCTGACGTCTTCGCCGGCTTGTGATGGTTGTTAGGCCCGGCTCTGTGATTTAAGTGTCCTATTTTGATTCGGTGCCCGCCTGTTGCACTTTTAAGAGCCGTTGCTTACGCCGTGGTCCAGTTATCGATTTTCAGGCTAATCAAGCCTATAATAACTCCGGGTTGGTTCAAACAAAATCAAACTGCTAAATTTGACGGGAAGGTTAACACAGTGACTTGATAAAGTGGCTGGCCCCCGTAAGTCATTGTATAGACCAAATATGTATTCACCATTCATCTACGATTCTGAATGGAATACTACTACGACTGTGCGCCCTGAGAAGCCTGATCAACGGCAACACTTTTACGTATACCTTTCACTATCATCTCTGGGTATCCGAAGGCAAATCGATAAAAGCATGTGAAGTCGAGTGGCAGCATTCTTGTCGTCATGCTGGATTAACTCGTCGATGGTACAAACTACACCACCGTCGTGTGCTAGCATATAGCTATCATCGCGGATTTTTCCTCGATAGCGCTGATTCTTATTCGCCTGCTGCTTTTTTTTTTCGCAATCTGCTTGGAGCGCCCTAAGTTTTTGTCCATTTTTCTCCTCCTGAGCCAACACTCAAAAAAAGTTGCTTGGTTTTCGTAGCATACGGTACACAGTTTTTCAAGCAGCGAAATCATCACGACAACTAGTGAAAGTTGATTTTCATGTCCGAAGAAATGATTGCGAATAACTAGAACTGCTCAATTATGCTCTGTTTGTATCAAATTAGGTGTTTAACGATATTAAGGTGGCGCTAGAGTGGACGGAAATTGCTTCACAACCTAATCAGATATCAGAACATTTGTGAAGAAGAGTTACTTTGGCATCTGCTCTTGATGATATCTACGGCATTGCCTCCGAAGGATCCTCAAGCTACTCGCCGGTCCACAGATCCGGTGTGATATATGGAATAATATTGAATGTGCAAGAGAAGTCACTGAATTTTGAATTCGTATAGATGACCTTTTAGATGTTGGTCGTTTCCTTTTTTCTGTTGAACTGAACGAATATAGGATGCGTTATGTTCAGAAATATGTCCGATACGCTAGGAAGCTCAGACGCTCACTGGCTCGTTACAATCTCAAGAACGATGAGATTATTATTAACTCGAATAATCCTAAAACCTTCTACAGCTACGTAAATTCTGCAATCCCTCAGTCCGGGAAGTTTGGCACCATTCCAAATTCTCAAGGCGAGGCGTTTGCTTCCGAAGCCGAAAAAGCTGATACTTTCGCTCGTTTTTTGAATCCTTTTTCTCGAAACACCAGCTCACACCTCAATGTGACCTGTCTTTCACGGACGCTAAGTTGGATTTTATTGATATTAGCGGCGACACTGTTTACCAGGTATTGAAGTGCCTGCCTCTTCGAAATTCTGTTTCTCCTGACTCCATACCATATTTCTTCTTGAAGAAAACGGGCTTAGCTTTAACCCCAGTTCTTGTCCAGATATTAAACTGGGTCCTTCTCCATGGTGAAGTCCCCTCACTTTGGGAATGCAACTTTGTTCGACCTATTTTTAAAAAAGGTGATAAGTCCCATGTCAAAAATCATCGTCCCATTTGTCTTACTTCATCTACCAGTAAAGTGTTCGAGCGTATAATATGCAGGCAGGTTCTTCGATTCCTAAACGGTCAATCTCTGCTTTGCCCTAACCAACACGGTTTCTTCCCCGCGAGATCCACCACGACTGCCCTACTCTCCTCAATTCCCCTGTGACACAAAGTCGTTGACTCGCATGGTTTACGTTAGCGCATGCTACATCGATTACACTAAAGCGTTTGACTCCATACCTTTGGATCTGCTCTGTGTTAAACTCAAAGTCACGGAATCAGCGGCTGTCTGCTCAAATTTTTTGAATCTTTCCTCAATGCAGATCCCAGATAGTGCTAGTCTCCAACAGTTTCTGTACTTGGAGTGGTGTCCCGCAGCGAACCTGTCTTGGCCCTCTTCATGTTTCTCTTATATATAAATGATCTTCCTTGGACTCTCCCTAGTGAGGTTTTCTGCTCCATTTTTGCAGATGATCTGAAGATTTTTACAGTCAATGACTCTGCAGCGCTACGGAAAGGCCTTAACTCCATATACTCCTGGTCCTCTAAGTGGAAGCTTAGTATATCCTACGACAGACCAGCCATTATGCTCCTTGGGCGCTGCCACCCCCGTGTCTCCTTTTCCCTTGAGGTGCATCAACTTAATACCGTTGACTCAATCCGAGATCTTGGAATTGCCTATTCCAATGAACTCCCTTTTGATGAGAACATTGATAGGGGTCACATAGCTGCGGGTCACAGGATTTCTAATATGATCCTCAAGCCCTTCGGCACACGGAACACCGACTGTCTGGCGCCTATACAGGACTTACGTAAGGCCTCTTCTTTAGTACGGCACCCCATATGGTGTCCATCTACGAGGAAGCTCGTGGAGAAGGTCGAAGGTGTGCAAAAAAATTTACTAGAGCCATGTTCGTCAGAGCTGGTCTACCTGAACTCGACTACCGTGCGCGCTTAGCTCGTCTAGATTGCAATTCCTTGAAGCTTAGAGGAATAGTATACGACCAAAATCTTATCTTCAAAATTTTCATGGGTTACGTTGACATAAACCGAAATGAACTCATAACTGTTTGTAGACTACCTAACAGAACAAGGGGTCACCACCTATGGGTAGCCTCAGGAGTGGCTCATAACGAACAGATCCTTGATTCCTTGCTTTTTCGAGCGGCCAAAATTTGGAATGATTTTCCACCACATCTTTTAAGTAGCTCCTCTCCCAAGGCCTTCAACCTTTCTCTTGAAAAACATCTAAAACAAGTGGGTCATTACTGATTCTACCTTCTCTACTAATTTTATTCCAGGTGTATTCCTTGTGCCTCCATCGGGAGATGGCATGGTGTGGGCCCTTCTTTTATTTATTCGTTCACTTCGTGTTCGCTATGTCCGCTGCTGTGGCAGGCAGGGAGAAGTAATGCCTTCTTGTTACGACAGATCAAGTCGCTACGTGTATTCGAAACTTTTACGTGCGTTTGATTCCGAAGTTTTTAGAGGCACCGCATGTTTACAGTTTTAAGGTTTTATCTCCACGTTATAGTTTTGACTGCTGACGTCATGTTTATGTATAATTACTTTCCTTATTATAGTTACAACTTGATTATTGTTCGGAAGGCCTCTAAGCCGTTGTGCACAACTAAGCTCTGAAACTTTTACTATTTAATATAATTATAAACTTACCTTTCTTATATATCATTCTGTTATTTACTCGTTTGCCGTTTTGCCGCGACGTCGTTTTTTGTCTATTAATTTCAAATCTTCCTATGTCACGTTTTTGGCTCCAATGCAGCCCTAAATTCGCTCAAGCTGATAATTCATGGCTGTTCCTCTTCTGATATAATTTTGGGCTTTTTATTGCTTACGGTTGCTCTTGGGGGCGCAGCTTTGGTGTGAACCTAAACTAAGTCCGCTTAGAATCTTCCTTCACTGCTTGATGTCAGCCTCATTTATGGACTCACACATATATTGTTGCATCAAGCCTCGTCGTCCCCTGCTGTAAAGCAGCTGCACTTATTGGCGGAGTTACCTACCACCACTGTTCTTCAACCACAGTTACTTTCTTGCCTTATTATTTTTTAATTCCTTTATAGCCGTTTTCTCTGTTAAATTGATTGCTCAGTTGTGCTCGGGGTGCTTACAGAACCTTCCTTCTGAATCACTTATCATGTGTTAGATCGCGGCGCCAGATTTTTTTTCGCCAGATTTTCGAAGCATTGTTATGTTTAGCCTTTTACTTGTTTAGTTCTCCATTATTTCCAATAGCTTTCTTATCTTGACTGCCATACTGTCCATTTTCGTGATTGGATTTAAACTAAATAAATAAACAAATGCGTAACACGTTTGCACGTTCTTGTTCGAACACATAGTGTGAGAAATGTGAGGCCTCACTGCCCTTCTGTGCGATTCCATGGCGTTTTCGTGTCACAGCTTACAATAGAAAGATATTGGATGGCTCTGGACAACACGTGAGGAATATATAGTATCATGTTAACTTCCAGTCTGTTCATCGTTTACGTAGGAGGTATGGTAACAATAAATGTTTTTTTTTCGATGTTTTGCTTCAAGAGTTTCGACTACAGCACACTGCGGTTCTCTGTGTTCGGGATTGTGACTTTTCCTGAATAAACTTGGCCTTGATCGTATCTCAATTGAGTTTTCCGACAGATGTGATTTATGAAGGTTTCCCAGAGGTTTCTTTCTTTGCTTAAGTCAAGGGCCCGGATTCATGAACGGACCGAGCGGTCTCCCATACCTCGTCGGAGCTATACCCGCTCGATACCGCGAACCTGCGGCCATTTGCCATTCGTGAAGGCGGGGTCTCGGAGACCTCGGCAGCCTATTACGTAACTGCCGTAATCTCACTCACTGTGGACAAGCGTCGCTGACACGTGAGGCGGGCGATCGATATTCGCTGCTCGCAGTGGGTGCGAGGTGCGAGGTCTCCGAAACCGCGCCTCATCGCGAGGTGTCGGAGACCCCTCCTAAACCCCGTCTAAACCGCGGCGCGCGTTCACGAATGTCGGTTTGCGCGCGGTACGGGTATATTTGGTCGTATACCCCGCCGATACCCGCCGTGAATCCGGGCCAAGGAGTGTCTGTCGCAGCAGAAGTGCTAAAAGTAGGCGTTCTATAACCAATGTGTGCCGTTTTCACTTGTTTGCAGTCGTTTCAAACATCTTTCAGATAAACTTATTTTCATGGTTATTCAGTGAAGGCCCTGAGCAGCAAAGGGCGCTCCATCCATGTTTAGCTTCGTTGCGACTAGCCAGCGCTAGCTCCGAAGATAGATTATGATTGAATCTTTACCAGGCTTCGAGAAAATGACGTGCGAGCATGTCCGTCATAAACATAAAGGTGTCACTCAGAAAGCAGCTCATATCACGAAAATACCTCCCTATCATCAACTGACTTATACGTCATCATGAAGGCACG